>CM062292.1:205359765-205959765 GCA_031216915.1 Pictodentalium vernedei
CCTGTAAATTAAACGGAATTTTCCCCAACGATTTCTTGTGCTATATTTAAAATAATTTTTCATCAAATCTGGTCATCGCCGCTTCACAGCAGCCATGACTAGACTTGATGAAAAATATTTTGAAAATACTCAGTGAGTTAAGAGTTAAAGAAAGTTAAGTAATAATTCAAATCTCCACCTAACATGAATATAATACACTTGCGAAAGAACTTCTTGAGTAACTACATATGTTGCATTTTTGATCCCAAAACAAAGCTTGCTGTATGACCTTCTTTGGAGCGAACTCGTTCCGACCAGGAGCTAACACTATAAAACTTTTACAATTGTATTTTCTTGAATTGTATTTTCTGCCTATTGATAAAACCGAATAAAATGAATCATAAGCATGAAAAGGACATGGCAATTTGCCAACTGGCAAGTTGCTAAATCTTTGAAAATGATAATGGTTCATTTGAACCCATTTAAAGTCATAACTAGAATACACTTGTAAAAGTTTATATTTTTGGCCTCGGGTGTCATAAGCTATGTTTTTTACGGTAAACACTGAACAAAATAATAAAAAAGTAAAAGGTCATTTTAGTGAACAGCGCTGATACGTAAATCAAAGAGTTAATTCATACATGTTTGTCGAATGAAATTATTACTGTTTCTTCTCTATCGAGGTGTTGTTCACGTGGTAACCTATATCCAAGTGGAAACTTTTCTCTAATGCCACGGTTTATGCATGCATAGTGGAAAATGTTGCATGTAACACTATAATTGATCTCAATAGGTCGAGACTCCATGCACATATTCGATGTCTTGGAGTATCGCGAAACCTCCAGAGAGATCATTTCTCTCAGGTAGCGGTATCCACAGAAATGCATATTACTTTTTCAATCCTTAATTTATGACCCTCACCACACACACAACCCACTTTGAGCTCGTTGTAATTAGTCAGTGAAAAGCTATGTTTAGGGCAAAAAAAAACAAAAAACGAAAAACCTTTTAGTTATTTCGGAATTTCACTTTTGCAAATGTCGTCCAGTCGTATTGTGTTAGAATGACAATAGTTTTCACAAAATGTTACTAGATAAGAGTTTCTACGTGATTGTTAGATATAATACTCAATTAACACTTACTAATCACATTGTAAACAAAATAACTTCAATTCAGAGAAATGGAGACTTCAACAAGAACGTTTACAATGGCATAAAGTGATCTTTAAAATCATCGAAGTGCAGCACAGTCGCCGTGGACTGGTCGGAATCCACACATGAGCAGTGATGTCCACGCATGCGTTTACCAGGTAATAAACATCATCAATAGCAAAATTTCAATTAATGAAGCACCGGGTTGTGCTTCATTAATTAAATTTTTGATGATTATTCCTATAATTAGTGTTAGGAATTTAATATTATTGCGTCTGTGGAAATATTGCCCACCCGTGGGGTTTAGTGTTAGGAATCTAATATTATTATCTCCGTGGAAATATTGCCCACCCGTGGAGAGTGCCCAGTCCACTTGTAAAACACTTTGGGGATTTTATTTTTTTCATATGTCATCAGTCTAAAATGTATCATGTATTTAAAAAAAACAATGTGCTCGGAATTTTAGAATAGAATTGTAATGTTAAAAACAATTTCTATACATTTATATATCTTATCAATCTTTTGTATCCAATTTTATGTGGATAGCTTGGAGTTACTCACAGCTTTACTGATAGAACTTGTCTTCGTAACGTAGCTCTGTCTAGGTTTGATGGAACTTGTCCTCGTCACGCAGCTCCGTCTGGGTTTGTTGAAAATGAACAAAGTACACCACACTGGGGACACACATGAATGGTGTGTTACAAATTAATGCCGATGATGCTTTTTACACGCTTTTGAAATGTTTTGATTATCCTGATATTTATTTATTGGTGTTTAAGTCACATATTTATGCACAATGGCTAATCATGACCGTGACAGTTTTACGAGTGGAGGAAGCCGGAGTCCCCGGAAAGAACCACCGAGCAACGACGAGCAGGTGCCAGCTCCCCAACATCGTAACTCCGCACTGCAGCACAGGCAGGGTTAGATTGGTTGAAGACATGTGCACCATCGACGTGCAGTACGCCTTAGTACCGGCGTCACCGTGCCCCCATGTGGACAATCGGGGTTAAGTGCCTTGCCCAAGGACACAACGCGGGAGCGCGAATCAGTCGCTGAAATGATCACCCATCCAGCTACTAACCTCGCTCGACGTTGCTTAACTTCGGTGATCTAATGAGAACCGGTTACCGCGACGCCACCGCCCCCCTCCCCCCCCCCCCCCCCCCCATTATCCTGATATCGATTTTTTAAGAATGCTCCTCCAAATCGCAGATAAAAGCAAACATGTTAGGCTTTTGGTCACTAAGTTTCCTTACTTTACTCTTCTCGTTACACTTTTCTTATTAAGCTGTTTGCTTTTTCTCTCATCTTTCTGCTTTGTTGTAAAATATATTTCACAGACAATGTGTTTATGTTTGCTGTCTGGTCCGCCATTCTATCTGACTATTGCTATTATTGTATATGAATAAGGGAGGCTATTGACCTAACATGGAAGGCAAACATAGCTTATTACCCCCACATTGGAACGAGCTCAACGACTCCATTCCAAACAGGCACCATAGGCTAGGTTTTTGAGACAAAAAACATGAACAAATAATGAAATATTACTGGTGCTTTTTGTGAATAGCACTAGCCGGTTTTTGACTAAAGGGTTAACCCTTTACCTAACATGAAAAGCAGACGACACTTGCAAAAAAAATTCTTGAACAACTAATTTTTTTCATTTTTTATCTCAAAAACATAGGTTATGACCCCTCATTGGAACGAGCTCGACGAGCTCGTTCCAATGAGGGGTCATAACCTATGTTTTTGAGAGAAAAAATGAAAAAATTATGAAAATTAACTGGCGATTTTTGAGAATAGCGCTGGCCGGTTTTAGCCGTTACGTTGGGTAAAGGGTTAAACAACTGTCCTCCAGTCCACATTATCATATACTGCGAATGAAATATAATAATTAAACAAAAAAGAATTTTTTTAAAATAAATCTGTTGCTAATAAATCACTTACTTCAAAATCCCTTTCACTGTTAAATTTATGTCTGAAGTCAGTAAATTCATAAAAATGTTCAATATGTCTTGGAGTAGTTGGTGTTTCATAAATAAGACCATGCACATGCGCCCTCACGGGTATACTAATATCACCAGATGATACATTCCATTGAGGGACTGTCAAAAAGAAACATAAAAAGAAAATATAAGGAGAAACTTCTGTGTCCTTGGTCACTCAAAATGACCAGCTTCTCATTTCCTTTCATTATTTTTTAACTTGAGGCTAAGTGTCATTTAACCCTTTGTCCAATTCGAATAAAAACAACACTTGTTAGAAAAAATATTGAATAATAAAAAAATTACATTTTTTGTATCAAAAACATAGGTCATGTCTCTCAATGTAGCGAATTCGACGAGCTCGTTCCGAATTAGATTTCGTAAGCAAGGTTTTTGAGATAAAGAAGAAAACATAATAATACTTTTTTGTGAATAGCGCGAATTTGGCCGTAACGTTGGGTAAATGGTTAAAACATAGGTTATAACCCCTTGTTGGAACGAGCTCATCGAGCTCGTTCAAACGAGGGGTCATAACCTATGTTTTTGAGACACAAAATAAAAAAAAATTAGTTATTCAAGAATTGTGTTGCAAGTGTCGTCTGCTTCCCATGTTAGGTAAAGGGTAAATGTGCGAACTGCTGAATGTTAGCATGAATATGTGGATAAATCATCAGAATAATGCCAAAACAATCCAGATGTGGCTATTTTAAACTGGAAATATGGCGTACGAAACCGCACTTGGACACCTGGTTTCGGCTAACTTGGTTAGAATTCGATGTTCGGTCGACTCGAACATTTTTTTGGCAAGTTCGAGTCGAAAGTCGAGTAAAAAAAATCCATATTCGCAGGGGCTTACTCGCACAGGCGTCTATCAGATGAGAACAAAATGGAAACCGACGAACGAAAACCCAGCCTTGTTCACTCAAAAAAAGAAAGGCCTGTTGATATCGATGCAAATGGGGGTTTCATGTTATACAAAAACCCAAACTCCAAGCAGTATTGTCTCCCCTCGCTGTACTACTCGATACAAGGGATACACCATTCCGAAAGGTTATTGGACTATTTTTGTCTAAAAATATATTTACTGTATTTCCAGCAACGATAAACGGGGAGTCGGAAAGTAAACATTGCAGCGTGTGTAACACATACGCCATCAAAATTGCCAGTGACTGTTTTTAAAATGTTTTCTATGTTTGCATTGAACTATTGCTACATATTGCAAACTGAACAACAAAAAGTTTCAGAGAACGTTTAACCGTCTGTTTAGACGGTGTATGGTTGAATGATACCGAATGGTATTATTATCAAGGAGTCTGTCTCTAGCAACGAGGGAGCGCGGTGGCTCAGTGATAGACTGTTGGACTTCTATGCTAGAGGTCTCAAATTCGAACCCCGTCCGGGACGACCCGCGTTTTGTCCTTGGGCAAAGCACTTTATCCCGGTTGCCTACATGGGGGCACGTTGACGCTGTGTACTGAGGCGTACTGCTCATCGAGGGTGCACATGTCTTCAACCGCTGTAACCCTGCCTGAGCGGAGCCTGAACAGAGTTAGAATGTTGACGAGCTGACAGTTGCTCGTCGATGCTCGGTGGTTCTCTCCGGGTAATCCGGCTTCCTCCATCCGTAAAACTGTCACGGTCACAATTAGCCATTTTGCAGTACATAAAGTATGTGACCTTAACCACCAATAAATAATAAATAAATCTCTAGCAACGAATCCTCTTTCAAGTTCAGAAAAGTAGCTACGCTAGATTTGGACGGCAAGATCTCTCAGCAAGAATCCCGTTTTCATTGCAAGCACACGTATGCTTACCTATAATGCTCCCCTGAAAAATACCTAGACAGCCCTTTTGTATTTCCAACAGTCCATAACATCAATATCAAAAGACACCGAGTTAGGTCATCATTATAAAACAGCTTGACATTACAAAGGTTAGTTCATGTAAATCTCTAGCAACAAATCCTCCTTCAAGTTCCGAAAAGTAACGACGCTAGATTTGGACGGCAAAATCCCTCTGAAAGAATCCCGTTTTCATTGCAAGCACACGTGTACTTACCTATAATGCTCCCCTGAAAAAAGACCCAGACAGCCCTTTTGTATTTTCAACAGCCTATAACATCAAAATCAAAAGACAAGGAGTTAGGTCATCATTCTAAAACAGCTTGACATTACAAAGGTTAGTTCATGTAATATCTTGGCAAAAGGAAAATCTTAATTTTGTTAGGTGATTAATAGGCAGCAAAACAAATGTTTGCCCACTTTGTGCAGGCCTGAAATAATATCTTGGGACAAACAAAATTTCAAAAGAACTGTAGAAATGAAATCAAGGGTTCAAAATATTAACAACAAACCAAAAGTGGGTAAAACTATTCTTGTGGTAAGCCTACAAGTTACATTCTTTGGCATGAATGTTAATTATTTTATTTTAATATTTATAATGTCAACCGGGACTTCTTCCGCAAAAAAATTGTGAAAAATTATAACCAGGCACCAAAACTTACCACAAACAGTATATGGAGAATGGATTACCACTAAAACACTCGTAAAGTGGATATGCCACCCAGACAATAATTGTTGTTACCAGTGATAAAACATTAGAATTGCAAGCACGGTTTTAGAAGCCAGTGTTCAAGCTGGAGATCCATGAACTGAATGAACTTTGCTTGTCATTTTAATGCTTTTTCAGAGACAAGAAGGTTTTGTCGTGGTGGAACTCCACTCCGCGTTTGTTTTACTGGTGATTCACCCCCCAAGTAAGCAGCTTGTCATAGTTAATGACAGGTAGAATATGCATGTTTGACAGGTATCGGTTTACTTGTACTCAGCATAATGACTATAAAAACGTCTCATCTTCAAACGCAGTATAATTTTATACAGACATTTCAAAACAACCATTGTCATTACATTCAGACAAGCCTCCAAGTAAGTAACCTGGTCATTGGCAGGCCATCATACATGTTTGACAGATTCCAATTAATTTGTTTGACATAAAGACTAGTACAATTTCGTGGAATGGAACATAAAATCTACAACATCACAAGAAGACCGACTTTAGTAGGTTTTATCAATACTAAATTCTTGGCTTATTATCATTTATTACACGCCTGTTCTATGTAATCCCCATCTACAGCAACACTGAACCATGTGGAAATAAAAATCTGTTCCGCACATATGTGCGGAACGGAAATCGTTGACGGACTATTTTTAAAGAGAAGCGAAATTTCACTGGAATTTTCAACAAATCGTGCACCGCAATTACAATGTGAGTCGCTAACGATAGCTAGAAATCGTCCCCGGAGTTCCAATGTGTTCTATGTGCCATGAGGCACATAGAACACATTGGAACTCAGAGGAAGAAATAGTAACACAGGTTCCCCTCGCAAATTTGGTTTGCGATAAAATATGTTCTTTTGTTGATAGCTGTCAAATGAATTCGTAAGTGTCCTTCCAATAATTGTTTTTATAGACGTGAAGGCGTGTAATAAACACAGAACGACAAGCGTGTGTGAATGGATTAATCGATATGGGATTTGCGCAATCGCGGAAGGATAAAACTCGAGGCCTTCGGCCTCTCGTTCTATCCTTCCGCGCTAGCACTCGTGCCATGTCGATTAACCCATTTACACACGCGTGTCGTTCTGTGTATTTATTGGAAACCCCTCTATCAGAAAACTTTCCATCAAACGATAAAAAGGAAATGTTATTGTGATCTGTACATATGATTTGCACATATATGCATATTATAAATGTAACTTGTTACATACACAGACCTGGAGTTTAGAAAGAGAAAGTAAGATGATTTATTTTTACAAACGTAAACTATTCTTCAGCATCAAAATATTTTATAAACTTAGATGAATGAATGCTCAAAAACAGTCGATTTTTTATGTATAGTTTACATATTGATCTCTTTCAGCTCCAATTCGTTGAAGACGAACCGAGAACAGAATCGTTATATGGCATCCAGAATATTTACAAGGAGATGTAACTCTACATCCATCAAGTCGATGGTTAGAAATTGTTACAGGTAAAAAGGAAGAAAACAGTTTCAGCTATATATTTGGCGTAAACAAAAGACCCGCTAAAATATGTATAGAAAAAAAAGAGCAAAATGATAAAGCATAAATATATTTACCATGTACCTATTACAAAGAGAGACAAAACTTACAAGACTATTTCCTGAATAACTAAACATTGTCACTTTTTCCTCAAAAACACAGACACCTCAATGGAACGTGCTCGACGAGGGTTCCAATAATTGGTCACAAGTTATGTTTTTGGGAACAACATTTTTTTTAAAAAACATAATAAAATAATATTGGAATGACAATTTTTGTGAACAGCTCTTGTTGATTTTTGCCCTTATGCTATGTAAATGGTTAAGCAACGAGACAGCCTGTTTCGCAAACAATACCAGATATTCGCGAACTTCTCATCCAATACGCGTGAGTTTAAAAGTATCTTTCCTGGTTAATTGTTCGAGGTGGGTTGATTCATCTATTGTGCAGATTTTCGTTTGTACAAGGCATCAGTAAACCTGGTGTCGGCAATATGCTTGCTAGTATATGTATATTTTTATTTATCTTGCAATATATATATTTCCAATACAAGTAAAAAAAGTCTAGATTAAATACAAATCTGTTTTGAGGGAAGCAACACTCCACACACAAGCGAACTAAGGAGGGGGGATTTTCGAAGCTGCTCTCAATCACAAAGGTAATCAGATACTTCAATCCGTACATATGTTGAGGTAAAAACTTTTTATTAATCTAGTCAAGTCAATAGATGTGATTAATTTAGTATGGCTGAAACGACAAGAGCACACAGAAATCACTTGTTTAGTGTTCAGCTCAAACGAAAACTCCATTGACAATTATATTGTGTTTAACTTCTTGCATGCTGCCGGCGGATTATCCTGTCCGGGACACAAAATCTCTTGCCACTAAAATAAGAATAATTTGGGCTCTTTGAACCAAATGTTTCCCTGTAAATTGTGTCAAATTTGTGTTCAGTAATTTTTTTAATTAAATAGTAGGGCATTTTGAATTAAGATCTAGTCACGGCTGCTTCACAGCAGCCGTGACTAGATTTGATGGAAATACTTTTAAAATACTGAGTGTGCTGAGAGTTAATAGGGCAGATTACTCATGACCGCAGGGCTGTGTTTTGGTTTGCACATGATAAATAATTCTTCCTTTAAATGACGAGTTGGTCACCCACAAAGAAGACTCGGAGATTGTGTATTTAAGTCTCGATCTCGGAGCTACATATCGACTTGCCTCTCGGACTCGTCGACATAAGGCAAGACACGAGATCTCGACTTCCATACCTCATCTCGGAACCCCCAGGATAGTTATACCCTATATTTCTTCGTTTCGTAAGCGCTGTACTACAATGGGAGATGCTACATGAGCTGAAGTTATAATACACACAGTGGCACTTGCCTTTTTGAAGAATGGGCAACTTTCAATACATTTAGTTACGAGACAAGAACAACATTGAGAAGCCAACAAACAAAAAATGTTTTTCGATCTCTCCAAGCTCTCGAGCCACCAGTTGCATTCTGTCAAGGATTTGACGCTGTTATGGCTTGGAACAAGTCTAGCCCTTAAAAAATGCATCGCATATATTTAGACTCACTCGTCTGGGACATTTCTGTTGGTTGGAAAAGCGAACCTATGGTTCGCGTTTCCGACCAACTTAAATATTCCAGACGAGTGAGCATAAGAATACCATAAACACTCATTTTCTTTGAATCATCGCAAGAAAATGTTTGTCGAAGTAGACTTAATTTGACCGAGTCTTTGGTATAATTTTGACTACCATTGTACATGTTTGTTTACTAAATAATTATGAGTGAAGACTCACCACAACGCTAGTTTTATGATTACATCACGTAATTACACTAATTGCTTTACTATCTTGATGTCTCCAAGGTGAAATAAATACTCTTTGATTGGAATATATATATAGCTGTGCACAAAAGAATACTGTATACATTTGTGAGTGAAAGGACATCGCTTTTCATTAACGGTAGTCTGCGCGCAAACACAATAAAAAGTGGGTTAACAAATTGCATATAACAGAGTCGAATTCCTTACAAAATTAGACAGTGGCCTGAGAGCTTGTTCTCTCTGGTGCATAAATATAAATGTCTTTATAACTGAAAATGTTTGTTTACTTTCGGCATTTGGCAAACCCCTCAAAAACGTCCATGGCGGATGATCTCCTGATTAGTGAAAAGGGACGACTATAAGCCAAGAAGATAATGTCCATCATAAATATTGCAGTTTGGAGTTGACTATGCCAAAATAGTGTTCCTCGATAAAGAATAGTTCACGCGCTTGAGGCGAGTTGAGTGTAACGGTCGAGGTATAAAGGCCATTTACAAACCAGCCTGGTTGGTCCGGATCTCTTACTCTCGTGGTAAATCGGTCGCTTTGTGCGCTAGAGGTCGACGGTTCGAACCCCGGCTCCCGCACTTATCTCTCCTCCAGTTACATTTGGAGGCTCGTCCGATCCTCAGCAGTTGGTGGCGTTATGGACGCTGTAGTGAAGCATGGTGGATGTTCGACCGCTCTGAGGTGGAATCTTGGGTGAGATTCGCGGTGGGTGAATCTCAAAAGAAGGGGAGAGTAGTGTAGTGGTCGAGGTATAAAGGCCATTTACCAACCAGCTTGGTTGGTCCGGATCTCTCAGGCTAGTGGTAAATCGGTCGCTTTGTGTGCTAGAGGACGACGGTTCGAACCCCGGCTCCCGCACTTATCTCTCCTCCTGTTCTAGGACTATTTCTTCCTCAAGGACCACTATTCTGGCATAGCCAACGACATGTCGCACAATAATTATTATATTTTATCATATGACCCGTCCGTTTTGTTCACTTTAAAACATTTGATATTTTGTTTTCATACTAATCAGTGATAAATAAAGCCTTCCGTCAATTTCATTGGTCAATTTCAAAACTAGACAATTTGATTGGCTGAACAAAATAAAACTGGGCCACATTTTCATAATTTGCATAATTAGAGTTGGAAGCCTTCATTGGTCAATTTCAAATCTGGACAATTTGATTGGCTAAACAAAATACAACTGGGTGACATTTGCATTATTACAGTAGGGAGAATTTACGTTATCTGTCCTATTTAGGGTGGGTTATATTGTATTAATATTTTACCTACAAGAAAAACGCCATTCATTTTTTTTTATATTTTCACTTTTTGCTTCCAAAACATAGGTTATGACCCCCCATTGGAACGAGCTCGACGAGCTCGTTCCAATGAAGGGTCATAACCTATGTTTTGGAAGCAAAAAATGAAAGTTTTTAGTTTTTACGAGGATGTTTTTTCCAAGTGCCGTCTTCAACTCAAGTTAGGTGATGGGTTAAAAAGTCATACTAAGTGGCTAATTTGTGAATGTGTGTGTCATATGATAAATGGAATATGAAATGAGTGTTTTTCTCATATAATATTTGTGAAACTCGACCGAATTTTCCGTTTGGGCTCGCTAGAGGCTCGCCAAAACGGAAAATTCTTAGACTCGTTTCATAAATATTATATGAGAAAAACACTCATTCCATATCCTCTATATATCAAACAAACAGCGAAATCATCTTGCAAACCACCAGAATTCCAATATTATGTACACTGCCTATTTTATAAACCATGTTCAAGACAGGCATTTTAATTCTTGAACATAAAAATTGCAAACAAGAATTCTGGAAAAAAATCTTTCAACCCTGATGGTATATTCCAGACCAGTTTAGATCCATCATCTGGTAGAGTCTATATTTGTTACTTGGGGAAAGACTAATCAATAATTTCTACGTGCAGCAGTAGGGCTGCCATGCAAATTCACTCAGCAATTATCTACTTGATGAATTCAGGTCGTATCACGATCCTGGCGGTTAAAACACGATCTTTGGGTTTAAAAGGTTAAGAAGTTGCGTTACAGCTTCTTCTAAGAGAGTGGTGGTCGAGTGGATAAGTGCGCTGGTCTCTCATGCCAGAGGTCCTGCGATCAATCCTTGGTCGGGGAAACTTCTCGAGGGTCCGAACTCTCTATCCGCAAAGGTCTGTTGCACCCGATCCGGGCTGTTGGGTGACAATTTTGGAGTCCCAGCACGGTACGTGTTATGTTAACCCTTCAAATCCTCATGGTATATTCCATACCAGTTCAGATCCATCATCTGGCAGAGTCTATATTCGTTATTTTGGGGAAAGACTAATAAATATTTTCTAAGTGGACTGCACGTTGAAAATCTTGATTGCTATATCACGCAAATTCACTGAGCAATTTTCTACTTTATGAATTCCGGTGGTATCACGATCCTGGATCAGAAAAGCTGTCTTTCGGTTTCAAGGGGTTACAAAGCCGCGGGTGTTCCGTCAGTCGAACGTCTTAGAATATCCAATGCTATCCTTAAAAAATGCACGGTTATTTTTAGAAACCTCGATGGGTAAAACTGTCGGAAATAGTGGGGTACCTCTCAGGCAATCAGAGGCAGGGGAAGTAATGTGGGGGTCTAATATTTGTATATATGAAACAACATTCGGCTATTGCCTTGGATTCAAAACTGTAAGTGTTCGTAAACAAACCTCACCTGTAAAATACCAGTCAATGTTTAAGGTAGCATCTATTTCGGACCACCAAACACAAATCCTCCATCCGTTAACCTGCATGCCTCTTATTGTAGACTGTCCCAGATACATCACCTCAGTGTCTTTGTATTCTGTCATGAAACTTCCCCGACTAAATGCTCCATACGCCGAAAAGACAATTTTGCTTTTCTTTCCAACTGTGTAGTTAAACAAATGCTTTCCTTCAGCCTTATTGAGATCCACGACCATACAGGAATCGCCTGAAAATTCAAGTTGTTACTCAGTGGTCGCTTGTTTATGTAATACATGATACGGTACACTTAACAACAGTGAACAGTTTACAAAATATCGTAGTTCTACTGTCCAATTCGTGCTGAATGGTTCACATCAAACATATTGATCAATATACTGAGTCAAAAAAAGAAAGTATAATAAACTCTGAGGAGCAATTTTTTAGTATTATCGACTTTAATCCCAAACAAATTATTGTAAATTCATATTTCCAGTCTAACTGTATGAATTTGCAAAATTTCATGTTCTTACTGTTGCCAGCGTCACGTCAGGACGTCGCAATTCAGAAATAGAGTGAAATGAAAAGTTCATACATGCAGTCAATAGTGTGTATGTTCACCGTTTGCCTCTTGGATGGCAAGACATCGACGGCGCATGAACCTCATAAGTCTCTGAATATCACCCTGTGGTATAGCGTTCCACTCCTGCCTTAGAACATTACGTCAATCGCCCAACATCTGAAGATCATGAAGTCGTAGCCGACGGTCCAATTGATCCCAAAGGTCCTCGATTGGCGACTAATCTGGCTAAAGTGGGGACCAGGGAAAACGTTCGGTGCTCTGCTCCTCAAGAAAGTCACGACAGATACACGCCACGTGACATCGGGCATTGTCGTGCTGGAATAACTGCAATCCGACGTTAGCGTTGAACATCGGGACAACAACAGGGTTAATAATTTCGTCCCTATATCGCTGTCCATTCAGATAACCATCGATGAAGATCAACTGCGTTCGACGGTGCAAGGAAATTCCTGCACAAACCATTACACTACCCCCACCGAAACGGTTGCATTCCCGCACGGAAGCGTCAGAAAACTGTTCTCCTCGTCGGCGATAGAGTCTTGCCCTACCATCAGCGCGCCGTAGACAAAATCGTGATTCACCACTAAAAAGAACTGTGCTCCAGCGCTGCTGAGCCCAGCGAACTCGGTGACGTACCCATTCCATTCTGTCGGTACGATGACGTTGGGTAAGGATTGGTCCGTGGTATGGACGCCAACTGCGGATGCCGTGTTCAGCGAGTCTGTTGCGGACAGTTTGTGCACTGATTCTATTTTTAGTTCTACCAGGAGTAATTGCTGGTGTCCTCGTCGCCGAAAGGAAGCGATCCCGCAAGTGAGACGTCCTGACGTCTTGTGCAGGGGTCGTAACTTTTGGTCGACCTGAACGCGGTCGGTCGGCAGTAAATCCAGTGGTTCTGTACATGTACCTTCCGATGAGACGGTAACTAGTGGCCACAGTGACTCCGAACTCAGTAGCGAACTCATCTGGAGGTATCCCAGCCTCATGCATACCAATGGCACGCAACCTCTGATTTTCGGTTAACCTTGGCATTTTTTTAAAATGTCGGAAGACAAAAACTAGCGTGTTTTCTCAATAATCCAGGCTCTCTAACACAAAGAAAATCGCCGGTCACCCATTCAATTTGGCATTCTCGGGTAGCACGTGCTATTTTGAAATCCGTAGCAAAATTGTATACGGTTGGGTGAACAACAACAACCTGTTATTAAACTCTTTGCACGACTTCTATCCACAAACATTCAACATTAGAACTATTATATTTCATCCTTTATGCTATTTTTCACATTTGTTTCTATTATATACACAAAGAACTTAATCAAGCACCGCCCCATTTTTCCTGATTGTTGTGACAAAACCCGGTCATTATAACATCATGACGTTTGTATGGCAACAAATGGTATGATATTCTGATAGTTCATAATCCTAGCTAAACATCAAACACAACAATGATTGCAATGTGGCACACTTTACTGTAATTTTGGCAGACAAACATGAACATTGGTTTTGCAGGAAATTCCACCCTGTTGTAAGTTTTGTGCTACAAAGTACCAAAATGGAGATAATGATTGATTAGCGATTGCTAAATGTTCAGTAGCATTGTAAGCCAACAATTAGCAACAATATTGTCAGTAGCGTGTGTATCCGCCGTGTGCACGGATGACTGCGTCTACCCTCCTCCTCATGCGTG
Source organism: Pictodentalium vernedei (assembly GCA_031216915.1). Taxonomy (NCBI): domain Eukaryota; kingdom Metazoa; phylum Mollusca; class Scaphopoda; order Dentaliida; family Dentaliidae; genus Pictodentalium; species Pictodentalium vernedei. The sequence goes on from CM062292.1 coordinate 205,373,763, forward strand.
AGGTGAGTCTCCTGATTCGTGGAAGAGGTAACTGCTGCCACTCACGGTGTATAGCTGCTTCCAAACCGGCCAAATGTCGTGGAGGTGGGTCCAGTGCTTGCACTCTGCGTCCAATCATATCCCAAATGTGCTCCAGTGGATTGAGATCAGGACTCATTGCAGGCCATGTCAGTTTAGTAATCGCGTTGTTGTCAAGAAAAGTTTTCACAAGTCGAGAACGGTGGGGTCGAGCATTGTCGTCCATGAACACAGGGCGAGTGGCCAATGGATGGTTGTCAAAATGGGGAACAGGAACAGGTTTCAGAATGTCCCGGATGTAACGATCGCCATTGAGATTGCCTTGCACAGTTACCAAATCAAGCTTACAATCATGGGACACGCATCCCCAGACCATAACTGATCCGCCACCGAATGGGACTGACGCTTGGACGTTCTTTGGCACATATGCAGTATTTTTGGTTCTCCAAACACGCTGACGTCCGTCAGTAACGTTGAGCAAAAACCGACTTTCGTCCGACCAGTGGACCTTCCTCCATGACGTAAGATTCCAGTGACGTCGGGCTAGACACCATTCCAAACGAGCTCTTTTATGCCGGTTGGTCAACGCTGGCCGCTTAATCACTCGCCTTGCCTTGAGGCCTATTGCCTTCAATCTGTTCTCACTGTTCTCTTGCAAAGGGGTCAGTTGGGGAGCCATAGCTGCTTCAGAACACCACTACTGGAGAACGGCTGACGTCGAACAAGACGTGCAAGGTAACGATCCTCAACTCGACTAGTCTTACGTGGCTGACCTGGTCTCGGTCTGTCCTTTACATGGTCAGTTTGGCGATGTTTTTGAATAAGACGGCTTACTACAGCGTGGTTAATGTCCAGTTGCCGTCCAATTGCTCTACAAGACATTCCCGTTGACTTCATGCCAATAATCTGCCATCTGGCAGCCTCAGTGTATCTCCTTCGAGCCATCTCGAAAGTAAATGCCTCAATCATTGAAACTTTCACACTTTTATACAGAATCCAGAACGATTTGAAAGTGCTATTTGAGAAAATCATGGGTGGTGTGTTGCACGTGCATGTAGTGGTGTGTTTGTGCGACTGACCAAACAACAAACCCCACCAATATTGCGAGGGAATGCAGTTCGATTCCAATTTACATCTACCATTTCCAAATTTCGATTATGAATCTTGATGCAATAAAAAATGCTGGGTGGTGCTTGATTAAGTTCTTTGTGTATACTTTCTTTTTTGACTCAGTATAGTTTGCAGTTACTCACGAGAGTATGCTTGAATAGCCGCTGTGTATGTGTAGCAAGCGTCGGGCATAAATGTACAATAATTCATATGAAAGTTACCCTATATGCGATGTTCTAATCTAGGAAGACAGTGTGTGCCAGTTGACATGCACGAAGAGGGAAATGTTAAATAATTTTCTCTGCCTTTTCAAAAAATAGATTAAGCGGCGTCCAGTTATAATGTATCATATGAAATAAATTGCATTATCTGCGGTCAAGACATTATGAATTGTGTTTTCTATGAAATATTGGAAACAAGCTGGTAATAAGCCTTCGAACTAGAGGTTGATTGCTGATGTTTACATACAAATAATAGCTATCTGTTTTATCATCCGATGAAGTTGGAATGACTTATTGAGATCGGCAGCCTTTTAATTTTCTTTCTTTTTTAGTCATGCACGCTTTAGGGTTCATTACTGAACGGATCGGTTTGAAATTCGGCAAACATATACTCCTTAACTTCTGGTTCTCACGGTTGTTTTCAGATCTTTGATTTCACACCTTTATCCAACACAGCGCTTACTATACGTCTTTTCTTTGAGTTTTAATATCAATGTCTGTATCAAGCCTCCCTCTTCAAAACTCTGGATATCCCATCTCCAATAAAAAGCATACCTCAAAATGTGGTACCGACCTGGGAAATTCTCGATAACTCTGGCCGACTTTTTGGCTCAACCTGTTCACACTAACGTCACAAAAAATTTTAAAAAAAAAATTTCGTGCGATTCTCATGAAACTTTAGTATGTTGTAGAGCTCACAAATAAAAATATAGATGTTTTTTTTATTTTTCAATTAACATAATTTTCAATGTATTAACGTCGTTTTAAGTTTTGAACCCCAACAACATCTGGAGACAGCCCTACGCCCCAAACCACATAACGTCAGGGGCGCCGGAATGGCCCAAACATTGGCCCCACCATAACATCCAGATCCCTGTTTTTTTTAATTGTTGCCATCGATTATGTGGGGGAGAAAACAAAAAGACGGTGCATGCAGTTCGTCTTTCGAGGAACATAATATGACAAAATTCCCTGTCAAACTGCCAAAGGCAATTTGGCAGGGAATTTTGTCATATTATGTTCCTCGAAAGGCGAACTTCACTGTGGAGGCCCCCACAAATGTGGGGGCCCTAGGCGTCTGCCTAGTCTGCCCATTCGTAAATCCGGCCCTGCCCCCCGAAAAATGTTTCAAAAATGACATCTCTCAGACCCATTTTCGGGTTACTTCTTTAGTTTTCCAACCGCTTCCGAAGCGGTTGGAATACTAAGGAAGTTGCCCCCAAAATCTCCTCATCTTACGTGAACTCGTCATTAATAGCCGCCATTGTGTGCAAAATATTAAAGAAACAAGACGATCTATGCGCGCACTATTTTCGGATATCCGCCAGAACAAAATTTACAAATCATAGCCTAGTTATTTGATATGAATGACGTTCGGCTGAAGGTCGATCACAAAAATATCATGATCGGCAAATTTTTTGCCCCGACATTGGTCGGTGTGGTCGGGGCGGCTCCGGCGCCCTTGAACGTAGCACTACAAAAATATCACAGCCTGGAAAGGGAATAGTTAAACCCTACATTGTGCAGCTCCATAAAAATTGTCGGAAAATTGTTAACACTATGACGTTATTGGCGATCGAAGGTCGGAAAACTTGAAAATGAAATTTCACTGCTCAAAGTTGAAAACAAGGTGAATTTTTTTTAAAGTTCGACGTCAAATACCACAGATATGACGTCAGTACTAACAGACGTAACCCCATCCCATCTGGTGACAGTTCTACCCCTAAGCCACATAACATAATACTATAATAATAACCCAGAAGTCAATATGAATACATGGAGGATATCTAGTATTTTTGAGTGGATAACGAAAATTATCTCATGAGTGACAGAGACAAATGTTTATTTTTCGCGAGCGCTTGCGCGAGCGAAAATAGCCATTTATCTCTGTCACGAGTGAGATAATTATCGGTATCCGCTCAAAAATACTAGATTTTCTTTTTATTATGCGCTTTTATAAGAATCTGATGATTCCACTCATTTCAACTTTGAACTGATGCATGAAAATAAACAGCGCATTGAATCATTGATACGCGGAAGTGATTTGATGGATAATCGGAACAGATGGCGTCTTGCAATCTGAGTCAGCTGGCGGGTTTCTAGTCCAACATGGCCTGACAGTCCGTAATATAAGCTTTTGGTTTGTTACGTCCTTTGAAAGGACGTACCAAACCAAAAACTTACATTACGGACTTTCCGGCCATGTTTGGACTAGAGGGTTTCATGCATCAATTCAAGGTGAATACGTGTTGAATTATTGCTGGAAATGATCGGTACCCAAGAACACTAGATTTTCTTTTCATTATACGTTGAACATTTCCAGTGATAATTTGACTCGTATTCACCTTGAAGTGATGCTTTGAAAGCCACCATTTTGACCGATACCGTGAAAGTGAAAATTTCTATATCTTCACAGTGGGAATACCATTTCTATCTTTCCGCAATTTCTTCAATAATCTATCGTTTAGCGTATAATAAATTAGCTCAAGAATTGTGCAGTTTCATCCAAAGTATCGGAAAATTGTCAACGCTATAATGTTATTGTCAAGTGAAGGTCGGAAAACAATTACATTTTACTGCATAAAGTTGAAATCAGGGGAACTTTAGTACAAGCTGAATAAATTTTGAAAATCCGACGTCAAATAGCGGAGATATGACGTCAATACCGACAAGTGTTAGCCTCTCCCTTCTGATGACAGCTCTACAACCACCCACGCTATAAAATCTAGCATTATAATGATAACGCAGACGTCAAGCGGAAGAGATTAGCTCAAACATTGTTCAGTTTCATCCAAATGGGCGAAGAATTGTTAACGCTATATCGTTATTGGTTATCGAAGGTCGGAAAACGTCAATATTACATTTCACTGCATAAAGCTGAAATCAAGGGGGTGTTTAGCAATCATGCTGATCAATAACAAGTTGAATTTTTTTTTAAAATCCGACTTCAAATGCCGCATTTATGATAATACCCCAGGTGTAAAGAGGGATTGATTAGCTCAAGCATCGTGTAGTTCCGTCAATACACCTTCTCCTTCTTGTCGGGCCCACTCGGTGATGGACGTATTTCGTTGGATGACTTCTGGAAATTAGCTTGCTATTTAAAAATAATCCAGTTGATATTATATTTCATTGTTGCTAAAAACTAACCATTGCTTAACCCTTTAAACACCAGAGGCCCTTTTTTCCGGCCGAATCATAAGCCACGGATGGCTACAAGGTAAATGCGTGGTGTAGACTGATCAATACTTTCAACGTGCAGGCCTAAGGCTGCACGTTGAAAATATATTAATTGATCTAATCCCAAATAATAAATATGGACTCTTCCAATTACTGCCATTGAACTGACTTGGAAGATACCATCAGGGTTCAAAGGGTTAAATGTGTTCGTGAACTAGTCTTTTGAATCAGGTGGTTTGATTTCAGACTCACTAGAGAGTTTAGAACAAGAAAAAGATAATTTTATTTCACTTTCGAAATAACCGGGAGAAGAGCATAAAACTTTACAACAATCAAGCGCAAACAGTATAAGAGACATTCTTGAACACATGGGTACCAGAGTTTCACATCACCGGGAACTCGAGTAACTGAGTAATAGAATATATTTATATAGCCACGCTTATGCAGTGGATTAACAGAGTCCTATCTACACTACGTGGAGAGTGTATTATCACTAAATAACCAGTAGAGTGGAGATTCCATCCATGCAATAATTGCAAATTTGTTGCAAAGCATAACAAACACAAGCAAAGTTCCAGCCATTCCATTTGTGATTTTTGTCCATATGTACAAAATTTTAAAGTGATACTTTGAGTCCCCACTCCACGGGTGATTTAGTTACAATTCACTCTCCACATACCGTTTGTAATTCTTAATGCCAATCTTCTAACAGTATTCTCAGCAACTAATATTATATCACTTACCTCCTGGCGTTGAAACTTCGCCAGTCTTTTGTGACGTAATTATTAGTAATTCACCTGCCATGTAGTCATATACACCCCAGACTTCGTGGTCGTGCTCTAGTTGATGTATAGCACCTGCATCAATTGACTGGTTAAAATACTCGTGAACATCCGTGGTGTATTTTTTATCAACAATGTTACATTCTACTCTGGTGGAATAGATCGTCGGTAGATCTGGATAGGGTGGTTCCTTGCTCGGATCTGAAATAAGAGGAATTATTACTTTCCAAAGTGTGATTTACTGGGATTTCTGGGTTTGATTATAAACGATAACTTCACAAGTGAATTATGCAATCAACAATTGTGTCATGTATCCGTGCGTGCAAACGAAAGCGCTTTGCCGTGGGTGTAATGGGGACTTCATTGGTTTTTTTTAACCCATTACCTGACATGAAAAGCCAACGACACTTGCAAAAACAATTCTTGAATAACTAATTTTTTAATTTTTTGTCTCAAAAACATAGGTTATGACCCCTCATTGGAACGAGCTCGTTGAGCTCGTTCCAATGAGGGGTAATAACCTATGTTTTAGAGACCAAAAAACTGGCGATGTTTTTTTAGAATAGCGCTGGCCGGTTTTGGCCGTTACGTTAGGTAAAGGGTTAAATAATATAATTATCGTTAATAATGAAAAGTAATAAACAGATTAATCGCTTGACTGGGCCGGTTACGTGAAATAATTCATTCGAGGCGAGGGACTATATTGTAAAACACTCGTGCGCATTCGCGCACTCGTGTTTGTACAACGTCCCTTACCTCTCATGAATTCTTTCACATAACCAGCCCAGTGAAGCGATTACTCTCTATTTATACAATACTGCGATCACAAAATTGGGTTTTCACAATCTGATAACGATCTGGTCGCGAAACATAAACACCTGTTGATCGAGATTTTAGAAATAAAAAACATAAATATAATGTGCGAGATGAAGTAAGAAAAAAAAAACAAAAAGAAAACCCCAAAATAATATCGGAGATGCAAAGTATTTTATTTTCATTTTGAACAGGTGGAATTCTATCATGTTACGGACAGGAACGCGAACAGAGAAGTTCGAATGCACCACGACATAGTCGCGATCTCCTCTGCTTTTCTGCCCATGACACTGCAGTTCAATTGTTGGTATACGCATGCTCTACGTAAAGATGCTCAGCAAAATAGGCCAATGCAAACAAGGTATCCTGCATTTTTTCAGTGGATATCAAATTTATGCCATCTTACGTTATCAGTCCTCCAATAATTTTTTTTTTATGATATTAGTTTGACACCTGACTATTTCTAAACTATTTGGAAAAACAGACAACCGTGAGCAGATTGGCTTTGCAGATAGAAAAACATTTAACAACAGATCTTCATGTATTTGCACATATCTCGCAAGCACAATGTGAATTCGCTGGTAACATTACTCACAAACCCACCCACAAACACACGCCAATATCCTTCCAATAAATTTCAGGGACATGGTGTATTATCGGAATTTTTTTCCCGACACTGGACAATACACTGTCTGACCCACTGATATGTGTACAACTGGATTTCTGGAACGTACAACGCTATTAAATGGAAAACTGTACCACCTTTCGCCACAACGGGGAGGGTGGGGCGGAGCATTTGCTTCGATAAATAGACAAGCCGCAACAAAAACTGTTTTTTCGACAGTGCTCAATTCACCGACGCCTCACAATTGTAGATTATTACTTCTGAAACTATTTTGTTTGATATCTATGAAGACTGAATGTGTTATATATTTATGTATTGAGGTTTAACGACACTTTCTACTGCCATGGTCACCTCATGTCGGACAGTTTCACGGTAGAGGAAGCCCGAGTACTCGGGGAGAACCACCGAGTAAGGGCGAGCAACTGTCAGGCTCCCCAACGTATTAACTCCACACAGATAGGGTTAGCATTGGTTGAAGACAAGTGCTCAATCGACGTACAGTACGCATTAGTACACAACGCCACCGTGCCTCCACGTGAGCAACCTGCACTCTGATGTCAAAGTGGCAACGTTTTCAGCAGCAAATAATTCCCATAATGCAGTTTGATATTTAATCCAATATATCTTGTTTAGCAGAGCTCGGTGAACTCTGTCAGACAAGATATAATTGGTGTTAAATTAACAGTTACACGACAGAAAAACAGAGTGATTGGAGAAAATTCTGTTGCACAACTGGAGTGTAGGGGTTAATGACTGTTTGATGATTACTAATATTAAAAGTCGATAGCGTATTACTATTTTTCGTACTTTTTTATAAATATCAGAGACGATCTTTCACGCTATCAGAAAGAGGAATAATACGCATTGAATAAAATGAAGCCGTGTAAGTCTGGATAAAAGAGGTTCACTGTTGACGGTCAAGTAATCGAGTGTGAGAAAGATCAGGGGTGTGGCTGATAATGAAACCAATTTTCATTAATAGCCTGGCGCTCTACCCCTCATTATCAGCTCTAACCCCTTGCATGCTGCTGGCGGGTATTCCTGTTCTGTGCAAGATTTCTATTGCGACTGAGATATGTATAATTTGGGCATATTTAATCTAATTGCTACCTTGTAAACTGAATAGATATTTTCACCAATTATTTCTTGAGTTACCTTTATATGAATTTTTCATCAAATCTAGATTTGATGAAAAATATCTTAAAAATACTCAGGGCGTTTAGAGTTAAATTTGGCCTGTGTAAAATCGGGCCCGTATTAAATATATTTGGCTGCTTAATTGCTGTTCTTGTTGGTTAATTAAGAATTATGTGCTTCAAAACAACATTATTGTTATATTAATGATACCTCCCTAAAACAGGAAATCAAGGTAACACTTTCACGAAACAATGTTATAAATTGAAGCACAACTAATGTAACTAAAATAGTTTCGGACCTGTCGCGTATATTCTTTAAATTTTCTTCGTTAAAATGATAACAAAACTCCAATGAGCAACAACTGTCCCAAACGTTTCGGCTTTATTGGCCTTTTTCAGATGTAGGCATCATTGTGCATGTTTTACAACTGGTTTTTCCACAGACTTGGATGACACCAAGTTCAGAATAGACAGCACTGAGGCTGGCACGAACAAGAATGTCGCGAATGTTTTTGGACGCCTGAAAGCCACGGCTGGAGGCTTCGGAAATGTCTTGGATAAGGCTGGATCATTCTCAATGGTATATATATGATGGTTTATGATATATATATATGATGGTCTATGATATTATTAGTTACACAGTTCGTTGGTGGCCTAATATGGTATATATGGTGTCAGTTAATTTTATGTTGGACGAGAGCGAAGCTCGAGTCCAATATGGAATTAACTGACACCTGGTGACCCAATGTGGTATATATGGTGTCAGTTAATTTGATATTGGACCAGAGCGAAGCTCGAGTCCAATATGGAATTAACTGACACCATATATACCATATTAAGCCACCAACAAACTGTGTAATGAATATATCTTACCGACTGCTGCATCGATGCACAGAACTAATAACAAAAGCGATCAAAATTAAATGAGAGAATTCTCACAATGTGTTCACGTGTCTTTGCCTTTTTACAACTCATGGGAGAGTGCCTATAAATTGTAACAAGGCAAATTCATACATACCAAACAGTTTCATTTCGAAGGTAACATGACATACATCCACAGAATATGAAGCCTTTTAAGTTGCCTAACCTGCACTTCAGACCAAATATGGGCTTCCAACACTCAGTCTTTCAACTTGAAGCGTTTATCGGCTGCCGCCATTTTGAATAATCAGTGACCAAAGGGGAGATTATCCATAGCTGTCAGAGTATAATGATGCTGACAGGCAGTATATGGTTTTATATGCAGTCTGCATGTGACATCTTTGAACCAATGAAATTCCCAGATACTTATAGGAGGTAAGATATATATATATGTCAAACAGGAATTCCACCAGGCATAGTCCTTGCACCGTGTCACTGGATTGAAAACTGTAAAGTTTTTCGGAAGGTGGGTCTGACGGGAGTCGATCCCTGGTCTACGGCACCCAATCGCCTAGCCATAAATGCCGGGCCACCATAACAGCTGAACCAACGGCAACCCCTGAAAGGTTGTAATCAACTCGGCCAGTATGTTAGTTCACATTTTCAACCCGCCCCGAGACCGATATTCGAGAAATGAGAGTCACAGAATTGTTGGAATTGTTTTCTGTGTTGATTCATAATAATTGTCTGCAAGTGGCCTGTATCTCGATTTGAGAGCACGTTGAACTAATAGCGGTCCAGTGCTATAATATGGCCGCCGTGAACTGGTCACTTTTCATGGGTGGACAGTATTTCTACGAACGCAGTGATATTAGTTTCCAAACACTAATTATTAATTATAGGAATAATCAGCAAAAAGTTAATTAATGAAGCACCGATTTTGCCGATGATGATTTTCATTACCCGGTAAACGTGTGCGTGGACATCGCTGCCCACATGTGGATTACGACCAGTCCGCGACAGCTGTTCTGTATGTAGAAACATAACAATTCATATCGCGCGGTTTTTTTGGTTTTTTTGCTTTTTGATCGTGATAATTAAAACTTTTTATTTCCGGATACTTAATATTAAAAGTCATGTTAACAAGCCGTGTTTTGAGCACGATTACACAGAACATCTACCTTGATGAGGAGGGCCAGGAACACACGCGTGAATATCTTTCCCCTTCTGTGCTTGAAAACCTAGGAGTACAGCACAATTTGATAACAGTAGTAAATATGTTAGGATGGCCATCGCTGAACAAAACACAGCCTGAAAGGAAAGAAACATCATTTAGAATTGTGAAGTCAATATATTTTTTTCGAAGATTGGGGACATGATACGAGGACAGCGATAAAACAGCTAACAATTTTAAATCTTAAAACTGAATGCACCGGTTTACAGGATAGACGAGGTTGAGGCTGTAATAAAGGCTCGCAATAAAACATTTGATTTCTGAGATTCCTTTTGCAGTAACCTTCCTGGCTTAGAATAGTGTCGTCTGTGCATCACCATACAAAGAATGTGTTTGATTTCTGTACACATTTAGAACAACATAATTGTGGGCCGTCTTTATATTCAGACGTTAACGTAGACCTCTCCATTCTCAGAAAAATGAGTTGGAATTACGTCCGGATATATTGTTGACGTGGGGCAAACTTGTGTATCAAGATGCAACCATTCCACACACTCGGTCCTTTTTGGACCTTACTTTCACTCCACAACATTATCGCCAGCGACCCCAGCACGTAAATCGTTTCGCTTTTTCACCAGTTTGATCGAACAACGCGCTTCGATCTACTTAATTGTACTTCACTATTTGTGTGCTGACATTTCTTTCTTTTGTTGTTTTTGTTTATAGGTTTTTTTTCACATTGACAAAATCGAATTGCAAACTTCGACAGGTGCAGCAAATTGAAAATGCCACCGACTTACGCCAGAAACACAAAACTCTTCATAGTTTGCCCTACGAATAAATCTAATCGCAATAAGACGGATATGAAATCTTTCTGCACTGCTAATTGATCTGATCAACACCGTTTCTAAACAAAATCTGCATATCTAAATACTAGAGACATGTCTTTTGTTGTGTGTTTTTGGGTCGAAAATTAATCCTTTACCCAACGCAGACGATATGAAAATTTATTATTTTAAATATCATTTTGTAACAAATTTTTTAAAAAAGTTCGACAAAACCATATCATGTAAGCCCTCATTGGAACGAGCTCATTCCAAAGAGGGGTCACATGAGATGGTTTTGTTGAAAAGTTTTGCAAAATATTTTTTCAGCTTCTGAATTTGCATATTACGCGGGTGGATGTAGCCAATTCGTTGGGTAAAGGGTTAATAGGATGAATACCTACACCATTTTACAAATAACGACGAAAAATAACATTTCACGACCGGCGAAGCATTGTGGGAAAACCAGAGCTGGGCAATATTCCGATATATTGGATATAACTTGTATCGTATTCAATGCTACGGCAGCGTTGAGGCGTCAACTAGAATTGTTTTTTAAACTGTTGTTACGATTTATTAAATCGTAGTTACGGTTTATTAAATTGTAGTTACGGTTTATTAAATGTAGTTACGATTCATTAAACTGCAGTTACTATTTACTATATCGTAGTTACCATTTAGTAAATTGTAGTTACGATTTATTAAATTGTAGTTACCGTTTAGTAAACTGTAGTTACGATTTACTAAATCGTAATTAAGGGTTATTAAATTGTATTTACGGTTTTGTTAAATTGTAGTTGCGATTTACTAAATCGTAGTTACGGTTTATGCCTGACACCTCTCCCCCGACCCTTGAGGGTCCCATTAATTCACATTTCAGTAAAATCTAATACTTGGGGTTCATTGAAGACTCCCCAATGCCCTTGGAAACCTTTCTTATCGCGACATTATTGACCACAGAGGTTCATCGAAGACTACCACATGATATGCCTTTGGATATCTTCCCCATCCCGCCACTGTTGATTACAAAAATAGCGATACACACAAATGACATCAATGCATACATGCGTCTCCTACCCTCTAATGAGTAATGCTGCATCGGCACCCCCCCCCCCCCCTCAATCCCGAAAAGTGCTGCCCAGTAAATATCACTGGGGGTATTTATTTATTAGTGTTTAAGGTCACATATTTCTACACAATGGCTAATCATGACCGCAACATGGAGATAAAGTCAAGTCTTGTCACTCGTTTATACCCATGTTGCCCATTTTAGAGGACTTCCACACCAAGCATTGATGACTGGGTTCTATGTTATTAGTAGAACAGAGCTTAGTTACAACAGTAAACAAGCACTACTTCACTTCCCGGGGTACCCATGGGGAATCACATGCAGAATTAGTACGTTGGGAGTCTTAACAGTTGTTCGGTGTATTTCTCCGGCTTCCACCACCCGTGAAACTGTCGGACATGAGGTAACCCTGGCTAACCCTCACTCGAACAGCTGCGGCTTTTATCCAGTGCGCTGCTCACAAACTTACAGACGAAACTTCTGGTTGTCCATCCCAAATCCAACTTGTTGGGAGTGATGGGGGAGGGGTGGGGGCGTATTTGCTGTTCACCCACAAAATGACGTGTTACTTGGCTTGAGTGGCATGTGTCTCGTTTTGACCCTTGTCTTTTTTATTGTTTCTTCGATAAGATTTCGGCAGTGTACTGGGCAAATAGTACCACCTCTTCGTAAGGAAAATATACACCAGTGATATTTACTGGGCAGCATCACTTCGTAAGGGTAGATCCCCATGCCGGGAAGTGAAGTAGTGCTTGTTTACTATTGTAAATAAGCTTTGTTTTACTGTAAAAAATAGGTCCCAATCATCAATGCTTGGTGTGTCCTCTAAAATGGGCAACATGGGTATAAACGAGTGACTAAACTTGACTTTATCTCCATGTTACAGTCATGATTAGCCATTGTGTAGAAATATGTGACCTCAAACACAATTAAATAAATAATTACTCCATTGATATTAACTGGGTAGCACTTTCCGGGATTGGGGGTGCTGATGCAGCTTTACTCATTAGAGGGTGGAAGACGCATGTTTGCATTGATATCATTTGGATGTATCGCTCTATTTGTCACTAATGACGGGATGGGAAAGACATCCAAGGGCATGTCATGTGGTAGTCTTTGGTGAACCTCTGTGGTCTTTAATGGCGCGATAGGGAAGGGCATGGGGGAGTCTTCAATGAACCTCAAGTACTGGATTTTACTGAAATGTGAGTTGGTAGTAGCCTCAAGGCCCGGGGATGGGTTGGCGATATAAACCGTAACTACCATTTAGTAAATCGTACAACAATTTAATAAACCGTAACTACAATTTAATACACCGTAACTACGGTTTAGTAAATTATTGAAACTACAATTCACTAAACGGTAACTACGATTTTGTAAATCGTCAATACAATTTACTAAATGATAACTACGATTTAATAAATCGTAACTACTATTTAATAAACCGTAACTACAATTTAATAAACCGAAACAACGATTTAGTAAATAGTAACTACGGTTTAAAAAATAATTCTAGTTGACGCCTCAACGCTGCCTTTAGCGGAGCGTTTGGATAAATAACAGTATATTGCCAACTCGGTATATAACGTCGCCGAAAGACATCAGACGCTTGCAGATAAATTATAACACATACCTGTTTAACTCTTAACCCGATGAGTATTTTCTAGATATTTTTCATCAAATCTAGTCATGGCTGCTTTAAAGCAGCCATGACTAAATTTGATGAAGAATTCATCAAAATGTAACACAAGAAATCACTGGTGGAAAAATCCATTTCATTTACAGGGAGACAATATCATTAAATATGCACAATTTATACTTATTTCAGAGACAAGAGAAATCCTGTGCTGGGAGGAATATTCGCAACAGCTTGCAAAGAGATAGGACTGTGCTTCGTCCAGGCCTTTTAAAGTTTTATCGAGTCCATGTAGTCCGGGTGGAGCATAGTCTTACAACAAGAGCACCGCCTAGCGGGACATTACACGTCCGTTTTGTATTTTTGAAGGGTTGGGGTAAGGATAGGGGTGAGGGTGAAAATTGTTCGGACCAACCCCATATTCGAACTTGACCTGTATTTTGTTGTCATTAAACAACATACCAAGTTTGGAACCAAACGGAAAACAAATAATAAAAGTTATCATCTTGAAACCAAATATTTGATGCATTCTATGTCCAACAAGGGCCATAATTCAGGGGGACTTCGAAGTTCGAACTAACCCCATATTCGAACTTGACCTGTCTTTTGTTTTGATTAAACCACATACCAGGTTTAGGAGTCAATCGAAAAAAAATTACTAAAGTTATCATCTGGAAACCAAATGTTGACGAACGGACAGACCGATGGATGGACAAATGGATGGACAAATGGACAGACAGACAGACTGATTCCATAATTCGACGGTTCTTCAACAGGCGTATAAAAAATAAATCAGTCAGGCCATACTAAAGTTACAATCCGGAAAACACAAAATGCACAAATTCAAGAGGAATAACTCTGGAAAGGTACATGCGATTTTGGCCGAAAGTGAACTTGAGCTGTGTTTTGTGGTCATAAACAAAATCTGAGATTTTGAAACAGATTAGTCAAGGCAAACTAAAGTTATCATCCGGAAACCACATAATTCACAAATTTGCAATCATTCAAGGGGAATAACTATGGAACGGTACATGCGATTATGGTCAAAGGTGAACTTGAGCTGTGCTTTGTAGTCCAAAACAAAATCTAAGAATTTGAAAAAAATCGGTCAAGGTAAACTAAAGTTATCATCCGGAAACCACAAAATCCACACATTTGCAATCATTCAAGGGGAATAACGCTGGAAAGGTATATGCGATTGTGGTCAAAAGTGAACTTGAGCTGTATTTTGTGATCAAAAACAAAAAAAACTGAAAATTTGAAATAAATCGGTCAAGGCAAACTAAAGTTATCGTCCGGAAATGAGAAGTTGAGCTAAATTCCCATAAATAAAGGGCCATAACTCTACTGCAAATGGGCCGCTAGAAATGGAAATCGAACGCATCCTGTATTTTGTCATACTAAATCCACATGCCAAATTTAACTCAGCTCAAACCATTACAACTAAAGTTATCGTCTGGAAACGAAATGTGTCCATGGACGGACAGACAGATAGACGGGTGGAGAGTCCATTCACATAATACGTCCCGTTTTTCAAACGAGCGTATAAAAACAACATCTGAAAAATTTGGTGTCAATCCGTCAAGGCGTTCGGCTCTAAATGAGCGGAAACCAATTTTTTTCAAAAATTGTGTTTTCAAAGGCCCATAACTCTGCAGCGGATGGACTGAGATACACCAATATCGAACTTGCCCTGTATTTTATTGCTACAAACAACATCTGAAAGTTTGATGTCGATCCGTCAAGGCGTTCGACTTCCAATGAAGAGAAACCAATTTGTTTCGAAAGATTGTGTTTTCAAAGGGCCATAACTCTGCAGCAGATGGGCTGAGAAATGTCAATATCGAACTTGACCTGTATTTCATTGCTAAAAACAACATCTGAAAAATTTGGTGTCGATCCGTCAAGGCGTTTAGCTTTAAATGAACGGAAACCAATTGTTTTAGAAAAATTGTGTTTTCAAAGGGCCATATCTCTGCAGCGGATGGACTGAGAAACACCAATATCGAATTTGACCTGTATTTTATTGCTAAAAAACAACTTCTGAAAGTTTGATGTCGATCCGTCAAGGCGTTCGACTTTAAATGAACGGAAAGCAAATTGTTTACGGACAGACAGACAGACAGACGGACAGACAGACGGACAGACTGACAGACAGACTGATAACATAATACGACTATTTTTATAAACGGGCGTATAAAAACTAATGTCTTTACTGGTCACCCAAAAGATGAAAATTTTCATTCTCTCAGATGCGTTTAACTTCTTCAAAAGACTCGGAAATATAAGTGTTCTCGGGAGTGCGCGGTAGCTCAGTGCTTACGGCATTTGACTTCAAACCGAAAGGTTCACGATTCGATCGTCGCCATGGGTTTCTGCGTTGTGTTCTTGGGCAAAGTATTTCCTTCCTGATTGCCCACGTGGGAGCACGGTGGCACTGTGTACTAAGGCGTACTGTAAGTCGATAGTGCACTTGTCTTCAAAAAATGCTAACCCTGCCTGTGCAGCGTTAGTACGTTGGAAAGTCTGACAGTTTGCTCGTTGTTGCTCGGTGGTTCTCCCCGGGTACCCCGGCTTCTTCTACCCGTATCATTGTCCGACACGAGGTGAGCTTGAATGTCGAAACTGGTCGTCGCCGTGCATTGTTACTCGCAAAATTAAGTCGTCGCTGGCCATTGTCAGGAACATGTGTAGTGCCATCCATAAAAACACAGAACGACACGCGTGTGTGAATGGGTTAATCTATATGGCACGAGTGCCAGCGCAGCAGGATAGAAGGAGAGGCCAAAAGCCTCGAGTTTTATCCTTCTGTCATGGCACAAGTGCCATATTGATTAACCCATTCACAAACGCATGTCGTTCTGTGTTTATTACACGCCTTCACATCTATAAAAATGTTATTAGAAGGACACTCAGCAATTCATTTGAGAACTATCAACAAAAATAACACATTTCATCGCCAACCAAATTTTTTGCGAGGGGAACCCGTGTTACTATTTCGTCCCCTGAGTTCCAGCGTGGCACACAGAACACATTTGAACTCAGGGGGGGGGGGGGGCGATTTTTAGCGATGGACAATACCGGACATTTAAGCAGAAAAGTTTTTTCGAAAAGGCCAAACACGCGAAAAACTTTGCTGATTACCAAAGAGACATCGATTTCTCATCATACCACTTGAGTCCACTAAAATGGAAACTGAAATTGACAAAAATATACACATATATTACTAGTGGCGTCAGGTAACCTGCCCCACCGGAATTGTTTTAACCCTTTGAACCATGGTGGTATCTTTCATGTCAGTTCAATGGCAGAAATTGGAAGAGTCCATATTCATCATTTAGGAGTAGACCAATTCATATTTTCAACGTGCGACCATGAGGCTGCACGTTGACAGTATTGATTGATCTAACCCATACATTCACTTTGCAGCCATCCAACTTACTGAAATTATGACGTATCATGTTCCAGGGCAGGCGAATGGGGCTCACGGTTTCATAAAGTTAATTTAATTGATTCACACACATTCTACATGCTTACAAAATTAATTTAAAATTTGAATATGCGCCAATATACAGGTATTTCCGTGTTATTTTATCTGCAAACGTAAACACGATTTAGCGTTACGTTTAGTAAAAGATGAACATACATCCCGAAATATTTTCATCATTGAAAACGACTTTTTGGGAAAATTGTCACCCTTGATATTACCATGCTTGTGAAGCAAATCCAATCACAAAGTCAACATGACTGGGTGTGAAAGTCAATTGTGGTTCGTCGATGACCAACCAAAGTGAAGTATGAAATGTGAAATCCAGTTAAAAGCAGTATTTTCTTCTTATCAAACGAGCAGATTTAGCGACGTCTGATAACCAATTGAATGAGTAAATAAGATTGTCTTCTTGGAATTTTTTTCCAGTTGATGACGATGAACGTTCTTATTAAAAAAAACTCGAAATAAAACAAATCCCAAAAAACAACAAAAAAAAACGTTTTCCATAAAATGGAAGCGCTCTCATATTGTGTGTATACCATAGAATCGTGCATCAGAAACAAAATAAAACCAGAACTTGTTCAGATGCTCCAGATTTAAGGCATGCTAATTAGTTGAAGCTCAGAATTTCACCGATAATAATCCGAAATTAAGACTATCTATCAGACCTACGAACGTGTCTGAGTTCATTATAAGCTTGGTAAACATGTTTTCATGACAATTCGGGAGTTTGTATCCTTCTCGGGAAAAAAAGGGAAACCACAACCGACAGACGTTTAGATTACCGGAAAGGACAAAGCCTGAATTTTAAGCAATTATGAGGGCACTATCGATGAAATGAACAAGCAACAAAATATAGACGATCAAAAACGGCTGAAAACGCTATTTCCTAAATTTTTAAAAGAGCTTCTATTGTGAATGAGAGTTAAATGTTCAAACTGATAGGGAAAACATTGTAATAAGCCAGTCAGCACTTTTCAGTACTACTCTACAGGAAAATGACTGCAGTTCACTTTATGATGAGGGCATCGAGGACATATAAATAAGCTAACAAAGATTACAGCAGCTTTTTTTATATCAAGTTCCTACCTGTCTCTGTGTTAAATTCACGGACAGTTTAGGCAAATTAAGGGGGGATAATATCGTCAAAAGTCACATCGAATGATGAAGATTGTTGGCCATGAAATGTATAAACAAAACTTATTACGCTCTTTGTGTTCATCGTGTTGTCTATGTATTTACACACATCGTCCCCTGAGTTCCAATGTGTTCTATGTGCCTACTGGCACATAGAACACATTGGAACTCAAGGGTCGACATGTTGGGTACTCTTGTTTAAGAGAGATCGTGATTGAAAGGGAAACATATCGAGCTGATTTTTCACATTATCAAATAGCCATAGTACAAACAATGAAAACAATTCAAGAAAATGTTAAACTGAAAGACATTTTCGTTTAGAAATTCTGCTCGAGACATCAGCTGGAAGCTGGTGCGATACTCTGGGCCCATGGTTTCAGAAAAGCAGTAACTCGTAATATAAGTAACAACAAAATGTTCTCAACGAAAGGAGATCATACTCAACTCACCGGCTTTTTGACGGGAAGTGATGATGATTGTTGCCAGTCAGTGCGAACAGAAATATATCATCTAATTTTCATTTCCTTCGCGCACTTTGAGTTACATCACATCGACACGCGGTTCACATTTTCAACGGCAAAACTATTATTGCTGCATGTAGTAGAAATGGACTATTTGAATATAAACAAAGTTCTGACAGCACAATATGAATATATATGAACGTAAGCTGCAGTGACAATCAATCAGGCATCTCCCACTGTGAGTTAACCCTTTACTTAATAAATTTTAAAAATCCCAACACAGAGTTCCATACACAAACTCACCATTCAGTTATTTTATTCTCTCTGCGAAACCATTTATTATGATAATTCAACGAAGCGATTTTCCATACTGATGAGACATCATCGATGTGGTTGAAAAAACATCAAACTCATTCTCAAGGTTTTTAACGCAAATATGTAGTTGCTGGCCTACCTCATCTTATGTAAGGTGAAGTGTTAATCACTTGTCGTGCCCGCAATGTCAATAGTGTATTATCTGTATTGATTCCCATCGGATAACGCACACACATGTGATTTGTTATCTTGAAATAATTTGTTCGCATTTTATGTTTATTGATAACAGACTTGTGTTCAACTGACTGAAGAAATGCCAACGTCCCATTCAGGAACAGGACATCTAGGACACATGCTACACACCAGCTGCTTTATGTGTGGGTAATGCCATGTACAGTACGGACGCCGTGGACTGGTCACTTTCCACTGTTGGGCAATATTTCCACGGACTCAATAATATCTTACCTCCTACAAGTATCTGGGAATTTCATTGGTTCAAAGACGTCACATGCAGACTGCATATAAAACCATACACTGCTAGTCAACATCAATATACGCTGACAGCTATGGGTAATCTCCCCTTTGTTCGTGGATTATTTAAAATGGCGGCAGCCGATGAATGCTTCAAGTTGAAAGATTGAGTGTTGAAAGCCCATTTTTGGTCTGAAGTGCAGGTTCGGCAACTTAAAAGGCTTCATATTCTGTGGATGTGTGTCATGTTACCTTCGAAATGAAACTGTTTGGTATGTATGAATTTGCCTTGTTACAATTTATGGGAGAGTGCACTCTCCCATAAATTGTAACAAGGCAAAGACACGTGAACACATTGTGAGAATTCTCTCATTTAATTTTGATCGCTGTTGTTATTAGTTCTGTGCATCAATGCAAGCAGTCGGTAAGATATATTCGTTACACAGTTTGTTGGTGGCCTAATATGGCATATATGGTGTCAGTTATGGTGTCAGTTAATTCCATATAGCACTCGAGCTTCGCTCTCGTCCAATATGAAATTAACTGACACCATATATATACCATATTAGACCACCAACAAACTGTGTAATTAATAATATTAGATTCCAAACACGAATTATAGGAATAATCATCAAAAATATAGTAAATGACGCACTGGGTACAACCTCGTTACTTCTTTCTAATTTTGCTGATAAAAATTTTCATTACCTGGTAAATGCATGTGTTGACATCACTGCCCACACGTGGATTACTATCAGCCCACGGCAGCTGTACTGTATTTGAACCTTAGTTTCAGTACCACGTCGTCTTCATTTTGCTAACAAGGGGTTTCTGGACAACGGTGAAAACAATGAACGTGGAATAAAACTAACACACTAAATCTGACTTAGTCAGGTCGGCGACGTCTCTTTATTTTTCATGTCCACGATTGACTCCACCGAGATATGATTAACCCATTTCAACTCTGCATTCGTATCAAGCTGTCCAGTCAAATCTCTAATTCTGTTAGAAATCCGATTATGTCTTGGGCTATGTGTTTGTCCACTTTCCGTGGAATTTGAGTGCTGACCACCGTTGGTGTAATTTGATGTCCCTTTACTCACAAAGATATACACATATCATATTCTTTTGTGCTCCAGTTATAGATATGCTAATTAATAAGCATTTAATTAATCTCGCAAATCGCAAGATGTTGACACAATTAGTGGGAATACCCGGCGTTATCATAAACTACTGTTGTAACGAGTCTCCAGTCATAATTGATTAATAGACCAACATATTTGATGGTACAGTGGAGCTCACTTAATTGGATATCTCTTAATTGTATATCCCTGTTAAGTGAATATAATTTCCCAACACGAAACCATTTACCATACCTCCAGTACAAATTTGACCTGTTAATTGAATATAGGTTATAGAGTAAACTCCTGTTAATTGAATAAAAATTCTTGTAACCTGTCGAGAAATTACTCTGACTCTCCCCAGCTTTCCTTTGTTCATAAACCTATTTGGCTTCAGTACATCCAATACAGGCATTTAATCTATTACATCTTGTTAGACAGAGCTCATAGAATTTAAATTTAAATCTCGTTTCCCGCAACCCAGAAAAGATAGGGTAACTAAGGCGGTACTGATTTGGAGCTACCTGCGCCGACATCTGATATGGATTCTCGGTAGAATCTCGTGGACAGTCTCCTAAACTTAGACGCCAGAGGCTGATGCCACGAAGCACGAGAAAACAAGAAAAAAATATTTTATGGCGCAGTCATCAAAAAATGGGCGAGTGATGCCCTGAAGGCTTTCCAGTGAAGGCTCATGCGATAGCCGCGTTTTGCTCGATCTAGGTTTATACGACAATCTCTTTCTTTCATTGTTCGAAGTACTTCATGGTGTGATTGGAGAAGACACTACTGAGGTACGCATTTTAACCCGTTACCTGACGAATTGGCCACATCCACCAGCGTACTATGCAAATTCGCAGTTGAAAAAAATTATTTTAAAAAAAATGTCAACAAAACCATCATGTGACCCCCTCGTTGGAAATACCTCGTCGACCTGATTGAGGGGTCACATGTTTTGAACTATTAAAAATTTGAAAAAATAATATATAAAATAATCAATTTTGATATCATCTCTTTTTGGGAAAGGGTTAATGAAAGTGCCGTAAGAGAAAATCCCCAACTTCCATGACTTTTTTTATAATGAAATAAGGTCAGGACATAAGATTCACAGAACAAGCAAAACGATATTTACGCCTCCATTCATGGAAAATTATGTCATTACTACTCATGAATACCCTGGACACGCGTGACCATAGCGATGTGTATGAACCCACCCACCCCACCCCACAACAACGGGAAACTGTCGGACCGATTTATTTGTAAATTCGACGCCACGTGGTCGCATTCGCAATGAACATGCTTCCTTTGCAACAGGCACACCAAAGACAATATGCTTTTACGATTGTGTATGTGGACTTACAATTCACTTGGAACAAATTTGAGAACTCCAGTTTACTAATTTATACTGTCTCGGCAGCTGTCAGCATGGTTTACGTAACAACGGATGGACAATGGGGCCAATGGCAATGCAATCTACTTGGAAATCAAACGATTAACTGAATTACTCACTCGAATACCCTTGCGAATAACGCGCATCGTTAAGCCCCATTAACTGGTTGAGTGCTAGAAGCCACTATCAGGACTTTCAGAAATATGAGGGTACCAGAGTAAAAAGCCTACATTTTCTTGGCTCGTGTTTCATAATCAGCCAAACGCAAATTATTTTGTTTGTATAAATTTGTTTGATTTGAAATTATTGGAGAGTGCTTGTGGGCACTCTCCAATAATTTGTAATAAAGAAATTTTGAATAAGAATTTAAGACCACCAAAAATAACCTAGCCCTCAACCAGTTAACACAGACAATGCGACCGCGATGCAACCTCTTGGGGACTGATTTCATTTGAGACAGACTGGTGATCTCTGAGACCGGTGCAACCACTTCTGCCCATCTTTGGAATTAGAGTATGATTACCTATCAATCAGCGATAGATTTTGAAACTTTTCAGTGTTTGATTGACAACTTATTGGCAATGTTCACCGCAGATACGGCGATAGGCTTGGAACTGGTTGAGAACGATCGGTGACGTGTCAGCGAATCTTCGGTGACTGGTTGCAAATGAACGGGGACTGGTCTGTGACTAGTTGTCGATCGATCACCGATCAAAACATAATGCATATAAAAAAGGGTGCTTTTCTGAATCAACTGCTAGTTCTGGTGCTGGTTCTTTTGGTTTCTTGCTTTTACGGACCATGGTGATGGCTGGAAATAACTGAATAATAAAACAAATCGTTGATGTGAACTCTCTGAACACTTGTGACAAAATGATGCTGTAATGCGCAGACAGGTCTTTTTATAGACGACGAATGATCAGCGCACGCTTGGAAATCACTTTGCAGCCGATCGACAACCAGTCGCCGATGACGAGTCGGTCGATCACCGCCTCATTACTGATCAAGCACAGACATGTCACCACTAGGTTGTAAAGGGTCAACACCCTTGTCTAGACGAAACCGATCGCCGCTCCGGAGAAACCATTCTGCGATTAAAATACCACCGCTTGGAGATCTCTGGGAGACCCACGAAACCTCGGAGCGACCAAATCGGTCGCAGTCAGCCTTTTGTGCATGCTCAAAAGACTGGTTGCGACCGAATGGGGTTTGCGACCGCTCTGAAACATTGTAGCGACCTCAGTGATATCTTTCAGGGTCCTCTGAATCCTCTTTGCGATTGTCAATTGTTTGGTCGCACTGTTTGTTTGACTGGGGCTTTGTAAGGGCTTTAGCAACGGCAAACCAATTTTGATATTTTATTGTATGCCGCTCCATGATAAAACGAAATAACAAACCTATCACAATGGCAAACGAACGCTGTTTGCTGGGGGTGCGGACTAGCAGGTGGCACTTTTCCTTTAGTAGACAGTAACGAGCAAGCTAATGGACGTTTTTTGTATGAAGACTTAGAATCTGTACTTTAATTAAGCCTAACGCGCAGCAACAATCTCAAAGCCTACAGTACAGTCGCCGTGGACTGATCGTAATCCACGCGTGGGCAACGATATCTACGCATGCGTTTACCGGGTAATAAAACTCACCATCAACAAAATTTTAATTAATGAAGCATACAATTGTACCCGGTGCTTCATTAATTAAATGTTTGATGACTATTTCTATAATTAATGTTTGGAATCTAACATTATTGTATCCATGGAAATATCCCCCCTCCCACCCTCCCCGCGGAAAGTGACCAGTCCACGGTGGCCGTACTGTAGTTAGCAACAAACATGCTTCCTTGACAGTCAGTAAACTATTTGACCAATCTTGATGTAATTTGATATTTAGATTAGTAATGCATTTGGAAACCATACTAGGAACTTAGCAACAACGTCACGCATTATCTCCTGCTAATCCATACGCTTTCCTAGTGAACAGCACTTATATCAATTTGGAGATTTAGGTCCCTCTCCAAACCCAAAACTTAATCCCTTACATAAAGCAGACGATATCAAAATTTATTATTTTAAATATCATTGTTTTTAATTTTTCAAAAAAATCAACCAAACCATATCATGTGGCCCCCTCATTGGAACGAGCTCAACGAGCCCGTTCCAAAGAGGGGTCACATGATATGGTTTTGTTGAAATTGTTTGAAAAGTAATATTTTACAGCTACTGAATTTGCATATTACGCAGGCGGATGTGGCCGATTCGTTGGGTAAAAGGTTAATAATACGTAGGCCAATCTCTCTTGCAACAACCACGCGCCAACAACAACCTAATAAGTGGACCGAATTTGATATAAGTTTGCGTTTAGACCCACACTCCATTAAAAAAACATTGTCATTCTTGCAATCAGCTTTCTTCCTAATTAATAGACATATGAGGGAATGTCAAAAAATTTCGAAACTAACGTAAATAAAGCTGGAATAAATATCGGTACAGAACATATTTATATTTAACACAACTAATTGTTTTCATTTTTTGTCTCACAACCACAGGTTATGACCACTGTTTGGAACGAGCTCGTTCCAAAGAGGGGCCATAACCTATGTTTTGGAGACAAAAAAAAAATGAAAATAAAATGAGAATTAATTGGCGATATTTTAGAATAGAGCTGGCCGGTTTTGGCCGTTACGTTGGGTAAAGGGTTAAACGTTATTTGAACGAAAAATTTGTTCGTCGAAGGGTTGCTGTGTCCAAAGTAAAACTTCTGGTAGCACACGTCAAAATTCTTCATAATGAGCTTGTATCGGTAAAAAATGTTTTGCCGCGAACTCCCCCCCCCCCCCGCCATATTAATAAGGGCATCCCTCTTTCCTTTCAATTTTCCTCCCAAAGAACGTGACCTCTTAGAATGTACTAACAGCTGTGGTTAAATACTTTCGGCAAGGATCAACCATTAACCCTTTACCCAACGTAACGGCCAAAACCGGCCAGCGCTATTCTCAAAAATCGCCTATTAATTTTAATTATTTTTTTCATTTTTTGTCTCAAAAACATAGGTTATGACCCCTCATTGGAACGAGCTCGTCGAGCTCGTTCCAATGAGGGGTCATAACCTATGTTTTTGAGACAAAAAATGAAAAAAAATAGTTATTCAAGAATTTTTTTTGCAAGTGTCGTCGCTTTTCATGTTAGGTAAAGGGTTAAGTAAATCACAGTCTCCGACAAAACTCCCAATAAAATTCCCACCTCACCTTGAATTCGACAACAAATGGTTAAGTTTTTAAATAGACGTGTTGAAAATTATCACGACGGTGACTCCTGTAGTTTTTCTTTCAACTTGAAAATGATAAATCTATGAAAACATGAGCTGTAGAAAATGATCGCAGTTTACTGTTGTATTTTCATTTGCGCAAAAACGTTGGCTATTTGCGCTAGAATATTGTATCCCATAAATAAACTTTACGATAAGGATAAAAAGTCTGGACTAAATTTTGACTTTATTCCCATCCATGGGTAATAAATTTCCTCCGCAGGTTTAACACATAAAGTTTATATATGTGATGTTTGTGACGTCACTAACGTCATTAGACATCCACAAAACGTTAAGACGTGATACTTCCATTAGAGTGAAAAGTAAGTCTAAAATTTCTTTATCGTAAATGTTAATTGTTTTGACCCAGAGACAAAAAAAACAACGTTATGGAATAAATAACATAAATAAATAGTGTACCAGAATAAAATGTTATCCCACGAGTGGGATTCATTATATACCCCACGATACTCTTATTCATTTATTCTAGATTTCCATCATTTTTGTTTTTATGTTTATGCGCACTGCGGCATCTGTGAGCCGTTGGGTCGGGAGCCGATCACACACGTGTATGCATCTGACGTCACTCAATATCCATGAAGAAATACCTTAAAAATTGTATATACTACTTAAAGTTTGCTAAGCACCAAATATATCCAACTATCTGTTTTACGTTTTAGTTGAAATATTGTAATGAAAAGTGTATATATTTTTTATTTAATTATATCTTTCATGATTTTAGTATAGAAATTAAGATTTTATTTGTGTTTGTCGCTATTTTTTTAACTTGATTACGATAACCATGGAAAATGGATATTATTGGTAAAAGAGAAAATTTTTCAAATTTGCCAAAAAATTGACGGAGCGAATTTGAATGGGTTCAGTATTGAGTATGAGACCCATTACCGCTAATTAAGCCTGACAACGCCTTCTCATGCTCCCAATCAGGTTCCTGGTGGTCCTTTGTGGGACGTTGTTCCATTCTTGGACCAAGCTGCTAGACACTTCTTGGCTGGACTGGATGGGCTGAAGTTGTAAGCTGCAACTCATTCCAGACATGTTCGATTGGACTGAAGTCAGGGGATCTTGCTGGCCAGTCCATAAGCTCAATCCCCTTCCTCTGTCGGTACTCCCAAACAGCATGAGCAACATGAAGACGGGTATCATCTTCCATCTTCCATCAGAATGAATCTATCATCCACTGCACCTGCATACAATTTGACGTGGACATACAGGATCTCATCAATATACCGTTGTGCAGTCAATGTACCACGTTCAAGGGCACAGAGCTCTGTACGTCCATCCCAGCTGATGCCGCCCAGACCATGCTTGACCATCCACTATAGCGGTCATGCTCAGCAATGTTGGCTGCATGGAATCGCTCTCCTGGTCTTCTCCATACTCTAGAACGCCTATTTGTGCGGTCTATTCAGTACCTTGACTCATCTGTAAAAAGGACAGGTCGCCAATGTTCTCTGGTCCATCCAGCGTGGTCCGTGGCCCATTCATATAGTGCATGGAGGTTATTTTGGGACAGCGGAATGCGAATACATGGTCTTCTCGATCGGAGACCACCTTTGTGCAACCTTGCCCGGACAGTCCGCGTCGAAACATTTATCCCGGATTCATTCTGAAGGTCACTGCGAAGCTGGGTTGCTGTGGCAAAGCGGTTCCTACGGGCCTGAATGATCAAAAACCGATCTTCAGCTGCAGATGTTGCCCTGTCACTGACACCATCATGCCGTTTTACTGGTGTGCAGGTACCACGACTGAAAGGCTTCATTGTGTGCATCTATACTTTTGATTGTGGGCGTGGTGGCTCAGTAGGTAGAGGTGCAGGCTGCAAGCCGAGAGGTCCTCGGTTCGTTTCCCACCTGCGGCAACCGCGATGTGTCTTTGGGCAAGACACTTCACCCTCATTGTCTACGTGGGGGCACGGGGGCGTTGTGTACTAAGGCGTGCTGCACGTCGACGGTGCACTTGTCTTCAACCAATGCTAGCCCTGCTTTTGTGGAGAGTAGGCACTCTCCCATAAATTGTAGCAAGGCAACGACTAGTGGATAAATTGTGATGGTTAAAAATAATTTAGCCCTCCAGCAGTTAACTGTTACGCATAAATCTTTACGTAATGAAAACAGTGGCAATCGGCGACAAGATGACACAATAAACAACAAATCGGTAAGAAGGATTAACAATAATTTAATCCCACAGCCCTATAGGGCTGTAGGATTCATTTATAACTGAACCTCCCTATGAATAAAAATAATAATAATTGGACATTTCTCTGAAATCTTGCCCAGGTCATAGTAAGTTTTGCGAATGATAATCAAAAGTTCTGAGAGAACGAATCGACCGAAATCATGATGGACGTGACAACCGTTATTTATTCCCAGTTCCTTGTTCGATATTCGTTATCAACCGATTTTATGGGATTTGTTTTCACTATTATTATCGGTTAACACATCTCGCCCTGAAACCTCCCATTGAACATTCGATAAAAGAAATCGGTAATTCGGTTTCTCTGTCAGGCGAATCACAGCTTTGTAGCTTGAAGGAGATTGAGAGACTAGTCCAAGTCAAGGACCCCAATCGAACAATCATCTACAACCATTTAACTTTGGATAAGATGCTTAGTGCGAATCGGAAAGAGAGAATAGAGGCAAAATCCAAAATGGAGTACAAAGATCACACCTGTCTTTGAGTTTTATTTATCAAGTATAACACTGTTGATCAACTTTTGTATGCCGCTCCATGACAAAACGAAAAACTTTTGTGTGTTGACGTTTCGTATCATGGCTTGACGGAAGTGACAACAGTTACATATTTCCCGTTCCTTATTCTACATTCGTTATCAACCGATTTTATCAGTTGATAACGAATGTCAAATAAGGAATTGCGAATAAGTAAAGGTTGTCATCCCCCTCCTTTTCATGCAACACTTCCTCTAAAAAGCTCGATCTCCTTTGCAACAAATCAATGCATTATTTATTTATTTATTTATTGGTGTTTAAGGTCACGTACTTATGCACAATGGCTAATCGTGACCTTGACAGTTCTACGGGTGGAGGGAGCCGGAGCACCCGGACAGAACCACCGAGCGTCGACGAGCAACTGTCAGATCCTCAACATTCTAACTCCTCTGTTCAAGCTCCACTCAAGCAGGGTTACAGCGGTTGACGACATGTGCACATCGACGTGCAGTACGTCTTAGGACACGGCGTCATCGTATCCCCGTGTGGGCAACGATGACGTCGTGTACTAACGCGAACTAAGGACAAAACTCGGGTCGTCCCGGATGGGAATCGAACTCGGGACCTCTAGCATAGAAGTCCAACAATCTACCACTGAGCCACCGCGCTCCCAAGTTAATGCATTGATAAATCATTACATAATTCCTCTTTGTCAAAACATGTTGTTTTCTATTCATCCTTTTCCGGCTGTTTCGGGCATTGCGAAAATGACCATTTGGAGTGCTGTGTGAACTTGGTTTGTCCTGACTGTGAAAGTGTGAGACCTGACTGTTTGAATATTCCAACTGCATTGTCAAGGCATGCCTTCGTCGAAGACATACTTTGGTGATGCAGGTGGAATCTTTGTCAGTCGGGATGACAGTAAAAAAACAAGAGACTTCTTGGAAATTTATTCGTACATAAATAAACTATAAATGTTGTAGTCGTGAAGAAGCTTATTTAATTAACCCTTTACCTAACATGAAAAGCAGACGACACTTGCAAAAAAATCTTGAATAACTAATTTCTTTAATTTTTTTAAAAATAATGTAAATTAATTGGCGATTTTTGAGAATAGCGCTGGTCGGTTTTGGCCGTTACATTGGGTAAAGGGTTAACACATATCGTACTCCAAGTATTTCATGATGGGCCCTAACTTCCCAAATCGGCTACCAAAGCCATCCATTGGTATCAAATCAAGTCTCGTAAGAAAGTATATGATAACTGGCAAGAGTGAATCCCCCCCCCCCCCCCCCCCCCACACACACACACACTCCAACACAGACGGACATTCTCGAGTGGAAACATTTTTGTGGGAGGGGATGGGGAGGATTTTTCGCACCTACAAAACCATCCTTCGCTAAGACAGCGAAGTCGTCGTCACTCTTTTAAATTCTCTCATTTTTTCAGTGTTTAAACAATATCCAACCAACCCACCCACCCGTTCTATCTGTCTAATTGAAACTGTGTTATCTAACAGACTTGGGATATGGTGCACATAAGCTTTCAGCTTTCTTCCGAATCCCCTACTACAACAGTTTATTTTGATACATTATGTGTTAATTGTATTCACTGAGAGTTATGCACAAAACATTCAATCCGTTTACACTTGTTCACATGTATACTGTTAACCTGTTTTTGTTCAATAAATATTGTTTAAACTAAACTAAATTCTCGGGTGAATACTCTATCGCTTCCTTCGTTTCATTTCTCGATAATCTGCCTTTCGGTGTCGATAACAGTTACTTTCTTCGTCCTCGAATCTACAGCAGATAGAGTAACCTCGTATATTTTACCCTGCAGTAATTCCCTCAGTCTGTTGTAGTGTATTTAGTTTGTTCCCCTTTATCAAATGTTCAAGCATTCAGACCAACCTACCTTTGGATCGATGGTGAAAACATCTGCATCAACTTTTTGTGTAATTGAATTCCAGTGGCGTGCCAGGTTATCGTTCGGGGTGGTGGCAGTGGGAAGGTTCTCCATCGCGGGGCAGATTTATAATTTATTTCAACATTTCGTTTAATGCATTTCATTTTTTTTTCTTAAAGGTTAAATGATTTTCATTTTTGATTCAAAAACCATACCTTATGAACCCTCATTCACCAAGCTCGGCGGGCTTGTTCGAATGATGGGCCATAAGCTATATTTCAGAGGCGAAAATTTAAAAAAGTCCTTACCCGACTTTGATCGCCCTCTTTAGCGAGAGTCTGGATTCGTCAACGAGACATCCTCTGTCATGACTTGGGATAAAGTCTTGTTGTTCTCTCTTCGGGTTCAATTTCCGTTAGATACACTCCATTGAAAAGTTATGTCACCTCAGATGCAGATATGTTATATATCACGACGCGTTTGGATGGATTCGTATAAATATTGACGTTTTGGCGAACACAAAGATCCCATTCTCGCTCAAGTAAATTAAAAATAGCATTTCTGCTTAATAGTGCAATGGAACATTAAAAAGAACAATCTGAAATTTAAGTTATTTTTTTTTAATTTCAAGTGTACCTATGTAACAAAAAAGCATCACTAGCTTAAAAACATGTTCACTGCAGCAAAACGGCACATATCAACTATCCGTCTCCCCGAGAGCACGAATACACTGTTTAAAATGATGAAATATTTAACTTAATGTCGCTGCAGAGATATAGCAAATTGTCATGACATTTTAGTGTCTGTACAAGACACGTTCATAATAATAATATAATAACACTTTGGCCGGCCGCTGATTTGTCGCGGTTCTCGTATGAGAAGGCCTTGGTTACCCCTGTTCTACCAACTGCCTCCCTATTCCCACGCTTCTTCTCTCCTCCCAACACTCGGAGACGAACTGCTTGATGACATCCCTTGCCCCATTCTTCCCAATCTCTCCGATTAGCATATTAACCCTTTTCTTTGAGTCGTCCCTAACCACATGTCCATCATTCTCCCATCTCACTTCCCCATTATACTCCCCGTGAATCTTGTTCTTTTAGACTGGTATTTTTGGCATTCTAGAAGAAAGTGTTCCAGGGTCTCCACCACGCCAAAATTACACTTCTGGCACTCCTTTTCACTGTTTTTCCCATTTTTTCCCTCAGCTCCTGGAACCGCGACCTCAGCTTGAACAACAGTGACCCCCAAAGGTGCCATCAAGGTACTCTTCAAAACCAGGCTTCTCTTTATCATAGTGTGTTTGTTGCGAAACAATCCTTTATCGCCAGTAATTTGTCCGAAATAATGTTTTGGCCAGATATCGCCATCTCCGTTTTAAATTCGTCCACGCCACCCTTTACCTTACGTAACGCCCAAAACACGGCCAGCGCAATTCACTGATATCGCCATTTAAATTTGGTTTTCTCGTTCCAATGATGGGCCATAAGTTATGTTTTTGAGACAAACAGTGAAATATTTTACTTATTCAAGAATTTTTTAGCAATCATTGTTTTCTATTTGAGTTGTGTAAATGGTTGACTGTATCAGTGCTGTGATCTCGTTTATCATTCGAACAACGTCTTTGTGTAATATGTATGCGTTCACGGATAGAGTGTTGTTTTATGATACATACAGATTATCATGATAATGTGCATGTCCTGTGGTTTGTATCAGATTCGAGGTGGTGTTCAGAATGGGATCTCAACGAGCCTGCTTTGCCGGCGAGTTGTGATCCCAATTTTGAATACCACCGAGAATGTGATGCAAATCACAGGACATGCACATTATCAGGATAATTCATTTATCTAACAATTCTGTCACATAAACAGATTAAATCTTAACCCTTTTGCCCAACGTAACGACCAAAATCGGCCAACGCTATTCTCAAAAATCGCCAGTTAATTTTCATTATTTTTTCATTTTTTGTCTCAAAAACATAGGTTATGACCCCTCGTTGGAACGGGCTCGTCGAGCTCGTTCCAACGAGTGGTCATAACCTATGTTTTTGAATCAAAAAATAAAAATAATTAGTTATTCAAGAATTTTTTTTGCAAGTGTCG
This sequence comes from Pictodentalium vernedei, assembly GCA_031216915.1. Taxonomy (NCBI): domain Eukaryota; kingdom Metazoa; phylum Mollusca; class Scaphopoda; order Dentaliida; family Dentaliidae; genus Pictodentalium; species Pictodentalium vernedei. Next base: position 205,405,600 of record CM062292.1, read on the forward strand.
TCTGCTTTTCATGTTAAATAAAAGGGTTAAATTATTTTTAAACATATTTGGGACATAATGTTCGGTCGATCACTGAAAGGCACATAGAATGTATCCATGCGCCTGTTATGATGGCCCGTAGCGCTGCCGGAAACGAGTCGTCTATATGACACGCAATCAGAATGAGTCGTCTATATGATACGGAATCGGAACACATAATGTGATACGTACTATTTCTCGTGGTTTTCAGCCCAAAATCTATATGATTGTTAGATAAATTCATAGAAAGGTTTTTTATATCCTTTTCCAAAAGAGTGTCATACAACTACATTTCACCAGCCATGAGCAGATGATAATGATATAACGAGAGGAATGATTAGATATCATTTTAATTAACCTAATGAGCTTTAGAATAACCTAGTCAACCAGCATTAACTTCATTTGTGCCCATTAGTTCGCCCACCAGTCCACGAATGGAAGTGTAGTTCATACTAAATTAAGGGAGATAACAGCAAAGTTGTCCATCAAGAGAGATAATCAAAGAGATTTCCGGAAGCAAATTACTCGCATGGTTTCCTCTGTGGAACCGCAAACGCATAGTGGCACTCCCTTGGCAGAGGTGAGTTCAGGGACGGCGCATGCACGGGGGCGGCTGCCCTCCCTTCCTTCGGACCACAGGGGGCGAGAGGGGGCAGACAATGCCCTTCCCAGGTTCATCACTAAATTCTTTTCAATGATATATTCTCGAAGTAACGCTAAAATACACGCCAATCTGTCTGGGAGCTTTCAAAATTCAATAGGGGAGTTGAGGGAGTTTGGGAGGAGGTGCATCCTCCGGGACAACTCCTCTCAAACTCCCACACCTCGGGCCTTCGAGACCTTCCAGACATGTACGTTTCGTCACGTCATGGCGGGGCTGTTAGTGCGAGTAAATGCCTTTTTTTCCGGGGCCTGCCCCCGCCCGCCTTGAAGTGCTTCCGACGCCCTGGGAGAGTTCACATGTCACGTTTGTGGTGATTCGATCGGTGATGTTTGGGGAGTTTCTGAACAGAATCGCAAATTACAGCAGTGATGAATCAAGTGTGGAAGTTGATTTCGAAAAGTAGAATTGCTTATGATAAATGCGACTTCAACACATGCGATTATCATGACAAACAGATGTCAAATGGTAAACATACCTGAGTCTGGCCTTATTTGTACTAGAACAACCTAGTGTTACATTCGATACTGTCGAGCGATCAGGATCTCAGACTAAACGTATGCTGAGTTGAATGCATGGAATACAAAGTATAAGCGCTAACGATAAAATCGCTACCCACTTTGATTTACTGGGAAGTGGAACAGCAAGTGCCCACGTGCCCCTATCACATAGCAATCTGAAATTATTTGCATCAATGACTGAAGTAGAAAAGTGCTGGAAGATAAACAAAAAAACAAGTGCAGCAAAACTAATCATTCTTGATGTTTCTTTATTGAATGTTTTCAAACCGCCTGTCTTATTATATTATCTGCAAAGAATACTGCATTGGCGTGATTCTAGGGTGATACTATTTTGTCGAGATAAACGGTTCATCATTTGTTTTAACCCACCAGAACCAGGTGACCATGTGGTATTCAAACATCGCACATTGACATTTACACACAAGGTTCGATTTTCCAGACATTAACTTTCAGTTTACGTCCTATAAATGGGGGGCGCTGTAGCTCAGTGGATTGAGAATTGGATTTTAAGCCGAAAGGTCGACGGTTCGATCCTGACAAAAAGTAACTGTATTGTGTCCTTGGGCAAGACACTTAATCAACCTTCACCCATTGTTAACTCTGCCCAACCAGTACAACTGATCAAACCGAGTGTCTCTAAAAATACAATAAACTAACAAACACAAAAACGTTCAGAATATCGTCTCCTTAGTTCCAATGTGTTCTATGTGCCTACTGGCTGCCTACTGGCACATAGAACACATTGGAACTCAGTGGACGATATACTGGGACCAATACTGTAAAACTTTTATGATTGTATTTTCTAGAATCGTATATTCTAGTTATGACTTTAAATGGGTTGAAATGAACCATTATTATTTTCAAAGATGTGGCTGTTTGCAAATTGGCAAATTGCCATATCTTTTAAAAGGCCAATGATTCATTTTAGTCAGTTTTATTAATAAGTAGAAAATACAATTCTTGAAAAGACAATTGTCATCTCTTCGCAAATAACCCACGAGCAGAAGTTTAGTTCAAACTCTGGGTTTCGGACGGCGCGTTGCTGATACGGCGACTAAACTTCATATCCGTGAATAAAACTTCTATGGTTTTATCAAGAATATACTAACTGAATTATTATTGTTCTATATGCATGAGGTGATGAAACAAACTATTCACGCGCAAATTTCATAAACCGGTTCGCGGTTCTTAAAATTTGCACGTGATCAATCTGATTCTTTCTTTCAAGGACTTTGAACAATTATCATTGGGTTTTTTGTCCAATACTGACGCTTTAAATTATATCGTGTTATAAATTACTGATCACAACGAAATGTGCGACTCTATCTTTCTTTTGGGGGAAGTTCAATAATATTTTAATCCGACAGCACTAGGGCTATCGGATTAAATTACCATGGCCCTTCACTTAGGTGTCTCCTCGTGAACTACCAGCATTTGCTTTGTGCTAAAATATCTGCATACAAGATTGAAAGGTTTAATTATTTGTTAATGAAGGCGTCTGTGATTTCAATCTCTTTATGTGCCATTCAATATATTCCTCATAAAATGCCCTTTTGTGGCACATTCCTGCAACTAAACACATTTTCAACGGCGTGTCACATAACAGAACTCCAATCGCGGGGTAGGGTTGGTTTCTAGTACTAGTCTATGATATTCAGGACGGCATATGTCGGATGTCACCCAGTTAAATACACATTATTACCACATTATTACCATAAGTACATGTCCATGAGCATGAGTCAAAAGCGAGCTGTTGTTACAAAGGTATAGTGCCGAGACCGTATAATCGCTGTTCCGTTTCTGAACGAAAATCTGTATGTGATCAAACGTTCATCTCAGTTGCAAATATTTAGCTGACACCGAAAAGTGATTAATTCAACGAGTAGTAGTGTTTGTTTGTCATATGTGTCTCAGTTCCTTCGCCATTCTGTTTGTGATCAACCATCTGCTCCTTATCAATTGTTCAAACTGGTCACGGCTTCATGTATACTTGCACCTATTTGATTTATTAACTTAGAGATCAAGCATCCGCTGGTATCTAGTCCCACCCTTGTATCACCCAACATGCATGCACTCTCACACAGATATAGACTTGTATCAGAGGTCTCTGTTACACAATATACTCGAGTAAGTAGGACATTGATTCACAATTATGTATGTTAAAACAGGCGACAACTCCAGGGAATAAACTCTTGGGGTTAGTATGGCATTACATCACTCTGAATTTCGTTACTTTATTGCGCTGGAGTGAGGCATATTACTACTTCGTGATGTTTAACATATACAATGACCTTCGCATATTCATAAAACTGGCACAGGTGATTGCTAATCTGTTGATATGGGAGATCGACCATTCCCAAGAATTAGTAATCGGCAATGCCGCAGTAAAAGCCGTGGCAACCTGCTACGCCTTTTCCGCGAGATTGTCAATAGTGGGAGCCCGGTGACTCAGTTGTTTCGGCATCAAACCGAAAGGCCCATAGTTCGATCCCCGCCAGGGGTCCTTGAAAAAGGCACTTAATCCCAATTTCCCACGTGGGGGAACGGTGCCGCTGTGCACTTCGGTGTACTGCCCGTCGATGGTGCCCTTGTCTTCAACTAGTTCTTCCCCTGCTCGTGTGCAGATGGTACGCGGAGAAGTCTGACGTTACTCGCCGCTGCTAGGAGGTTCTCTCGGGGTACTCCTGCTTCCTCCAACCGTAAAACTGCCCGACGCAAGGTGACCCTGGCTGTCGAATGTGTCGTTAAACGTCAATAAATAAATAAATTGCCAATCGACGTAATAAAGTATGTTGACTGCAGATTCCTTGTCTGAATAGCCCGTCGAAAATCATAGGTATTTGTACATAAGAACTGTCTACTAAATTTATCTCATTGTGGGGTAAACGTGTGTCACTATGCCCTCGCAATATATGGAGATAGTACAGGCCTATTAAATACAGAAAGGTGTTGAATCAAAAATCTCCGGATCATGCAAATTAGCCTGAAACAATCGTATTTCTCGTAACAGACGTTATTCCTTGGGATGGTCGGTGTTGTATTTGTGAAGAAAGCAATAGTCTGTACCTTCCTGTAGCATCGCGGCCTTTAACCATTTGAAAACTCGTTTTCTAGAATGGTATCGCCTTTGTGTACACTTTCAGTGAGTTGGGTCAGTCCAATAACAACATATAGGGAGGATAAAATAGTAACTGCAGTCTGCAGTCGCGTGTCTGCAGACTTCAGTTATTATTTTATCATCAATACTTCGTGTATAGACTTCTTATAATAAGACAAAAATGGAACGAAATTGTGCCTTGGACCGAAAAATCGGTCTTACGAATTCAAAGTGTTAAATTGTTGTTGTGAAACTTACTTGAACGAAAAAAAATGAATGTTTTTGTTCAAGTTACATGCAACAGAAAAATAGGGTAGTTTGGTCCTTCGGTAGGCTTTTTTTATTTGTTTTATAATCTTATTTTCTCATCCAGCCACCTGACCATTTATCAAAACTAATGGTCAAAATCGTCAGTGCCATCTACAAAAATCACCATTCAAATGTTTTGGTCTGAAAAACATAACTTATAGTCCCTCATTGCAACGAGCTCGTTCCACCGATGAGTCATAACTTATGATTTGGACGCAAAGAATGATAATTTACACTCATCAGAATATTTTCTAAAGTTTCACCTGAAGGGTTAAAATATATTATATATATATTCCAGTATACATATATTGGACGCTAGGGCTGTAAGTATCATTTTAAAGAGAAATAAGTATTTGTGCCAGGAGCTCATAAAATGCTTAATGTCGGGCAAGTTAGGAAAGGTCTGGAAACTTAAACGGTTTCATTTTATCCTCAGCCTAATAGTCTGACTGGAAACGTATTACAGGAATTCGAATGTTTTGATGTGAGTTGCTTATTTGTCACTGTCAAATGTTTTTGGTGTAAACGACGACCAACTACCTCCTCTCTTTTTATACACCAAAAATGATATTGCACAAGCTAATATGAAACATCCAAACAACATTGAAAGTCCAACTGCAACCAAGTGACCTACAAGCAAACAAAAGACAAAATATATTAATACTCGCGTTCTGTTTGAATCGAAAGTCATCTGTGTTAAACATTTTCGCTTTGCATTCCAATTTCGTGGCTCCATCTTTTTAAAAAGGAAGTGGCCTGTCCCAATTTTCACTCTCGTGTGAATAGATTTTAATTTTTATCGCATAAAAATCCAAATTATCTACCAATAAACAACCGAGTTAATTGTTAAACGAGTTAGTTTAAACAATATTTTATTCTTTAAATATGTCAAATATAACACATAGGTTTGCAAAATGGAACTAAATAGGATGAGATATCTTACAATATAACATTTGTTCAACAATCTACAGTATCAGAATAATAGAGTGATTTGACAAAAAGCTGAAACCTTATGTGCGTCATCTCCCTGATCCATGAAATATATCAATTATCTGAGGCGGTGGGAGACACCACTTAAACTAGTCCAAAGCTACCTTAGGTCAAGACCCATATTCAAAATTATAATATAGTCTGGCCAGGTACCAAGCTAACTGGATGGGGCATCGCATCCATGAACACAACAGTGTATGGGGGCGATGCCCCGGCCAGTGTAATGCTAATAGTTTAAGCAAGCAAAGGTAGCTTGAAGCACAGGGATTTAAACGTGAGTTGTCCGTTGTTAAACGAGTTGATTATTTTACAGATAGGACTACGGCCAAAATAGACATTCTGTACTCAAGCCTTGAAGTAAGTCTCTCTAAAATACCACAGTAAAATTTACTATTCAAGATGTCAGCAATATAATCGAGAACTACCGGAGCAAAATATTGGCCACAGCGGATATCAACCGACAGTTAGAAGTAGAATGTAAAGGCTGCAAAGATGACATTTTCTTTCTGTCCCAAATGTGTGCACAGGGATACACACGCCTCTCCCATACACACACATCAAATGCAATTTGTAGTCGCGATGCATCTTTCATTTTTTCGTTATATACGGCCATTCGTTGTCTGAGCTCGTTTGGTTGAATCATCGAGTTGTGAGGAAACCTTCAGATTAGTGGGTTATATAAAGCAGGATTATAAAGCGTATGATACCGCGCACAACTGTGACATGGGCGTGCATCTTCCCACTGTTAAGCGAAGTGTAACAACATATGTGTGGTGTAACACAGATCTCATAACTGAATTGCTGTCGTATTACAAAAATTTCGAAATGTTTTCTGGAAAACTTTGTGGGCCTGATACAGCCTATACGGGATCTTGGTATCATTGCCTCTTTTTCCGCAATAGCCTTTGTTTCTCGTTGTACGCCAGATTTACATGGGCGCAAAAATTCACACATTCTCAAAAAGATTCAGACGTCGTCACGTGCATGTCATTTAACACTATAGGTTCCGCTCCACGGATTTCCAGGCATTTCCTAAAATGACATGTTATACATTCTCTTCAAATGCAAATATTCTGTAACTTAGTTGTATAACCCATAACATGTATTACATTTCCCAAATCCACTAAAAACATATAACACTATCTGACTAAGTAGAAATGAATAATTTGAACATGGGTGAAATAATTTACTGTCAAAGGCAAGACTTCAATCTGGAACATTGCATGAAAATTGCCGATACCCGTCATTTTCAGCCACCCAGATGACTCACAAGCAGAATTTTCTCACTATCCCCACCCACCTAATCCCGGAGCATATAACCCCCTGTTTCCAAAATGTGAAAAAATCCATGTTTCCGTCTATTTTTAGTTACATACCTGGTAATAAAATCGTGTAAGAATGACATTTGAAAAAAATTATTTACCCTTATCCACCAGACTCTAACTTCAAGACCAAAACTTCAAATTCTCTTGTCCACCAAGTAGCCTAATGTAATCATATATGTGATACTAAAATATATCTCCAATTTACATGGCATTAGTTTCAGCATATGCCCTATGTTTAGAATTTCACCCCTGTGCGATAGATCGAAACTGTAGAGCGGAACCTTAAGAGAAAACAAGAGTGATCTCCCCTTGGATCTTACTCAGGCAAAAGAATGTGGAGTCTATCCTGAGTTGAATGAAAAGTGTCTACTTGCAACCAGTGAAAATATACAGCATGGTCTTTGTGACTGCCGAATAGCTTTTGCCTCCTCAACCCCCACATTGATCTGAGCCACTGGAGATAGCTTTTTATTATTGCCACCAGACACAGTGATTACCCAGGTCCTGTCAGTAGCACTGTTAGATACAATCAAAATGTAAAACAATATGCAGTAACAACCTTTGTTTTTTGGTGAGGGTGTTGATCGCTAGATATAAAAGGGTAAACGGCTTAATGGACAGATGACACACGGACATGACACCAATGATCAAAATGAAAAAGTACACACTATAGTTGCAATTCTGTGGAGAACAATAACAACCGGGCTGTTCATAATTGTATATATCTATCATGAATACAGAGCTTAGTGTTTAGGAAATGCACTACTCTATCATAATTTGTTTTTGAAATCTGACGTAAATTCAAAAAGTTGCGAAATAAAGCTACATCAACAAATTTCTCAAAATTTCCACCTATTTCCTTCAAGTTGCGCTGAGATATAATTTGATGAATGTTAACTATCACTAACAATTGCACACAAACCAGAATAATATAAAGTTTTTGAAAAATGGTGTATTTTGAACTTAAACACAAACAAAGAACTTCCTGTTCAAGAGTAGACACTGACGGCAAAATGTTCTTAAGGTTCCGCTCCATAGTTTTCCAGGCATTTCCAAAATGACATGCCATACAATCTCTTCAAATACAAATACTCTGTAACGTAGTTATCTAACCCATAACATACATTACATTTCCTGAGTCCACTAAAAACAAATAACACTGTCTGACCAAGTAGAAATAAATAATCTGAATGTGGGTGAAATAATTTATTGTCAAAAGCAAGACTTCAGCTTGCAAAATTGCATGCAAACATGCCGATACCAGTCATTGTCAGCCACCAGCAGTCTCAAAAGCAGAATTTTCCCACTATGCCCACTCACCTAACCCTGGGGCATATAACCCCCTGTTTCTAAAATATGAAAAACAAAATTCCTTGTTTCCGTCCTATTTTTAGTTATATGCCTGGTAACAAACTCGTGTAAAATGACATTTTAAAAAATAGCCGATTTTTCTAGGCCATTGTTTCCCATAATTCCTCTGGTAATTTACCCCTATTTATCAGACTCCAACTTTAGGACCAAAACAGCAAATTGTCTTGTCCACAAATTAGCCCAATGTAATCATATATGTGATACTAAAAATATATCTCCAATTTACATGGCATTACATCAACATATGCCTTATATTTAGAATTTCACCCCTGTGCAATAGATCGAAACTGCAGAGCGGAACCATACTCTGTCTGTCGACATCTGTAGACGACTAAGAGAGTGGTCGCCCTTTACCTTTTCATTTCTCGAGATGGCGGTAGATAATAACTTGTTCACATTTAAGTGAGAATTTTGTCAATTATTAATCATGGAAATTGCAAATTCAGTGTAAAGGAAAAAGTAGTAGGAAAAATTACAAACAATATAGCTACACGAGTATGTGTCAGAACTAACATTTTGAAGCAAATACTCACCGCCGGTATATGGGTTTTGCTTTGGTCTTAAGCTGCTCGATAACGGCTCTTTTACTGTTAATACAGATTTCATCGTTAATGATACTGGAATGGCTCTGAGATTTATTGTCTGCAAACAGAAAGAGAAAGGCATTGAATCAGTAAGGCGTTCCTGCACAACAAGTTTACTATTTCGTGATAAGGTGTGTAACAGAGAGAGAATTATTCATTGTAGAATGCTTGAAATTCATCTCATGGCCCTGTTAAAGCATTCTGGTACCTACCATACAACGGTTTCATATTCTGTGCATGTGATTCTTACCTTATTCGTTATGGATTGGTCATGTTGCAATTTATTGGATAGTGCCCCTCGACACTTTCCAATAAATTGTAACATAACGAATTCATTTGAACAAACTTCACAATAAAAATTAATTTAGTGATATACCAGTATTACACAAAGAAAGAGCATATGTTTAAAAGTTGGGAATTTCTATACTCCAGAGCAAAATTTATTTCACACGGAAGAACATCCCTAGTATGTAGGAATATTTTTAGCCTGAGAATGATTTCTGGCCTTCCGATACGTCTTGTGGGAAATATATTATGTTACCAGAAATAGACGATCTGAATCGTAAAGATATACTGTTGTTGTCCAATGCGCTTCGCTTTTTATTTAGCAATGGAACTTTGATACAAATCGATATATTTCTGTAAGTATATCCTGGGCTGGAATTCCTTCATTTGTATGCAATATTTCCATGCTGTGGGGGAGAGAAAATACGTTATTTAAGATATGAAAGCCGATTTCAGTTTACCACCAATCGTCTGTCAAAGAACATTTTCAGCTGCAATGTTTTTCCATAATGCCTTTTGAAAAGCACCAGCTCCTTTTATAAATATTCTGCTTGCTAGATCTCCTTGCCATTTATTAAAAGTGGTTAAAAATCGCTGTACAATAATAACATGTATCATATTACTCGTCCGTTTTGTTCACTTTGAAACATTTGATATTTTGTTTTCATATTACTCAGTGATAAATAAAGCCTTCCGTCAATTTCATTGGTCAATTTCAAAACTAGACAATTTGATTGTCTGAGCAAAATACAACTGGGCCACATATTCATAATTTGCATAATTAAAGTTGGGAGCTTTCATTGGTCAAATTCAAAACTTGACACTTTGATTGACTAAACAAAATACAACTGGGTCACATTTGCATAATTTCAGTATGGAGAATTTACGTTATCTGTCATATTTAGGGTGGGTTATATTGTATTAATATTTTACCTACAAGAAAAACGCCATTCATTTTTTTTTTTATATTTTCAGTTTTTGCTTCCAAAACATAGGTTATGACCCCTCATTGGAACGAGCTCGTTCCAATGAGGGGTCATAATCTATGTTTTGGAAGCAAAAAATTAAAATTTTTAGTTATACGAGGATGTTTTTCCAAGTGCCGTTTGCAACTCAAGTTAGGTGATGGGTTAAAAAGTCATACTAAGTGGCTAATTTGTGCGTGTGTGTGTCATATGATAAATAGAATATGAAATTAGTGTTTTTCTCATATAATATTTATGAAACTCGTCCGAATTTTCCGTTTGGGCTCGCCAGTGGCTCGCCAAAACGGAACATTCTCAGACTCGTTTCATAAATATTATATGAGAAAAACACTCATTCCCCTCTATTTATTGACATCAGTAGACCGATATGCGAAAAATCGAAACGCAGTTTTAATGAATTTTAAATACATTATAAAACTCACATCTTTAACGCTTTTGCCTGGTACCTTAACTGAAAATTCCCCTCTCTTAATTGCCGTTGCCAACAGATTAGACGCAACGGATACGCTGGTCTGTTGCTTAATGTTTGCCGCATCTCCCTTTATAGGCGCTTTGTCTAACATTGAGAAAAACACGATGATGTTGGTCGGACCATAGCCAATCTGAAAGAAATTAAAATTTCAATCCACAAAAAGAAATTATATATATGTAGTAGCATGGCACAAATAACACATTGAGATACCCGTGAATATTTTATATGCCTCTGGAACAAGTTTTCGGCATACGCCTTCATCAGATTCAGACTATTCACAACAAACAATTGAAAATTACGTAAGCGCAACAGAGAACATCGTGGCATATGTCTGTGAGGCGTAAAGCTGGGCAACCTTTAATTTCTAGCCAAACTAATCATTCTCTCCACGGAGCCATTAAGTCCGAGTCTTTGCTGATGCCTCGTTCAAATCCATCAAATAAATGAATAAATTGTTGTTCGACAACCCTTCTGGTGTTGATGTTCTTCAAACCAACCTTCAAAACTTGAATTCGGATGTCGGAAAATGAATGATTGGGGAAATTAAACTAAACGGCAACTGGTAGTCCGAAGTCCGATAAAAGATGATTTTATGAAATGACCCGAATCAGCAAATGGCATAGCGGGGATTCAAACCAACGCCGAGGGAGTTTCATTTGGCACCAACTGTCTGTCGGGGACCGAGTGGTGTGCGAGTTTTGGTATAGTTTCGCTAGAATTATAATACTAATATACACATTTATATAGCGCCAAAATTATAGTTCAGAAGATATAGAACCATATTCTAAGGCGCTGTGCATGTTACTGAGCTCGTGCAAATATATAAACGGAATATATATAGTATCTTACAGTCCACAACATCACTTATAGGCTTTTTGAAACAGGTGTGTTTTGGGATCTTTCTTGAAAAGGTTGACATCTGACAGTCTTTTTAGGTGTTCGGGTAAATTATTCCACAAGTGAGGGCCAGCAATGAGAATGACCTATCTCCAAATGTCTTACACCTATGTTTTGGAACATGTAGCAGCATTGTACCATCGGACCTCAGGTTGTATTGGCACACATTCTTGGTATTAAGAAGTTCTTCTAAGTAGGCTGGTGACATGTTGTTTTGTGTCTTAAAAACTAATAATACAGTTTTGAAAATTATTCTGTACTTAACTGGCAGCCAGTGCATATCTCTCAGAACAGGAGTGATGTGTTGAGATCGTGATATCCTACATACCACTCAGGCTGATGCATTTAGTACCATCTGCAGGCGAGAGTACTGATATTATGGAAGGTTGAACAGTAAGGCATTACAATAATCCAAATGTGAAGTTACAAAGGCATGGACTAGGGTTTTTGTTGAGTCTTTGGTGAGGAACTGTCTATTTAACTTTGTATAGACCTCTGAAAACCTTATTGCACATATTTGTAACATGTCTGTCCATAGACATGGTAGAGTCGAAGAATGCACCAAGATTACGTACACTGTTACTTGCACTGATGGCGGTATCTCCTACCTTCACTGAATTGATGTCATCTTTAGTGAGTTGTTGTCGTGAACCAATTATTAAGAATTCAGTCTTATCAACATATATTATTAATTTGTTTGAAATTATCCTTGTGCGAATGTCCGAAATACATGATTCAATAGTTTCTAGAGCTTTAGTTTGATCCTTGATTGATGGTCGAAAAGAGAAATAGACCTGTGTGTCATCAGCATAACCGTGGACGTCAGGCAGACGAGATTCAATGATGGTGAACATTTTTGAAATATACAATAGAAACAGAACAGGACCAAGGCAACTGCCCTGTTGGACTCCACATTCAAGATGGAAGTCTTTAGACAGATGACTGTTATTGATACACGCTGCTGTCTATTCTTGAGGTATGATGATAGCCAGCTAGCTGCAACACCATTAAGTCCAAAATCAGAATTCATTGTCCCCAGCAGAGTTTTATGACAAACAGTGTCAAAAGCAGCACTAAGGTCTAAAAGAACAAGCAATGTTACCCTTCCAGACTCCATATTAAGGAGTATGTCATTCTGAACCTTGAGTAATGCCGTTTCAGTGGAGTGAAATTTTCTGAATCGAGTCGTGTTGGCCGGTAATGAAGCATCCATGTCACTGTGTAATATTAGTTGGTTAATTGCGGCTTTTTCACACAGCTTAGGGACGAACGGTAAGTCACTCACTGGTCGGAAGTCTTTAAACACAAGTGCCGCACCTTGTTTCTTCAGAAAAGGATTAACAATTGCTGTTTTCCACGCATCAGGCACATATCCTTCTAGCAGAGACATGTTGATCATTTTTGTGATTACAGGAGCCAAAGAGTCTACACATCATTTGAAAATAGATGCTGGCATTGGGTCGAGTTGACATGAGGCATTTGAGGATTCTTTTATTAATTTGGTTACCTCGTGGATTTCTAAAGGTCGAAAGGTTGAAAGCTCTTTTTCTGATGGTCTCTGTTTGATGTCAGTTTTGTCTACATTTATGTTCTTAACTTTTTCCTGAATTAATTTTATTTTTTAATGAAGAATTCGCCAACTTGATCAACTAGATTTTCGTGTGGTGGAAATGACACACTTTGTTTTTCTGTACACAGATTTTTAACAACTTTAAAAATTGTTTTGCTGTCACCATTACAAGCTTCAACACATGTTGTGTAGTAAGATTTTCTGGCATCTTTTAGTTTGTTGGAGAACTGACTACGAATAGTCTTATATTCTGCTTCCTCGTTGTAAGAGTTAGATCTTTCCCGCTCTTGCTTTCGACGATTAGCTTTCAGAGTTATCAGTTCATTGGTAAATCAGGGTATACTTGGGCGAATAATTAATGTTTTGGTTTTCAAAGGGGCATGCTCATCCAGTAGAAAAGACAATGTGTTGTTGTATAATTTCGCCAGATCATCCAGGTTAGCACACTGAAAATTACACAAATCTGATTTTTCGATGTCACATTTAACTTGTTAAAGTCAATTTGATTGAATTTTCGGAGTGTTACTTCTTTACGTGTCAGTGATGTTTTTCGAACACCTAGTGTGCACTCAGCAAATGAATGGTCAGATAATCCGAATGGGATTAATGGCTCAGAAAGCTGAAAGTCATTAGTACATCTTGTGATGGTAAGATCAAGAGTGTGTCCAGAGGTATGAGTAGGCCCATTAACATGTTGTTGTAAACCAAGTGTTTCTGAGAGGTTCATAAACTTGTTAGCATCACTGTCATTGTTGTCATCCATATGTATATTAAAATCACCGATTATAACGAGTTTTTCAGAACACATAACAATGGATTCAAGGCACACAGAAAATTCTTCAAATAAAACACTGGTCGAGATAGGGTGATTTTTGGAGTAAGGTGGTCGATATACACCCACAGTTCGGATGTTGGTGTCAGCCCAGCATATAGTCCATTCGGCATATTCAAAAGAAGATTTATCTCCTTGGGTTGAGATTTTAATTTGTATATTCTCTCGGCACATGAGACCAATTTCACCTCCAGTCCTAGCATTAATCCTTGAAAATATATCCTTCCCAGGAAATTCCTGAAACAATTACACTGTCCTGATCAGTTAGCCAAGTCTCAGTAACCAAACAGAAATACATTTTGTTATTGACGATGTGTTCTACAAAATCAGGAACCTTATTCCTCACAGATCTGGCATTTACAGTTGAAAAGTTTACACTTGAGGTAATCGGGGAATGAAGAGTAGTATCTGTGCTGGTTACATAAATGTTGTTGGTATTCACATCCGAGTTAATAGGCTTTGGTCTTATTGCTTTGTTGTGAATTTTTAATCCCTTTAGTTGGTATACTTTATCGGAGCTGTTGTTGGTAAATCAAAATTCAGGTTTTAGTATTCTTTGTTTTTTCAAGACTTTAAAAACATATGCTTTAGGCCTGTGCTTGACATGATCCATTGTTTTGTTGATTGAACGGAGCTCATCTGAGGTGTAATTAAACAAACACATTTTAAATGTCAGTAATTGAAACTCATGAATCTAATGGCATCAGGTGTGAGGAAGCTGTCTCCCATTAGCAGTGAATAGAATGGCAAATAGGTTTCACAGTCCAATCCGGTTCAGAACAATGGGTGACATAATCCAGATTAACTTTGCATATGAGGAAAGAATTCAAACTGGAGAAATATTCATTATATTTCAGAGTTTTTTTGTTAGAAAACACAAACATGTTGAAAGATTTTTCTTCAAAGTCACATCAAAACAATGCACAACTGATAAGGAATATGTACAGCAATTTTCAGCAGATAAATCAAAAAATGTCCAATAGAAAACCAGAAAACAGCAGGAGCTCAAAAAGTGCACACTTGGTGGCAATACAATAAGAATGGTTTTCATTCACCAGCGTATCGATAGTAAAACAATTACGTGAAGATTGGGAATGAAAATATTTTTATAAATTACAATTGATTCCATTGTTTGTTCACTTTAATGGACTCTTGAGTAATGATACTTGAACATGTCCTACGGCTGAACGTTTCTATACACCCCTTTCTGTCGCAAAAATGGAAAACGTGTGTAGCAACTCATGTCTACATAATCTACATAACCTACATAATCAATTCCGTATACCAAGACGAAAATTGTATGAGGCAAGGCATACTGAGCTCTGTACGCCTCTCCATCAGCGAAATCAGTTCCATAGTTTACTTGGATGCAGATTGGCCTACACGGTTGCTTTACAATGTCTGAATGATTGTGAAGCATATTTCAGCAATATTTCAACTCTGTATTCGCGACATATTCAGCACTGAATGCACCAACGTCGTTGCATCTTCGCGTGTATTTGTGAAATATTGTTGCTTAGTTATATACTCTTGCAAATTGGTTATCTCTGTGGGTCTAACAGAGCGCCAGATAATATCGTTCAAAGCCGCACTGTCGCGAGTGCACAGCTCCTGTGAAAGAACTCACTTAGATAATTGTACATGACTTTGTAAGTTATTCGCACCTTTTCCAGATCGTGATATGGGAAAAGATGCAAATAACTTATAATAATAATAACTCTTTGGCCAGCCGCTGATTTGTCGCGGTCCTCATAAGAGAAGGCCATCATTCCCCCTGCACCCCACCCCCTCTTCCCCTCCTCTCCTCCCAGCATTCAGATATAAACTGCTTAATAGTGTCCCTCACTTCCTCTTTTTCAATTTCTTCAATAAGCATTCCTACCCTCTCCCTCGTGTCCCCCTTCAGTCATCTATCCTTTGTTTCTTCACCCCACTTCTGCATTATTCTTCCAGTAAATTTTATTCTATGAGGTATATACTGTGGGCATTCCAAGAGAAAATGTTCCAGGGTCTCCACTACTCCAAAGAGGCACATTTGGCATCCCTTTCCCCATCTCTCCCAATTTTTCCCCGAAGCTCCAGTGATCTTGATCTCAGTTTGAACAGCAGTGACCCTCCAAAGGTGCCATCTAGGTACTTCTCAAAAGCTGGCTTTTCTTTATATTGTAACCCCTGCAGTGATCTTTTCACGCTAACCCCTGCTCGCCAGTTTCGATCGCAGTCTTCCATGACTCTCTCTTTGACAAACCTTTTGCCTTCTTTCATTCCTACTTCTATGTTTGTGACCTCTATAGAGTAATTGTCCATTAGTTCCCTCACATGTTTTGACCACCCCGTTTCTATATTAGAATTCCAAATGGTATCGAGCATCAATTTGCACCACCGGTTGTCAGGCAGGTTTCTCAAGTAGTTAAAGTAACACAGTTTTCCCAAATCTACCCTGTCCTTGATTTTCATCCACCCAAGCTCCCCCCTTACTGCTTCCAAAGCTGCAGCATTACTCGACCCTGTTATCCATCTGCCGGCATCATTCTGAGTACTTTCCAACTTCTTAATAACGGTTTGGTTTAATGGAATCACGTCCGCGCCATACGTTATACTTGGTAAACCCACCCTCTCCCACAGTGTTTTCCCCACAAAGACCTTATTGAAACTATTTTTCCCTAAAAGTTTTAGTTGGTTCAGAATTCTTTTCCCCTTCAGAATCAGTTTGGCTGAGTAATTTCTGTACACCCCTCTTCCCGTTATATTTATGCTTACCCCTAGATACTCATACTCTCCCGTTTCTCCTACAGTGATTTGTTTGCTTTCCCCTTCGGGGATTGAGAACTCCCCCACTCTCCATCTCTTCGTCATATCTACCTTGCGTCCAACGGGTATTACCTTGCTTTTATTTTCATTTAGTTCGAGCCGCCAAGTGTTCCCATATCTACCAACAATTTCCAGCAGTTTCTCTAGCCCCTGTTCAGTTCTAGACATTAACACCATGTCGTCCGCAAAGAATAAGCCTGGTATCTTTATGTCTCCAACATTTACCCCCTCCGCACTCTGAATTAGTTCGTCCCCTAAATCTTTAACATACAATGCAAACAAAATCGGTGAAAAGATACACCCCTGCTTGAGGCCTATATCCATAGGGGCTCGTTTTGTAGTGATACTCCCTAGACTGAGTTGGCTTTGCACATCTGTATACAGTGCTTTCATGATTCCCACAAAGTCACCCCCAGTCCGATGCCCTCGAGCTTTCGCCACATTCCTTCCCTCCACACTCGGTCGTACGCTTTTTTCACATCTAGAAATGCCAGAAACACCTTTTTCTTTTCAGCCTTTGTTGATTCTATCAGTTGGGTGAGTGTAAATAGGTGATCAGTGACTCTTCGTCCTTTCCTGAAACCATTTTGAATTTCTCCTAAAAAACCTTTCTCTTCAATAACTTCCTCTAGTCTACCGTATATGACCTTACAGAATACTTTTCCGATGTTACTACTAACTGATATCCCCCTATAGTTATCTAGAACTTCCTTATCCCCCTTTTTGTGTATGAACGACACCTTACTTTCCCTCCAGTCTCTGGGGACCTCTTGCTTTCGCAGAGCCAGGTTGAAAAGGTTTGTCAGGACTTCAATAAGTGCCTCCCCTCCATTTTTGAGGAATTCGTTCGGAATTTCATCAGTCCCTCCCGCTTTACCATTTTTTAATTTCGAGACCACGTTCCGCACTTCTGCCGTTATTTCGCTACATACACGATTGGATAGGTTCTCCTCCACCAGTGTATTTCTTTTTGGTGGGGACCCACTGCCCCATCGCCTATCGTTTATCTTTTCCCAGTGCTTGACTAACTCTGAAGCGATACGGCCTTTATCTTCTGTACTTTCCCCATCCACTTTGATACTCTGCACACTACTTTTCCCCCGTTTATTTATCCAGTTCCAAAATACGTTTGAGCTCGAACCCCCCGTTTTCTTTATTGTTCTGGCAAGACTGCAATTGTGCTCCTTCCTATTATTATTCTTTATCTCATTCACCTTTCTCCGTGCCAGTTCATATTCTCCTTTCATTAGTCTCGTGTCATTGTTATCCACCCCTTTAAGCTTCCTACTTCTTCTGTAAGCAGCGCATTTTATCTTCCTTTCTTTTATAGCCTTTTTCAGTCCCTCGTTAACCCTGTATCCAAGTTCTCTCGTTGGGACCCTCACCCTTCCTATACAATCCCTCCCTGCCTCTGTTAGGCTATTTACTATGCCATCTGAAATACTCTGGACATTTGCATCCCTAGGTATACATTCAAGATTTGGTTTTAGTTTTTCCCGAAACTGCTTCCAGTCGGTTCCTTGTTTTAGTCCCCAAACTTCCTTGAAGGTATTTCTGTCTCTATTCGTCTTTTTGCCCATAATCTTAACTGTTATCAGGTTGTGATCACTACCCAAGTCATTTTTTCCCTCGTCATCTATTTCTACATCTATAACCTCCCTCCATACGCTAATGTCAGTGAGTATATAATCAATTATTGTTTTCTTATCGTTCCTCTCCCAGGTCCATTTACCCTTACATTTCGCATCCCTGTTCAGGATCTTTAAACCAAGCTCTTTTGATAGGTCCAACATCTTCCTCCCATTCGTGTTAATTTTCCTATCACCTCCCTGTATGGCCTCCTCCTTATCCCCGATGTGCCCATTGAAGTCCCCCATTAGGACAATACTGAACCCTCTGCTTCCAAGCTCTGTGATATTAGATCTAAGAGTTGTATATATTGAATCATTCCACTCAGGCTTACTTCCCTCCACTGCTAAGTATACAACACCAACGGCAACACTCCTGCTTCCTAACTTGATTTTTGCCCATACTATTTCGTTGGATACTGGAATCTGAGTCCTTGCTTCTGTGACATCTGTAATCAATGAGGGCTGTAATTCCTCTTTAGCGTAGATGCCAACACCCCCACCCCGTTTCTGACCCTCAGTTCGCCCAGTTCCTATCCACACGCAACCCTTCATCTGATCAACCCGCTCATCCCGTCGTATCCACGTCTCACTTAGACCCATTATATCGAAGTCTCCTTCGTCCATCATTGTTGATATTTCGCTTACTTTCTTGTGCAGACCCTGGATGTTGCAGTACCCAAACTTAATGAATCTTTGTTTTTTTGTTCTCACTGGCACATTATTATACCCCTGGTATGTCCCTGTGTTGTGCATGTTTGTTGTTCTTCCTATGTTCCCAGCATTTGTGCCCCTCTGGGTTATCGGCTGTGGTCCCCTACCCCCCTTTTCTCCAAAAAAGGCCCAGTCACCTGTAAAATTTTTTGGCCCAACAGGTCTGTACCCATCCTACTTAAATGCAATCCGTCTCGCCCATACAACTCTCCTTGTCCCCAGAATGAATCCCAGTGGTCAATGAAATGTATTCCCAAGTCTTTGCAGTGCTCTTCCAGCTCCTCGTTTAGTGCCATAATCCGCGAGTTCCTCTCATTCCCACCACCCATAACGGGGAGCACCCCTGAAACGATGGTCCGAGCATTCCTGCTAAGTAGCTTACTAATTAGGTCCTTGTATGTGTCCACCAAACGAACTGATTTCCTCTCCCTGATGTTATTGGACCCCACATGTAATACCACTACCGGATCAGGCCCCGACCCAGCTACAATACCGTCCACTCTATCCCTCAGGTCCTCCACTTTAGCCCCCGGAAAGCACAGAACTGTTCTATTTTTACTGTCCGGACCACAGACAACCTTGTCGATCCCCCGAACTATGTTACTTCCCGCAACCACCAACTTACTTTTGGCCCTCGCCCTATTTATCTCCTCTAGTCTCCTATTGTTTACAGCGTCCTCTTCCTCTCCAACAGCCCCACTCGGAATCAATATCGGTATCGGTATCTTTGACCTAGGATTACTCCTATCCTTGTCCCTCCGTCTCTTTCCAGGCCCTGAACTACCTGGACTACTCCCCTGGTCTTCTCCCGTATCCCTCCTCCTTTTTCCTGGCCTAGACCCCAAGCTACTATCTGTTGCAACTACCTCCATCTCCCCCTCTGTCTCTTCCGAATCGAGCACATCAAATCTGTTTCTGGTGCTGCACTCCCCACTGCCTTTGGACTTTACACCCCTATCTACCTGCTTCTCTGGCCCCCCTTTCCTACCACTTTTGATAGTCCACGCCAAACGGTTTACAGCATTGCTCCGGCCTGGGCCCCCCTCATCTGTCCTACGTACTTTTCTAGCAGCCCCCACCTCATCACCTACCTCATTCACATCAAAGGTTCTACCCCCATGTTTCCTCTTGGAACCACCGACAACCTTCCATCCTTCTCGGAAAGCTACTTTCACAGGCGTAACTCCAGACAGCCCCGCCCTACCAAGTTTTCCCTTCAGCTCAGCAATCTCCCCCTCAAACTTAACAATTGTCTCAAGTAGGCGGAGGATTTCCTGGCAGTTTGCACATACCTCTCCATATCCCACCGAGCGACAGTCCCCATACATCATAGAACACTGTTTACAAACTTCAAGCCCAATATCGCCATCGGTGGCCCCACCAACCCGGCTCTGACCGACACCCCCAGTGACCTCTGTCTGCACACCAATACTTACCCCGTTGGCACCGTTGACCTGGACCGCGATATTACACGTATTTACCTCCATACTTACCTCCGTCTGAACAGACTTGCTCGCCATCATCAAGACAAAATTACGCGATCGAACAGGGAAAACTGTAAACACGCGACAAAGGGCAACGCGACGAACCGTTCGACAACTTAGCGCTCACAGTTTTATTTAAGACCTCCTAACTTTGTCCCAGTTACTATACTAAACTAACTCCCCACAAAGTTGAATAAAATAACCTGAAAATGAAATATATATGATTAGTAAACAATAAAAATACTTAATTTTGATTCGTAACCAAGGAGACTTCTTCTGTGTATATAATTAGGCCGCATGTCGGGTTCTCCCAGCTTGTTTTGCAGTCTAGGTGTAGCAATCGCCTATGCTTTCGCAGAACTATTGGCGTAATAAGATCTGAGTGCTTCAGATCAAAGGGTTATTGTTTACGTCATGTTTTGATAAACTACGTTTACTTCTCATGTGAACAATTAACGAAAATTATAAGCAGAGCTCTTACTTTAAGGTTGGTTATTCTTATTGGACTTATATTGACAAAGCTGGACACAGACGTATAGATAGCACGCTTAAACTTGTATTCGTTCTTCAACACGACGTTCTGGAATTTCCCTGCAAAGACAAATAGGCTGTTCATAACAAATTTAAAGCTGCATACTTTTTCAAGACTAGCATGTTTATTTATATAAAAAAAATAATTGTATAGTTTCATACAAACATGTGGTTATAAGATTCTGGTATGGGGGTAAATTCCCCTGAATTTCCAACTGTACACCCCCCCCCCCTCCTCCCCCCACGCACACACACACGAGGCTGACGGAACATCCATCTTTTAAGAAAATCATTTGTAGCCCCCTCCATCTAACTGGGATATGGTAGGTAGACAGCCGTGGGAGATGGCAGGTAGACAGTCAATCTGGCTTTGTCATCTCTCTATGGTATAGATAGGATTGCTGTTCTGTTCTATAAATGTATCTCTCTTGCAGGTTATAATAATGTATCTCAGTGGACCACGATTATTTTGTATCACATTCTATTTATATCGTTAAATAAGATAATCTAATCGAATCTAACTGCCTGCTGTGAACTTCAAAGCGCTGAAGAAATCCGGATGCACCCTCCATCTTCACTTTAAAATCGGTTGGGTTAAAAATTAACCCAAATCAACTGTGTTCAGTGAATATGAACCCAACTGGTTCATATTCACTCAATCCAGTTAATTTTGGTTCATTTTTAACCCACCTGAGTTTAGAGTGGTGTGTTCCACATATATGACCTCTGGGTTCTATAGTTATAATTCGTCTCTTCTTGGGTGCAATTCCATCACAAATGGTTCAAACGTCACTAAATGTCTGCTTGAAACAATCATCGCCATATATAGAATACCACAATGTCTACTACGATTGGACAAGAAATTTCCAACTGTTGGTAGTTTCTTAATTTCTAACTGTTCAACATTTTACTCGTGATTCGGGGAGGAGGCAGCAGTTCATTTTCCAGCAGACGAAATCGTAGTTTTCATTCAATGTTACTTAGCTTCAGTGGAAATAAATTCGTGTGTAGAAAATAGTATTGTTGAATGCAGAGGATGAGAATTGTGACGGAAATAGGATGATACTTAACACAGTGTCTTCCGGAACTACATATGGTAACAAACATTAGATATTGAGAAATTATTTCAGCAGCCGTTGAAATGGTCTTTAGTATTGATAGTATTAAATCGGGATGTTTTCAGCAATGATGACTGCACAACTCTTTTTCCTCCGATGACATGTGATCTACATGAATCACCCTTATGGAATGCGATGGCCATGTATGATTTTGTAATTCATTCACATTTTCTCGTATTCGGAAAAGCTAACCAAAGTGTAAATACGTTAAATTGTGAGAAAATATTGCGGAAAGAAGATCCGGGATCAAACCGCGGTCGAGGAAAGTTCTCTAGGTGTCCGAAAATTCTCATCAATTGTGGGGTTGATTCTGTCACAGCGTACAGTCCTAAATGGGTAGGGACATACAATGGTTGTCCTCTGTGGTGGGAAAGAGACACACTCCGTGCAGGCTAAAGTTCCTTCGTAGTATCCGCGATAGCGAGGCCACGAAGTTGCCACTGCTAAGGTCATCCCACACATCTGCGCCATTAGAACAAGGAGAGGAGTTAATATAAGGTGCATAACATGTTCGCCAATCCTTGTAAGACAAATAAGCTTTAAAAAATATATTGTTGAGTTTCTAATAGTTACCAATCGAGCTGGGGGCATTTCTGAATTTCAATAAGCTGCCAAATGCGATGAGTGGCACCCAGACCCTAGAGGCGTGGTGTTAAAACATATGACAGGTTTTTCATAATCATGAATAGTGACAGCGAGGTTGGCAACCACCTCACTCCTGTGTTTCATACAATCAACAAAAGGTACGAACTCGGGTACTCATAATGGATAAGAGGGTTCCAATTGATGTTACTTTTAAACTCGGTCCTTTGTCCTATCAAGTATATAAAGATGGTTTCTACCCACGAAAATACAAAACATTTAGGCTGTAATCATCCCTCCCCTGCAGAATAGTCTTAACCCTCGAAGCCAAAAGGACTATTTTCCCGACCAAGGTCTTGGCATACACATCATCTTTAAAAAAGTAAATTTAATTGCTAGTTGGCCAATGAATTTGTGAAGTAAAGCAATGAGTTTTTCAAAAGGCTGTATCTTGAAATTATTAATTGCACTGTCTAAAAATAGAATACGGATGGAAGAGATCATTAATATTTAAAGAGTAAATAAAGAGTCAGTCTTCTTGTTGAGAGACTATGCATATACTGACTTAACGACAATTCAGTATTGACTGAAGGTTTTGTTTGCTTTATTGGGATGCACCGTCACTTTATCGGGGTTTCGCAACAACCAGGATCATATCGTGTAGGACAGTTTTATGGGTGGAGGAATCCAAAGTACCCAGAGAGAACCATCGAGCACCGACGAGTATGTCAGACTCTCCACCTTACTAACTCAACATAAGCCGTCTCAGTCGTGTTTGAAGACAAGTTTGACATCATCGCGCGGCACACTTTTTTACACTGTGCATGTACTGTACCCTCTACTTGGGCAAACGGTAATATTCCTTTACCCAACGCAGACGATATCAAAAATTATAATTTTTAATATTTTTTTTAATTTTCAAAACATTTCAACCAAACCATATCGTGTAACCATCCATTGGAACGAACTCATTCCAATAGGGGCGGGGGCGGGGGGGGGGGGGGGGGAGGGTCACAAAAAATATTTTTTTCAGCTGCAGAATTTGTATATTATGCGGCGGGCGGATGCGACCGATACGTTAGTAAAGAGTTAAGTGTCTTCGCAAAGGACGAAACACAATTGAAGCGGGTTAGGAACGAACCATCTACCCTTCGATTTCGAAGCCCAGTGTGCTAACCAGTGGGCCACAGCGCTCTCCTCGACTGAATCACAATCAAACTAAACGATACAGTAACAAGCAATGTGGACAACTCACCAGGAAGTTGGAATTGAATATCTTTGCGCATGGTGTAATTGAAACACGGTAGTAGGTTGAAACTCCACAAATTTGGTTCCTCTTCATCATAGTTATATATGTTATACACCAAATGGAATTGCAACTGAAACAGAAAGTGTATTTTTACATGTTGAGTACTAAATTATTGTTCAAAAGAATTTGTAGCAACAGTATTTTCTTTAACAGATACCATGCTGCCAGCAGGGCGTGGGGTGGGGGGGGGGGGGGGGTAGATTTGTAAGATTTTGTTAAAATGTGTTTTGTAGAAATTTATTGGATAGTGTCATTAGACACTCTCCAATAAATTTAAACAAAATAATTTATGTGAACATTTTTATTCCATTGCTTAGCTAAGGACAAGCTAATGTATACAGTATACAAAATGTACGACGGAAACACGTATCATCATAGCAACATGCATGCGCACTAAAACCACATATCACTATGGGTATGACGTCACAAGATGGACAGCGTGGTCCGGCAACTATGAGTTGAAGCATATGAGACATACTACTCAGACGGAACACGTAGAAAGTCACTAAGAATCCAAGTAATTAATATTACACAGATTGAGGGGTGGGGGGGGGGGGGTGGTGAGCTAATATGATGTATGTGGTGGTATTAACGCTAGCCCGATTTGGAGCTCACTGTTACCAAATTTATCGTATCAGGGTCAGCATAAGCAAAATGTGTAAAAACTATATCTTTCCAATACCCTTTCCTCTATCGTTCCTTGGGTGCATCAAGGCGCCTTGCAATAAGTACCTTGTTTCTCCCACTATCCTAGCAACTGCAGTGATCAGTGAACAATGGAACTCTGATTTGTTCATTTTAATTTCAACATGCTGGACACGTCGAAACGGAGATCATTCTAACAATAATCAGCTGAGTGTGTAAATTTATATACACTACTTGCAGATGGTCTGTTAAATCCGATGAAAATCCCATAAATTTTAGGAGGAAAGACAGAGATATGTCATTCTGGTGATCAATACATGGTATCATAACAGTGTGTTGATCCGTGTCGTAGTATCACGTCGAGTTAAAATGGCCAGATTGTCGGATCACACGATCTGCCGCAGGCACACACTGTTATGATGAAAGGTTTATTTTATGTGACTGACACACTAACAGTAACTTAATTTGCTTACCTCAATTTACTTATTCCCTTGAAAGCCGAACATAAAAATAGCAGACAAAACTTTGTAAACAACGGCAACTCCTTCCCCAGTTACGAAGTCTATTTTTAACCGATAAATAGTCCGACGTCATTCATCCGGAAATTCTCGGAAATTTCAGTAGAAGTGTGATATGGATTTTTGATCCGGAAAAATCTCACCTGGCCTGGTGTGATTCCACAGTCTGGATAAAATTGTCAAACAGTAGTGGTATTTAGTGTAAAAATATCATAGTCACGTAATAAAGGTAGATATTTAATGAGAGAAGACGGAGTATAAAAGTGATTTACCTTCTCTGAGTACACCTCTAACATTACAGGCTGTCCAAAAGAATAAGTTTCTCCAGCGTTGTCTGACCATGCTTGCTGTAAATAAAAAATACATTTCATCAAATTATCGAAAAAAAATGTTCTCTCGTGGTTGCAATAAACTCAGATATATATATATATATATTTATCGTGACATCTTTGTTCGTGCCAGCCCCAGTTCAGTCAATTTAGAACTTGGTGATAGCTATGGCTGTGGAATGGCAAGTTGTAAAAGGTGTACCATTATGCATGCATTCGATTCATTCAACAGTATCAACACTGGGTAAACATTTAAACTTTTTTTGCCTCGACACGTGCAAAATTTCAAATGTGGTTTAGTAACTTCAATGTGGTTGTTATCAAATCCAGTATGTTGGCGAAACCTGTACCCCTTTCCACAAAGGGTTGAACAAGCATCTGTCATTCAAAAAATGGAACGTGACTGTGCTATTACATGACACAGCATGTCGACTGGTCACGATTTTAATTCATTCCAGGCCTTAATCATTGACTCAAAGCCGAATGGACAAAAGCTGAGCGCGTCTCTCGGGAAAACATTCTGGATCGAACAGCTATGCACTTACAAACCTCTCGGCCTAACCAGAACTTCCAGCAAATCTTAATTCCTCTAAGGTTTTTGTATAGTATGTTGCCATCAGGTAACATAATTCTGAGAGTTACGGGTGATAAGAATCTTTTTCAACGTTTTCCAATAGTATTTTTTACCTTTTACTTTCATTTTTTGCAATTTGTTTTTCATTTCGGATTGCATGCCACATCTGTTAAGTCAGAACCTTGCTTGCGAGAATTGTTAGTGCTACATTTCGTTTCTTTCATTGTTTGCATTTATCTTTTCAGTGTCTGTACCCTGATGAAGGTATTCGGCAGACCGAAAGTTTGGTCAAAATTGTTTTTTTCTGTACTGTTTGAGCTTATATTTGGCGAATACATTATATATAATAAACAAATATCCAAGCGTCAGCGTACATCTTCAGTCCTTCTGAGAACTTAAATTTTATAAAATAAAAAGTGTGTTGCAATGTTCTCCAGTGTATCGGAAGGCCCAAAGTGTATGTGTGCTTATCGTAAGTTTTCCAAGTATTGGTTTCCGGTATTCGATTTTTGACAGTGGCAAACAATTTGTTAGATTTTTTACCAATTAACAGCAATGAAATATAAATATAGCATTTTTTAATCCGCAGTTTGATCCCTTGCATTAAATCGTGAAGTTTTGATTTGTTACAGAAAATGACATTTGCGCACTTTGTCATAGTTTTCCGATTTTCTGATCCTCTTTTCACAAAGTTGTGGGAAAACAAAAAAAAATAAAAACACTTTTACATTGAAGAATATACATAGGTTTCCGTTGCAGCATGTCGAAAGAATATTTGATACACGTCTGTTCTACGAAATCCTCATCTACAGCCACACCGAACCATGCGGAACATGAAAAGCTGTTCCGCACACATGAGTGGAACAGAAATCGTTGACGGACGTTTTTAAAATAGAAGCGCAATTTCATTGGATTCGTCTACTGGCACATAGAATACGTTGGAAATCAGGGG
Organism: Pictodentalium vernedei; assembly: GCA_031216915.1. Classification (NCBI taxonomy): domain Eukaryota; kingdom Metazoa; phylum Mollusca; class Scaphopoda; order Dentaliida; family Dentaliidae; genus Pictodentalium; species Pictodentalium vernedei. The sequence goes on from CM062292.1 coordinate 205,432,713, forward strand.
ACGAGTTGTCAAATGAATTTCTGAGCGTCCTTCTAATAATTGCTTTTATAGACGTGAAGGCGTGTAATAATCACATAACGACACACGCGTGTGAATGGGTTAATCGATATGACACTTGTGCCATCGCGGAAGGATAAAACTGGAGGCCTATCGCCTCTCGTTTTATCCTTCAGCGCTAGCACTCGTGCCATATCGATTAACCCTTCAAACGCAATAAGGATCGTAAGACACAGATTCACCATTGTAGACTTCGCCTATGCTGCAGTAACCTAAATGACCACTTGTTTAGAAATTACTTATCAGATTCTCCTGACTGTTCGTGTGGCACCCGTGAAACAAGCGACCATTTCTTATTCCATTGTCCGATTTATGCAGATATTAGAGTTAATACACTGGCTACCCTTCCTTTCACAATTACCACGGACATACTACTAAATGGATGTGTAATGTATACCGTGGAAAGTAACATAGAAATCATTGAAAAACTGCACAATTATATAAGTACCACAAAAAGATTTTACTGAATGTTCGTGCTGTGAACCTCTTCCGTTAACCAAATGGTGCATCGTGCCAAAGCAGGATTGGGAACAAAAACGCGGGCATTGTTTCGACAAGTGAGCGTTGCAGACCTGACGCAGATGCTCACTCATCGGAGTACAGCAGGGCTGTTCCCACGACACCCTCTCACCAAATTCCATTGGGGCTTTACCTATCCGTGTGAGTAATCGGACCTCCGGGTGAGATCCTTTTGTTAAACGCTCTTCACCACTTAATTCGTCTACATGTACTTAAGCTGACCTCATTGCAGCGTCAACTGTCTCTCCCATTCCGCGACACTTAAGGAAACAGCTGCCTTGACCCTGGGTATTCTCTGTCCTTTACCCCTTCTTTTACAACTATTCTCAAAATAATTTCATGATGATAAAAGTGTATTAAATGCCATGAAAGTTTACTGTGCGTGTTGCCAGTTGGAAACAGCTTACATAAGTTTCTTCTTGCTGCTGAATCCAGATTTCACAAGCTCTTGTTAAATCATGTTATTTCATATCTTGTGCACCTGTATTTATTTATGAAATAAAATAATGTTTAAACTAACCCATTCACACGCGTGTGTTGTTCTGCGTATTTTTCGACGGGTGCTTTTATATATTTGTCATGCGTTTGAGTGTATTTGTATCTTTTGGTGCGGATGGTGGAGAGTGCGTATGTATGCATGATTTTACAATCTCTACCGTCTTTGCATATTCTTCGGAAGACACCTCCAATGTTGCGTAAAAAATGTGATTTGTTGTAAAACCTCACCATATGTGTTTTCCTACAATATAAGCAAGTGAGAAAGATATGTTCGTAGTGTTCGGTCCCATACAAGAAAACACCTATAACCCGTATGTGTGTGGAGCAATTGAGTTTTCTTTTTAGGCGGTATCTGTTGAATCGGGCTGGATATTTGTAACACAGAGAATGAAGAAGGGGAAATGTGTACAGCAGCGTATTTCCTTGTGAGTTTGGAAATTGGTTGCTCTCTGACCACGAATGTTGTATGTTCCGGAATGAACTCTTACCCTGGCAAAATACCATTCCCACGTTGTATTTAAATTATGCGTGCCAGGTGGCCAGTCATTTCGTCTTGCAATCCACACATCACAGTCTATATTTCTTGCTTTTCTCTGAAAGTACAGCAAAAAAGCCTACATTAAGCAAAAATGTGACATGCAGACGCATTTGTGAAAGTTTGTGTAGAAAACTTAAAAATAGACTCTCTTGTTTCTATTATTTTGATAATAATAGTTAGGTAATATGTTTAGATTGATATACAGTACGGCCACCGTTGGCTTGTCACTTTCCACGGGGGGTGGGGGGGGGGGGGCAATATTTCCAGGGACGCAATGATATTAGATTCCAAGCACTAATTATAGGAATAATCATTAAAAATTTAATTAATGAAACACCGGGTACAACCCGGTGCTTCATGAATTAAAATTTTGCTTTTGATGATTTTTAATACCTGGTAAATGCATGGGTGGACATCACTACCCACGCGTGTATTTCGACCAGTCCACGGTGACTGTAATGTAGCTGTGCGTTTTTGGTATCTGGTTGTTTTAACTGAAATTAAAATACGTTTTAATTGCGACTAAATTCATCACAACGCATACAATGAAAAGTAAACCTACTGTTTTCAATAGGGACAAGAATACTCTTATTCGTGATTGCCTGGAAATCTAAGTTTACATATTCTATCTATGTATATTTCCTCTCAGACCAGACCGTGTCATGCACGTAGGACCCTGCGAACCTTCAACGATTCGATTCGACGCCGAGATCGATGGCCTATATTGGGAGCGATATGGATCGGCTTCCCGAATCATATATTTCGAATCGTGTAACTCAGGGTTTCTCAAGGAGCGACAATAGGAAGTCATGTCGCCAATACGCAGAATCATGCCGAAAAAATGAAAGAATATTTTTCTCTTGCGTTTTGGGTTCAATTGGCAAATCAGATTGCTTGTATGCCTTGAAAGTTACGTTGTTACAACGGCACTTATAAAGTGTAGCAATGTTACTCGTGACCACTTCACCCGCATACTCATGCTGTATGCGGGACGTGCAAGCCGCAATGATATGCATGGTAATTAGTATTTATTCATTTATTTATTGGAGTTTATAGTTACATACTTATGCACAATGGCTAATCATGGTCGTGACAGTTTTACAGGTGGAGGAAGCCGGAGTACCCGGAGAGAATAACCGACCATCGACGAGCAACTGTCAGCTCCTCAACATTCTAAGTCTGTTCAAGCTCCGCTCAAGCAGGGTTACAGCGGTTGAAGACATGTGCATCATTGACAGGCAGTACGCCTTAGTACACGGCGACATCGTGCCCACATGTAGGCAATCGGGATAAAGTGCCTTGCCGATGGACACAACGCGGGGCGTCCCGGACGGGGATCGAACTCGGGACCTCTAGCATAGAAGTCCAACAGTCTACCACTGAGCCACCGTGCTCCCCGCATGGTAATTAGGTTACGAGGTAAAATAACAAGTGACTTTACGAAAATTGTTTCGCGCTATTTCCGATTCGATTTGGATTAGACGTTGATGTCAACATCGGATCACCCCTATTCGATTCCTGATTCGACTCGAGGACAGACATTCTGATTCGCAGGGACCTTCATGCACAGCCATACAAAACGATTGTTTGTTATTCGAACACTTTCTGATGTACTGTTATAATACTTGACACGAAACGAACGGACGGATATCAAGAATCAGCACTTTCGTCTGTAAAGCCACCAATTACAAAATGGGGTGATATTATTTTACCACCTAAATGTTTATGGGAATTCATTGTTTGTCATATGCAAGGTGTGTATAAACTCTATATGGTCTGTCGAAATCTAAACACGGCTGACTGTAAGAGGACTCTTCTCTTCGCTTGTTCATCTTTCAAAATGTTGGCAGACGATGGCGGCTTCATGTTAAACAAGTAAGGTTTCTATCATTCATTATTCCGCGCAATTTCTGGTTCTCTATATGGAAAATGTTGTATACGTAACTTTGTTAGTGAACTAATATGGTATATGTGGCTTCAGTTAATTTCATAATGGCCGAGAGCGCAGCTCTCGGCCAAAATGAAATTAAATGAAACGGTATATTTCATATTAGGTGATTAACAAACTGTCTAACTGATAATATTTAGAGGTTATTACATGGTTGGTTTCATATCAGCCCAGATATCAGCCCGTGGTACTTTCATATCAGCCCGAGACGAAAGGTCGAAGGCTGGAATGAAATTACCGAAGACTGATATCTCGACCGATATGAAACTTACCAAGTAATAATCTCTTTATTTGTTAAACTCAAACAAATAATTACAAAATGTTCTCAGGACTGTTACAGTTTCCTGACAGTGTTAATGTTTCAAATTCGTTTCACAAAATCCGACGTTTCCTGTCCCCATAGATCAGCTATCTTACGCCTTGTCTTCCCCACTGAGGAAGCCGCGACGTTTGGATAGCTGAACTATCTCTTCCCCAACTTCGATGAATCCCCATTTGAGGCTATGCATCTTAGTTTGCGTTGAATTGTATGCACAAGCCACTTCTTTATTCTTCTCTTCATACACGTAATTCTTACTTATTGTCATAATTAATTCCTCACCATACAAAAACTTTGCTTCAAAACACTCCATTAAACTGGGTAACGCCAAATTTCCTGATTGCGTTCGACGAATAACAGTGAGTGATTTCGATGTAAACAAATCAATTGCACCTAGTAACATATTAAGGGCACAACTCTAGCTTGGTTCATATCAGCTGAGATCGAAGTTATAACATTCGGGTTTGAAGTCATATCTACCGAGTCTGATCATTTTTTGGAAGAAACTCATATCTAATAAATAAACTGAAGTAAATTTTGAATTTTCCACTTGAAACAGCTTCCAATGGAAATATTTGAATACTCGTCTGACTAGTAAAGCGCGATGCGTTTGTTTCCCATTCCAAATAGTTATTTTTGGCTTCGTTTATTAACACAGCAGTGTGTCGAGAGTCATGGACAAAAATTCGTTAACCATTTACCCAACATGAAAAGCAGACGACACTTGCAAACAACATTCTTGAATAACTAATTCTTTCATTTTTTGCCTCAAAAACATAGGTTATGACCCATCATTGGAACGAGCTCGACGAGGTCGTTCCAAAGAGGGGTCATAACATATGTTTTTGAGACAAAAAAATAAAAAAATAATGAAAATTAATTGGCGATTTTTGTGAATAGCGCTGGCCGGTTTTGGCAGTTACATTGGGTAAAGGGTTAAAACAGGAAGGGCTTCGTATCTGGAAGCGGTGGATAGAGTTTGTACGATTTCCGGTAAAAGCATCATTTCGTGCACTTCGTATTATTAATCCTGGTGGTTAGGTGGTGTTACCAAATGTGACAATTAATGATGGGGTATCAAACAGAACTTTCATTCGGCGAACTGTGAAACGATATTATATTATCATATTAATTCATCACGTCAAAAAACGGCAACAACAATACATTTTCCAACATTATTAAATTCCTTGTGTGCTTAAAACGCAGTTTATGTCACCTCGTTGGAAGGAGCTTTACGGACTTGTCCTAATGAGATGTCATTAGCTGTCTTGTGAGGCCAACATTTTAACAGTATGCCAGAATTTGGATTTCTATTTCAGTACATAACCTTGGGTAGATTTGGTTACTTTGTTAAGTCAAAACGGTTATCGTTTCGAAAGGTAAAGCAATACATCCTTTCAACGTGTAGCTGCTGGCATACATGTTGTAAATATTAGCTGCCCAGCCTAACAGACTGGACAATCATAGCTTCGACGTCAGCTCAGTACTTTCTAGGTATATGCTTATAAAGATGCTATTGGTGTGTGCAAATACTAGATATGAGACGCGATGTCTGGCTACACTCCGCACTGAGATTTACTGACACAATAATCGACTTTGTTAAATTTAACTGAATGTGTGGTCAGCTTTGAGGTGAAATAATAAATGGTGACAAGAGGAAGCTCAACGTTCAGCGTGGCTGAGAAAGGTTTCGGGGGGGGGGGGGGAAGTCGTGGCTTCCACTCCAGTAATGTTTCCAGACGGGAACTTTTCATCAGGACTGCAGTCTAAGATATCAATTTTCTCTTGTTCCTTATCATGACTGGTTGAGGGCTAGATTATTTTTGGTGGTATCAATTTGTTATTCAAAATTTGTTTATTAGAAATTATTGGAGAGTGTCCGCAGGTACTCTCCAATAACTTGTAATAGAACAAGTTCATATCAACAAAATATTATTTGCGTTTTACTGAATATGAAACTTGAACAAGAAAAACATTGCCTTTTGATCTGATACCCTCATTTTTCTGAAAACAATGAGAGTGGCTTCTAGCATTCAATCAGTTAAAAGACTAGATTTGATACTGTAACTTGTGTCCTGAACTTACTCGATCATAAAAATGGAAGCCGGCAGTATCCGATTCTGACTGTTACGGACCCAGCATAACCATTTTGCCATAACTTCGGAGTACCGGCACCTTACGTGTTAATTAAATAAGAAGTTACGTCATTACTACTATATGTATACTTCATTTGTTTACTAATAAATTTCCAAGAAATCTTGAGTTCTTAAAATATAATCCCGACTGAATATTTTAACCACATCATCAAGGCACTTCTTCGACAAAGACATGCCTCGATGATGTAGTTGAAATGGTAGTCAGTCGGCACTTGTGCCATCACAGACAGGACGAAGAGATTTAAGCCCCCAAACCGATCATCTTCGCAACTCCCCTAAGGATGTCAAACCGCTAAAACATAATTTATTTTTGTGGGTGGTAAGGTATATTGATTGCAAATTCGTGCGCGTCAAAAATATTTTATTCAGACAGTCAACAAATTTGATTACAATTTATAGCCGGTTGGATTATTTAATATGATGTTGGGAGTTTGGTGTAATTACAAACTTAGCCAACAAGAGGAAGCAAGAAAACCAACGTCTCCGCCCTACATATGATGACTAATGCACGGGCATGGAAAAGGCACATGTAATGGACGTGTGCGCCAGATTACTTTCGTTGGGCAGTTACCAAAATTTGCTCTAGTTTTAAGTGATGTGTTCAGCTGTTGTATCTTGGCTTGGAATGTCAGTGGAATAACGAACTTTGTTTGGGAATTCATATCAGAACTGTTGTGTGTGACAGTGGTATTTCGCCTGTGGTGGCTTTATACTTACCTTTCCCTCATATGCATATTTAGTTTTGATAAAATCAAAAAACTGTTCTGCATTTTTTATTTTCACACCCGCTCCATCTATGAAGTTGGCATCAAATCCAGTTCGATCTATAGGTTTTACGGTGCAGTTTCCTATTTGTTTATCTATAATATAAGCTACACCTGTAAAATAGGAATAAGTCACGTGATATGTGTATAGTTAAGACAGTCCTGTCGGTAGACATGGTAAATATTTACATGACCTAGCGAACAAGAAAATGCATAATGGTGTCTCCATATTGCGAACATATTCGAATAAGTGTGCTGGTTAACCCACTAACGCCGGAAAGATACGACACTTTCAAAAGAAATTCAAGAACGAATAGACATTTTTATTTTTGCCCCAAAACATAGCTTATGATCTCTCACTGGAACGAGCTCAACGATATCCTTCCAACGAGAGGTCATAAGCTACATTACGTTAGGTAAACGATTAACCCTTTCAAACAGGTGTGCATCATTTTTTGAGTGAAGGACAATTTGGTAATGGAAGAGCAGACGAGATGGAGGGCAAAAAATCTGTAGCAAGGCTCGATAATAATTTAATCCAACAACAGAGCTGTTGGATTAAATTATTACTGAACCTCCCAACAATCAGGATGGTTGCTCCCATTTCCTCGCTGATAGTATTGACTGAAGCGATACCTTCCGTGCGCCAGCGTTGAAGGGATTAAGTGAGCGGATGTTTCAGGATAATCTCCAAAATTTGAGGAAAGCGCCTCTCATATTTTGACGTCTATGCTAAAAGAAGATGTGAAACAATGTAATTGCAAGTGTTTGGGGGTCGAGAGTTTCGAACGAAAATGAAACAAGTTTATAAAATGTTTTGAAAGCACACAAAAATCAAAGAAAAACATTGAGTTCAGATGTCCAACAGTTTTATTGTAAATGTAAATATAAGGAAGGGGAGTGTGGTCGCTCAGTGGTTACGAAATTGGACCACGTGGTGGCACTGTAGCGCTGTGTACTAAGGCGTACTGCACCTCGACGGTGCACTTGTCTTCAATTAATGCTAATCCTGCTTGTGCGGAGGTAGTAAGTCGGGGCGTCTGACATTTGCTCGCTGCCGTTCGGTGGTTCTCTCCGGGTATTCCAGCGTCATCCACACGTAACAATGTCCGATAAGAGGTCACCCTGGTTGTCGAAAGTGTAGTTAAGCCCTAATATTAAAATAGCGAGCGCTCTAGCTCAGAGGTTAATGAACTTGACATTAAACTGAAAGTTTGGCGGTCGGCATTTTGTTTTTGGGTAAGAAACTTAATATTGCTGGGGGGTGTCTGCTTACTCATTGGTTAGACCATTGGACTTGAAACCGAAAGGTCGAGGTTTGATCCTGACACTCGCCACCTGCGACGCGTCCTTGGGCAACACATGTTATCTCTATCGATCACGTTGGGGCACGATGGCGCTGTGTACTGTGGCGTACTGCACGTCGATCGTGCACTTATCTTCAAACGCTGTTGGTTCTGCTTCTGCTGTGCAGAGATAGTGAGAAAATAAGTTGGAGAGTCTGACAGATGTTCACCGCTGCTCTGTGGTTCTTCCCGGGTACTCCGGCTTCCTCCACTGTTACATACCCAGACCGAAAGCGCCTGTGTGAATGGGTTAATTGATATGGCAATAGGGCCAGCGCGGAAGGATAAAACGATAAAACTCGTGCCATATCGATCAACCCATTCACACGCACGTGTCGTTCTGCGTTTATTATACGCCTTCACGTATATAAAAACAATTTTCAGAAGGACACGCAGCAATTCATTTCACAACTATCAACAAAATAGAATACATTTTATCGCCAACCAAATTTGCAAGGGGAACCCGTGTTACTATTTCGTCCCCTGAGTTCCAGTGAGTTCTATTTGCCTATTTGTACATATAACACATTGGAACCCACCGGACGATTTTTAGCTATCGCTAGAGATTCAAATTGAAATTACGGCGCACGATTTGTAGAAAATTCCAGTGAAATTTCGCTTTCATTTAAAAATAGTCTGCCAACGATTTCCGTTCCACATGTGTGCGGAAGGGATTTTCATTTTCCACATGGCTTAGTGTTGCTAAGAACAGGCTTATAAAAAAACACGACGTGGCATTGGTTATGGAAAGAGTCATTAAATCCCAGTAAACAAACACATAAGCCATGCAAGTGGTGTCTTTGAGTTCTTTTGTTGTTCTTTTGTTGTTCGTCAAGGAATGCAACGAGAAGACAGCTTGAGGTTTGCCCTCCTCCAATAGAAATATTGATTAACATCAGTGAATCGCATACTCAATTTGAGAATTATGTTCACATTTGCCCATGTGGATAAAACGGATTTATCAGCACCTTTTATTCAATTTGCAAGACGAGATATACTCGACAGATGGACATTCTCAAACAACTGACAAAAAAGCTATTTGACAACTAAACCAACCGATCCATTACAGTTAAAACTGGAAGTCCTGTCACAAACTGTGCGCTTATCTAGGCGTAATTGCGTGTAGGAGTTGCGCGCAATTGCCATATCGAATGACATTCTGCTTATCCATAGCAAACACAGGCAATTTTTCTGCCAATGGACCTTCGGGTTACCCGGAGGTCCATTGGCTGACACATTGCTTGTGCACCGGCCATATGTGCAGAATTTGATAGCTTTACTATGGTCATAACGCGTAGATTAACGCGCAGATCGACGTACTATTTGTGCGCATTTCATGACAGGACGTCTAGTTTTAACTGTACGTGCGTCTAAAATTATGACGCTCAGTGGAAAGGTGAATGGATTGGGCATTATATTTTTTATTTATCAAAATGTCAACCTGCAAATTTTTCCCATAATGCAACGATTGATTTAATCAAGTCAATCTTGTTTGGCAGAGATCAATGAGCTATGTCAAATAAGAATGAATTGGTTAAATTCCTAGTTGTATTATGTGAAGCAATTGCTGTTTGAAATTTCAGTCGCTTGTACAGTGCATTGCATGGTAGCATATTTCTGACAAATACAAGAATGTATCAAGGATGACTACAAGAGTATGATGGATATCGATATAATTTCCTAATGTAGCGCCAAAATGGCATTTATCACGAATGGAGTAATCTTTACGTTTCAATTTTTTCACTGACGTCAATCATTGTTATTCATTGTAAAACAGGTAGACTATCCCACGCTTAATAGTTGGTTAGTTGTATATCCAACAGCCACATGTTGGATATTTTAATTTATTGAACTATCCAACAACAAAAAGTTTTTAAGTAGAGGATAAATGACGAGTTGATTTTGGACAGGCGAGAGAAAGTTCAGAAGACAGGGGATATCTACGCTGTTTTAGTGAATATTGGGAATTATGTCATGAGTGTGGACCTGACAGTTTTATTTTTCACGACCGCTTGCACGAGTGAAAAATAATACTTTCAGGTCCACACGAATGAGGTAATTCCCGATATTCACTAAAATAGTGTAGATTTTCTTTTTATTATATGCTACGTGACAATATTCAGCCCAAATCGACCGCAAACAGTTTGAAGAGAATAACAAAGATCTCGCAGATCGTTCCTTCGAGGAGATGTTCAAGGCGACGTCATGCGTCGAAGCGTAAAGTCATTTAGGAAGCTAATCAAAAAGTTCATCGTGTGGATCTGAAAGTATTATTTTATATAAAACTCCACACTCATGAGATAATTTCTGATACTGACTAAAGTAGAGTAGATTTTATTTTTATTTTTTCGTCGTGTTAGAACCATAAGGTTCTATCTTCCACTGGAAGATAGAACCTTGTAGTTCTCACGCGACGATATGCTACGAGATATTTTATTGCACAATATTCAGCCCAATTCGACCCCAAATGCGTACGTTTCAAAACAATAACAAAGATCACCTTGTCGTTCCCAGGCGACGTGATGCGGTGAAGCGTGACATCATTTTGGAAGCTACTGAGGGATCTTCCTCGATATCCATCGAGTCGATGGATATCGAGAAATATTTTTTAGATAATTTGAGATAATTCACAGGCTATCATATAATAAATGTAAAATATCCAACAGTTAGCTGTTGGATATACAAATTTATTACACGTCCATTAAACTTTAAGCCCTTATATTTTACGCAATCGCCGCTATGGCATAAATGTTTCTGTATTCAGCTGGCGATGTACAAGCCGGAACTTTTTTCCAGCACCGTTTATACCAGTTCCTTTCCCGTCGAGTCATTAGATACGCTTAGAAAAGTTTCCAAATTTCGTTATACCATTATCGATCGTCTGTCGCGTAGTGTGAAAATGAAAACATCCAAATCAAAATAAAGTCGGTTCACAAAAAAATTGGTTAACCAAAAATTAGATACTATTAAATAAAAACAATCATATCCAACCACAACATTAACCCACTCTCGGGCTGTCTCGGTTGCGGATCCCGTTATATCTAAATTGGTAAACTTTATTTCGGTAAATCTTCAGACATCCTGACATGCTTCGAACGTCTTTTAAAAAGTTTCTCCCAGCTGTTTTGCAAATCTGCCCAAATTTGTACTTATATTTTTACTAACAGTAATAGCCACCAAATAATGGTTAGGCGTGAATAGACACCAACCGAAGAGAAACAGCGATACGAATTTCAACAAACACGCCCAATAGAAAGATAACGAATGTAATTCAGACTTGTTTGATGGATCCAGTTGATCAGTACAGCTTCAAAGAAAACAAACGGACTCTTCTCCGTTGGGTTTAAACATCGGAATTAAAATATGTTTATTTAACTGAATTTTAATTCATGGGATGTGTAATAAACAGAGAACGCGATGTACGTTTGAATCGGTGGGTGTTTTACCGAACGAGTTGGAATGGCCTACGACTCTCGGGAAATATGACAACGCCATTCCAACTCATTATGTTAAACACCCACCGATTCAAACACACATCGCGTTCTGTCTATATCCAACAGTCAGCTGTTGGACATGCCACTATCCAACTATTGAGCATACGATAGTCACATACAGAACGTGTAGAGTTTATTATCACTAGATCACCCACAGAGTGGAGATTCCACCCGAGCAATAATTGCAAATTTGTTGCAAAGCATAACCAGCACCAGCAAAGTTTCAGCCAATGGACCTCCGGGTTAAACCCGGAGGCCCATTGGCTGAAACATTGCTTGTGTTTTTTGCCGACATATCCAAAATTTGAAAGTTATAGCTTGGGTGATAACTCCACTCCGCGGGTGATTTAGTTACAATCCACTCTCCACGTACTGTATATATCAATGAATAACAATGGATGATGTCAGCAAACGTTTTCAAATGAAAGAGCAAAAACTGACATTGGATATCAAAATATTACCTGTGTTAAAATCGTGAATTTTTGTTATTCTGTTGGTGCCATATTGATTGAAATTTTTATCTGGCTGGTAATCGTAGCGAACGAGGTTCGCATCGTAATCATAGTATTCCTGAAAGGCAAAAATGATAAGTTCAGATGAAAGAGGATTGTTGAAGGGGAACATTCACAAACCGCGTTTATGTTACTATGAAGGGTATGGACAGTGGTGCAATGTTTTTTGCATGCAGGACCCAATCCTAACAAACGTTTTCTGTTGTATTTTTCAGAAATCATTTTTTAGGCTTGGGAATGTAAATAACTAAAATAAATCATTAGTATTTTAACTGGTAGAATGCTGGAAGCCCATATTTGGGCTTTATTCTGAAGTACGGCTACCACAGCTTGAAGGCTCACATTCAGTGGATGTGCTTTGTATTATCTTTGAAGTGATGTTATTTAGTCTATGAGGGTTTGACTTGTTGCAATTATGAGAGAGTAACAAGGCAAAGACCTGTGTTGAAGTTGTGATGGCCAAAAATAATTTAGCACTCTACCAGTTAAACGACGTGGTGATTCGTCGATTGTTAAATCTTTGGCATGAGTGTTCGCACACGTTTGTTTCAACTGAATAGTTCCGCGAGGTCATTTGAGTCCCAAAGCCGAAAAAACACGCGACACCCTCCGGGAATAGGAAACAATCGAGATAAAAGCACTTTGAACAGAAATTATCCATTCAATTCGCCCTACCTGACACTTGTAGAATTCAGTTATGCTTGCATCGCTAATGCTGTTCTGTTTTTATAACTGTGTCTATTGAGAGAAAACAGCTCCAAATGAGCGTTAAGCTTGTTGCCGTATTCGCGGTATTACTTCTGTGGAACTATTTATTTATGTTGTTTAAACTCAATTTCTTTGATAGATTTTTATGTTTTAAAGGGTAGAAAAGGCCATTGTGACACTGAATAAGAGGTTGGAACTTCAAAAACGGCATTGAAATGTACTGCCGGCTACTTTGAAATTGTATCCATTCACAACATGCATCGATTTTAATGCAACACACATTGTTGAGAAAAATAAAAGATGGTAGGGTCAGATATATTTTTAATCCAACTGTATAAAATAAAAAGTATGTGACTTGTACTGTCTTTTTAATGTTTAGTCTTCCGCTAGTTGTTAACGGAATAAAAATAAACTTTTTGAAGTTTGAATAATCTGTTTGCTGAATAGAACTACAGGAATATGAAACAGTAAATGGGATTTGTATTCTACTGAGACAGCGATAATTCACTAACTAAATTCATATAATTTCGGGTCCTTTACTAATCACAGGACAGGCTAGGAAACTGCATGTGTATCATGTGCTCTCCTTCAGTAGCCTTATACCCATCCGATTTACAGCTCGAATCCATCCCACTATGCAGATGGAAGACGAACGTTAACTGGTAGAGTGCTGGAAGCCCATATTTGGGCTTTATTCTGAAGTGTCGGTATCACAACTTAAAGGCTTCATATTCAGTAGATGTTCCACATATCACTTTTGAAGTGAAATTATTTAGTCTGTTAAGATTTGCCTTGTTACAATTTATGGGAGAGTGCCTATTGGCACTCTCCCATAAATTATAACAAGGCAAAGATATGTGAACAAATTTTGATGACTAAAAATAATTCAGCACTCCACCAGTTAAGGAAATGTTTCACTGTTGGAGTATTACGGACAAGAAAATCACAATTATACTTTATCAACATGTGATGATATAATATTGTGTATGCTTTCTATATATATTATGCTGAATCCCACTGAACTGTACAGAATTGTCTATCGGCAAGTACCTATCCAACGTATTAAAAAACACATATCGTCCTTGGGAGCACCAGGCGCCAGATGCAATGCTGAAGCAATCCCATAGCCGGTTCCCAACTAAATAGCCTAATATTGTATAGTCCACCGATGCTATTAGAGCACGTTGACTTGCCAAATTAAGCAGGTGGTATGATAATGATGCATACAAGGTACGATATTGGATAGCAAGAGGCATAAATCAAAATTATGCTTTATCAACATGTGATGATATAATAATGTGTTTGCCTTCTATATACATTATGCTGAATCCCACTGAATTGTACAAAATTGTCTATCGGCAAGTACCTATACCACTTATTAAAAAAGACATATCGTCCTTGGAAGCACCAGGCGCCATATGCAATGCGGAAACATTGCAAATGGCGCATTATAAGTTACAGGACGTTTACTTGCCAAGTATGGTGTCATGTGAGGCGAAGTGAGATTAATATTAGGCGAGGCCGTAGGCCGAGCCTAATATTGATCGCGCTGAGCCATACCTGGCAAGTAAACGTCATGCAACGTATTTATTATGCCACCAAACGAATTAAATAATAAATTAAAAGAGGACGATCAAGTTCCGTGTGTCGAAAATGTTGCCACAATGAAATGTCTTTTATTTGTATGAAAATAGGTGAAAACTTGAGGTGGGAAAATTAATTCGGAAACAAAATGGCGCACAGCAGATGGGTGTATAGGCTCATACATGGTCACTGGCAGTGTATGGACTCAATCCCATAGCCGGTTGCCCACTAAATAACCTAATATTGCATAGCCCACCGATGCTATTAGAGCACTTTGATTTGTCAAATTAAGCAGGTGGCATGACAATGATGCATATACGGTACGATATGGGGTAGTTAGGGGCATACATTGTTTTCCTATCTCATTTTTTGTCAGAAATCGGACAAATTGTTCAAAGCAAACGTTTATCACCGTCTGCTGTAATTGATCGTCTGGCGCAACGAATTTCTAATCTGAAGACAATACTTGACAGTTGCGATGTTTTTGGTAACTTTCGGTACTCCTCTTCCCGGTTCAATTTAAATTGGTAAATCGATGGTACAGTTCTCGACGTCACCAATATGAGTTGTCGTTATCGCCGATCACGACCTGTTCAGGCTACAGTCAGCCCTTTATCGTTCCAGATCGTGCGGAGAAGGGAAGGAATCACTAGAACAGTTTCAGACAATGAAGTCACGTAATAAATTGAGAACGCTATTGGCTGAAATGGCTTATTAACAGAATTGTGGTCGTAAAGGTGGTATTTTAATCGAGCGGATTGCGATACGTTTCTTGTATTGTTGCAAGAAATTTCATGGATGGAGGTTTTATTAAAAGAATATTGAAAGCTCTAGACTGGATCAATAAACAAAAATGAAAATAGCACATGAGACAGTATGAGCGGGGGTGGGGGTGGGGGGGGAGCACAGGGCCAAAAAAACATATATCACCGGGAAATACACCGAATGGGGTGGACTCGGAGATAATTTTCGTTTTTCAAACCTTATGAACGTTGCTTTCTTTTATCTGCGCGATCAGTGGTTGTTCACATAGATGGCGTTTTATGATGGAATTTTTGTCTCATCTGCGACCCTCATTCGGCCATGATGGTTGCGACGGGGGAGGTGGGGTGTGTCTAGGGCAGTTCGGCAAATGAGAAACCATTTTGATTTTTCAAACGGGAAGAATACCGCTTCCTTGCACCTGAACGATCACTGCCAGACTAAATTGCTGGTATATCGAAATGCCCTCCAAGGAGGGCATTTCAATATACAGCCAACCTTTCCAATCATATTCTTTTCGCCTTTTGGTCAATTCCACGAAATTTCAAGTACGAATAGGTGTTTGGCTGCATCAATTCGGCAGGCCCCTTATATAGGGGCGGGACACCGGGAATTCTCCATTTGGATAATAGGGCCAGTCCGCCTATGGGTATAGTATGCAATGGTTTCGCTTTTCATTTCCATAAGTGAGATTCTAAAGTGTCGTGGGTAGAAAAGCAGAAATAGTCACGACCTGGTCGAAATTTCTGTGATGAAAATAGAGTACACTGCATGATCGATAGTTATTCCACGAGTGAAACTCCCACGCCGCTATTGTATTAGTGGTCATTCATGTAGTGGTGGCAGTACGTTAAACATCTACTAATGATTTTGATGTCGGAAAATCATTTCGGTCTTGTTTCTTCTTTTCTTCGTATGGAAACAGCCATCCTGTCAATTGTGTAACATGCCATTGAACCAGAACTCAACATGCACAATGGAGTACTCGAACTTGAGATCAAAAGACTAAGTTCGATCCTGATCCAAGTCATCTGAATTGTGTCCTTGGGCAAGACACCTAACGCATTGAAGCCGAAAGACCGCTTCTCCTGTCCAGTATCGTAATACGACATCAATTTATAAAGCAGATAGTTGCTCAGTGAATTTGTGCGATAGACCAATCAAGATTTTCAACGTGCAGTCTTGGGACTGCACGTTGAAAATATTGACTGACCTTTCCCCTAGTAACGAATATACACTCTACCAGAAGAAGGATCTGAACTGGCATGGAATATTCTATCAGGGTTCAAAGGTTAATCCTATTTACCAAAATGGGTGCATGGTGGCGCAGCATGCAGAGACGTACTGCGCGTTGATGATACACATTACTTCAGTCAATACTGAGAAGGCCTGTGCGGTAATGTTAGTTGGAGAATTGGCCAGTTTCTTGTCGCTGCTCTGTGGTTTTGACCTGTTATCTCGCATACCTCTACTCATAAAACTACCCCACAAGATATATGACCCTAGCCGTGGAAAGTGTTGTTAAACTAAAATAAGTTTATAAGCATGCACTACAAAATGACTTTACTGCATCTTGCATAATCCCTTGGATATCTGTGAAAAGCAATATTCCGAAACGTATGCAGAAATAAGCTCCATCCACGGAGGATGCGCACGAGCAATATAAAATGGTTATCAGCTAAACTGGTTTAGATATATTTCACACATACCTTTACCCATCCGAGTGCTTTCATTTCCGGCTTGACGATTTCTGACTCAAATGAGAAATAATTTGGAGGCGTGGGAAGAGGTAACAAATTCTTTCTTCCTGGACAATAAGCGCCTTTTGGAACCTTTAAAGAGAAAAAGACATTAAAACAGTATTTCAATAAAATGCACTGACGAATGCAGAAATATTTAATGAGGTTTCGGGCTAAAGTTCAATGGAGAGGAATGCTTCAGTTCGTTTAATTTCAAGTCACATGACATGTCGTCGTGTGAGAACCATAAGGCTCTATCTTCCAGTGTAAGATAGAACCTTATGGTTCTCACACGAAAATGTATTGTCGACGGGGAGACGCGGTGTAACTGCGGATAGGATGAAAATGTTATGAAAATGATTTGGGTATGGCGCATTTGCACGAAAAAGAGAAATAGGAAAATTGTTGTATTCCGTAGAGGTGTCGCGAAGATGAACGATTGTGGGGGTGGAGAGGGGCTGCCAGGTGTAAACCTGATTTATCGATGGTTCAAGTTCCCACTGACCACAATTCCAACTGTATCATCAAGGGATGCCTTTGTCGAAGCCATGCCTTGATGATGTAGTTGGAGTATTAGTCACTCGGGATTATAGTTTTAAACCTCAGAACTTCTTGGAAGTTTATTAGGGAATAAATAAAATATACATGTAGTAGTCGTGACGCAACTTCCTATTAAATTGAGGCGTAAGGTACTGGTAACCCAAACTGATCTTATTGGGCCCCCAACAGCATGAACCTGGTACTACAGCCTGCCTTTTCTATGACAGACTGTGTTTGAGACGCAAGTCCAAGTATCAAATCTAGTCTTTTTAGAAAGTACATGATTACAGCAAGAGAGATTTGATATCTTAGGCCCCAATCCTAACGAAGATGTCCCCAGTGGAAAAAAATATTGGGGGGGGGGGGGCAAAATCCCAACCCCCTTTAGTAACATTTATCTTCCCGTCGATGATTCGTTGATGTTCTGGTTGTCCCTGGAGCATTTGTAAAGCTTCCGCAGGTTCAGTAAACACATGAAGGTCTGTCGCTGGGACATTTAGCGAGTGTTGTTGCTTTTAAAGATAGTGAGCGTTGGTAATCATGTGGAATAGTCAGGCCCTCACAAAAATGTCCATTCGTGCCACAGAAGGCTCATGACACGGATTCTCGTTAATACCGCGAATATGAACGTAGCTTCTGGAATCTTTGAGGAACAAACGCCCAGTAACAGTGCAAAGAGGGGGGGGGATCTCTCTACCGCCCTATGTCCTGTATCCGCCATTTCTATTATGTTTTATATAAATTTTTCGTTCAGAGAAGGAAGGTAAGCTCCTATCTCCGTTTCTGTTCGTACGTCGAAACAAAATTTAAGAAAGTGAAATGCACAATTATCCCAAAGGACATATTGCAACGCCGCGAACGGATGTGTTGCTAATATGGCGATTAGGGTGTTCAGCAATTTCAACCGAAAAATCTGTCGTAAAATGATGAGGTGAGTTACAAAGTAATGTGTGGGTGGTTTTTGTATTTTATTTTTTTTTTATATTCATGCAAAAAAAAATATAAGAACACAAACCTCAAATTCGCGTGGACTGTAAAAGGTGGCCCTGAAATCAGCGAATTCATAGTAATGTTCAAAATTTCGATACATAGTCGGACTTTGGTACACCTTCCCGTAAACATGTGCTCGTACTGGAACCCTCTCTCCTGAACCAATAGAAGCGTTCCACGAGGAGGCTAAATCAGAGAAAAAATACAAATGTATCAAGAACAGAAAGCACATTCCGAACAATATATATGTCATTGTGTTTATGCACAAAAAGTTGTATCAGAGTCGAGCTCTTGTTTAGAAAGGCGACTTTGTCGAGATGTGGCCTAAATAACAAGAGCGAGACTCTGATACAACATTTTGTACATGTACAGTATGATGATCATAGATTTATGCTGCAATTCTCAACTGCAGTGCCAATGACTTGATGAACTAGCCTTTCAGTTTCAGATTTCATTTTCACATGAAACGCAGGTTGTTTCACCTGTCAGTTGTATACGACTGCCTTGAACTTCGCCGGACAAATTTAATGTTAATTTGTTCAACATTCCGTCGAACCTGTGCGCTGTAAACGGCGTGTTGCTTCAATATGAATGCTTCTAGTGAAACATAAAAGTAATGTGGTTTAATAATTTAATACTTTATACGTTAAGATGAGTTTCCTCCCCTTTCATATAGAAACGTATTCGGTCTTTCGCAAGCTCCTTTTAAAAGCGTGTAATGTTCTTTAAATAGTAACGCAAACAAATTGTTACTAAGCATGCGCTTTTATAATGGAGTTTAGGGCTGCAGGGTATATCGATAAACCGATACATACCGGTATTCAAACCAGTATCGATTGAATACCAGTGTAATTGCAAAAATATCAGTTCGAATACCGTGTAGCCCTACTGCAGTTGCAAGATACAAATTTTATATCGGGGATCCCTGATGCACGGTGAATTCAACACACACTTATTGTAAGATAAAAACTATTATTTCACCGAAAGCTTTCAAATAAACTATTCAGTGTTAAAAAAAGTACCAAAGAGTATTGTGATTCATTCTTGAAAAACACAAAAATCACGGGCTACTTTTTCTAACCGCCTTGACACGCATGCGCGAAAGTCCGAGTGGTGCGATTGTCAAACTTTACTATAGAAACTAACGGGAAAATAATTAAAGTTGAGATTATGATTATTTTTAGAACAGATCGACGTAATTCATGAAGTGCATGACAAATGTCTCCCAATCATGTACGGTTTATATTGATAACGTTATGTCCTCTAATTCTAGTTTCCTTTGAGGTTTATCTCTTTTCGTCCTGTAAAATATTGAAAAACGGCTTAGTGAGCCTTGTTTAATCTTGAATTATTATATTTGTGGTCAGAGTAAAAGCCGAACCGGGCATCGTTACATAATAATCAAAGACGGAACCTTGCAAATTAAATAAGTGTTTATTTTCCTACTTCCATTTCTCTTTGAAAGAATTGTTTTTAACTCTGCTGAGGTTTCAGAGATGTGTTTTCTATTCGGCTACCACCTTGACAACATACGGATTATCGCACTTATGGTCGTAATACAGTTTAATTACCTGTATTATTCGACAGTCAACAAGCAGAGATAAACGAATTTATATTCTCGCAAAAGAGAGAATTTATAGTTGAGATTGTTAAGAAAGATAAACCAAACCTGGCAACGGCTACACATGACACTTTATCCATACTGAAATATAGACTGGTTGAGGGCTAGATTTTTTTTTGTGGTCTAAATTTGTTAATCAAAACTTGTTTTAGTACAAATCATTGGAGAGTGCCCGCAGGCACTCTCCAATAATTTGCAATATAACAAACTTTTACAAACAAAATATTATTTGCATTTGACTGAAGAGGAACACGCGCAAGGAAATGTTGGCCTTTGCTCTGGTATCCTCATTTTTTTAAACCTCTGATAGTGGCTTCTAGCACTCAACCTACGAAGATTAGAGAGTATACTTTTTGGACTGATATGACCGGAGGGATAGGGTTGGGTTGTGAAGTGCGGGTGGCTTGCGTGACGTTGTGAGATTCATTATGTATTATATTCCACTTGAGTAACGGGGGATATACATAATAGTATGGAAGTAACTGATCTGGTGTTCTGTATTCCGTTGAGAGATTTGTGGGAAAGTTAACTCCCCTTAATTTTCTAAAGTTATCGATAAATGTAACACTAAGGGTATGAGAATTTGATAAAAGCAGAATTTTGAAATGTTAGCGCAGTTGTATCTTTGATGTGCGCATCATTTCTCAAACTTCGGGCATTTTCTTCTGGAGAAGTATAAAAATACAACAGTTTGAACATTTGTCTATCATTCTCTGTTTAAACCCATTTAAAAATACGATGTCGGCGATTTCACCAACTTTTGATGGTCTGTAACTTTTTTCTGTTCCTTATATCAACACTGACATATAATACAGACACCGTCCTTTCCATTCATATCATTGTCTAGGAGGTAAGATTTACTCATTTTCCCTGGGAAGAAGAAAACACTTGCAAATTACTGAAAGAACACATTCACTAAACAAAGAGCCAAAGTGGGCATTTACTTAATTGATTCTAATTAGCTTACCATAAAAAGTAAAGTTTTCTTTTGTAACGTTTAATCAACGAAAAAAACAGACAGTTCATAGAGTTTTCGTCTACTAAAAGTAATAAAAGGAAACTTCCCTTTATTTTCTACTGATGTCATACGAGTTTTCTCTACAATTACATGTTTCGTAACCCTTTGAATCCTGGTGGTATCGTCAACGTCAGTTCAAAGACAGCAACATGAAGAATCCATATTCATTATCTTGGGGTAGACCAATTCATGTTTTCAGTACCCCACACATTAACTTGGCGGCCATTCTTCTTAATAAAATTATGACGTATCATGGTCTTTGGCCGGAAAAGCTCACCCACGAGTTCAAAGGGTTTATTGGGCCTTCTGCGCCTGTCTAATAATGTCAGAGGAGATAACTTTATCGAAAGGCGATTTTCGTGATGAGATAAGTCAGGTGTGTTGATGGGAGCACATTAGTCGCATACCACGGAGGTGACAAATTAGAGGCGTTGATTGGCTCTCATTGAAACGGAATCCAGAACACCAGATCACTTTTGGTCATAGTTGTCATTTTATTACAAATCCATTCAACTTTAAACCCTTGTATTTAACGGAATTGCCGCTATAGCATACAACATTATGTATTCACTGGGCGATGTACAAGCCGGAACTATTTTCCAAGTACCGTTCATACTAGTTCCTTTCCCATCGAGTCATGCTTCAAAAAGTTTCCAAATTTCATCATCAGTTATCGACAGTCTGTCACATGGTGTGAAAATGAAAACCTCTAAAGTAAAATAAAGTCGGTTCACAAAAAAAAATAGTTAACCAAAAATGAGATAATATTTAAAAAAAACAAAAACAATCATTTCCAACCAGAACATTAACCAAGACCCGTGGCTGCCTCGTTTTGTGGTTCCGTTATATCTAAATTGGTCAACTTTATTTCGGTAAGTCTTCGTACATCTTGACATGCTTCGAACTTCTTTTAAAAATGTTTCTCCCAGCTGTTTTGCAAATCTGCACAAATTTGTACTTGTATTTTTACTAACAGTAATAGCCACCAAATGGTTAGGCGTGAATGGGCAACAGCCGAAGAGAAACAGCGATACGAATTTCAACAAAGACTGGTTCCGAAAAGGTTGTTTTGATTTTTTATCGATACATTTGATCTGTACATCTTCAGTCAAAACAAACAGACTCTTCACCTTTGGGTTTAAACATCGGAATTAAAATTTGTTTTTTTAAATGACTTTTAATGCATGGGTTGTGTAATAAACACAGAACTCGATGTGTGTTTGAATCGCTGGGTGTTTTACATATCTCGTTGGAATGGCGTAATCATATTTCGCGAGAGCCGTACGCGTTCTGTCTATTTATTATATTTCCTTTCAGCCTGGTAAAACACATGAAAAATAAAAGAAATAGGCCCACATACGAACTGAATTCCTGAATACGTTGAGTGAATAGTAGTATTCTATTATGACATTAATGAATATATAACGTCATAACCGTGCGTCACTAATTCCTGAAGGTTCCTTTGTTCAAGTTGTTTCTAGTCTATCATAGACTACACAAATCAATCATATTTTATGTGTTTTAAATTAAGTGTATTGAATTTATTGTCAATATTTGCGCCTCATTTTCAAAAGTCACTGATAATTTTCCGGCCCTTAAAACATCTGTCGATTGGAAACAACACGTCATTTAAACATAACTCTTACTCCCCTAAAAACACGTCGAGCGTAATAACAACGCAGACATAAAAGTTAGGCAACCTCGTTTGAGAGGGCGGCATATGGGTTTGTTTGGACAATGATCCTCTCGTTTTCCATCAGATCGGCTCGAATATAGTGGCATCGGATCGATTTTCGTGTTTGGTATAAAACTATTTGACAAACACGAATATGACGACACGTACTACAAAAATTCTTAAACAACTAAAAATGTTTTTACCGCAAAAAAACATAACTAGCATTAAATTGATAAGCTAACGGGTACTAAACATGTTTTTTCACTAACATGCTCCTTTTTATATCTTATTTCCGAAAATAACTCGCAGTATATACAGCTTTCAATGAATTCTTCACTCATCGCAGACGGCACTCTGCAAAAAAGGACTCTTGAATAATTTTAAGTTTTCACCTTTGCTTAAATAACAAAGCTTATGACCCCACATTGTTAAGCCATAAACTATGTTCCTGGGGAAAAATAATAAAACAACAAGACTCGATTAGAGCTTATCCCATTTCATGTTAATCCTTAGACAACGCTACTCCTCGGAATAACATCTGAGCACTACAGACCGGACACTATCGGAACACATAGCCGACAAATAGAGGAAGAAAGACTTAGAGAGACATTCACTCGCATTAGAAGATGAGATAGCAAAACAAATAAAGGGCATTTATCTATGGTTTTTGGTAGAGACCAGAATTATATCCCATCTCCAGTCTATTTTAATACGCTTGGCCCGAGTGGGATACCTTGAGTGAGACAAATCTGTCTTTCATACCTCACACGGCCACCATCATTTAAATATTTAACGATCGCCGGGCTATTTCATCATCGTCTGTATTTTGTAAACAAATAGTGGCATCCCACTTCGCTTCAGTTGATACAGCTACCCGTTCAAGCTCTGCACCACTCAAGAATGTTTGTTCTCCCACCACATGCCACATGACGTCATCAAAATCAATAATTCAAAGTGAGGTCACTGGATTGTCAGCTATTTCAACTCGCTACAGCTTGATAATCCATTGCTATAGTGATGTAACGCTGGTCTTCTCCTTGGTGTATACTGAATGTTTCAAAGCTCTTCAATTACGAAATTCAGTTAATCATTCAATTAATAGAATAATCGTATTTTATCGACCAAGCAGTATTTTGATGTCAATGACGTGGTGTGGTAAGAGAAAAATCACCATTGAGTGATATGGGATATGATGGGTAAATTTCAGCATTGGGGGAAGAGATTTAACCTGGTGTCTTGGTCAGATTCATTACACGCCAGTTCCATGTAATCCACATCTACAGCACCACTAAACCATGTGGAAAATGAAAATCTGTTTCGAACATATGCGAGGAACGCAAATCGTTAAAGAGAAGCGAAATTTCACAGGTATTTTCTACAAATTGTGCTCCGTAATCACACAATTTGAATCGCCTGCGATAGCTAAAAATCGTCTCCTGAGTTACAAGGTGTTCTATGTGCCAATAGGCACATAGAAAACCTTGGAACTCAGGGGATGAAATAGTAACACCGGTTCTCCTCGCGAATTTGGTTGGCGATAAAAATGTGTTCTTCTTTTTTGATAGTTGTCAAATGAATTGCTGAGTGTCCTTCTAATCATAACTTTTATAGACGTGAAGGCGTGTAAAAAACACAGAACGACACACACACGTGTGAATGGGTTAATCGATATGGCAATTGTGCCATCGCGGAATGATAAAATAGGATAAAAGATTTATCCGTGCGCGCTGGAACACGTGCCATATCGATTAACCCATGCACACGCGTGTGTCGTTCCGTGTATATATTTTCCCTCGAGATTTCCCACCACCACCACACACAACTCAAGGAGAATAATAACCTCACAGCTGAGTGTGGGGACTAATCGTGCCCACGAGCAACTTTGCTGTGAATGGCAATTTGAGTTTCATCGTGCTCATGAATGCAGAATGCTTAGGCACCGAGGCGGGGGTGGGGCGGGGCGGAAAAAGCGTCTTGCTCCCACTTTATTATCAAACATTGCCCCTGTCTTTAGAGAACAAACGTGCCTCCACAGGCGGACGGGAATATCAAGAGCGTTCATACGTACACATTGAAGACTAAACATGTACCAGCAATCGCAATTCCTCAGTGATCCAAATTTAATCTGAAATTTGTATCCATGTTTCATACTGTACAATGCAATGATTAGCATTGAGTTACTCCTCTTTGAATGTGTTTACACGTGTTTGAATACATATAACATTCCAAGCTGTTGGTGATCTAAGAACCCAATCGCTAATCAAAATACATATGTGTGCGCCGACAACATAGGGAACTATACTTCACTGAAATCCGCACGCTCAGAGAGAGCGCGCGAATTTAGGTACAATATAGTGTCCTATTTTATGACTCCTCCTCCAACTTTCAAAAGCGTTCCGCCACCGCTGCAAGAATGAGATAGTTCATGCATCCACTCTAAAACTATTTGTTACATTACTGTCCTCACAAATGTGGTATGTTTCACAATAGGATCCTCGTCCGATCGCAACTCACTTCACCAGTGGTCACGAATAAATACTGCGAGATCATGACCGCATTAAGAGAAATGAACGGAAACGGTCAGTTAGATTCATCAATATTCTCGGCATTCTTTTCCGAGAGGTGAGTTTCTACAGAATCGTGTGCAAGAAAGCGAACATGGAATAAAGATAAATAAATTATGGTTTACCTGTGAAATACCAGTCAACATTCATGGTGGCATCGACAAAATCCCAATATAAACAAGACCGCCATCCATCGACGTTTATGCCTCTTACCACAGATTTCCC
This sequence comes from Pictodentalium vernedei, assembly GCA_031216915.1. Taxonomy (NCBI): domain Eukaryota; kingdom Metazoa; phylum Mollusca; class Scaphopoda; order Dentaliida; family Dentaliidae; genus Pictodentalium; species Pictodentalium vernedei. Next base: position 205,458,290 of record CM062292.1, read on the forward strand.
AATGTAACTCTCTTTGTTCGAACCGCCGAATCTTAAAGCTCCATTGGCTGAGAATATCATCGCTGAACCATTGGTTGATGATGGTTTGTATCCAAATAAGAAATTGTTTGGATCAGAGGAAAGAGAGTCGACTTCGCAGTAAAGATCAGCTGGAAAAGAGAGAATAATAAGAATAAGGGTGGTCTTTTGCGTTATGAATTTGTGAATCAGTTAAAAGAAGTTTCAAATATTACCCATTGTCCATATATATGTCTGTTGGGTGGAGTTTAATGTCACCTTCAACAGCCAGGCCATAATCGTGTCTCATAGTTTTATGGGGGGATGAAGCCGGAGTACCAGGGAAGAACCACCGAGCACTGGAGAGACACTCCAGTTAAATATTCCGGCACAATCATAGTCAACATTGGTTGAAGACAATTGTATCGTCGACGTACTTTACGCCTAAGTACACAGCGCCACAGTACTTCAACCTGGGCAATCGGCACACAACGCAAATGACCTGGGAAAGGATCGAGAAGTCAACCTTTCGATCCGAAGTCCACAATATTCCCCATTAGATGTTATTTGACAGAGTTCAAATAACCATTCATTTTCGTGTTAAAATATAGCTTATGATACCTCAAAGAAATGAGCTTATCGAGCTCGTTCCTTTGAGGTATCATGAGCTATATTTTGGAGTCACAAATTGAAAAAATAATGAAATGTTCATTTTACTTTATGCTGTTGATGGGCGATCTGTTTGTAACGTTATTTGTGATATTTCTTGCCCGTTGCGATGAAGCCAAAGTTAGCCCTCATCTTGTAGTTTAGACAAGATGTGATCTGTGTGCTGCTGAACAGAAATAACTTATTAATTCTGGTCCAATAAATGTTTGTGTCAAACTCATATTTCCAGTGTGTCCCACATACAAGTCAGCCCTGATCTTGTATTTTAGACAAAATGTGATCTGTGTGCTGCTGAAAAGAAATAACTTATTAATTCTGATCCAATAAATGTCTGTGTCAAACTCATATTTCCAGTGTGCCCCACAAACATATTTGGTTCTTCAACTCAAGTAACGCATTATTGGTTTGGCGGGGATTTTCAATATTTATATTTATTTATTGGAGTTATCAACACTTTTAACGTCAGGGCTTGGTAAGGAGTCCTACAATGGAAATTGTTTGACGCTATGTGTCATATGGTATGGTCATTCTAATCCAACAGACAGACCTATCATCAATCCGATTTTTTTAATTAAAATAAATTCCTTTGCTCCCTTTTATAGAACAACGAATATGCTTGCTGCTGTGTTTGCAACAATCTCTCCAGTTACTAGCTCGTAATGGCCCCATCCTCCATCCCAATTCAAAGATAGCATGCTGGATTCCGTGTACTCGCGTAGGTTAAGGATGGAATTTCCACCGTAAGGTGCAGTTATAAATGAAACTATTCACACTGTTGGGCTTCTCTTGTGAATTTGTTCTCTCTTCTGTGGTTCATGACGATCCGCCCTTGTCCGTCTAACACTATTTATGTTGTGGGTGAAAGTTGGACTGCCACCCCATAAATGTCACCTAAAGTGTACATTTTTTGTTCAGTTCAGCTTTAAAATATTTAACAAAAAACACTAGCCCATCAGGCAAGATATTCTCTTAACCCTTTACCCAACGAATCGCCTGCATCCGCCCGCGTAATATCCAAATTCAGCAGTTGAAAAAATATTATTTTTCAAAAAATTTCAACAAAACCATATCATATGACCCCTCGTTGGAACGAGCTCGTCGAGCTCGATCCAACGTGGGGTCACATGATATGGTTTTGTTGAAATGTTTTGAAAAATTTAAAAAAATTATATTTAAAATAATAAATTTTGGTATCGTCTGCGTTGGGTAAAGGGTTAAACTGTATCTATTTTTCACAAAATTTTCAAAGTATGAAGAAACATGTTAGCAAACACGTGTGAAACGAAGCGCATTTTCCCATCCTCTATCCCTAAACAATCACCGGTTATACATACCAGCTATCTACAATGTCTGACTTACTTGCGCCTTTTCTATCCACCGGCTGACCCGTCGTGGAACTTATCACCAGTAATTCATTTGCTTTATAATCATATACGCCCCACACTTCAATGCCTTCTTGGAGCTGGTGAATGGAGCCGGCGTCGAGGTTTTGGTCGTAGAACTCGTGGACGTCGGTTGTATAGCCTTTATCAACGATATTGCATTCTATTCTGGCGATGTAGGTTGAGGGTAACACTGGTTTGGATACACTTGGACCTTCAAAACAAATGATAATGCTATTTTATATTATATATTTAGTGTTGCCCTACAATGCATGGAATCACTCTAAGCTTCGGAACTCGATTGGATTCGATTGAAAATCGTCCCTATGATTCGATTCGAGACGGACTGATTCAGCAATTATCGTATCGTAGAGATAGCCTCAAAATCGAAGCAATGTCACCTCTTAAACTCTTCTTCTATCACCTGGTCTCCTGTACTGGAGACCTGGCGGTAGAAGAAGAGTTCAAAGAGGTTTCAGCTTCCGAAACAATCACTTTTAGCTCCATTTTTTCAATATTCTGCTTTTTGGTGATTGACTTGTCGAAACAGACGAGTTGTCGCTGAATACAATGCTTGGGTGTAGTCTGACATTGCTTACTATATTCCACAGGCTGTTCGAAGATGCAATATCTGTAACTTGTAAAGCACTGGGATTTGATTCGATTCAAATTTCTCTGATTCGATTAGAGATTCGACTCGTATCAAATTTGAGCTTCGCAGCGATCTGACAATACTGTAAAACTTAGCTTGTGACACTTCATGGAAACGAGCAATGAGAAATTGTTTCAGTGATGGTCAAAAGCAAGTTTTCGGGCCACCAGTCTAATTCTGTTAGAGAGTCGACGAAGTTATGGGCCGATATCAGCCCAACCTTCAAATAGAGCATCGGCTACGCTTAGTTTCACTCGTCTGGAATATTTCAGTTAGTTGGAAAAGCAAACCTATTGTCCGCTTTTTTGACCAACTGATATATTCCGAACGACTGAATCTGCTAAATTCATAAAGATTCCTTTCCTTTCAATCAAAGCTAGAAATGTTATTCATTCGAGACTTGATTTGATCGATATTTTAATGACACTTCAATCAGAAATGAAGACTCACCGCAGCCATAGTTTTATGATTACGCTGGGTAGTTCCACACATTGTGTTAATATCTCGATGTGTTCAAGGGTAATTATATACATATTGATTGGAATAGATATAACTGAGGCAGGAAAGAATACATGTCGTCCCCTGAGTTCCAATGTGTTCTATGTGCTTACTGGCACATAGAATACATTGGAACTCAGGGGACGATGTATCTATTTTAAATGAAGGCATATCACATTGCATCAACGGCCATCTGCGTGCAAATTTCCACAAAATCAAACAGCCCACAAAAATGTCAAATTCCGAATAGAATCAAACTGAAAGTTTGGGTCTAAATCTATATTTTGGAAAAGAACAATTGTTTAAGTTGATATTAGTTGTGTCAGATAAAGGGTAAAAAGCAGTCTCCTTATTTGGTATACCCCACAACCTTTCTGCATTTTTCATACTTCACCTCCCAAACGCTACAAACGACCTTACAGCAGATTTCGATTCCACAAATGCATGGAAGAGTTAGTATGGCTGTTAACCAACTATAGTGCTGTAGTGTAGAGCGTCTTGAATGGGTTCGTTTCAACTGTTTGAACCTAGTGCTGTCCGAACGGGATCGTCAGATACAATGTTGTGTGTAGTAAATGGACTAATCCATTTTGCATGAATATGTAGATTCTGAGGCTGAAGGATTAAATTATTACTAGTCAGATCTGCCAATTTATTGTTTGTTATCACACGTGTTGGGACGACCCGCGTTGTGTCCTTGGGCAATGCACTTTATCACGGTTGCCTACATGGGGACACGGTGAAGCCGTGTACTGAGACGTACTGCACGTCGATGGTGCACATATCTCCAACCACTGTAACCCTGCCTGAACGGAGATTGAACAGAGTTAGAATGTTGAGGCGCTGACAGTTTCTCTTCGATGCTCGGTGGTTCTCTCCGGGTACTCCGGCTTCCTCCACCCGTAAAACTGTCACGATTAGCCATTGTGCATAAGTATGTGACTTTAAACACCAATAAATAAATAAATAAATAAATAAATAAATAAATAAATAAATAAATAATCACACCTGTTCATCAACAGACAACTGTTATTTACTTAAAATTAATTTATATTTATATTTATTTTTTGGTGTTTAGCCCTTAGATATATATATATATATGCATGTGTATATGTATATATATGCACATGTGTTTGTGCTTGTGTATATAGGTATGTGTGTGTAATGTGTATGTATGTGTATGTGCTGTATAATTCAATCCCGCCCAGATATCTCCGCGGTGCGGTGCATGTTGGGGAGTGGCATGACATCACCAAAACTCAGTCAAGTTGGCTCTGAACCAAGGGGACATAAATCAGAGAGAGAGGGAGGAAGAGGGGGGAATGGGGAGGGGGCGAGAGAAAGAGAGAGAGAGAGAGAGAGAGAGAGTATGGAATAATTATTTATCAGGCTATTTTGACACGGACATGTGCTGTACAATATATAACTGTTTTTTCTTTGTACCATTGTAACTTGACTCCATGAAAATGGAAGTAAGTTAGAAAAATAAATCATATCAACCCTGGTGGTATCTTCCATGTCACTTCAGTGGTAGCAATTGGGAGAGTCCATATTCATTATCTGAAGGGTGGACCAATTAATATTTTCAACATGCAGCCTTTGGGCTGCACGTTAAAATATTGATTGGTCTACTCCACACATTCACTTAGCTGCCATCCAACGTAATGAAATTATGTCATATCATGTTTATACCTCCATTTACCACTTTAACCCTTTACCCAAGGTAACGTCAATGCCGGCCAGCGCTATTCACAAAAATTGCCAATTAATTTGCATAATGTTTTTCATTTCTTGTCTCAAAAACATAGGTTATGACCCCTCCTTGGAACGAGCTCGTCGAGCTTGTTCCAATGAGGGGGCATGACCTATGTTTTTGAGACAAAAAATGAAAAAAATTAGTTATTCAAGAATTCTTTTTGCAAGTGTCGTCTGCTTTTCATGTTAGGTAAAGGGTTAAAGTGTTTCTATCCCAGGCATTGATTACTGGCTCCTATTTAACCATCAGAGAAGAACTTTACACCATTAAATGAGAACTATTCAACTTTCCGGGGATCCCACAGGGAATTTAAAAAATCATGCAAAATAGTTTGAATAACTGAAGCGAACAATCGCACAAACAATCATTGTTGAATCACGGTTACCTTTAAGCATAAATTTCTTAAACGAAGTGACATACCAACAAATGTTGTTGAAACACACACACTTGTGTCTTTGCCTCTCTTGTTTGTTGCATGCTGAAGAGCTGCAAATCGAAAGTATGTTATCATGAGAGCAAGAAAGAAACGGCCTGTCATCTTTCCTGAAATACAGAACAAAATGTTGTTTGTACACGATTATATTGAAAAGAGAACACTCTGCAAAGCATACCTTTGCCAGTCTTTGTTCCACGTACATAAAGTAAAACAAATTTCCCTTTGCTGTCGGTGGAAGAATCAAGAAACTGGTAGTGGTATATCCGCGTCATAACGTCGTAATCGGCAACAGCGTGACAGGATATTCAGGCAAATGTTCAGTTACGGGTCAAGTGATTTGGAACACTATACCTTTTGTGTTTGTCACCAGATATGACACTCCAAAATCAATTGGGTATATATTCACTCAACCCAGTCGATTTGGGTTAATTTTTAACCCAACTGATTTCAGAGTGTGGTAATATTTCAACAGCATAGGCGCACACAAATCACATGTTCACCGTCATGTGAAATTACCTTTGATAAGATTCGGTCCCAAGTTCAGTTGTAAACATATGTGTTTGAGCACATATTAAAATATTGCATAACTGATAGATTTTAAAGAGAATTATACAACATTTTCAGTTTTTTAAAATTTTTCAAGTCATGTTATAAGTATCTCAGTTTATGTTTATTTATTTGAGTTGAATGTGCAGTACTGCTATCATGAAGTGGATAGAGAATTTGGCGATCGATCCTGAGTGGATCGCAATCCGGTCGAAATTTTCTGTCCGCTTTCTCCCGCGGAACACCACCTCTCACCTGTCTAAAAACAAGTGCACGAATCGGAGATGGTATTTTTGTTTGTTTACTTGATCTCGTCTTGATGGGATCGCGGTGGCTCAGTGGTTATGGCATTGGACTTCAAAGCCACGTCTAACTGCGTTGTGTCCTCGAGCAAGACACTTCATCTCGATCGCCCATGGGAGAGGGGTGAGCGGCACGGTGGCGCTGTGTATTAAGGCGTACTGTCCGTCGATGGTGCACTTGTTTTCAACCAATGAGAACCCTGCTTGTGTGGAGTTAGTACGTTGGGGAGTTTGACAGCTGACCGTTGCTCAGTGGTTCTCTCCGGGCACACCGGCTTCCTCCACCCGTAAAACTGTCAAAAGTATCTTTAAACCCCAATAAATAAATAAATCAGTCAATAAATAAATCCCGTCATGATTTCGCACTATTTTATTTACGGAGCGTCGACCCACTAGTGTAAATGTATCGAGAGGAGACATCCTTGTATAAGCTAATAACAACTGGTTCCTTTGCATGATTATCTGAAACGAATATTGTTCATCACATAAATGCATGTCAACAGGTACCTGTACCAGTGCCGGTACCGCCGGTTCCCTGATGCTCCAACCGGCACCGGTATTGAAGCTTGTGTTCCGCCGGCACCGGGACAAAATTATTTTATGGGGAAATTCCTAGCTGAACGAGGATAAATGGGCTAATAATTCACCCCCTGGGTTCCAATGTGTTCTATATGCCTACTGCCACATAGAACACCTTGGAAACTCAGTCGGCGAATTGTGTATGGCACACTTACACGGCATATTTTCAGCTAATTTGTGAATGAACATATCAAAACCCTCTAAAGGGGCATGTTCTGTCTGCACCACCACCTCGATAAGGCCGACCATTTTAACTTTCCAAACGTGGCATTAAAGACAATGAAAGAATCGTCATCGGCTACTTCGCAGAAATTACTCTGTGGCGACATCAAAGTAATCATAAAGCACGATTTTCCTGCTTTATGATTACTTTGATGTCGCCGCAGAATAACTGGTACGATACCATGTTTGTCTTTGCGATCTTGGGGACTGGGTCAGTTTAAATATGAATTTCTCGCATCTGATTGTGATGTCACCCAATTGTTGGCTTGTCCCGATACGACGGGACAGGCTCTATCCCGTCCCGGTACCGGTTATGTTGGTACCGGCGGAACTTTGACATGCCTGTCACATAATCACCATCAAATAGCTCATTAGAAAATGATCGTTTACTGCACGTTAATATTGCGACGCATGGCGTCAGAAGCCAACGTTGACGTCGTAGCATTGTGAATATATTCTTTCATATTGATTCTACCCAATACGAATAGCAGATGACATAGTATTATGCAAAAAAACGTTTCCTGAATATTTTTTCATTTATTGTCTACAAAACATGGCTCTTGACATCTCATTGGAACGAGTTCGTTAAGCGCGTTCCAATGAGTGGCAATAAGCTATGTTTTAGAGACAAACATTGGAAAACAATAATAAAATTTGGCTTTTTGGTTTTAATCGTTACGTGAGGTAAAAGGTTAAATTACACAGATGCACAAATTCGTCACGAAGTGACATGCGGTTTTTTAACATCTTTCACTAAAATCGATCTGAGCCTCGGTAAACTTCGGTTCATTTCTATTTTAGTGTATTCGAAAATTTTATATTGAATGGTGAGTTCTTAGAGAGCCTCTTTTTAAACTAAATGTGTCCCGATCGACCGTGATTGAAGGAGACCGCTTTTGTTATTTTTCCTCTTTTCTTAAGCATCTAAAGTACTGATCTCTATTCAGCTTGATCGCTAGAACATCAGTGAAAAACGTCGCAACAAAATCTGTCACCTCCTCCACACCTAACTTTAACCCTTTACCCAATGCAGACGATATCAAAATTTATTATTTTAATTACTATTTTTTAAAAGTTAATAAAATATTTCAACAAAATCATATCATATGACCCCCTCACTGGAGCGAGCTGGATGAGCTCGTTCCAATGAGGGGGTCACATGATATGGTTTTGTTGAAATATTTTGAAAAGTTTCTTTCTTTCAACTGCCTAATTTGCAAATTACGCGGGCGGATGCGGGCGATTCGTTAGGTAAAGGGTTAACATGACGTCAAGTCAATCAACACAGAGACCCTTCTCATCGATAGCGTTTGGTGACGTAAAATCTGATGACGTAACATCTTTCACGTAATCAAATATCAATGGAAAGCCTACCACGAAAACGACAAAAACGTTATCAAATTTTCAATCTGGACCTTGTTTTTGACAATAATAACTAAAAAAATGTTGTATATATTAAATTTGATTTGCTGCGAAAAATGTGCACATCATCAACATATTCCTTAAAAAGCGACCGGCGCCTGTGTAGCGTCACAAAATTGAAAACATTCGAGAAAGTGCGTTATTATTGAGTCTTTATTACTTATAGTAACAATTGCTTCTCCCCCGTCTCCCGCACACACACACACACACACACACACACACACATACACACACACACACACACAAATGGCGGCCCGTGGTAAATTGCGCCACTCGTGATCAATGAACGTTCGAACGATCTAGTTGTATTTTTTTTATATTCGCGAGTTGTGAATGCGCTTGTTTTGATGTTTTATTAAAGCGTATTGGACACTCCCCCTGACCAGTAGTAACTGGAAAAACAGTTAATGCCAACCGCCCATGTAGGGGCCTTGCGTACCAAGGTAGGTATACTCCACGTCCATAATGCACTTGCCTTCAACCGCTGTTAACCCTTTGACATCGTAACATCGATTTTTCGGTCCAAGGCATAATTTCATCTCATTTTTGTCTTATTATAAGAGGTCTATAGATTGGGCATTGATGATAAAATAATAACTGCAGTCTGCAGCCAGACGGCTGCAGACTGCAGTTATTGTTTTATCCTCCCTGTATATTGATACTGGGCTGACCCATCTCACTGTAAGTGTACACAAAGGTGATGCCATTCCAGGAAACGGGGGTTCAAAGGGTTAACTCTGCTTGTGTAGAGTTAGTGCGTTCGAGAGATTGATTGTTGCTCGCATTTGCTCGGTGATTCTTTCCGGTTACTCCAACTTTCTCCACCCGTAAAACTGCCCAACGATGTTAGTCTGACTGTTAAACGTGTCATTAAACCCCAATTAACAAGCAAACAATTGGACAGTCTGAAAAGTTGTTAAACATCATATTTTCAGAACGATTCCTACACCAATAGTAATCAATACAAGGTTAAGATCGTTTTCTACCTTGATAATTTAAATCGCACTGCCTGTCAGGGGGTGAAAGATAATTTGGTCTCCCATGTACAGGAGCATACACCCACACACAAATACACAAAATATCCCCTGCCTTCCACAAAGACTCAATGGGATTTGAGGATCAAAATAACAATGTTAATAAGTACACACAGAATAAATAGACAATAGTTATTGTCTCGTGGGCCGCGTGGACTATAATCCTGCGCGCGCCCCACTCGAGGATAAAAATCGTACTCGAATCCGAGCAGTGAACCTTTGTATTTATTTTATTTTCTCCTTATTTGTTTTCCCAACACAACCCTTTTACAATTGATTCAGCTCAACCGGTTTGTAAAGAATAAAAAAAATAGTCCGTCATCGCCGAGAGTGGAATACGATGCTGGGAGTGGAATACCATTTTCGGCTAGTGAAAGTGGCAATAGATTTGTTTTCGGGGACAAAAAAGAATGAAAATAAAATAATTGTAGTTTGTGAATGGTTTGGATACGACTTTTATGGTTTTCTATAGCCGCTTCTTAGAGAAAACATTGGATTTTGTGTTCTTGTTATATTTTGAAATTTTACTTATTATGTCGACGCACATAAGTAGTGAAGACGGCGTATAGTTTTTTACTGAATGAATTATATCATTAATTACACACTTGGCCAGATGGTATACTTGGTGCCATTTAATTCCATATTGAGCTTTCGTCCAATAGGGTATTAACTAACACTGTACGGCCATGTTAGGTCAGTTACACATTGTGCAGCGAATATAGCTTACCGACCGCTTTATTTTTTAGAGTAACTGTAATAAACAATAATTGATAGAATTGTTACTTGTTTACTGCAGATGGACAAACACAGATGAGATTTGATCAAACCGTAAATGGTATATATAGAACTTTCACGCGACTACTTAAAACCAATAAAATTCTCATAAATTTGTTAAAAATTCCATCTATTTTATAATTTTACGATCCATTACAAATATATTACTGACCGTTTGGGGTGTCAGTGCAGCGTTTAGACCAGTCAAACAAATTTCCACGACACGAGATGACCCAGGCAGTCAAAAGTGTCGTTAACCCCAATAAACAAGAACAACAAACTACTATAACAAATCTCTAGGTATTCGATCAACATCTATTTTCATTCCCCCTACGTCTATATTGACCATGGTGATACGGATATTGAGAAAGAGGTACATTTATGTGGGAACCACGAAGGAGATATTGTCGGAAACTTAGTGTAGTATAGGATCTTTTTGTCCTTTATAATGGTCTGTTCATTATAAAAATAATTGGTATTTGCCAGTCAGGACATGGCGATTACGTACTTCAGACATCAATTTTATTTTAAATTTTCAAGTTTATAGAGGATGTGACCAACAACGTCGGATCAGAATGAGCGATACAATATCATAATATTTTTAATTTTTTTCAGCAGGCAACATTTAGTTGCGTTGTTTGTATTGCTATTTATAATTACAAAGGTTGAAAATTTATACGTATTAAAATAATTTATTGATGGCATAATACATCGCTGAACTCATTAATTAATAAATTAATTAATTAAGACTGAATTATGATTTGAATGAGGATTTTAAGAAATCGGTATAATGAAAAGATCGAATGGTGTTGATAGATAATAGCAAATTACCTGTTGTAAAGTCATCCAGTTTCCTTCAATCACAATCACTTGGAGAAGGTGAAAAACACAAAACGACAGAGAGTCCAAAGTACTTAAGACCATCACGATATAAAACTAGGCACAGTCATCTACGTACCTTGTTATCTCCAAAAAGATTATTTGTATTTTATGTTCATATATTCGACTGTTACTGAATAGTAAACGATAAACAAAACATTACATTTATGATGATAAGATGCAAAACAAGGATTGTACATGTTTCCAGAGATGCGAAATACAGTTGCAATCTTCTAGATCTGTCACTATATCACGAGATCACTGATGACGCTCACAAACTGCTAGCTCCAAATATCACATCCGCAAAATGATTGGGGTGTACGCCTCTTACTCCACATTGAGACTTACCACAGAGGAACAATAGAACACATCGGTCTGGAACCAGTGTATTCTATGTATTCTGCAGTAGATCTACGTGTACCATTAATTGGTAAACATACCTGTTTTTTTTCGGTTATCCGTTTCATTCGACGCAGATATTACACGACAGTTTAACCCTTTGAAACCGAGAGGCCGTTTTTCTGGCCCATGAACATGATGCGTCATAATTTCCCAAGGCTCCACGTTTAAAATATTAATTGGTCTTCCCCAAATAATGAATTTGGACTATCCCAACTGCTGTCGTCGAATAGAATAGAAGATACCACCAGGGTTCAAAGGGTTAAATTGGTTTATTATTTGATAGCAGATTTACTGATTTGTAAGTAAAATGAAAATACCATAAACGAAAATGTTGGGGTTTTATCTATACTATTAAAATAGACCTTGCATGGTGGAGCTGTTCTTGCTATAAATCTTGTGGCCGCTGTTTCAGTAAATATGAACACCACACATAGCCCAAGAACATTAGGTTTCACTAGGGAAAAAAATCGGAGAAAGCTGATTTTTTCAGGGAATGTCGAGTACATGTCACTGAACGATTAGGCAAAAGTCCCCTAAAATCCCAGTTGAGCTTTTTTTTCTACAGCCTTTTTTCGAAAACGCGTTTGAAAAAAAATTTAAAAAAATCGCACGAACTTTGTAACCTCGAATTGATCCAACTGTATTTTTTGTTTACGCGTATTTCGAGCTACATAATGTCTAATATACATTTACCTAGAGGAAAATGTGCATTCTGTGACAATTTCTGCGAAAAATTATTGAAAATTCACAAAAAAGTATCGAATTTACGCAAAAAATGACGATTTTCCTAACGGATTTGCCCAAAGGGTCGTAGTACAGAACGGGATGTTAGTTGGACAGACGATAAAAAATCCACCACCATTTGAAGACTTTTATCATTGCTTACAAAATAGACATTATGGAAGACCCCTCTGCTTCTGGCCGAGTTCCCCTTTTGGCATAAAATTCGTCAGCATGAGAACTCAACTATTTTCGGGCTTGGGACCGAACAGACACGTCTGTGTCTGGCAGCATTAGATCAATAAATAATATTTACAGAATGTACAAAAATCAATAAATAATATTTACAGAATGTACAAATCAATCAACATGGATTAAGTTACATTGACTATTATCAACGCTATATACAGAAATGACATGACCTATATACATATTATTCATCGAACTCAGAAATTTCCGACAGGACAGTGTTTCTGTGGTTGTTACAAGAATCCGAACTGCAATTACACAAACCTGAGCAAGAGAGTCCTGCCTTCTTACACCCAAACCTTTTTGTACAAGCACTCTTGCAACCACAACTGATCAGATTCAGTAGGTTATCGGGGGCACATGGCTTTGTGGCTGCAGTCGGTACAAGAAGTCCATTGTCCAGCGACCACCCCCAATCCGTCGGAGGAAGCGAAGTGCCCAGCCATTGTTGGACCTGGAGATAACATCTGTAGACATGTTGTTGTGCAGCATCGCTGCTTGGTGGGAGTGAGGCTAGGTCGATGGGTTTATTCAGTTTAGATTTTGCTACATAACGCTTGTAAGTGACATATCTATATTGGTCGAGAGAGGAAACAGTTTTACTCCCGTATAAGATCAGGAGAAGTTGTTCCCCGGCAGCGGCTACTGCACTTGGTGTACTGTCATCCGCCAAAATTGTGTTGACATACTGTTGTGAGTCGCTAGTAACATCGGAGACAATTGTACTGAATACTTTCTTCTTACCAACTCGAAAGAGTGCAGAAGTAGTGTCACAACCACTTATAGAATGTGCTACAAGGAGGTTGCTTCTATGGTCACCCATTTTGGTTGCTATTTCACTAACTGAAACTAGTAAGTTTGGGGTAATGGAATACATCATGTGAATATTACATCCCGGTTGAACTCGAGAGGTAAGAATGACTAACAAGTCTGTGTCTGTTCCCACAACGACAACATTGTTGTCATCTTGAGCGATGTCAAGTGCAGTTTCGGCTATCAGTACATCAGCATCAGCCTCAGCCTGCTTGGACTGAATATTGATAGCAGATAGCTTCTGCATTAGAAGATCCATCAGTTGGGTTTTGTTCTTGGCATTTGCAAGGAAATCGGATTGGGGTGTGGTGGCTGGTAACTCGGGTGAGATATTGATATCAATGGAATGCCTGTCTTTAGATCTACGGGCTTGTTCCATGCCCTTTGTCGACATTGTACAAGCATAACCATCAAAAACAACCACGACGTTCGCCCCAAAATGTCTCACTCGATAATTGGAATATGATGTACATATGTCCTTATATGACGACTGTTTAGGCCATACAACTGCCCTCAATAAAATCCACCATCTACAACAAACAGAGAATGTTCTGGGATTTTAGTTTGCTCGGAACCGTATGTTTTGAGGATCTTATCGAGCGTGCTTTTCTGTGTCTTCCTCATTCCAGCAGAATCAAACAATGCTGGTGGTTTCGAGGCGAGTTCATATTTGAGATACTCTTCCATCTCTGCTTGTGACTGAATAACACATGTGATGCGGTTGAACAGAATTGTGGGGTCACGGACTTTGATGCTATTTGCCATCGATGCGAAAGACTTCACAGTGTCAACACGTCGTAGTTTGATGCTGTTGAACGTTTTGCTTACAACATTCGATACGCAACATTCACCAATTTTGCGAACTTGGTCACAGTTCACAGTTTCGTCGGCCACAAGCCCGGTCGCTATAGAGACTAATTGTAGTGGATCTCTATTCTGAAAGGGGGAATGCACTCTGAGCCAGTTCAATAATTTGGTGATATCATTGGCATCAGTCAATTGTGAACTTTGACGGAGATCCCGATGTTGTTCGCCATGACCAGTGTGAACATGAACAAAATTTTCGAGAGCATTGCATATCGGAAGGCAAAGAGGTAGTCCATGTACCCATTTCGCAACAGTGCTATCGGTTATTCCCCTGCCATGTGTGAGACCACCAGGGAGCTTGAACATTCTCATTAAACACTGCTCTATGGTCTGATCAGAATATATCCCGTCCCAGAATTTATCTGAGCGCCTTATGGTAAAGTAACCTTTCTCAGTGAACAACTTCAAATCATCCTGTTGCATTATTTCTGTTAGCTCATTCATCTGCTGCAAATAGAGATGAGAACTTTTTGCGTATGCAAAATGACCACCTGCGTGAAATACTGGAATCATATTGCGAACACAATATGTGTGGAGTTCCCAGTCGCCTGTGCGCTCTGCTCTCAAGAACAACTGGAGAAGACCTATTTGCTCGTAGTATTGTATCCAAAGCTTTCCTGTGCGTCCGACGGACGCATTCTGGAGCAGTTCGTGTAATTTTGACAGTAGATGGTTGACACTTTCTTGATTGACAGCGTCAGCTGTTGTACAGTCACCTCTGGCAAGTCCACAGAATATTTCATTGACTTCTGTGCAGTCTATGTTATCTAGTGTTCGGCTTTCTTCAAACACAAGTTTTGTAATGGCAATTTGTGTTAGCAAATGGGCACGAACTGCTCTTGAATATGCATGACCACTGATCAAATGATGGATTGACCCACCAGCATAAACAGCCCCCCAAAGTTCATCCAAGCCGCTACCAGCCATGATCGAACCAATTGCCCCTAAATATGACATAATCATATGGAAGCCGCCGAGTCTAACGAAAACTTTTGTCAACTTATCTGACGAAGACACAATCTCCACTGCCAATGCATCTTGAGTGTAGGCGAACACCACATTATGCGATTTAATCGAACATGGAAATTGAAACAATGATGCTATAATACGGTATTTGAATGAGAAAAGTCGATGCCGTTTGAATTTGAGTTTAGGGGGTATGGTTAATATTTCACACGTTTCACCAGTTCATTATGGAATAAATGACTATTGTTATATATCATTATAAAGCCACTGCTTTTCTGCAATTTTTGATATATAATTTAACTCCCAAAGTAGTCGTAGATTTGATTTAATGGACGTTGTGTACCGTTGTGTGTATGAAAACAATAATTTTTTTTTTCGTAATTTTGTACATTTTCGTGAATATTTCACCATTGAGTGTGAGGATTGGTACAAAGTTGGCATTTTCTGTTGGGGATATGTATTCTCAATATAATTCAGCACGATATTTATGATTCTCGCCCTACTAAGGCGAATAAGAATGAGAAATATGGAGCTGGGTCGAATTTTTTTTTAATTTTTTTTTTCATCAAAAAAACGCTATAACTAAAAAAGCTCAACTCGGATTCGCGGGGACTTTTCACACTTTATCCGCAATGTGTGTCCCGGAAACATATAAAAAAATCAGCTTTCTCCGATTTTTTTCCTTACTTTCTCATTTTTATGTCTAATGTGCCTGGACTAACACTTTTCCCCGATGCTTAGGGGTACGTAGAGGATATGTATATCCTGACAAATGCAATCGGTTACTAGTCGCTATTGTAACATAGGGGACAGTGAATAGACTTCACTTTCCGAGAACTGTAACTGAGAAACTCTCGAGAATTCGTTTCTAACTCATTTTATTATTCCTCACGTCTGTGACATCAGCCGTGATTGGTTAATTTGACACCTTCTGAAAGGCATAGTACTGGTGTTTTTGGACAAAACACGAGTACTATCGGTACGTTCTTTCCTGGAGACATGAGAACAAAGAAAATGTAAGTACCACTTCCATTGATCAGCGTCGAGCACGCACGCACTGATTGGAATTTCTCAACACCAAACGCTGGCGTCGTGTCTGTTTAACTTTTTTCGTCACCGATAGACACAAACTTACCAACAAATATGTCATCTTCGGTGGGGGTGTTTCAATTTTAACTCCAATGCATTCAAAAGAATCAGAAATATTAAAAACTCACGTATTGTTCACCACTTCCAGTGAATCATGAATGTGACTTTGTAAGTTCAATCATTATACTTCTCGATCGCACCGAGTCTCTGCCTCAAGTTCAAAATAAATTGTGTCACTCTCCTTAATTCTAACAACTGTTGTCGTCCAAGAAACATGAATTTATATTCCATTATACCACTTATCACACAAACATTAATAATGAATTATAACATGAACAGCATGTTGCAGTTGTAAACACTGGCATTTGGTGATATAGAAACTCTCAAAGCGACAGCACTTGCAACAAGTCATTTTCGAATTTGGTGATCTGGAAACTCCTAAAGCGACGCCATTCTTTCGCAATGAGGTCACAAAAAGCATGTTTTTGTATTCGGCTACATTGTTAAAAGATTGATGGCATGTTGCATTTAACGCTTAACAATGATGCTCCAGATTTATTTAAGAAATCACACAGACTCAGGTACTATCGACCGATAAAACATGAAAAGAAATGTTCTAATATTATAATAGCATTGCAGACGGCGCCTTGTTGCACTCGAGTAATGATTTGTAGCTTCCTATGATCAAAACCCACAGAAAATAGACAATTATTGCCTGAACTAAGGCTCGGGAATAACTATAGATATGTCAGTCCCATACCCTAACTACTTGGCAGTGAAGCAAAGCTAACATGACTAACCAAACATTGTCATTCTTTGATTCTAAAATATAGCTAATGACCCCTCATTGTGGTAAGCTAGACGAGCTCGTTGTGATGAGGTATATTAAGTTGTGTTTTGCAGAAGAAAATTGAAAACATACTAATGAAAGTTAAATAGTGATTTTTTAATAGTGATTTTTAGCAATAGCGCTGTTCACGGATGTTAAAAGGTTGAAGGGCTAAAATGAGAATAAATTGTCCGCTGAGTTCCCCAAACATTTGGTTTTCTGTAGTCTCCAAAAAATTCAAAATCGCAACAGTATGATGTAGTGAGTAGAGTTACCGTAACCAAAGAGACGGTTTTGTTATGCTCAAAATTATTTGTAAGATGCACACCAGAACTTCTTTCATTTGACATACGCGTTTCATATACTAACAGATCGCCTTCTGTGTGGAAATCCGGGTAGTAGAGCGATGCTAGTTCACGGTAAACAAGTTTTTGTTTTAGGTTTCATAGAACATAGTGATCGACGCCTGTAGAGGGAGTTATCTTAACCCTTTGAACACTGTTGGTATGTTCCATGACAGTTGAAATGTAGCAATTATAAGAGTCCATATTCATTATTTGAGGGTAATAATAATAATAACACTTTGTCCAGCCGCTGATTTGTCGCGGTTCTCGGACGAGTAGGCCATGGTTATCCCTGCACTCCCAACTGCCTCCCTATTCCCACGCTTCTCCTCTCCTCCCAACACTCGGAGACGAACTGCTCGATGACATCCCTTGCCCCATTCTTCCCAATCTCTCCGATTAACATATTAACCCTATCCTTTGAGTCTCCCCCTAACCACATGTCCTTCATTCTCCCATCCCACTTCACCATTATACTCCCAGTGAATCTCATTCTTTTAGACTGATACTTTGGGCATTCTAGAAGAAAGTGTTCCAGGGTCTCCCCCATGCCCAAGTTACACATCTGACACTCCCTTTCATCGTCTTTCCCAATTTTTCCCCTCAGCTCCAGGGATCGCGACCTCAGCTTGAACAACAGTGACCCCCAAAGGTGCCATCAAGGTACTCTTCAAAACCTGGCCTCTCTTTATCACGCAGGCCATCCAAAGACCTCTTTGATTTGACCCCCTCTCGCCAATTACGGTTACAATCCTCCATGACCTTTTCTCTGACGATTTTTTTACCCTGGTTTGCCCCAACGTCCAGGTCCGAGATCTCCAATGAGTAGTTCTCTACTAGCTCCCTCACTTGGACCATCCACCCCGTTTTGATATTTGAGTTGAAAATTCTCAGGAACATTACTTTACACCATCGGCTGTCGGGGAGATTTACCAAATAATTAAGATAACCGAGTTTCAACAGGTCTATCCTATCCTTGATCCTCATCCACCCTAGCTCACCCCTGATTGCTTCTAGCGCTGCGGCATTACTCGACCCCATTATCCATCGGCTTGCATCGTTCTGCAAGATTACCAAGCTCTTTACGGCCGTCTGGTTTAGGAGTACCACTTCCGTACCGTATGTTGTACTTGGCAGCCCCACCATTTCCCAAATGGTTTTCCCCACGAAAACCTTATTGAAACTGTTTCTCCCTATAAGTTTCATTTGGTTAAGGATTCGCTTCACCTTCAGAATCAGTTTATTTGTGTGGTTTCGGTAGATGCCTCTTCCTGTAATGCTTATATTTACCCCCAAATACTCGTAATCACCTGTCTCTCCTACACTGAGAAGTTTGCTGTTCCCTTCCGGAATGCAGAACTCACCCACCATCTCCACCTTCGAGTGGGGTCCACTTTGCGGCCCACAGGTATAGCCTTGCTCTTGCTTTCATTAAGTTCGAGTCTCCATTTGCTCCCATATTTCCCAACAATTCCCAGCATTTTCGTTAGCCCCTCTTCGCTTCCTGACACTAGAACCATATCGTCTGCAAAAAATAGCCCTGGGATCTTCAAGTCCGCAACTGCTACCCCCTCGTCGCTACGCAGGAGTTCATCTCCTAAACCTTTGATGTACAATGCAAACAGGATTGGCGATAGGACACACCCCTGTTTTAGGCCTATCTCCATAGGCACACGTTTTGTTGTAATGTTTCCCAGGCTAAGTTCACTCTGTACATCTTTATATAATGCTTTCATAATTCCAACAAACTCGCCTCCTAAGCCCAGAGCCTCCAGCTTGCGCCACATACCCTCCCTCTATACTCTATCGTATGCCTTTTTGACATCCAAAAAGGCCATAAACATCTTTTTCTTTTTTGCTTTCGCGGATTCTATCATTTGGGATAGCGTGAAAAGATGGTCCGTTACTCTCCTTCCCTTCCTGAAGCCATTCTGGATTTCTCCCAAAAAACCCTTCTCTTCAATCACCCCCTCTAGTCTCCCATAAAGGACTTTACAGAAAACCTTTCCAATGTTGCTACTGACAGAGATCCCTCGATAGTTATCCAAAACGTCTTTTCCACCATTTTTGTGAACAAATGTCACTTTGCTTTCTCTCCGCTCTTTTGGGACCTCTTGATTTTCTTTGGCTAGATTGAATAGGGCAGTTAGGCTTTCCACGAGTTCCTCTCCCCCATTTTTGATAAACTCGTTAGGAATTTCATCCACTCCTCCCGCTTTTCCATTCCTTAATTTTGATATCACCTTTCGCACCTCCTCCGTTTTAATTTCGCTGCACACGAAGTTCGATAGGTTTTCGTCGACCTGATTCGGACACTCAGGTGGGCTCCCCATGCCCCATCGCTTATCGTTTACCTTTTCCCAGTGCTTGACTAGTTCTGATGCGACTTGATCTTGCTCGTCTGTAACTCTGCCATCTACTTTAATACTCTGTGGGTTACTCCCTTTGTTACGTTGATTCGCCCATTTCCAAAATACGTTCGAACGCGACCCCCCTGTCGTTCTTATCGTCCTAATAAGACTGCTATTTCGTACTCTCCGGTTATCGTCTTTAATCTTATTTACTTTATTTCGTGCTTGGTGGTATTTTTCCTTTGCTACTGTGGCCTCGTTGCTTTCCGCCCCCTTAAGTTTTCTACTTCTCCTGTATGCAGCACATTTAGCTTTTCTTCCCTTTATGGCCCTTTTCAGTTCTTCATTCACGCTGTACCCAAGTTCCCGTGTTGGCACCCTGACCTTTCCTACACTTTCATTTCCTGCCTCCACCAGGCTCGCAACTATGACGTCGGCCATCTTCTGGACACTGCCCCTCTTGGGTACGGTTGCAAGCTTTGGTTTCAGTTTTTCATTGAACTTCATCCAGTCAGCATCTTTTTTGAGTTCCCAAATCTCCTTACAGCTTCCTTTGCCCATACTAGAGTTTTGGCCCTGATCGTCACTGTAATCAAGTTGTGATCACTATCCACCTCCATTTTACCCTCATCATCCACTTCTACCCCTATCACCTCCCCCCATAAATTAATATCTGTGAGGATGTAGTCGATTATTGATTTTCTGTCGTTCCTCTCCCAGGTCCATTTCCCCCTTACACCTCGCGTCCCTGTTCAGAATATTCAGACCGAGCTCTTTTGTGAAGTTCAACAGCTTCCTTCCATTCCTGTTGACTTTATTGTCCCCACCCTCTATGCCTTCTTCATCATTACCTATGTGGCCATTAAAGTCACCCATCAGAATTATACCGAGCCCCTTGTTTTGTAGTTCGGTGATATTGGACCTTAGTGTTGAGTATATCGAATCATTCCATTCGGGTTTGCTTCCCTCCACCGCACAATACACAACCCCAAGGGCAATACTTTTGTTTTTCAGACTGATCCTTACCCATCCAATTTCTTTTGATACCTCAACCGGGGTGCTGATGTTTTCCAGGTCTGTGATCAGCGACGGTTTTAAATCCTCTTTAATGTACATGCCTACCCCTCCCCATTTTTTCTGGCCTTCTGTTCGCCCTACACCTATCCATACGTACCCCCTTACTTGGTCTACCCGTTCCTCGTGTCTTACCCACGTTTCGCTTAAGCCCATGACGTCAAACTCCTCTGCCTCGATCAATGTAGCAATTTCACTTACTTTCCGGTGGAGACCCTGGATGTTGCTATAACCCACTTTCAGGGTATCAAGGTTCATTGGCTTTCGCCTACTGGTCCCATTATTATCTTGTCCCTGTATGTTTGTATATCCTACTTTGTGTACCTGTGCTTTCCTTGGGAAGCTATTCCTATTGATTTGGATTTTTGGTCCCTTTTCCTTATCCCCCTTGTCCCATTTTTTACACCTATGGTTCGTGACACATTTCCTGTGTTCATTCCCCCCTTCGCTGATCCCCCCTCCCCTCCCTATACCAAAAAAGGCTCCACCACCTGCAACATATTTCTTCCTAAAACCTCTGTACCCCTCGGGCTAAGATGGATACCATTCCTTCCAAAAAGGTCCTTTCTGCCCCAAAACGATCCCCAATTGTCTACAAAGGGTATCCCAAGTTCCTTACAATACTCCCCCAATTCCTCGTTGGTCCCAATGATCCACGAATTACGCTCGCCCCCACCACCTAGTTCTGGGAGAAGCCCCGAAACCACTACCTGTGCATTCTTGGCATTCAGTTGAGTTATTAAGTCCTTGTAAGTCTCAATAAGCTGAACTGTTTTTCTCTCCCTGATGTTGTTGGTCCCCACGTGTACAACAACCACTGGGTCTGGGCCTGACCCCTTTACTAATCCAGCCACTCTGTCCCTTAGGTCCTCCACCCTAGCCCCCGGAAAGCACAAATTGGTCCTGTTGACACTGTCGGGCCCACACACCACCCTATCTAACCTCCGCACTATACTACTCCCTGCAACCACCAACTGCCTCTTCCCTGTCCTCTTTCCTGTCCTACTACCCCTGTCACCACCTCTGTTCCCACTGGACCGGCTCGCAATCTTGCACTCCGCCACACTAACCTCCATGCCTACCTCCACCTCCACCTCTTCAGACCCAACCTGCTCCTCAGATTTCTCGAAATTACCTAACACACTGAATCTATTTTGGACACTGCACTTCACCTTCTGCCCACTCCTACTACAAGCCACCTTGTCCTCGTTTACCACCTTCCTAACCTTCCCTCTGACTCCTGCCCTGACAGACTCCACATGGTCATCGCTATCTCCCTCACTATCCGATTCTAAACGAATACGCCTTTTCGCCCCCGACTCACACTACTAGCCTGGGAATTTGACACTCTAGCCCCTACTTCTCCCCTACCCTCAACCCGACGCACCTTCCTATTCCCAAAAGACCCACTATCCACGTCAAAAGTCCGCTTCCTACTACCCACCACCTTCCATCCCCATCGAATGCCACCCTAACTGGGGTAACACCAGACTTTCCTGCCTTCCCCAGTTTCCCCTTCACCACCTGCACCCCTTCCTCCAACTTTACATATGCCTCTAGCAGCTGCATTAACTCTACGCAGATGGCACACATCCCCAACTCCCCCAGCTCATGCCCATCCACATACACCATATCACAGTGCCTACACACATCCGACCGCTGACCGTCCGTTGGTAACTCACTAGCACCCCCTGTGCTGGCCTCAACCACTCCCCCACCTGTAGAACTATACTAACTGTCTCTACCCTGAGGGTCTGAACCTCTCGCGTCATGAAACACTTACCTTCCATAGCAACGATAGCCAAAATTAGAATGAGAAGCTTGAATTTTGAAGAACCGGTCGAAATCGTAAACAAAAAAAAAACAAAACACTGAAAATGACCCGCGCGAAGATAGGGAACACGCCACTGATATCCGATAAAGAAACTAAACAAAACACTAAAATAACTATCCTTTATTAAAAACCACATCTATACAGCACTAAAACAATATATATATATCTACAGTAACACCTGGAAGAAAAATATAGATACTTGAGCTAACTTTTGACAACTGAATCGAAAATACTCTCTGTTGGTTTGGATATGGACACCGTGAGTCTTCCCCACCCTTAACTTAGCAGGCATCCTACTTAATGAAAGTATGACGTACCATGTCCCTAGGCCGGTAAAGCCGCCTTTCGTGTTCAAAGGGTTAAAGGGGTAACATTATCATGAAGAATTAGCTAAACATGACTTTGACTCGGTGGCGATTCAATTGAAATTCTCTTTCCGCTTTTTGATCACGGTTCTTTATGGTTGTAATATAGCCATATATGCTGAAAGTTGTTTAAGTCCCAATAAAGTCTGGTTATTCTATGTTCTTGGAAACTTTGTGCAACTTTGTGCAACCCCCACGCATATAACACTTTTGGAAATAACGCACATAGAACCCCAGGAAGCATAAACACCATTACACCATTATGTAACTGGAAAAGGTGTGTACAAGTTACAAAAATATGATTACGTGTTTCATATTTGAAGATCCGTCATGTATTTCGGTTGGTGGACTGTTAATCTTTCGAGTTTTAGAGGGGCATTGTACGTAATGACCAGATGCTGCAGAATATAACCGTCAACCAAACTTCTTGCCACTGTCATCAGTCAACAGTTTGAGTTGGGAATTCAAATTCCATGTATACAATGTGGCCACATTTTCATCTCGTCTGTTTGAACAGTTAATGAAGCCTCGTGGATAGTGATGTTTACATATTAATCAATGCTTTAGGGGTAAAGTTTGCCAATTGATATGATTAGAAGACACAAGAGAAGTGTCACCGTTAACCATTCGTTAGACTGTCTAAAGTTTCACAGAGATATGTAAACATTAACAACATTATTTATGACAGGAAAAAAAGTAATTCACCCTCTCCTACTCACATTTATTCTAGAGTCATTCTAGATAAGGAATGGACGCGACAGGAAGGAGCCCCAATGAAAATAAAAAAATTTTCTGAATGACAATAAATTCACATAGCAAGTCCGTTATTGTCCACTATTTAACAATTATAGGCCCACACCATCTTTATTTTTTTATGTGTCACGATGTTGCTTGTGAAGAATATTGATCTTGTTAATGGGGTCCCAAACCTCTGGCCGCTTTGAACGGTACGCTGGCATCGCTGACTGATAAAACAGAATCTCATAAGGGTGGTGTGCGGGGACAGGAATCAACAACCGAAGGCGCGCGTGAAATACAGAAAAAACTCCAACTCGGGTTGTTGATTCATGTCTCCTGCAGTCTACCGAGTTATGTTCTGTATTTACACTACGATTCAACCCGAATTAAGTGATATTCTTAAAGAAAGTTCAAAGGTCACTGCTTTGTTGCTTTTGTGTCAAAGCATTTCATTCGCATCATGACGTCCCCCAGACGCGTAACGTTCAATCAGATATGTCATTATATGACGTTCTTATGCGTCATCTTGATACCACGGGCGGTGTGTCTCGAACATTTCCCAATGTCTGTATTGTATCGCGTAAAGTTGAAAATACACACGGCAATCGTGGTATCAGAGCTTAGACCACTCTAGATTGTTACCACTGAGATGTCTGTTATGTGCGCTGAATCTCTTCTAACAGCACCATGTGGCACTTTCCTGGGTACCTTAGGCATATTTTGATATTCAGTTCTCATGATCAAAATTATTTCTGCTTCAACAGCTAACAGAAGAGATTTTAAATTGCAGAACCAAGTCTGTATTTACACTACGATTCAACCTGAATTAAGTGATATTCTTAAAGAAAGTTCAAAGGTCACTGCTTTGTTGCTTTTGTGTCAAAGCATTTCATTCGCATCATGACGTCCCCCAGACGCGCAACGTTCAATTAAATATATATTACATGACGTTCTTAGGCGTAATCTTGATACCACAGGCGGTGTATGTCGAACATCTCCCTATGTCTGTATTGTAGCGAACAGAAGAGATTTTGAATTACAGAACCAAGTTAAACGTTTGTGAAGCACAAGGAAAATATGAAGGAAAATAAATATTGAACGGATGTTAGAGTTTAAATGTTCTATGATCTTTGTAGAATAGATTGGTATCGTTTATGTCATTAACCCTTTACCTAACGAATCGCCCGCACCCGCCCGCGTAATATGCAAATTCAGCAGTTGAATAAATATTATTTTTCCAAAAATTTCAACAAAACCATATCATGTGACCCCTCGTTGGAACGAGCTCGACGAGATTTTTGGAAAAATTTTGAAAAAATGATATTTGAAATAATAAATTTTGATATCGTCTGCGTTGGGTAAAGGGTTAATAAACAATGGTCTTGGAAATATATTACGCGATTCATCCATACTGTATAGAAAAGCACTCATCAGCACTGATGATTTCTGAAATATTGTTTTTTGTGAAATACACCCGGTGCGTAGGAGTAAACTGCCATCATTGTACTTCAGCCATTGCCACACTGACACTAATTAAGAGTAAACCCACGATGGCTTGAAGGAAAATGATATTGTTTATTTTCTTGCAACACAAGAGTTTCTAAATCTTTAAAAATCTAACGAGTTAGTGTTTGTATGCATTCCACAGACGTTTGTAGGCGCTGTAGAGAAGAATTAACATGCGGTTTGTAATTAAATGGATACTCGTTCTGGTAAGTATCGATGTTTTCTTTCTACTGTTTTACATAGCGGTAGAATGACATATGTTTACCTTTGTGTCATCTTTTCTGCTTTGCTAACCGAAACAATTTACAATTGTGCACATTCAAATTTTCTCCTGTACAATTTTTAATCATGGAAATTCAAGACAGGTTATGTTTGATAAAAAATAATGAAGATATATGATTATAACGATGGCGGAATGATATCGAAATATGGTGATTGCTAACCCTTTACCTGGGAGCGCGGTGGCCAGTGGTAGACTGTTGGACTTCTATGGCAGAGGTCCCGAGTTCGATCCCCATCCGGGACGACCCGCGTTGTGTCCTTGGGCAAGGCACTTTATCCCGGTCGCCTACATGGGGGCATGATGACGCCGTGTGCTAAGGCGTACTGCACGTCGATGGTGCACGTGTCTTCATTCGCTGCAAGGCACTTTATCCCGGTCGCCTACATGGGGGCACGATGACGCTGTGTGCTAAGGCGTACTGCACGTCGATGGTGCACGTGTCTTCAATCGCTGTAACCCTGCTTGAGCGGAGCTTGAACAGAGTTAGACTGTCGAGTTCTCTCCAGGTGCCCCGGCTTCCTCCGCTCGTAAAACTGTCACGGTCACGATTAGCCATTGTGCATAAGTATGTGACCTTAAACACCAATAAATAAATAGATAAACCTTTAACTAACACGAAAAGAAGACGCCATTTGCAAACAAAATTATTGAAGAACTATTTTTTTCATTTTTTGCGCCAAAAACATAGCTTATGACCCTCATTGGAACGAGCTCAAACGAGTTCGTTCCAATAAGGGTCATAAGCTATGTTTTTGAAGCCAAAAAAAATGAAAAAGTAATGAAAATTGAATGGTGATTTTTTTGTGAATAGCACTTGTCGGTTTTGGTCGTTACGATGGGTATAGCATTAAACATTGTCATTAAAATAAAAAGTATATTTGTAACCCTTTACCTAACGAATCGTCGCATCTACCCGCGAAATATACAAATTCAGCAGCTGAATGGGGTTTTTTTTACAAAATTTCAACAAAACCTTATCATGTCAAATCTTCATTTGTACGAGCGTGTCGCGCTCGTACCAATGAGGGATCACATGATATGGTTTTGTTTAATCTTTTTAAAATACTTGAAGAATAAATATTTAAAATAAGGAATTTTGATATCGTCTGTTTTGGTTAAAATGTTAAATGTGGTAAACTTAATCTTTACCAAATGCTATCCAAATGTAACGCACATCCCCTGCAAGCTCTATTCGGTAAAATCGTCACGCTAATTTCAATTTCATATTTTTCCCCATTTTCGTCTCTCAACCACACATTATGACCCTACACTGTAACGATCCAGGTGAGCTCGTTCCAATGAGATGTTACAAAGCAATATGTTTGAACAAAAAACGACTTTGCTTCAAGTATTCAAGATAATTATTTGCAGGATTGGGGTCCCCTGCTACTCATGTTTCACTATACACTAGGGTTCTCATCGTTGGCTCAATATTATGTGTTATTACTGAAGAAATATTGGAAAGAAAATTTCACCGGCGTACTATAAGTTTCGAGATGAATAAAAGAAAAGTTTCTTTTGTTCATCTCGAAACTTATAGTACGCGGGTATTGTATTACGACGGAAAAAGCCGCGCCGTCAAATATCCAGCGAGGTTATAACTAAAACTCTGCGAATTGGCATAAAAAGGGAAAATGGCTCGCCGGTTGAATTTAAACCCTGTAAATCAGGATAAAAAGGGCAACGTTTAAGCCAATGAATAGGAGAGACGTGGGTAGGATCTTTGCTTCATATTGTCATTGTCGTCTCTGAGAGCGATCTGAATGCAATTTCCATTCCATGGCTTCCAGTGGCTGTCTATTCCCCATTTGCTGTATGTTAACCCTTTACCCAACGTAACGGCAAAACCCGGCCAGCGCTATTTTCAAAAATCGCCAATTAATTTTCATTACATTTTCATTTTTTGTCTCAAAAACATAGGTTATGACCCCTCGTTGGAGCGAGCTCGTTCCAACGAGGGGTCATAACCTATGTTTTTGATAAAAAAATGAAAAGAATTAGTTATTCAAGAATTTGTTTTGCAAGTGTCGTTTGCTTTTCATTGTTAGGTAAAGGGTTAAAGAGTACAGTAGGGCTAGGGTTCAAATTAAGTATTACGGACGTTCTGTCGTTTTTGTCACAAAGTTCTGACATGTATTTTGTGCAAAAAATAAAACATCAACATCAGAGTGGTCTTTGTCAGAAAATCGTGAGACAGATACAGGATTATTCAGTTAAACATATTTGTGGCTTAAGAGAACAATGTTCTGCTGATTTTGAGCATTAGTTTATAAACCCATCCATTGTTCAGAGCTCGTACGTGTCTCTGGTCTTCGGCATAACATACGTTTCTTTCTTTAATGAGACAAAACCTTAATTTGTGTTCATAACAATTATCTTCTCTCATTTTCTTGGGGAGTATAAGTTGGACGTTTTCAGCATTTGTGCGAAATTATTTTCTATAATATGATAGTCATTTGCTATGGGTTTGTGAGCCAATGCAAAAACTGTGCATGTCTCTCCCACTCATTTACCAATATGTAAGAGTGGACTACCACCACTGATCTTTTGTCTATTGAATTGCTGGAACGTCAGGGAAAAGCGTCGCAATTCAATTTGCACCCCACCTAATATGGCGTCAAGTAAATCAACGCGGTACTTCCTCCCAAGCGTTAACATCTGATGACGTGAAAGCTGTTATGCTGTGACTGTCGTCACAGCGTAACAGTTTTTACTTCACCAAACGTCATAGTGCTCACCTAGCACGAAAACTGGAAAACTAGTTACACGGTATCAACGACCTAAATTTGCCACTTCTAATCGCCATTAATAATCAAAATAAGTTGTAAATATTCAATTTGTATTGCTGAGAAAAATAGTGCATATCACCAACATATTCATTTTTCACAGGCGTCAAAGTGTAATCTTTGAAATAGCGATTAGCGATTTCAAGTTGCAACGCATATTGCTGTAATGCATCAAATTTCTGCAATGTTTTTACTTTGCTGAAAAATGATGTTGTACCACTTTTACGACATAATATTGTGTTCTTAGAGAAGAGGTCACTGAATGGATATTTTACCTTACAATAATTAAAGGCATTTGTGAGTCGCTTTCAAAGCTCCAACCTCTGACGAATTGTGTAGTGTCGCTATTAAATATGCTCAAGTGAAGTATTTTTATCAAAGACAATCGTATTTAATTTAATGGTATGCTTCTGAGAAGAATCTGGTTTGCCTTTGTATACTTTACCAGAATGACCGTCCTGGTGCAGGCAATGCTGTCGTCCCGAATTGTGTTTAGCATTTGCAAATAGCTTTCGGCGTGAAATGCTAACCCAAAACACATTCTTCTCACTCGGGTAACATACAGAAAACAACGAATGTAATAACAGAAGCCTTTGCCATCGTAATTTGCATTGTACCTGTTTGAGTATCGGTTGGGGTACATGTGACAGATTGGTCGCATAGGAGTTAGAACATTACTAATAGTTTTGCGCATCCAAAATGTGAGCCTTAACACTCTTTGCATGATGTTGGCGGATATTCCTTACGATGAGAATAAATATAAAGTTGGACACTTTTAACTTACATATTTTCTCTATCAGTTGAATCAACTTTTTCACCAGTGACTTTTTCCAGATAATGTTTTGTTTTTCTCAACAAATATCCTCATACCAGATTTACCGCACACGTGACAAAATTTGATGAAAAATATGTAACCAATTACTCAACAGGCTAAGTGTTAAGGTGTTTGACACCGTTGATATTGCAGTGCGTCCCATTTATTGAGGATCAACAACGAGCTCCCAATTTATCCTAAAATCGGCGGAACGGTAAATTAAGGCCGGAGCAAGTCTTTGGCGATGTCCACACCGCATTTACTGGACAAGTTTCGAGTACGTAAATGATACTATTAACTATGGACGAGTTGCCAATTTTATTTATGACTTCATCCAAAACATAATAAAAGGTGTCATAATGGATCCAGAAACAAACAGCGTTTGGATCCAGGAATAAACACCCACCATCATGTCTCGCGTGAAATGAACTGCATGGAAGCCATTAAAATGGTAACTGCTACAGTACGGCCTCCCTGGGCTGGTCACTTTCCACGGGGTGGGCAATATGTCAACGGACGCATTAATATTAGATTCCAACCACTAGTTATAGTAATAATCATCAACAATTTAATTGGGTACAAACCGGTGCTTCATTGATTAAAATTTTGTTGATGATGGTTTTTGTTACCTGGTAAACGTATGCATGAACATCACTGCACACGTGTGGATTACGACTAGTCCACTGTGGCTGTACTGTAGCGCTCGACCAGTTAAAGAACCAAAATCTTTTCATCTTCCTACACAAAATGTTTCAAAGGATGTTACATATTACTCAATGAAATCCTATATCCTACAGATTACAATCTTGTTGTTGTGATAAAAAAAAAATCTTCGACCGGATTAACTTCCACATTCAATTCTTGACGTGCTGGAAGCTTACATAAACATCAGCTTGCTGCTGGATCCATTCTCTAATACTCTAATTAATGATCTTTGTGTCATGTCGTGTAATCTTTGTTTTGTACTTTCATATATATTTAGGAAATACGAAATTGTCAAACGAACAGTGTTTCCCATAAGTCCTCGAATAAAATTGTTCAAAACAATGTGCTGCTTGGCAGAGACGGCTCCAAAATATTAGCTCTAATGACGTAGTTATTTTGAAACTTTCTCGAATGGAATTATATTGAAGGAAGTGCCCTATTTGTTTGATACGTAGCGTACGAACTAAATGCATTGTTTGGCGAATATGGAAATGTGTATTCTATAGAAACATTAACCCACACATGTTTAAAGAACGCAGGAAACAATTTGTGATTGTTCAGTGTCAGACAGGAATAGACAAGCTCTCAAGCCATGAGCCTAGTTGGTAGGCAATTAATTAACTAATTCTTGAACCAGTCTAGCCCCGAAATAGTCCACCGATGGGAATCTAAATTCGATCAAAATTAATATTCTTTAAATAAACGTAAGAAATGTTTCTCAATCCATCTTCATTTGACTGAATTTTTGATGACATGTACCTTTATGAATGAAAACTGTCCACACCTGTAGTTTTATGAAAACGCTGCGTAGTTCCATTTCTTGTGTTAACCCTTTACCCAACGCAGACGATATCAAAATTTATTATTTAAAATATCATTTTTTCAAAATTTTCAAAAAATTTCAACAAAACCATATCATGTGACCCCTCGTTCCAACGAGGGGTCACATGATATGGTTTTGTTGAACTTTTTTGAAAATTTTCAACTGCTGGATTTGCATATTACGCGGGCGGATGCTGCCGATTTGTTGGGTAAAGGTGAATTAAATACTTACTGATTTGAATATTTATAACCGGAGCATGGAAAATATCTCTAGATCTTTGTGGGTAAAGGGACATCACATTGTATTAATGGTCATCTTCGCGCAAACCCCATGAAGAGTGAGTTATCAAACATCTCATAACAGCGCCGAAGTCCGAACGAATTAGGCTGGTAGCCTGAGAACTTGGGGAATAGGTTCATAATGGAGCGGGGAGAATTTCCACGGAGAAAACCGAGAGGTTTTGAAAAAAAGAACCTTCTGTATACACCAGCGGATTATTGGTAATTTCTACTTTTAAACTGAATACAGCCACGCTCGTACCCCTTAAAGAATAGTGTGCACCTACAAAGTGAGTTTGTTATCACTATAGATGCAAAGTCTTGTTTCCTTTTCTCTGTGATTTTATGTGTGTGTGTGATGGACCGTTCGTTACCAATGTTTTTAATTCAATCGTATTATCATTTATGAATAGATACTGTACTGTTTCTGAAAACTATAGTGCCCTCAGTTTGGGGAGAGTGATTTAATGTGACAAAAATAGTTCCAATCCAGATGTCAATGTAACTCCGTCAAATTATGGAAAAGAGCACAAGCGAAGTCTGTGCTGAATAAATCCGAAAGTCCATCGGCTGAAAATTAGGTTGTGGTCTTTAATGTGTTTTTTTCTTTCTTCTTAAAGTTCAACTGATGTTGACGAAACTTCACAAATACAAATTACTACCCACGTACTATTTGTCAAGTTCATCCCATTCAGCTCAAGCTCTGTCCACCACTCTGATCTGTTCGGAATTCGACACTTATGGCCTGCTTGTTTACCCACTTTCGTGGAGTTTGCACGCAGACTACCGTTGATGTAATGTGATATCCTTTTACTTACAAAGATATACAGATATTCTGTCGAGCCCCGGTTATACATATTCAAATCAATAGTGATTTATTTCGTCTTGAAATCATCACAATATTAACATAAATCGTCCCCGGATTTCAAGCGTGTTCTATGCGCCAGTAGGCATAGTTATTACTTTCCAAAGTGTGATTTACTGGGATTTCCGGGTTTGATTATAAACTATAACTTCACAAGTGAATTATGTAATCAACAATTGGGTCATGTATCCGTGCGCGCAAACGAAGACACTTTGCCGTGGGTGTAATGGGGACTTCATTGTTTTTTTTTGTTTTTTTTAACCCTTTACCTAACGTGAAAAACAAAAAACAGACGACACTTGCAAAAAAAAAGTTTTGAATAACTATTATTTTCATTTTTTGTCTCAAAAACATAGGTTATGACCCCTCATTGGAACGAGCTCGACGAGCCAATGAGGGGTCATAACCTATGTTTTAGAGACAAAAAATGAAAAAAATAATGAAATTGATTATTGAATATGTACAATTGTAAATTGTTTCGGTTAGCAAAGCAGAAAAGATGACACAAAGGTAAATGTATTTATTACTTCCCAAAGTGTGATTTACTGGGATTTTCGGGTTTGATTATAAACGATAACTTCACAAGTGAATTATGCAATCAACAGTTGCGTCATGTATCCGTGCGCGCAAACGGAGACGCTTTGCCGTGGGTGTAATGGAGACTTCATTGTTTTTTTTTTAAATTTGTTTAACCCTTTACCTTCATTATGACCCCTCATTGGAACGAGATCGACGAGCTCGTTCCCAGAGGGGTCATAATCTATGTTTTAGAGACAACAAAAGAAAAAAATAATGAAAATTAATTGGCAAGTTTTGAGAATAGCGCTGGCCAGTTTTGGCCGTTACGTTAGGTAAAGGATTAAATAATATAATTATCGTTAATAATGAAAAGTAATGAACAGAGTAATCGCTTGACTGGATTGGTTACGTGAAATAATTCATTCGAGGCGAGGGACTATATTGTAAAACACTCGTGCGCATTCGCGCACTCATGTATGAACAACGTCCCTCACCTGTCATGAATTATTTCACGTAACCAGTCCAGTCAAGCGATTAATCTCTATAGAACACATTGGAATCAGGGGACGAAATATGAATTATGCGGCGTAATCATAAACTACAACTGTTGTGAGTATTCATCCATAACGGTAATGTTGTCAAAGGTTCAGTTAAATTACGTCTTAATAGAGAAATATTTCTTGTGTTGATTCAAATAAAATGAATGTTTATGGTGTTTTTTAGATTCTATCGCCTGGAATATTTCAGCTGGTTGAAAAACTGAAATATTCCAGACGATTTAATCTAAACATGGGTGATTGTTAAGATATCTACTGGCTCCATAACAAGCATTGGATTTCTTACAGAATTAGACAGTTGTCTTGAAAGCTTACACTCAGCTATGTAGCCTGTCAGCAACAGCAACAGAAAGTCAACTACAAAATACACATTCCAAGAATATTAGTTCCGTGCTTGTCGCGTACACCAGACCGCGTTCGCCGGCACGATTCTACATGGCGTGAATAGTTTGTAACTGCAGTTTATTTATACAACTGGTTTAAGTGAAGAGGTTAAGTGATAAGGCCACTGGTGGAGTTTTAAGAAATCAGCTTGCAAGGCATTTCTTCCCGTGACTGCATCAATTATTTAGTACTGCAGTTGGTGAATTGTTGCGTTCCATGGGCATTTAGTTGTGTCAATCTCTTGGCCTTTACACCGTGGGTGGAGCCTGGAGCCTGGAGCCTGGATTTCCTGACACGGAAGCTAGGATATTACCTTACAAGCTCACCATAGGTTGCAGTTTTCCCGATTAGCGGGGGGGGGGGGTAGGGGCGTATACTTTCCTACATGAACTGCCCCCCCTCCCTCCCCCCAATGAAATGGTCAACTAAATGAACATTTGCCAAATGACTCAGTTTACAAATTTAAGCGGTTTGGTTCAATTCGTTGACATAACTAACTGACTAACCCAACCAAATCAGTCCCGCACTGTACATTATTGAGTATTGTGATCATAAAAGTAAGGTCGTGAACGATACGTTTACATCAGTGGGTCTAGAATTTCCAAACAGAGCTACGAAATTAAGGCCGGCAAAATGAAAAACAAACAAATTAGCGTCTGTGCTTCAGAATTCATGCGTTTCTTTTTTGACAAGTTCGTTGTGGGAAGGAATGTAGACGGAGAATCCGACCGGATCTCGACTGGGTCGCGATCTGGGTGAAATTCTCTGACCATTCTTTTGTAATCACAGTGTTGCACTCACAAAGTTCCTTGCATATTAGTATTTGGGTTTATTTTGTATTTCTCTCTCGCAGAAATAACACAGGATTCATCGACACAAATTTGTCGACTTCTTTGACATTCTTGAATAATTTAAACAGTTTCAGTTTTGCTTCGAAAATTTAGCTCGTAATCTTCCCCAACTGGAAAGAAGTCGACAAATCCTATGTTATGTACAGCAAGGGAAAAATAAATCCCAATCATAGTTCTTTGGCTTCCCGCGGTCCCCTGACGAGAAAGCTTTCTACATCAACGCCGTCACCCGCCCTGTTACTCCTCCCTCACTGTCCCTCCTAATCTCCCAGCATATTGACACAAACTGTTTTATTATTTCCCCCATTGGAGCTTTCTCAATCTCCCCAGATATGATACTGACTCTTTCCCTCATATAATCCCTCATCGACTTATCTCTCTTGCTGTCGTCCTATTCGTCCCTTTGTTTAGGATTCTTATTCTTCTAGGCAAATATTTAGGGAATTCTAGAGTGAAATTTTCTGGGGTCTGTGTCAAAGGTGCAGCTTAGGGGTAACGGAGGCCCGCAACATTTTAGTAATAATAAGCAAAATACCACTTTAACTATTTAACCCTTTACCTATTGAATCGCCCGCATCCGCCCGCTTAATTTGCAAATTCTGCAGTTGAAAGAAACAAATTTTTGAAAATATTTCAACAAAACCATATCATGTGACCCCCCTCATTGGAACGAGCTCATCGAGCTCGTTCCAATGAGGGGTCACATGATATGGTTTTGTTGAATTTTTTTTTTTTAAATTTAAAAAATAGTAATTAAAATAATAAATGTTCTTATCGTCTGCGTTGGATAAAGGGTTAAGGGGCAAACTGCTAAAGCGAATAATGCTATGTTGGTGTAGCAGCTTTTGTTTGGGATTACCCTGCTCCAAATGAGTCAAGTGAATATACAGAAAAAATCGGCAAAAATTTACTTCATGAAGGATGTTGGTCGAATGCTCAGTTGTGATCTAAATATTAATTGGTGTAGACTCTCTATTTACGCATTCATTGTTTCATTCATTTCAGTTTGTAGGCGTGTACAACATGAACGTGCATACAAATGCAAAGAAATTGAAGCTGGGGATAATATCCCGAGGCGAGAGTAACTCGGGTTCTTCTATAGATAGTTCAGGAGAAACTGAAAATGAGATACGAAGACTGAGCAAAGAATTAGAAGATAGTGCATACGTCTCTAAATACGGTCGCCGGCAGTTGTCCCGTTTAGTTCCAGGTGTTTCAGATGGAGTACTACTGAAAAATAAATGGAATCGTAATTTACAAGACAAGTTCTCCGACACACATAACAACGAGGATAATGGACCAAAACAAAATTTTCGAAAACTAAATGTATTTCGCCATTTTGTTGGCATACCAGGTGATGATACAGAGGCGGAAGGCGGGTATCATAACTCAAATAAATTATTTGAAAGACCAAGAAACTACAGTGACAAATCGAGATTCTTTTATCCCGATTTGTCTTCATTTAAGTTGAAACTAGGCTCAAACTATAAACAAAATTGCAGGAAATTACAGAGAATTGCAGCTAAGTTTGCGATGTCGCCAGTTCGAAAATTTATCAAACGTCTATGTTTGAAGCACAATAGGAAACACCACCACACCACGGAAGCACCAAAACAATGTCCAACGGATAGCGTGACATATCAGCCATCTACAACACCGAAGACGACTTCGTCATCGCCATCTTTTTCAACCGAGATGACTACGATAGATTTTCGACAGAGCGGGCCGGGTTCCACTTCACAAACGAAAACTACAACAAGTTCAGAAGTAGTTCTACCAGTGGTATCTACAGATGTTACACAAGCAAAAGCCACAACTAGTCCCGATGCTGTGAAAACAGAATCAATATCAAGCAAAACAAGCATGACGACAAACACCACGCCTTACACACCCCGCCCATACCAGTGTTATGCACAATCAGTTGACTCTGTATACGACTGCAATCCAATGAAGAATGGTACACAAGAATGTATGAACAACACATCGTGCGCGGCGGGTTATTACCGATGCACGTTGGACAGCGAATGCCTGGGTGCAACAGATGGATACTGGAAGTGTTGTCTAAACACCTGCAAGGAACTGATGTGCTCTAGGTCTCTTCCGGCTCTAATAGCTTAGGTGTTCTGGGTTCCACCTTTATTTAACTGTTCATATTTGTTTACAAACATTACGATGCCAGGAGTGGATATAATACAAATATCGTTAAAAGAAATATAGAATCAAACACAAATTTATTTTTAATTTGGAACTAACCGTTTCTAAGATGTGAGGAACAACTGTTCGCAACATCAACTGCAAAAACCGTAGCCGGGTCTGTAATATAATCTCACAGATACTGCTGGTCACTGTACAACTGGGTGCTTGAATGCCAACTCAGTCTGCACCCCCCTCTCAAGATTGCGTGAGGGGAACCAACGCGCTAACCTCTTCCATTGAGGAGGTGCTATGGCGTAAAAGCTGTTATGCTGCAGTCACAGCATAACAGCTTGCACAACATAAAACATCAAACTAAAGCCAAGTACACAAATTGTAAAAGGGTATCAACTTTACAGTATAAGTACTTGTCGGTATCAATGATAATTCGTGTATCTTATAAATATACAGTTTGCTGTGAAGAGTGTGAACACATCATCAACATATTCGTTTTTCACAAACATCAAGCTCTTGCGAGGCGTCAGAAAATTGACCTCTATCGAGAAATAATGTCTCGTTATAGAAATAAATACCCCTCACTCCCCTTCCATCAAGATGGCGGAAGCTGATATACTTTTCCTCTTTAATAGCCAATGAGCGTTCCAACAAGCCAGTTGTACAGAACAATGACTGACAAACAATGACGGTACTATTTCTTTTGTCATCTTCAAAATTTCGAAAGGAGAAGGTTAATTGAGTTTTGTTCATTTTATTTTAATTTGTTTTTGTGACTGCAGAAGTATCAATTGAAAATTGAGTGTACCTGTTGCCAGTTCGCAAAGCAACAAGAGATAGGGAACAGATCCTATGTGATTATTGATCCAAACATATGCACAGAACGACACAAGCGCGTAAATGGGTTACTCGAAATGGCACGAGTTCCATCGTGGAAGGATAAAACGAGAAGCCGCAGGCCTCTAGTTTTATCCTTCCGCCATGGCACAAGTGCCATATCGATCAACCCATTCACACGCACGTCTCGTTCTGTGTTTATTACACGCCTTCACTTCTATAAAACAATTATTAGAAGGACAGACAGTAATTCATTTGGCAACTATCAACAAAAATAACACATTTTATCGCCAACACAGTTTGTGAGGGGAATGTGTGTTACTATTTCGTCCCCTGAGTTCCGATGTGTTCTATGTGCCTACTAGCACATAGAACATATTGGAACTCAGAGGACGATGTTTAGCAGCTATCGCTAGGGGTTCAAATTATAATTGCGGTGCAAGATTTGCAGAAAATTCCAGTGAGATTTCGTTTCTATTTAAAAATAGTCCGTCAACGATTTTTATTCCACACAAGTGTGGGGAACGGATTTTTATTTTCCGCATGGTTTAGTTTTGCTGTAGATGGGGATTTTGTAGAATAAGCGTGTAATAAATAAAATACTGGTATTCGACGTCCGCAGTAGGAAAGACCAAGTAATATTCTTTCCATTAGGATATGGTTTAAGTCATATCTCTACCTGCGAATCTACATTAGTTTAACCCTTACCTGGACGAACAGGCGATGACACTTGCAACGTCTTGAATAACTACAATTTTTACTTTTTTGCATGAAAAACAAAGCTTATGACGCTCAATTGTAACGAGCACAACGAGCCAGTTTCAGCGAATGCCCATTAAATATATATATGTACCTTTCTGGTCGACTCTCCTGCTTATGAAACTCCAAGGTAAAAGGCATCAATTCGAAAAATTAGATTTAGTCTTGCTGGCTGTATAATGCAGAGATTTTTGCTGAAACGGCAGCGGTAGATCTGAGAAAAAATCACTAACTCAGCAAATAACAGAATGACGTCAGAAGACTATTTAAGTTCCCTGACATGTGCGTATTCTCTGATAAAATAATACCGCACTAGATCTTTCGTGAAGCCGACTCGTGCGATACTGCTTAGTTAAGATCATGTATATTTATTTATTTATTGGTGTTTATGGTCACATGCTTCTGCGCAATGGCTAATCGAGACCGCAACATGGAGATAATTTTAGAGGACCTCCACCCCAAGCATTGATAACTGAGTCGTATTGCACCAGTAAAATAGAGATTGTTTACCTCAGTAAAAAACACTCTTTCACTGCAATACAGCACACAACAAACCTTCCCTATACCGTTCATCCTTTCTTTATTTTATACCTGCTCTCAGAAAATAATTAAACAGTATGCCCACTGGGAGACGTGAAAAAAGAGAAACTATTTTGGACGAAAGCAGGAGATATGGTTTCTGTTATAGTTGCCGCTGCGGCGTGTTCTTTATCTCCATTCCGTGTTGGGTGAACTCGATCTCCCTCATCATCTCAGTGTGGCTGGCACAAATTTAATGTCTGTTTGACAACATTCATAGAGAAGTGAACTGATGTGTTTATACAACGGCAAAGATGAAAGAAATCTTAATTAAATAATGGTTTCTGGATTTAGAGCACATTGTATATCTTGAGGTGGAAGAAGATTACAAAATTCTCACCCAGCCTCGTTTTCAATTTTACAATATCACACTACGTGCGTTTATTCCAGTATGAGCAGTGTCACACTTTATCTCAGATTGCAGGTGAAATCTGAAAGCCGAAAGTGTGTCCGTATCAGTGCTAGGTATATCATAATTATTTTGCTCCTTAGTGACCCAACAGTGTAAGTACAGTTTCAGTTAATCCCACATTGGACCCGGGCTTCGCTCTCGCCCACTATGAAATTAACTGACACCGTATATACCATATATTAATGCCTCAAAGTTAGTTTGTCCAGTCAGAACGCTGGTATACCAACAAAGGGTTCTGCCGTATCAGGTAACTCACTTGACATTATCTGATATCAGGTGAGTAGCAGCCATTACTAGTTTGATCAAATTGATGCATTTCCCCCCGCTTCGAATTTTCAAAATTATTAAAACAAAATGAGAGAATTTAAGTACGAAAAGATATTTTCAAGGTACAGTATTTATTTATTTAAAACACTAAAATATTTAAAAAGTGGACAGGAAATAATACTGTAGTCCCCTAAGTTCTTTGTTGTTTTTACGACTCTGTACCAACTGTTGTCTATCGATTTTTTATGATGAAGCGAACATTTTCTTTACAGTTTACTCAACAGATTAAAAGTGATTTTTTGCACACTTAAAAGTGTTCTGTTAACCCTTTTCATGTGGTAAAGACAGTATATGTATGTAAGGATATTTCAGATATGCTTGTAGCGGCACGTTTTATTTTGCAAACAAATATCACAGTTCGAACACAGCGAAGATTGTTTACTGTCACCATGGATGCACACCGGTTCCAGCTACTGTTGTTGATAATAATAATAATAATAATAATAATAATAATAATAATAATAATAATAATAATAATAATAATAATAAATGCAGTTTAGAGCCACGAATCAGCAAAACATCATGCGATCTCAGGCTTTACAATGCTCTGTTAGCATGTAGCAAATATGTTATATGGGACACGGGTAGAATACACTACTAGCGCACACCGAAAACTCGGGTAAAGAGGTGGGTTTTCAGGGCCTTTTTGAAACTTTCCAGCGTCTTAAGTCGGTTGGGCAGCCTATTCCAAAGAAAGAGACTCGCCGCGGAAAACGCACGGTCGCTTGCCGTTGCGAGGCCGCCTGCCTTGTATAACAGGGAATTTGAAGTTGTTGAACGGAGGAATCGAGATGGTACATACCTTTGTACCAGACTGCTCAGATAATCAAGAGCCAAGCCGTTCAGGTCTTTGAATGTCAGAAGGAGCGTCTTATACTCTATCCTTTCTTCAACTGGCAACCAGTGTAGACGAGAGAGGATGGGGGTAATATGGCATGGTTTCCGTTGTCTGGTAATAATTCTTGCTGCACAGTTCTTAATTTGCGTATCATCGGCATAAATGTGAAAATTTAGTCCATGTTGGCGAATGATGTCCCCTAGCGGCAAAACATAGATTGCATAAAGGCAGGGGACCGAGGACGGATCCCTGTGGTACGCCGAAGTTCAGCGGTAACTCCCCCGACACCCCACCCTGGATGGTGATTTTCTGTGTACGGAGTAAGAGGTACAACCTGAACCAGTCAAATGCGGTCCCTCCAATTCCGATCCTCTTTTCCAGAAAGTGTAGTAGCCCGGTGTGATCTGATCAATGGTAGCGAATACGGCGCTCAAATCGAGAAGTACAAGGCAAGATACTTTCTTGTTTTTGTCCATTGATAGCAGAATGTCATTTTGGATGCGGAGTAGGGCAATTTCAGTGCTATAAGTCAGCCGGTAAGCTGACTGAAACTCCTCGGATAAACCGCACGCGTTCAAGTGTTCTCGAATTGGTGAAGCTACAACACGTTCAATCAGTTCAGATATAAAGCTCAAATTAGAAACCGGTCAATGGTTTTTCAAGGTTTCTGCGTCAAGCCCAGGCTTTTTCAGACGTGGGGTGACAAGGACTTGCTTCATGGTGGATGGAAAAGTCCCAGACGAGAGAGATGCGTTTACAATTGCTGTTAACCAGGGAATCAGAGCATTCAGACAACACTATAACAATTCTGTGGGAATTATATCGAGTGGGCACTGTTTTGAAGGTGATTTCTATACTACAGGGCGGAGTTCATCAGATGATATAACTCGGAACTAGTTAAATTCGGTCACAATTCCTGTAGGGTTAATGTTTGGTGCGAATGATTTATTTATTTATTTATTTATTTATTTATTTATTTATTTATTTATTGGTGCTTAACGCCACATCAGCAGCTAAGGCTATATCGTGACGAACGTGCGAATGATACTTGTGGGCCAAGAGGAGCCAGCGAGGATCGGATCGTCTCAATCTTATTGATGAAGAAATGCCCGAAAGTGTCAACCAGTTCTTTTGGGGATGAATGTTCCGGGAGAACACTGCATTTGCGTCATTGAAGGAGTTTGTTCATGACTTCTGACAAAACATGTGGTTTTTGTATGTTGTCATTCACGATCTCAGAGAAATATCGTCTCTTGGCTTCGTGAATGAGAATATTCACTTGGTTTCGTTGGTGGACATAAAGTTCTCGGTGAATTTCGAGCTTTGATTTACGCCACTGTTATTCGAGCTATCGACGGAGTTGCATGGCGGATCTGATCGCGTCGGTGTACCAGGGAGAGGTTTCTCGCATCCTGATAGATCTACTTTTAACGGGTGCAAATTCATCTATCAATTCATTGGCCATAACATTAAATTTGTCAATAAACAAATCCACGTTTGTGGTTGTACTCGGTATTAGAGTGGAAACGGATCTCACAGCTTGTGAGGATTTCGCCGGAACAATGTTTCTAGGCTTCCTGCAGTTCAGTTTAATTTGGGGCCTGGACCTCCGAGGAAGGCTGATTTTAAATTTAACAAGGCAATGATCCAATAGTTCTACATCTGCTACTTCAAAGTCGCTAATCAAACGTTTGTCTCGTTCACGTGTGATTAGAAGGTCAAGGGTATGGCCACACTTGTGTGTCGATGACAGAACATGCTGATATAGTTTTATGGATTTCAGAGTATTGCTGAAATTGGTGGCATTATTGTCATTTGGATTGTCCACATGAAAGTTAAAATCTCCAACGATGATGAACGGGCTGTTCGTCACAATCAAACCTTCAAGAAAGGAGGAAAATTCTGAAAGAAATGGATTTTCTGCGGCTTTATTTTTAGCTCCATACGGCGGCCTGTAGATAACAACTATGCGTATTATCTGGGATCCGTTAGCGAGTGCCCCAACATAAATTCAAAGGATTTAAACTTTTTGGACAACTCGGGCTTTATCTTGAGAGAGTTGTCGAATAGCACCCCCATTCCACCACCTGGTGCGACCTGATCGTGGGTGATGAATGAAAGATTTATCCGTTTGTTTGAGATCACCGATTGTAACATCATCATTGTAAGTTAACCATGTTTCGGTCAGAATACAAAGGGATATGTCGTTGTCTTCGAGTACACCCCTGACGTTCCCTACATTATGTACAACGGATCGAATGTTCATCAGACATGCATTTACGGGTGGCTCTCGCGATCCCAACTGAAAGAGGTTATCCAAATTTACAGTTTTTGGTTCCCGTTCCTTCTGGCGTCTTCGATCGCCTCTTGTGTACATGGGATTCCTGAATATGCCGTGCGATTTAAGTCGGTTATAAACTTCGGGGTCTAGGTTTCGTGTACAATCTCTCTGGGTGGAAATATTTCCAGGAGTGCGAAAATTAAGCGAACGCCGTGTTACAGGGTGATATGTAACACGGAGACTATTGTGTTCATCATACACTGGTGAGTTCATTCTACACCGACAACTATTCAGATAATTAACAATGGGTAGAGTTGATCTGTCTGATTGGTATTTGTGAAATGTATTCACGACAGTGCAAAGCCCCAACAAAAATGTCTTTAAAGTTCCAAAATTCTGGAAATATCTACAATAACATCCAGCTTGTATGGTTCTAAGAAACATAACTGATAATTAGGCGGTAGCGGTTTCTAAGAAATAAACGTTCGGTCGTTCTTTGTTTCTCGTAAAACTTTATTAATCCCATGGACTTTCGGCTTAATAATTACGATCGCCTCACCTGATATGAACTTCATCGCCTTGTATGGAAATGGATCAGCCAGCTACACGCCATGTAACTTTTATTACATAGAACCTTTATGGGATGAGCCGGCCCAGATATATAGAGGATATGGAATGAGTGTTTTTCTCATAATATTTATGAAACGAGTCTAAGAATTTTCCGTTTTGGCGAGCCTCTGACGAGCGCAAACGGATAATTCGGACGAGTTTCATAAATATTATATGAGAAAAACACTCATTTCATATTCTATTTATCATATGACACACACGCACACAAATTAGCCACTTAGTATGACTTTTTAACCGATCACCTAACTTGAGTTTCAGACGGCACTTGGAAAAAACATCCTCGTATAACTAAAAATTTTCATTTTTTGCTTTCAAAACATAGGTTATGACCCCTCATTGGAACGAGCTCGTCGAGCTCGTTCCAATGAGGGGTCATAACTTATGTTTTGGAAGCAAAAAGTGAAAATATAAAAAAAAATGAATGGCGTTTTCTTGTAGGTAAACGATTAATACAATATAACCAACCCTGAATAGGACAGATAAAGTAAACTCTCCCTACTGAAATTATGCAAATGTCACCCAGTTGTATTTTGTTTAGCCAATCAAATTGTCAAGTTTTGAAATTGACCAATGAAAGCTCCCAACTCTAATTATGCAAATTTTGAAAATGTGGCCCAGTTTTATTTTGTTCAGCCAATCAAATTGTCTAGTTTTGAAATTGACCAATGAAATTGACGGAAGGCTTTATTTATCACTAATCAATATGAAAACAAAATATCAAATGTTTCAAAGTGAACAAAACGGACGAGTCATATGATAAATCATATCATGTCACTAACAGACAGTTTAACGAATATATATTACATTGAACTTGTAACTGCGATTAATAATATATGATAGAATTTTCGGTTTGTTTGACGTGAAGCGACTATCGATTGCCGCGATTTTTAAGATCAATAAACCAACGGAGATCACTATTGAATTTTAGCCGTATTTAAGTTTTTGACTGCTTGTATACAGCTTATATGCAGTTTGCAGGTGACGTTTTAAAACCAATGGATTCTCAGATACGTTTAGGAGGTAAAACAATAACGAACATTTCGCGAAAAAGCGTGAGAAGAACAAACCAAATTTCAACTAATAGACCTCATGTTTACCCGCTGGTCAGTTAGTTTATATTCGCTTGTACTACTTATCCATCTGCAGATAATTTCAGACTTAATCTCTTCTTAGAAACTCAACCCCATGGACTTGCTAGTGGTAATCCCATCTTCCAGCTGTTTACGTTTATTGCGTATGTTGTGTGCAGGAGTATTTGTTCGAAGGTTCTTGTGACGCGAAGGCGCCCATGTCGAAGGTATGAGTTCTCCTGAATGCAGCTTGTATTGGTTTCCCTTGTGGAAATAACATGGACACACAAAGCAAATATAGAATGTTGCTTTTTGTGTGCGTGTTGATATGCCATTTGTTATTTACGTTTATTCAGTGCACACGTGGGTTGTACAATTAACAACAAATGACACGAAACAGCTCTGTTCGATTATAAAACTGACACATTGCCATTTTTTTGTTTTGTTTTGTTTTTTTTTCTTTTTTTTTTCAACAACTTACACATTCTCAAATGTTAGTTTGGATGGTTGTCTAACGGGCTCGTATTACAATATTACTTCATAGTCAGATTTAAGGGATTTTTTTAGATACCATATCTCAAGTGAACCAGCGAAGAACAATAGGCCACATCCATAGCATTTTGAGTCTACAGCCCCAAGGCAGCGTGCTGAAAATACTATGGAGCGCACCTAATACATAATAGGCAAGTGTGGATCTGAGTCATTGTTCTGCTATTCTTTAAAATTCTGGTTCTTATGATTAATGGAAAAGACATCTGCGTCAATTATGTTTTTATTCTACAACATCAGCTATCATCTATTGTCGAACACCTAATGAGAGTGTTGCAGTTTGATGTCCATTCCATCTATTTGTTGCATATTTTCGTTTCGCTGTATTCTTA
This sequence comes from Pictodentalium vernedei, assembly GCA_031216915.1. Lineage (NCBI taxonomy): Eukaryota > Metazoa > Mollusca > Scaphopoda > Dentaliida > Dentaliidae > Pictodentalium > Pictodentalium vernedei. The sequence continues at coordinate 205,503,212 of CM062292.1, forward strand.
CTCCATATAGCCGTTGTCACAACATATATATTCGGTATATTGAAAAATGTTTTACACTAGTTTCTGACCACTACCAGATTTGGAATAAAAGTTTTCAAGATAACTTTACAGCCACAGTCCATAATGAGTTAACCCTTTGAACCCGAGACCCTGCTTTTCTGAACCAAAAACATGAAACATCATACTTTCATTTAGTAAGATGGCTGCTTAGTTAAAGTGTGGGATAGACTAATCAATATTTTGCCCCAAGGCTGTACGTTGAAAATATTAATTGGTCTACCCCTAAACAATATATATGGACTCTTCCAATTGCTTCCATTGAACTGACATGGCAGATACCACCAGGGTTGAAAGGGTTAAGGATCCGTGTCCGATTATGTATAGAAAGGCGCTTTAATCCATGGCAATTTTATTTTGATCCTGGACAATTTCAACACAGTTACTTTTTATTCTCTCGCAATGCCAAAAACCAGTCTGTTTGGCAACTCCTCACGTGGCGTGTATTCACGGTCATTCTTTCGGAGCAGCTGCACAGTGAGTCATACAATTTACTTGAATTCCTACTATTCACTCTAGATTCCATTCAGTTATGGTCAATGCAACATAAACTAAAAAGCCCCCAAAATGACTTGGCAGATGTTAGGCTGACACTGACTTATGGTAGATATGAGGTTTCGAACATTAAAGAATCTGGTTATTTTTTATTGAAAGATCATGACATTCAAAACGTTTGATGTAGAGTACACTAAAAATATCGGTCATTCTTTTATTACCTGCCACGTGACTCTGCGCTTCTCCTATAATACATGGTTGATTTTATAACCAAGAGCACTAATTGGATATAGTGGGCACAGCATGCATTTATTCATTTATTAGTGTTTAAGGTCGCATACTTCTGCACAATAGCTAATCGTGACCACAACTTGGGTATAAGCCAAGTCCAGACAATCGATTGGGCAGAGCAATTATTATTTCAATCTGCATCCATTAGTATGCAAGTCTGCAAATATTTATCGATCAACCCTACTAATCCAATATGCAATCTTCAAATACATGTCAGAGTCCCATGGAAAATACACCTTTCTACTCTCAGGGATGAAAGTATTGACCCTTTACGTAAGGTTCTAAACTAACCACAGCGCTATTTAAAAGAATGTCGCTCAAGTCTTATCTTGTTCATTTTTCACCTCAGAACATATCCAATGACCAATCATTGAAACGAACTTGGCCTAATATGGGCTCATAAAGTAAGGTTTGGAAGCATAAATAAAAATTTGTAATTACTCAAAAAATATTCTGCAAATGTAAATATTTATCTCATTATTGTATAGATTTTCTAAATGAACGTATAACCGGACCTACGAGAACGACTAAAGTGGATACTTTCCACATGGGTTGTGTGCAATTATCCGGAACAAAAAAGTTCAATGTACCAGTGAATTTGTTTTTTAAACATTGCACGTCAGCTTGTTCATTTATCTTGTGACCAGAAAATGGCACACATATAGAATAAATGTACAGTGTTTTCAAGTAAAACATTTATTCTACGAGTAGGATTAAGAATGAAACCGACGAGCCTCAAGCGAGTCTGTTTCATTCTTAATCCTACGAGTAGAAACATTTTTTTACTTGAAAACGCTATACGTTTATTTTGTTTATCCTATAAATCTTTTACAGGGCAGTCGCTGAGAAAATAGTGCTGTAAGTTGCGAGAAGTGAGGACCAGTTTGGTCCAATTCGATCGACAAGCAAAACTGCCAAAAATAAACAAGGCGCAGTGATACATTTCTGTCTAAAAATAATACCCCTACAAACTTGAGCTAATGTTGCAACATTCTTTATTAAATGAACAATGTTTATCTTTCTTATTTTGTTTGTCGTTGATTTAAGTTGAGTTTTATAACCAAAGCAGACGACACGTGAATTTGTTTATTTACACTTTCCTAATTTGGAAAATGAAACGTCAATCATCATATCCCCGCCTTTCACAGTCGAACTTGTATGCTTTTCAAAGCTCAGTTTCGATTGATTTACTTTGTGTTTTCTTTGTTAATTGTTGTTCGTTTTATTGTTAGACAGAGTTGAAATGTGTCATATATTCTAAAACTAAACTAAACTAAACTAAACACTTCAGCGACGGTCAACGTTTCATAAATGCCAGTTGATTTTGTCTACCACAAACGTAAAACAGGTCATGACAACACGAATGCGGCAGAATGCGGCAGAGGTCAGAGGTCAATAAGTCCGTCTCCACTATAGGAATTAATTCTTTCAGTGTTAAACCTACAGAGAAACCATGTACTAGGTGAATAAAGAAAAGAATTATCCAAGACTTTTATTGTTCGAATAAAAGTCCATTTATTCTGATTTATTGGATAAAAAGAAAACACTTCTAGCGTTGTAGCGGTCATTGAATTATTTTATCCGATGTAAAATGGGTGAAGAGTCTAATATCAGTTTGAGATCCAGATAAACTCCGTCCCGATAAATGATGTCGATTATTTGACTTGCGCTGGTATCTGAAAATAGATAAAGTTTCACTTTAACAAATGCAATGCCCAGCAAGATATTTTCTGTAATCATTGAACCTTTTATGTCTCGCAGTACTATCACTGGCATAAATGCACTAGCGTTCTACGCCCATTCAACACTAAAACTACGATCTAAGCTCTCAACCCACCATTCAAATTACGTAAGGAATTCGGCGTTGTGAAAGCCTGGACCAGTCTAACCTTTAAATAGTCCATCGCCTTGTTTAGATTGAAGCTCGTTCCAATGAGGGGTCACATGATGTGGTTTTGTTGAAATTTTTTGAAAAATATGAAAAAACAAAAATTCAAATAACAAATGTTGATATCGTCTGCGTTGGGTAAATCGTTAAATCAACGAGAGTCTACGCATAAACTCCACGAAAAGTGGGTAAACACATAACCCATAACAGCGTTAACTTCCAAACATAATTTGTCTGGCAGTCCGAGAGCTTGGCTAAGATTCAACAATATGAGGAGTCTGAATTAGAGAACTGAACTGACAAAATGAATTATTTTATTTTGCCATGAAACATTTTACAAAGGTACAGCAGTCAACCTTGACTATTATTCTCCCTTGTAGCCGACTTAAAAATAAGAAAACGGCGCATTAACCATCTTTTGATGTTCTGTAAAATTTCTTTCATTATATCAACCATTTACACATCGTGTAATATATAATGCGGACACTGTCCTTTCAATTAATATGAAAGTCTAGGAGATAAAATTTGCTAATATTTTCCTGTGAAGAATGAAAACTTGCAAATTACTGTAAAAACACATTCGTAAAACAAAGAACCAAAGAGGAGTCTGACTTTGTGTTGATGAGTGTGATACCGATTGTGATATTGATATATATTCTTAATGATGGGTTAACTGTGAGTCAGTATTTATTTATATATTTATTTATTTATTTATTTATTTATTTATTTATTTATTTATTTATTTATTTATTTATTTATTTATTTATTTATTTATTTATTTGGTTTAACGACATTCTCGACAGTCAGGGTCACCTCGTGTCGGACAGTTTAAGGGTGGAGGATGCCAGAGTACCCGAAGAGAACCACCGGCCAACGGCGAACAACTATCGGACTCCCCAACGTACTAACTCCACACAAGCAGGGATGAAATTGGTTGAAGACAAGAGCACATTCGACGTGCAGTACGCTTTGGTGCACAACGCCATCGTGCAGCCACGTAGGCAGTTGGGATTTAGTGTCTTGCCCAATGACACAATGTGGTTGCCGCAGGTGGGATTCGATCCGAGGGCCTCTCGGCGTGCAGCTTGCATCTCTACCTGCTGGGCCATCCCCCCCCCCCACCCACACACACACACACACACAAACCAAATTGGCAGGAACGACTCGCCAACGTAGGTTCTGTAACTTTCACACAAGTTTGAAAGGCTGCGTCTCTTATCACGTTATAGCTCCTTCGCCAACCGAGGCTCTAATTTCACCACATTGAACACGAACTCAATAGATTAATAGATCATGCGAGCTGATAACTTGACTCGCAGTCTTTGAATTTTAATGTGAAACATTTACTGACATATAAACTCAAGATTGACGATATCAAAATTATCATATTGTTTGATCGAGAAAGAAAAATGAGGGGATCAAAGGGTTGATAGATAATAAACAGTTTCATACTTACCTATTTAAAGAAGATGTATGTTACTAGAACTCCAAGGGCGCCACCAACGACTCCAAGTGGTAGAGCAACAGCCGCCATTATTCCTGAAAGTTGATTAAATAATTCGGAGCCACACAATATGTCGATTTGATGCGTTAGTAAATTAATTTTTTTTAAATTCCAAACATCATGTAGTTTCAAAAGACAAAACATACGAGGGGATGTCAAAAGGTTTTGAGCCTAACATAGATAAAGCTGGAATATCGGAACAGAACATATTTTTTTTCAACACAATCCCCTTGTAATTCAATACACTTGTTCCACCTGGTCTGCCTGTCGTTGATGACGAGACCGTAGAAGTCCATATCTTGGTGCTGTAGCCAAGCCTCCACAACAGCAGTAAGTTCTTCATCATATTGAAATCTTTGACGACCATCTCTTTCCAAATTTGAAGAAACACTTACATGGTCAAAGTGACTACCATCTCTTTCCAAATTGGAAGAAACACTTACGTGGTCAAAGATTTCAAGATGATAAGGAACGTACTGCTGCTGTGGAGGGTTGGCTACAGGACCAAGATATGGACTTCAACAGACGGGGCATCAACGACAGGCAGACCAGGTGGAACAAGCGTATTGAATTACAAGGGGACTATGTTGAAAAATAAATATGTTCTGTACCGATGTACCGATATTCCAGCTTTATTTATGTTAGGCTCAAAACGTTTTGACATCCCCTCGTACAGTACAGTCGCCGTGGACTAGTCAAAATCCAAGGTTGGAAAGTGATGTCCACGCATGCATTTTGCAGGTAATAAAAATCATCATCATCAAAATTTTAATGAATGATGCACCGGATAGTACACTGTGCTGCATTAATTACATTTTTGATGATTATTCCTACAATAAGTGTTTGGAATCTAATATTATTGCGTCCGTGGAAATATTGTCCACCCGTGCACAGTGACCAGTCCACGGCGGCCGTACTGTAAGTATTACATTTCGTTGAATTCAACTTAAACTAACAGACTTCTCATTATGATAACATATCGATAACATATCGTCCCGCCAGTTCCAATTTGTTGCCAGTAGGCACATAGAACACATTGGAACTCAGGAAACTATTTGCCCAGCGAGTTTACCGTTATGATAAAGAAAGCACTTCTGCGAGTTAACTCTCGTCATACTGGTGTCACAATACCAAAATTTAAAACGCCAAAGTTATCCCAAATTACAATTAGAAATTTAACTATGAAAAAAGGTGGAAGTGTACCCTACAGAGATGAGATCCAATAAATTGTTACCAGACCGGTTTGGATTTTGTTAACCTATTCATTGGTGATGGTGGGCTGTTGCTTCAGCTTTAAAGGAATATTACAACCAATCGTTCTCAACACTCTTGACTAGGGTGACCTCGCGATTTACTAGAAATTTAGCTAATTCAATCTTGTTTGACAGACCTCATCGAGGTCTGTCAAACATGCTTGAATTCGATAAATCCCCATTTGTATTATGGGAAATATTTGCCAGATGAAATTTTTATATTTTGACATCAGTATGCAGAGGGTTAAGTTTCGTGATACAAACGCTCTCCACGAAAATTGGAGAGAATGTAGGCCCGTATTTGGTAAGATTTTAATGCATGTTGTACACTCCCCGCCACCACTTGTTTTGCATGCACAGTGGAGCATACTGTAATATGCATTTTACTTGAATTGAATCCTTTTTACAGTAAAAACTAGATCTCGTTGCCGAACCATTCTTCTTGCGCTTTAAAAATATAGGTTAGTATTCAATACGCCGATGGTATACGTTCACCCTGTACAGTCGGTCAATATGTCAGTCCGGCAATGGTCCAATTGACGTTTGGGAAGAATGAGTTATGTTGATTAACGATCCACGTACAAAGACCTCCAATGTCTCATTGAACCCCATGAGAAGTATGAAACGGACAAGCAAATTTTCAACTAACTAACTTTCGGATTCAACTCAGATATCCTTTGGTTAGAAGTTTGCGCGTCCTTATGTTTTTCTCCATAGACTTTCGGGAATAATGGTCGGATAAACAATCCACCCTGTTGTTGTTCCAGTGAGATACCAAACACAATGTTATGTGGAATAGGGAAAATTCGGTTCAATCTAAATACTTCGAAACTATTCGGTAACTCCCGAATCCAAGCACGGAAACGTTCCAAAGGTTATAGTCAAATCGGCTGACTGCGTGTGATTTATAAAAGTAAATTATTTCATAGCAGTCGTGCGCGTTTTGTTTGGGGAATCCCCAAATGTTCTGCCAGGTAGTTGACGAGTTTCGTATGAATCGTATAGGGCTAAACGCAAGGTATTTTGTCGGAAACATGCTGAACGTTTTGGTGTCAAACTGGCATTGCCTAGTTTTGGTTAAGACGCCCATAGAAACCCGAACACCGTGACCAGAGTATTGAATATATCGCCCATTCCGCTGAGAGCATAACGTATTGCTCTGTGGATTTAAAGGAACGGCTCTAACGCATTTAGTTTATAATAGATCCATAACACCCTAGGACCTCTTGAGTGTGGTATTTAGCGACGATTGGTGTTTTAGAGAACGCTTTTCATTGTTGGTAACTACGCAGACTCTATGCTGAAACCGAGTGATACCAGCGCAAAACCTTTTCCTGTAAGATCAACATTACGTGGTAATTTCAGTTTACACCATCAAACTGCAAAGATCGCTCGCAAAACGATAACTAAAAGCAAAATGCCTGACAGACGACGAAGTGAGAATTGAAAATAATATTGATCATTGTTGTTGATCATTGTTGAAACAGAATAAGTAACTTTTCTTGACACTTTACCCAACTCGAATAGCAGTCAATATTTGCAAAATTTATTTCTTGAATACCTAAAACTGTTCATTTTTCATATAAAAACATAGCGTATGGTCCCTCAGGGGAACGAGCTTCACGATCGTTCCCACGAGGGGCCGTAAGCTATGTATTTGAGAAATATTTATGCAAGTGTCGTCTGTTGTTCGAGTTGGGAAAGGGTTAAGTAAGCAAAATCATTTTTTTCAGAAAAACAATGAAAAAACTAATACAAGTTGGATGACCATTTTTGGAAGTAGTTGACTAGTTTAGAACCTTATTTTGTTACCCCATTTTAAACAAACGAGAAAGGATATCTTTATTGAACTTGATCGATATTAGCCGCTCTAAATATTATACAGTGGAAACATGTAATTTGGTATTTCGCTACTCAAAATGTGTTCATCCCAAAACTGACTTATATGCTTGTGCTGGAGACGTTCAAGGACCCCAGAAGCAAATTCACAGTTAGCGTGCCCTCAGTTAGACAAACAATCAACCGCGAGTAGCTTGCTAGGTCCTCAAGTTCTTGAACGACAACGAAGACAATGGAGAGATCATGAATCGGACAGCCGATTTACGAAGAGCCCTATGTGTACTCTTTTCTTAACAAAACGTAGCAATTGATCTAGTTATTCTGTGTCTAACCAGGCAACTTTTACTTTTCACCGGTGCATTTGTTTTAACCTTTCCCACTATGACAAGACATTTTTAAATAACAAACTGCTGCCTCGGTATGGTTAATCGACTGAACCATATCATATCATCTGTCGTTGAGGGCTGAAAATTACCTCCTGTAAATCCTGTTGTCTTTGTTGAGCTGAATGCTTCTTGATTCACATACTTTACTTCGTGTATACTATTTGGTTGCGCGACCAAATATATGGGCTGTAAAATAAATATATTTATTACACATCTATTCAACTTTAAACCCTTGTTTTTAACGGAATAGCCACTATGACATAAATGATTCTGCATTCAATGGGCGATGTACAAGCCGGAACTTTTTTCCCAGCACCGTTCATACTAGTTCCTTTCGCATCGAGTCATAAGTTACGCTTCGAAAAGCTTCCAAATTTCGTCATACAATTATCGACAGTCTGTCGCATAGTGTAAAAATGAAAACGTCCAAAGCAAAATAAAGTTGGTTCACAAAAAATTAGTTAACCAAAAATGAGATAATATTTTTAAAAAACCCAATCATTTCCAACTTGAACATTAACTAAGTCCCGTGGCCATCTCGTTTTGTGGATCCGTTATATCTAAATTGGTCAACTTTATTTCGGTAAATCTTCGTACATCTTGACATGCTTCGAACTTCTTTTAAAAATGTTTCTCCCAGCTGTTTTGCAATTCTGCACAAATTCGTACTTATATTTTTACTAACAGTAATAGCCACCAAATGGTTAGGCGTGAATGGTCCGGGCACCAGCCGAAGAGAAACAGCGATACGAATTTCAACAAACACTGGTTCAGAAAAGGTTGTTTTGATTTTTTATCGATCCATTTGATCAGTACAGCTTCAGTCAAAACAAACAGACCCTTCACCTTTAGGTTTTAACATCGGAATTAAAATTTGTTTATTTAAATGAATTTTAATGCATGGGTTGTGTAATAAACACAGAACGCGATGTGCGTTTGAATCGGTGGGTGTTTTACATAACGAGTTGGAATGGCGTAGTCATGTTTCGCGAGGGCCGTAATAGGTGGGTGTTTTACATAACGAGTTGGAATGGCGTAATCATATTTCGCTCGGGCCTACGGCCCTCGCGAAACATGACTACGCCATTCCAACTCGTTATGTAAAACACCCACCGATTCAAACGCACATATCGTTCTGTCTATAGATACATAAATATAATGCAGAATAACAAAAGAAGGTACGTATGAGAAAAAAGTAACGTTATTGATCAGATACCTGATAGAAAATCTGAAATTTCTTCAAACACACGGTGCTATAAATAGCATTGTACTCCAGTTCAACATTCTATGGGAATCCTACACCGACGCCACCCATACCCATGGAGAACTGTTCACCTAACACGAGCAGAAGACGACACTTGAAAATTCTTCTCATGAATAATTCATTTGTTATTTCAAAAATATCGCGTATGGCCCCTCACTTACACGAGTTTAACATAGAGCTCTGCGAAGCTCCGAAATCTAACCCGATTTGAAATCGTTCCGATGGTTTGCTTCGATTCGTGTAGCGCTGATGCGGAAAATTTTGAATCAACGAAGTGTTCTCAAAATCCTACTAAGCGTCTCCTCTTGAATTCTTCTTCTTCCATCAGGTCTCCTGTACAGAAGAGTTCAAGGAGAATCCGGTTCCGAAACTATCTTTGGGAATATTTTTAATTATTTGCCGAAACAGATGAGTCGCCGGTGCACACATTACTTAAATGGAGTCTGGCAAAATGTTGTAAGATGAAATATAAATACAAATAATAAATACAGTTTAGAGCCATGGACCCGCAAAATTATGAGCTCTCGGGCTTTACAGTGCACTTTTAGTTTATAGCAAATATATTATAGTGAACACAGGGAGAATACACTACTAACGCACACGGAAAACTCGGGTTAAGAGGGGTTTTTTGTTTTCAGTGCCGTTGTGAAGCTTTCCGGCGTCTTTGCTGCCTTAAGGTGGTCGGGAAGCCTATTCCAAAGAGAGGGACGCGCCGCGGAAAACGTGAGATCGCCTGTCGTTGCGAGGACGTCTGGTTTATATGACAGGGAGTTCCAAGTTGTTGAACGGAGGAATCGAGATGGTACATACATTTGTACCAGACTGCTCAGATAATCAGGAGCCATACAGTACAGAGCTTTGAACGTCAGATGGAACAGCTTATTCTCTATCCTTTATCCTTTCTTTAACTGGCAGCCAGTGCAGATGAGAGAGGAAGGGGTAATATGGCATGATTTCCGTTGTCCGGTAATATTTTTTGCTGCACAATTCTGATATACAACTTGAAGTACAATGAGATTCATTTCGCGATTCGATTCGAAATCTTCTACCTGAATTTGATTCGACAAGAAATTTGAGATTCCTTGGGCCCTTGTTTAACAGCTGTTTTTCTTCAATTATTCAAGAATGTATTTTAAAGTATCGTCATCTACTCGTGTTAGGTGAAGAGTGAAAAGGAATGCAGTCCATTTTAACCGTCTCCAACTCTGTAACCAACAAATCGACCACATTTACTCCGATATGTTTGAAAAGAACACCTGATACAGTTCTGTTTTTCTCCGGGACATGACCAGTCTCCTTTCAGTGAGGGTTCATTAGGCACGTTTGCAAAACGAATGCAACTCAGTTAGCATTTCTGTAATAACCATTACACACGTCTGTTTCGACGACTAAGTCTGCAAGGACGATTGTGTCCGCAAGTCAATTACGTCGACAAAACGAATGAGGATTGTGTTAGCAGGCAGATATGTGGACACAATCAGTTTACGTTTTACGGAAGTAATCGGCTTGGGTATGCCGCACGGTATATCGATAAACCGATACATACCGGTATTCAAACCAGTATCGATTGAATACCGGTGTAATTACAAAAATATTGGTTTATCGTCATTATTTATTTACCCATAATTTAATTTTCAAGATGTCTTGAGTTTTAACTGTAGTCTCGAATGAATTTTATCCTTTTACTCAACTAATAAGCCGCATCCGCTCACGTAATATACAAATTCAGCAGTTGAATTTGTTTTTTAAATTCAACAAAACCATATCATGTGACCCCTCATTGGAACGCGCTCGGCGAGCTCGTTCCAATGAGGGGCTCACGATTTGTAAAGGGTTATTCGAACTGCATCATCAAGGTATGCTAATTCGTCCATTGTAATGGATCAAGTCCTGATTGTGGTATGTAGTACTATATATGCTGAGATATTTAAACAATCTTTCGATATACCGGTATATCGCGGTATTTTTTTAATACCAATACCAGTATTCAGTTTAGAATATCGTGCAGTCCCAGGTAAGCTGACGTAATCGTTGTGATCACTGCATGCGAATATGATTGGCTTCTTTGCGGACACAATCTCCTGGCGTTTTGTGGACGTAATTGGCTAGCGGTCACAATCTCCCTAGCGGACCTATTCGGTTGAAACACGTATCCAAAAGATTTTGTGATGTACACATGCGAACAGTACAGTACAACATTGTGTATATATAATCTTTTATTATATGCTAACCTGTGAATTATCGCAAATTATTTAAAAGAATTTTCTCGATATCCATCGACTCGATAGATATCGAGAAATATCCCTCAGTAGCTTTCTAAATGCCGTCACGCTACGCGGCGTCACGTCGCCTTGAAAGAACGATCAGCTGATCTTTGTTATTGTTTTGAAACGTTCGCATCTGGAGTAGAATTGGGCTGAATATTGTGCAATAAAATGTCTCGTAACATACAATAAAAAAGAAAAACTACTCTATCTTAGTCAGCATCTGGAATTATCTCATCAGTGCGGACCTGAAAGTTCTATTTTTCACTGGCGGCTGCGCGAGTGAAAAATAATATTTTCAGGTCCACACGATGCTTTTTTCAGCAGCTTCCCAAATGACGTTACGCATTGCACTGAAAGTCGCACTGAAGGAACGATCAGCGTTTGTTATTGTCTTGAAACTGTTTGCAGTCGAATTTGGGCTGAATACTGCGCAGTAAAATGTCACGTAGAATATAATAAAAAGAAAATGTATGCTGTTTTTGGTGAATATCGGGAATTATCTCGAGCAAGCGCTCGTGAAAAATAAAACTTTCAGGTCCACACTCATGAGATAATTCCCGATATTCACTAAAAGAGCGTAGATATCATCTATTTATTATGCCTACCACACTAAGTTCTTTTCTACTCGGTTTTCATACACATCGGAAAAAAAAAACATAACGCGGAACCCGTCAAGACTGTCTGAAAGTCAGAAAAGTGGCGCACAAAAGAATATGCTTTCTGCAAGGTGTAGTTTAACAAAGCAACCATGTGCAATTATGATGTAACGCATTCATATATTTTCCAGTACTTTGGATAAATTACATAATCATCCATAATCACCGAGTTCTATAATTAGTTTGTGTTTCCGATGTTGATAACGAGACAGCAAAATGAATAACTGAGTAGGATCGAATAACATTTGCGCCAACAGGATTATTGCGGAGCGAATGTTGTCACATATCACTCCTTTCGGTAAAAGAAGTGATATATTTTGAAGAGTTGACAAGTGCATTTATTATACCTAATTATAAAACACAATGTTATTTTTCCATACGCTGCAGTGGGTCAATTTGCAATGTTACCCGGCCGTGTAACATTGCCATGTAACATTTTTCGCAATGTTACCCACTGAATCCGAAGTGTTCTGAGGAGGCACGCGGAAACGCACAAAGCAAAAAGAAGTGACGTCATTTATCTGACAAGAGACGCTGATTTCCGCATTCCACTGTTGTTTACCTTGGATAATATGGCTTCCGTAAACACTTCTCTATTGGCACAAATGTCTTTAGAAGAGATTGATCATTTAGTTCAAGCAAAAGACAGTATTAGCACTAAGCGTTGCATCGCAAGATCGAAAGACATTTTTTATCGAGTACTTACGTGAAAAAGATGTCAACATCGATGTGAGATCCATGTCTGCAAGTGAACTGAATAAACTTCTCAAAGGAATTTACGCTTCGGTGCGAACGAAGACAGGTCAATATTTTAAAAGAAATACTCTTCGATATGGACTTAGTAGGTACCTGCATTTTGAAACGGGAATAGATGTGACAGAATCCACTGATGTTGATTCTTCAAGGCACGTTTACTGTGCCGTTCGCGCTGATTTGAAGAAGAGGGGATATGGGGACACGGAACATTATTAAAGTATTTCTATCGAGGACATGGCTAAATTATACCAGGACAAATTCGTGTTTTCGCCAAATATACCCACTAGGCTTCTCCAAAAGGTGTGGTTTGAAATAATGGGAAAAGGGGAAACTTGAGAGACATGACACGCAAGACATTTGCTGTTAGCACTGATGGCAGGGGAAGGAAATATGTATATCAAAAAAGGATGAAATGAACAAAAATCACCGGGAAAAGACAATCCGAATGACACAAAGGGAAAAGGTAGGATGTATGAGTTACCCAATAACATTATGTGCCCTGTCAAGTCATATCACCTGTACATTTCAAAACTACATCCAGAAAATGAAGCATTGTGGCAGCGACCACTGGACTCTTTCACAAGTAACGAGCCATGGTACTGTAAAGCTCCTCTTGGAAAGAATACGATCGCTAAAATGCTTCATATTATTTCCAAAATGACGAAACTCTCTAAAGACTACACAAATCACTGCTACACTTGACGATGCAGGAGTTGAAGCGAGTGATATTATGAGGACAACAGGACATAAAAATGAAGCATCCATATGTTCGTATTCGCCCCGACTCAGTGGTGGGAAGAAGAGAAACATTTCAGATATTCTTTCCACTGTGCGAAATGTTGATGCTAATAATAGCGATATTCAAATCGATGTTGATGCAAAATGGTTTAGACTGGAAAGTGATTGAACAGGTGATATACCGCAGGATGTTTTTGATGATATTTTAAGCCTCAGTGACAACGAATTGAATGAATTATTGGAGCCAATGAACAGCTCATCATTGAATTGATTCTCAGAACAACAGAATATTGCATTACCCAGAGTGTCACATAACGCGACTGACACAACTGTATTCCCAGCTCCATGTAACTCTGAGCAAAAGCTGATAATTTTTTGTCCCCAGTTTGTGAACTCTAACGTCACAATGAATGTTTATGGTGCTATGCCAAGTCTACCAGAACAGTGAAAAGTGTCTGTGAAACGAAGAAATGTTATTTCATTAACTGTTATTGTTATATGCCTTAAATACTGTTGTCAAACTAGCTTGTTGTTGCAATGCATCCCAACCAGAGAAGTTTTATTGATATTTTATATGTTCCGGGGAAATATAGATTGATTCGGTATAATAATATAAAAATGATGACCTGGCAAGAGGGTAACATTGCAGATTGTCTCCCCTTGGAACCATTGTCTCCCTTGGCTTCGCTTCGGGAGACAATGGTTCCTCGGGGAGACAATCTGCAATGTTACCCTCTGACCAGATCATCATTTTTATAATGCTGTATTCAACAAATATCACCCCAAGCTCTGCAACACTTTGGCGATGACCACCCGCCCATTGTATATTCAATATCACTTGCTTTCTATGGTGTAACCGCTACTAACATTAGGGCCTATACTGGCTAATGTCTAATGAATAATATGACAAAAGAGTTGACATCAATACAGTTAGAGTGGAGTTATGGGAAAGAAGACGCATACCGATTTGAATGAGGGAAGATCCATCTCAACAATGAACGATCGTTTTTTAATCAGCTGTATCAACGTGTTTGCAGCGACGTCAAGTGGTACTTCTGGTGGATATTTTCCAATGTCTCCAATCGATGGTGCCACATCTAACATCTCAAAAGAAACGACAATGTCATCAGCAAATGTCAGCTGCAAAACAAATATACAGGTATGAGGAAGTATGAACAGTCATTGTTCAGATGCTACTCTTACACTGATTCCGAAAATTTCAAATCGTCGAAGTCTTCTTAAAATCCCACTAAATACCTCTTGAACTCTTCTTATTTCATCATACAGGAGACTCGATGTTAGAAGAACAATTTAAAGAGGTTCCGGTTCCCTAAATGCTTTTTTGGTAATATTCCAAATTTTCATGCTTATTTTTTCGAAAATACGCCGAGTCGTTTGGTACTCGGCAATTTGACAGATAGATATCAGCAAATACGATAGACCTAATGACGAACACAGACGGGATTGGCAGCATCACCGCCTTTTTGGCTCAAGTAAGGACTTTCCAATTGATTCATTGAATCATGTTAACCCTGGCTATTATACAAATCAATGTTAATCCCAAATGCCTCCTGTGGCAGAACTGATCCCTCAAAGAGGCCTGACTGTTCTGTGTGGCAGCTAACGCCATGACGTAATAAATAAGTCGCATTCAGTGTCACGTTAGGTATCGTCTCCAGTTGGTACTGGTAGTGTTCTTGGGATGCCCTGAAGACTGACTAACACCAATGTCTGACAAGTACGCAGAACATCCATGTAAGAGAAGCAGGAAAATACTGTGGAGTGCAACAAAGCATTTATCTGCTTTTCACACGTGTGGCTGTGCAACACACACGACGGACCCGGCTATCACATTTCGCTCTTAAGTACACGAGATCCCCCGTTAATGATGTCACTGGGCTTGTGTGTGAATGTGGTGTGAGCATTTATTCTAAAATTTTGGCCTGTCTCCTTCTACAACAACAGGTAGAACAGTATAAATTTGAGGACGCAACTAGCAAAATTGTTGTTCATGGACATCCCGGTAGACTAACCAGTAGACCGCGAACTGTAAAATTGCTTTCCGCGTTCTATAGTTTCTTCTGGTGCATGCAAGTAAGTTTATGATTAGACGTCCATTGTGTATGAAACCATTTGCTGGAATTTAACACTAGCACTCATCAAAATTAACCCTTTACCTAACATGAAAAGCAGACGACACTTGCAAACAAAGTTCTTGAATAACTAATTTTTTTCATTTGTTGTCTCAAAAACATAGGTTAAGACCCCTCTTTGGAACGAGCTCGACAAGCTCGTTCCAAAGCGGGATCATAACCTATGTTTTGTTTTTGAGACAAAAAATTAAAAAGATAATGAAAATTAATTGGTGATTTTTGTGAATAGCGCTGGCCGGTTTGGCGGTTACGTTGGGTAAAGGGTTAAAAGACCATTAGTTAATAGTAGTTATTTATTGTTTTCCTAGAAAAATCTGCAACCCTATAGTGGAGTGGATTGCCGCAGATGTTATGTTACACTAGTGGAAGAGTTTCTATCGCAAAATAACTCCTGCAGCAAAGTAAGGTACGGGGTGCCCTAGAAGTAGTAGTAGCACTAGTAGTAGTCTGTAGTTGGTAATATCTTCATTATTGCAACATGCGTTTACATTAACAAAATACGGATACATAAATAAAGAGTATCACGTAACCAAATGTACCTATATGTCACCTATAACAGCAAGCTATGTCGGATAAAGTACACATCTGAAGGGCAAATGAAATGTTACGTTACAATTACAATTTTGCGTCTGAAGCGTTGTTGTAGCAACTATACGACAAACTTTCGAGATAAAAATCCTTAAAATCTTCATTTTTTGAGTAAAATTCCCCTGGAACAGTCAATTTGTAGTTTTCTCTGTAGACCAGTCAATCCTCTCACGATCCAGAGTGAAAGATGAACTTTTCCCATCTAAAACACGCAGAGCACACAACTGCATAAAGTATTACCCAAGATGAAACTGGGAAACAGTTCAAAAACATCATCACTTGATAAATACAAATTTCAAACAACAATCGGACCCGATCCTGTGTGATCTACATCATACCCTGATCTTGTTGAGATGAGCCTAATTTCAGCCATCCAACTCAATACAAATAGTTAAACATGGAATTTATGAGGGGGAAATATTTGACAAGTTCCACTCTGGGAAGGGGGTAGTGAATGATTAATATGGTATATTCCAGACAGAAAGGTTCTGAAGCACTAGAAGCAAATCAAGATGACAGCAATATTCATAGTACTGAGAATTCAGATCAATCAACTTCTTCTAATGTCATTATTGTAAAGCTATCCTTTCGACGTTAGTATGACCCAAACATGAGGTTAGAAAATTGTTTTGGATACTGCTTGATAATTATATTCGTACCTTCTTCCCTCGAATAATTTTCAGACAGACCGTTAACTGAAGTGGATCTGAAGAGTGGTCTTCGGCGATCTGCATAATGGAGGGGGGGGGGGGGGGGGACTAAGTAAAGGTACAATCACTGTAACGCTGGGTTAAACATTTGAACTTTGATGACATCTTCTAAGCCAGTTCAGTACCGGCAGTTGGAAGAGTCCATATTTGCTAGTTTAGTTTAAACATATTTTTTTGCTACACTTTTGGCCAAATTGGATTGGAGGACAAGTGATAAACACTTAGTTTACCCTCCTTTCCTTCAAATTTGAAATACATATATTACATGAGAAACAAGCTATTAGAG
Organism: Pictodentalium vernedei; assembly: GCA_031216915.1. Taxonomy (NCBI): domain Eukaryota; kingdom Metazoa; phylum Mollusca; class Scaphopoda; order Dentaliida; family Dentaliidae; genus Pictodentalium; species Pictodentalium vernedei. The sequence continues at coordinate 205,520,343 of CM062292.1, forward strand.
AGATAGAGAGAGAGAGACGGACGGACGGACGCGGACGGACGGACGGACTGACGGACGGACGGACGGACGGATGGAAGGACGGACGGACCGCATATGTACTTGTGAGGTGATTTTAGTGTTAGGTATGGGGAAGATTGCGCAACTCATAAGTGGGTTTTTCGCACCTCACAAGTTGAAAAAAACCTCAGAAGTGGCTGGTGTACTGACGGGTTTATCCCCCAACCTCACAAATAACGACTGTACACGGACGGTCACCTCGCAAGGCCATCGGCGGTGGCCCGAACGGACGGACGGACGAACGGACGGACGGTAGTTCTTAAAAATGGGAGTTGTGGGCTAAATTTTTTGCGGAAAAATTTAGCATTTTAAAACGTTCGGACAACCGCTAAAAATCGTTTCTTTGGAAATTATTTGGGGTGAAAAGACATGGTTAGATCCCCCTGGATTAACATGGAGAGAGGGCAACGCTAATCCCAGCCGTTAATTGACCATAAACCTTAGCATAAACCCAGAAAAAAACGCTACAAATCGATTCTTGCCTCATGAGTCTCATATTTTAGACATTAACCTCATAATATTTGTACGTAAGCTCATAATCTGGAAGTAAGCTCATAATGCCTGTCCGAGCCAACAGAAAAACCCTCATAAGTCCTGTATTATTGCCCGGACGGACGGACGGACAAGAGAAAGAGAGAGAGAAGGAGAGAGGAAGAGAGAGAAAATATTAAATGGTGATAACTCATGAATAATCTCCCCACCTAACGTTGTGAGGAGATACACTTATTTCATCACGGATTGGTTTATGAAAAACAAGTTTCGAGATACATGTCTTGTAGACATTGGGGGTTCATTGTGATGTGAGGAGTGTTGAGTTAAAAGTCTTTCTTCAGACAGTAGATCATAAACGTCATGTCCCAAAAAGAAGAAAAACATCCGTGGACAATGATGATAATCATGATTTGTACATTCTTCTTTGTGTGGCCTTACAACATAATGGGTTTATATTTGTTATTTAAGGGAAGCCAAATTAATATTTTCAACGTGCAGCCTTGGGGTTGCGCGTTAAAAATATTGGTGTGACCACTCTACTATTTCAGAGAGAAACCATCTAAGTTATGAACTCGGGTCATATCACGATCCTGGCCGAAAAAGGGTTATTTGGGTTCAGAAGGTTAAAATATCTCGGAAGTCCATTATCTTAAACTGTTTGAGCATTTACTGCTTTTCCACACAATGTTAAACTTACGGAGTTGACAACTTCATTGCGATGGTGTTTCAGTGGAAATTCACTCTTTGTTTTGTACTTGTACTCCGTAGAGCATTATTAGTTTCTTCGTGGGTGTTTTTTAACTTTTTTATAGCTATGTATACGCACCGTTAGTTTGGACACACGGAGAGGAGATATATTCGTCTTTGCCATAATAGCCACCAGAACCGAATACTTGAACATTTGCCGATCTTGATCTATCTGAGCTCTATATTGACCTGCAAGGAACAAACATGATTGACAAACCTGGTACTGAATCTGTCTAATTTTCTTAACCCTTTACCCAACGCAGTCTATTTCAAAATTTATTATTTTAAATATCATTTTTTAAATTTTTTCAAAAAATTTCAACAAAACCATATCATGTGACCCCTCTTTGGAACGAGCTCGTTCCAATGAGGGGTCACATGATATGGTTTTGTTGAAATTTTTTGAAAAAATTTAAAAAATGATAAAGGGCTAACTTGCTCTAGCTGATGTTTTTGTCACCATGAATATCAAGTTCTCGGGCTAGCAGTCAAATTCAGTATTCGACGCTGTCATGGGTTATTTGTTTACACATTTTCGTGACGTTTGCGCGCAGATTATCATTGGTGTGATGTGGTCTCCCTCACTCACAAAGATATATAGATATTCTATTGTAATCCAGTTATGGATATTGCAATTTATAAGTATTTAATTGACATTGAACACATCAAGATATTAACCGATTTGCAGCACGGAAAAGACAACAAGCGGCGACAACGTGAGCTATTTAGAACAAAATACTAATCCGAAATAGCAGTAAATTAACAAATATAAGTGAAATTTCTCAATAATGATATTAGAAGGTAATATTGTATAAATTATTTATTCGCCAAAATGGATTGTTTTAAGAAGTCCACTTAACCCCTTTTGGCTTATTCGGATGACGCTATTCCTTCAGGTCTCCTTCTATGCTCCTAGTACCTTGGGTGTACTAATTTGGTTGACGTTATTCCTTTTATTACACAGCACTATGTAATCTGCATCTACAACAACACTAAACTGTGAGAAAAATGAAAATTTGTCCGCACATATCGCGGAACGGAAATCGTTGACGGACTATTTTTAAATAAAATCGAACTTTCACTAGGATTTTCTATAAATCGTGCAACGCAATTACAATTTGAAACGCTAGCAATAGCTGAAAATCGCCCCCTGAGTTCCAGTATGTTCTATGTGCCAGTAGGTTGGAACTCGGGAGACGAAAGAGTAACATGGGTTCCCCTCGTAAATTTGGTTGGCGATAAAATGTGGGTGTTTTTGGTCGTAGATGGCTGTCAAATGAATTGGTGAGTGTCCTTCTAATAATTGTTTTTATCGATCTGAAGGCGTGTAATAAACACAGAACGACACACTGCAGCCTCTCGTTCTATCATACCACGCTGGCACTCGTGCCACATTGATTAACCCATTCACACGTATGTGTCTTCCTGTGTATATAGGCCTCGTTCTATGACCTTGGCACCGTGAACGGACTGGGTTTACGTTATTCCTTGTAATCCTCGTTTTATGATCTTGGTACAATGGACGTACTGGGATGATGTTATTCCCATTGTGCCTTGTTCTATGATCTTGGCAAATTGGACGTATTGGTTTGGCCCTTATGCATTGTATGCCGCGTCCTATGACCTTTACGCGTTGGACATATTCGCCTGACATTATTCCTTGCATGCCTCGTTCTATGACATCGGTACCTTACAGGTACTCTGTCGACGTTATTCATTCTATTTCTCGTTCTATTGCCTTACTCGGTTGACGTTATTTCTTGGAGGTCTTTTCCCGTGTTCGTTGTACTTAGGACGTATTCGGTTGAAGTTATTCCTTGTAGCCCTCGTTGTATGACCTTGATACTTGGTCACATACGTTATCCCTCGTGTGCCTCATCCTCTGACACAAGGTACCTTGGACGTACTCTGCTGACATTATTTATTGTATGCCTCATTGTATGATCTTGGTAACATGGAAATGCTCGGTTGGCGTTATTTCTTGTAGGCCTCGTTCTGTGGCTTAGGTAACTTGGACGTACTCGATAGGCGTTATTTCTTGTCTGCTTTGTTCTGTGACCTTGGTACCCTGGATGTACTCGGTTGGTTTTATTCCTTATAGGTCTCGTTCTATGACTGTGGTACCTTGGATGTACTAGCTTGACGTTATTCCTTGAAGACCTCGATCTATGACATTGGTACCTTGAACGTGCTAGGTTGGCGTTATTCATTTTATGATTTGTTTTATGACCTTGGTACCTTGGAAGAACCCAGTTGACCTTATTCCTTATAGGCCTCGTTCTGTCACCAAACATCTATTATGGAACGGAAAACTACAGAGTATGATCTGGCAATCAGCATCAAGATGCTATTTCCATGACAGGTTCATTGCTCTAAAAACAAAGGCGGACAGAGACTTTCGACAGGATCGTGACTTTCTCCCCGCATCGCTATAGAATCTCAACGGTAGAAACAGAAATGCGGGAACATGGAATTTAAGATTCTATTTTCGTTTGTCTTGGTGTGGTTTTGATTTCGAAATATTTTATTCCAGAAAATCTGGACGTACCCCCTCCTGCCACCTGAGGTGTAAGTGAGAAACGATCGAATCGCGATCTGATCTAAAAAGAGACTACTTTTGTGATCAGGGTACTGTAGACAATAAAAATGTAATATAATAAAACCAGGCTGTTCGGTTTTGATGCCCTAACTACATGTAGCCACGCGGTTTGTGGGACACCAGTCACGTGGTATTCCACGGTCTTTACTCCTTATGGTAAAGTCCCTTATGTAAACCACAGACTTCAGACGTTGCAACCCAAACTTTTTCGTGAACTGCTTTCCGAACATTACTTGATAATGAAAGAGAATTCTCTCACCTGGAAGGCGAAATCTAAATATTCTTCTATTTCTAAACGCGTAGCATGCGCTGATGTCATCGTGGAGAATATTTGGCCTTTCCCTAATAAAACGGTAGATGTTGTACTGATAGTTCCAATTGACCTGGAATGCAAATAAGGTAAAGAGTGTAACAAAATCATTACATGCAGCCAGCGACAAACATTATTAACCCTTTACCTAACGTGAAAAGCAGACGACACTTGCAAAAAAAATTCTTGAATAACTATTTTTTTTCATTTTTTGTCTCAAAAACATAGGTTATGACCCCTCGTTGGAACGAGCTCGACGAGCTCCTTCCAACGAGGGGTTATAACCTATGTTTTTGAGACAAAAAATGAAAAAAATAGTGAAAATTAATTGGCGATTTTTGAGAATAGCGCTGGCCGGTTTTAACCGTTACGTTGGGTAAAGGGTTAATATAGGATGAGGAATTAGAAAGAGGAAACAATTGTGGTGTTCGGGGTTGCTGACAGAAGTTAGCTATGTAAAGCATTGCGTCGCGTATCACTTGTATCCAACGATGCACTATCTGTCGGGCATTATATTATTTCCTCTCCTTATCCCATCTCGGGGGAGTGTTTCACCCGTCAATTCGAGAAACAAGCTGGTTCAACAGTTACCCAGACGTGACGATCAAATTCGGACAATGCCGTTCACAAAATTCATCATTAGATTTAGTTGATTTTTCTCGAGCGTTTGCCTCCAACTCATAACTTATGACTCTCCTTAGAAATAGCACCTCCCAATCAGGCGTCACACGGTATGTTTCCAGTGTCCAAAAGTCAACACTGATGGTTAATTAAGAGTTTTCTTCAGTTGTATGTGGTAAAGTATTAGAAGGCGTAATCCATTATACACAAAATGAAAATAGGTAATAGGTAATTATTTTAGTGTTAGTGGGTCATCGTGGAAATAGCTCCCGTTTGCGTCTACTGGGGTATGGGCCATTATAAACTGGCTTCATTTTCTTAAAAAATCATTGAGTTTATATAAATGTGCGGGAAAATGTTGGTGGTCATGGGCAAAGAAATCATCCGTGAACCACACTGACCGTCCTTCCTCGAGAAAGCCCCAGGAACGCACCATTGCACGGGTTTGGTTATGCCTTCTAGTTTAAAGATCAAAGGACAACACCTGTATAGCACGTGCTAGAGGCGGGCTGGCCGTATGTCCACTGAAAAGTGCCCCCCACCCCCAACTCCCAAATATGTAAGACTGTTCTTTGTTTATTGCTTCCGAGTCTGCAGTATAATAATTGTACATGTGTGACAGTTCATGCAAAAATGCCAAAAATCTACTGTAATGTACTAGAATGCATTTAGCTCTTAATGTCAGATTCACAGGTAGACATCCTAACATATATATAATATTCTTCTGTACACTACACACTAGCCACTCAGCCTACGTAAACAATGATTATTGTTGTCTGAAGAATAGACATTTATTACACGCCTATTCTATGTAATCCCCATCTACAACAACACTAAACCATGCGGAAAATGAAAATCCGTTCCACACATATGTGCTAAACAGAAATCGTTGACGGACTATTTTTAAAAAGAAGCAAAATTTTCTACAAATCGTGCAACGCAATAACAATTTGAATCCCTGGCAATAGCTGGAAATCGTCCTCTGAGTTCCAGTGTGTTCTATGTGCCAGTAGGCACATAGAACACATTGGAACTCGGGGACGAAATAGTAACATGGGTTACCCTCGTAAATTTGCTTGGTGATAAAATGTGTTCTTTTTGTTGATAGTTGTCAAATAAATTACTGAATGTCCTTCTTTTTATTGTTTTTATAGACGCGAAGGCGTGTAATAAACACAGAATGACACACGCGTGTGATTGCGGCCTCTCGTTCTATCATTCCGCGCAGGTACTAGTGCCATATCGATTAACCCATTCACACGCGTGTGTCGTTCTGTGTATTTGTTATCTGAAGAATAAACATATAGTGTATTTATTCTTGTTGAATCAGGCGTTGATATGGAAAAGATGGCGGGCGTCGGCTCTCCAACCGACATTTGTGTCAGAAACTCAGTGTGAGGTAGGCGTTGTTGTCACCCGCAGCATTGCTCCTTCGCGCCCTTTGTTCACTTATGACTTTTGTTGCACGCTTATGCTTTTATTTTCATAAAATACGTGCCTTTTCTGAAAAAACCGAAGCGAACAATATTGTTTTTGTATTTCGGCTTCGAGTTCAATATTACCCTTCTGCCCAAATCGATCGAGTGCGGTAAAAAATGACAGTTCGAGCGAGAATGCCGTTCTATCTATAAATGCTTTGTATTTTTAAGGATAGTCTCTTACTGAATGTATAGAAATCTTGTGTACGCCGATATCCAATCAAAAAAAAATGATAACCCTTTCAAACCATTATGCATATTTTTGGCATAAAGGAAACCATTTCGTTCGATGGAAAGACAACACAACAAACGACAAATCATAAGATGGCTGTACGATTACATTATTACTTAGACCTTTACCCAACGCATATTGATAGTAAAATTTATTATCTTAAACCAGAATATACCCATAGTAGCCTGGTGTACCAAATGTTCTCCGCGGGTGTTGAACATTTGGTACACCAAGCTACTATGGGTATATTTTATTTGTACCAGGATCGTCAGATTATTAAGAGTCGCTATTATTTTTTCTCGATTTTACTGAACAACAGACGTACATACGTGTGAATCTGTTTTTGTTTACAAGAGCTTCGGTTGGCGGTACTTACGCTGTCAGTCTTATCGCAGAAACGAAATGGAAAAAGAAATGGACCCATTTTCGTTTTTATTAACATGAGACAATGCATATTTGTTAACTTTTGGCATGTTATGAGAAAAACCCATTTAATTAACCCTTTACCCAACGTAACGGCCAAAACCGACCAGCGCTATTCACAAAAATCGCCAATTAATTTTCATTATTTTTTCATTTTTTGTCTCAAAAACATAGGTTATGACCCCTCGTTGGAACGAGCTCGTCGAGCTCGTTCCAATGAGGGGTCATAACCTATGTTTTTGAGACAAAAAATTTAAAAAAAATAGTTATTCAAGAATTTTTTTTGCAAGTGTCGTCTGCTTTTCATGTTAGGTAAAGGGTTAAAAACGTAATAAATAATTGCCACGTCCATTCCATTCTCCACGAGGCGAAGTGCGAGAAATTTAGATAGGTTTGGATTCAGATCGACGTCACCAAAGGTCAGCTTGGATGTAGTTCTACTATAGGTGTAAAATTTAAGTACTGAAATCCCATTTCTGGCGTGTTCACCGCGGTTGGTGTGTAAAGCCAAATTTTATGTCGTAAGCATTTTATATATAGTAGAATATGTCATCATGGTATAAATAATTGTTTTTTAAAATATATCGACAAATATCAACAACACCAACTCATGTGATCCATCATTGGTTTTAAAATTTTTAAAAACATTTTTTTAACCGCTTAATTTGCAAATGTCGCTGGCGGGTGCGATCGATTCGCTAGGAAAAAGGTTATCCTCCCAACAGAGACGAACTACATTTGGCAGTATTATTGTAATCGATTTTCTGTTGGACGATGCCATTCAGGAATTCAGTGCTGGAAGGGCTAATGTTTTATCGTCATATGGTAGTCTTGTTTAAATTACTAAAATATAAAACTTTCTGTGTAATACTTACACTAGGAACTGATATGCGCATCTGTACAGGTATAGGTACCTTATATTTTTCTGGACTTGTCTCGCCCCACGAATCCTGAAACGATACTCACAGTGTACTTTTTGAGAAATATAAAAGCTTTTTTATCTCGAACCTTTCAAGCTTTTTGTGCATTATCATCATCAAATAGACATCACGAAGGGCACGGTAGAGTTGTATTTTGGTCTGACCATAAACGGGTGCTATTTGGTCCAGAAAATCAAAGTTTGCAAAAGCCTTTAGTTTCCGTTCGCCGGTATTTCAAACACTGAACAACTGATAGAAGCCATAAAGAGGTTAACCGATGCTGAAAGCGTGGATATGCTGAAAAAATAATGTGGTTCGTTTTGGTGTATGGTCGAATTTTGAGATCAGTAAGTATGACAAGATATATTCATATGCTTGCAGCGTGAATGTCGTAATGTACTCTCAGTTCAGTTCTACGAGGCGCCCTCCTGTCGACATCTTTGTTACGTCAGTTTTTTTTTTTTTTTTGTGAGTACCCAGAACACATATTTTGTTGCCTGGTACCGCTTTCGTGAAAACTGCAACAGTTTTATGCCGAATTCCTATTTGAATGACTAAGAATGTCACATCATTTGCGACTGATTGTTAGTGAGGAAACACAGACCCTTCCAGCCGTAGGCCTATGAGGGCGCTTCAACTAGCAACTGAGCAAGACCCATCTCTTTGCGGAAAAGGGTTCATGGCATTTTAATAGACTTGAAGCGCTAAAACTTAGATCGAGAAGGGAAAGCTGAAAAACAGTTCTGTGAAAGAAATAGCAATTGTGAAAGAGCAAATGGCACATGGCTGGCAGAACCACGAGAAAAGAAAAAAAACTTACATAGCACAGTTGTAAGTTCGAAATACTACAGCTGTGGTGTGCTCAAAACTGTATTTATCCTTTGACGTTTGCACTTTTCAAGAAGCTATCAAGGTTCACTTTGTGTCTGGATTAATACATGGGTGGTAAGACGCCTCAATATATGAGGAGTGGTGAATACACTTGCCGAAATAACCGGTCCTGTTTCCTGTTACATGCTACATTCTGGTGTCACCGAGAGCAAATTAGTCTTGTGCAGTTAAAACTAGATGTCCTGTCATGAACTGTGCGCTTATCTAGGCTTAATTGCTCGTAGGAATTGCGCGCAATTGCCATATTGAATGGCATCCAAAGCACGACAGATTATCCCGGTTACTCAGAGCAAACACAGGCATTGTTTCTGCCAATGAACCTCCGAGTTACCCATAGATCCATTGGCTGAAACATTGCTTGTGCACAGGCCATATGTACAGAATTTGATAGCCTTACTATGGTCATCACGCGTAGATTAACGCGTAGATCGACGTGCTGTTTGTGAGCATTTCATGACAGGACTTTTAGTTTTAACTGCATGTGATGTAGAATTAATACACTTCAGCTAGGTTAAACCAAGATAGATCATTTCGAAATAGTATGTGTACTCGCTGTAACTTTGATCAGATTTTTCTAGGTATCAATGTGAACCGGAAGAATTTCTTTCAATATTGGTCGAGTACGCGGTTATCACCCTATTTGAAACTGTTAATAATGAAATGAACATACCGCGGCGAAATACCATTCCCACGTCGATGGAGCTCCTAGGAAAAGCCTTGATGAGACCCATGTGTCACAGTCTATCTGTCTATTGGTTTTCTGAAATATCAACGACAAAATACTAATCACAAGATTAACTGCGGTATTTCAATATTTAGATGAGACAAAGCCTTTATGAATTCATTTTAAAATATTATTCGATGTAAAAATATGTCAGTAACGTTTTTTCCCCAAACCGAAGTCAACATGTGCACCAAATAATGGATTTACTGATGAAATGTTGAGTTTTGTTGTCTTAACACAGACGACGTTTGCATGGATAACGTTCAAACGTGGGTACCCTACGCCATTTCCTGATCGAAATCAATAGCGGATGCGCCCACACCGGACTTCAGTCACTACTCTAACTCTCTTTTCCACTGACCCCAGCAAGTTGTTTATGGTACTTTGTGGGATGTTATTCCACTCCTGAAGAAAGGCATGTGTGAGCTGAGCGATGTTGTTTGGGACTTTGAGTCGCTTCCTGGCCCTCCTTCTCAGCTCGTCGCCAAAAATACTCGATCGGGGACAACTCTGGACTGTACGGCGCCAATCACGAACTGAGACATTGGCTTGTTTGAGAAAGTGATGACAAACTCTAGCAGCATGCGGCCTCGCATTATCCTGCTGCAACGTAAGGTTACGCGCGTGGATAAGTGAAAGGACGTCGGGCACGAGACCCTGATCCCGATATCTTAAGGCTGTAAGACTGCCCTGGATGACCACGAGGGGTGTATTCACGCCATGCGAAATCCCCCAAAACCATAACCGACCCTCTCCCGAATCTGTCTTTTTCTTTAACCCTTTACCTAACATGAAAAGTAGACGACACTTGAAAAAAAAATTCTTGAATAACTAATTTCTTTTAATTTTTTGTCTCGAAAACATAGGTTATGACCCTCATTGGAACGCGCTCGTTCCAATGAGGGGTCAAAACCTATGTTTTTGAGACAAGAAATTAAAAAAATAATGAAAATTAATTGGCGATTTTTGAGAATAGCGCTGGCCGGTTTTGGTCGTTACGTTGGGTAAAGGGTTAACACACGCTTCAGAATATCGCTCACCTCGGAGTCGATAGCCGCGTGAACCGAGACTCGTCAGTGAATAACACACGTCTCCAAGAGACCCAAGTGAAACCGACTTGATGCATGTGCCCGCAGCCATTGCAATTGTCTTGGATATTCTCTGCGACCATGAGTGCCTACAACCTGACTCGTAGTCTCGGCCGCGGTTTGAACTCGCTTACGGAGGTTTGAGAGATGTATACCTCTATCTTGACGCTCCTAATCTTTCTGTGGCTCTGAGACACCCAACTAAATGAGCTATCGTTGACTCATGGACCCCAAATTGCTGGGCAACGAGACTTTGCGATTGGCCCTGCATAATTAGAGCAATAGCCCCCTTCCCTCCCCATCCCTTATCAACTTCGTACATTCGCGGCATTTTGCTTTTCAATCGAGTTGAAATGAAATGTTGTGCAATCGATGTGTACTGTTAAAAACTTCCATTTGGTATGGTTTTCAAGACCATGGCACGTGGGAGTGCCCCGAGTGCACGGTTTATCGAAGCATCTGTTGAAAGCATGTAGCGTCGCATGTGGTCATAGTTGACTGAATTTTAACCAAGGCTGTTTAGACGGCACACTGAACTAGCTATGTGTCAATTTTTACTACATTTGGTCTACGGATAAAAAGAAATTATATTGCCAAAACTGAACTTGCTTTTCTGTTTTCCTTCAGTATCTGATTTCAAAAGCGGACAGACAATATCGATCAGATAGCGACCCAATCGCAATCAGGTCGAACTTTTCTGTTAGATTTCCTGCCCCAACAGAAAACACGAAACCCTTGTACCTCGTGGTATTTTAGTTTATTTAGAAGATATGATTTTCTTTCCCAGACTTGCCCATTATCAAGCTCGGTTGATATCACTTCAGACAAGGCTGATATGACGCCGATCTCGGTTGATGTGAATCAAGCTAGAGTTGTCCCCCTGGTGTGTTACCAGGCGCAGTTATTTCGTTTACAGAATTAATGATGGCAATAAGCAAGCATGGAAACAAGCAGTCTGTCATTTGCAGAGTGTGGTCCTCAGATGGTGAATTTCCTGATGCTATTCCGCACAGTAGACCCGTTTAACCTAAGGGTACCTATTTCTCTTTAGGTCTGAGACCTTGATTCAGATTGATGTCCATAGATGGTAAATTTAGTGATGCTGTACAGGGTAGCAGCACCAAATTCACCCTCTGGGGACGTCATTCAGCAGATGACAGACTGCTTATTTCTAGGCTAGGCTAGCTTATTACCATCATTAATTCCTCACCATACAAAAACTACTCCCTACTATTTTCCAGGCTTGGCAATAAGTAAGAATTTAGGTGGATGAAGAGAAAAAGGAAGAGACTTATGACCATTTTTGTTACCGATATATGCCTTCAAAGGGGTCTACTAGGGGTACTTTTTTATCAGGAATCTAATGTTGAGGTTTAAAAAAGTATCGGGGTGGGGGTGTAGAGGGGCCCCAAAAGTTACGATCAAAATTTTCCTCGACGATATAGGTCTTCAAAGGGGTCTACTTGGGGTAATTGTTTACCAGGAATCTAATGGTGAGGTTTAAAAAAGTGCCGGGGTGGGGTGGGGTGGGGGTGTAGAGGGGCACCAACAGTTATGACCAGCATGTTTTTTCACCGATATAGGTCTTCATATAATACTCTCCTCAGCGCGAGCAACGCCGGGTAACCCTGCTAGTTTCCCATATAATATAAATGCCATGTACCCTCTGTACGAAAGAGGCAATAACTGAAATAACATGACTCTGTCGAGATTACAGTATATCAGCGGCTGAACAGAAATGGTTAACAGCCCTTAAGCCAATGAGCGGCCCTCGCTAATAAACTCTTGAGCTGTTCGCCGTTTCTGTTGAGCCGTTCATACACTGTAATGCGCTTCAAAATCATGTTGTTGTTATATTCGTCTAAGTGAGAGAAGAGATAGTTTTGCTATCCGAACGTCGCAGCTTCCCTACCCTACTGGGGAAGCCGAGACGTTCGGGTGGCTGAACTTGGAGAAGAGGAAACTTCGGACTTTATGAAAAGAATGAAAAACAATAACACTGTCAGAAAACTGGAACAGATAAGAAGACATTTTGTAATTATTTGATTTGGTTTAATAAATAAAGAGGTTTTTTACACGGCTTGTTTCATAATGACCAAAGACATCAGGCCTCGGTTACTTCGGTCTCAGGCTGATATGAAGTTGCCTCGGGCTGATATCTCGGCTGATATGAAGTAATAGCATCAAATTTATTTTCGTTATTCAGTCTTGTTTTTGCAGTACTTCATTAATGAAATCTCAATCCATTCATAGAAGTAAAAATGTTTCGCGATCTGGTCGCGACCAGGGCCGCATTTGCAATCACAGAATTGAAGTTTCTATGAAACGTTAGTGGAACGTTATCGTTCGGCAAAATACAACCCTCTCAATGGACCAAGAACCGGTGACTTCGTTCTCAAACAGCATTCGGCATTTCAGCACTTGGGTTTTGTATCGACACATCATATGTTTGACCTTCTAGTTAACAAATTGGCTAAAACCATCCAACAGTATATGCAAATAAACGCCGATCTAACTTTCTCATCTATTTTTCGAGTGGGGTGGTTCGCTTTGGGATTTTTATTTATCTTCGTTTAACTCCTGTCTCCCCAGTATATAGCTTTATGATTCGTTATTGAGACAAACTCTAGACAAGCTTGTTATTATAGGAAATCATAAGATGTGGTTTCGTATGTTCAATTCATTTCGAAAAAAATAAGTAAGTAGGGAATACGAATGACTATATGAAAAATAGGTTGTGGGATGTAAGTGGTCGGAGGAATGGGTGCGTATTGGTGTGTCGTGGTGTATATGTATGTGAAAAGTGGATGTTCGTTAAAGTATAAGAAGAAAAATATATTATTTCACGATTACAGTTACTAGCACAAAGTATCTCTTTAAGGCCAAAGAGGGGGTGGGGGGAGCGGTGGCTCAATTGGTAGAAGTGCAGGCTGCAAGAGGTTCTCGGTTCGAATCCAACCTGTGGGTTGTGTGCGCGGACAAGACACTTCACCCCCATTGCTCACGTGGGGACGCGTTGACGTTGTGTATTAAGGCGTACTGCATGTCGATGGTGCACCTGTCTTCAACCAGTGCTAACCCTGCATGTGTGGAGTTAGTATGTTGGGGAGCTGACCCTTGCTCACCGTTGCTCGGTGGTTCTCCCCGGGTACCCCGGCTTCCTCCGCCCGTAAAATTGTCGTAGTTATGATAAGCCATTGAGTAGAAATATGTGACCTTAAACACCAATAAATAAATAAGTTTAAAGGGCGTAATATCCAGTTTATCTTGCGTCACCAGCACACATGGCTCTCAACGAACTACGCCCTGCGTTTATTAACATATTATCCAACGCGATCAGGAGGAGATACTTTCAAAAACAGTTTCATAGCTAACTGAAACCTTTGTCACACACACATAGCTCATTACAAACTCCTCATTGGAAAGAGATCGACAAACTCGAATTGGAATGATGTCAATCAGCCTGTTCCAATGATAAGACATGTGCGCTTGTGAAACACATGAAAACCTCCAACTCGAGTCGTTGATTCCCTGCCCCCTGTACTCCACCTTAGTTGTGTTCTGCCTTATATATTCATAGTGGGGTGCAATAATAATTAATTATAATTTAATCTTATAGTACTCTGTTCATGAGGTGAAGAGCTAACCTTTACATAAGACAAGACCAAAAATGGCCCGCGCCATTTATAAAAATCATCATCCAGCTTTTATATTTTGTCATTGTTCACGTTAAAAACCATAACTTCTCTGCCCTCGTTTGAACGGGCTCGTTGCGTCAGAAGCTATATTTTTTAGGTAACAACTGAAAATTGTAAGTTGTTCAACAAGCTTTGTGCGAGTGGCGTCTGCTTTCGTGTTAGCTAACAGTTTAAAGATTCAACAACCAGAATACGAATCACCCAGATAATAAAACTAAATCTGATACGGTTAGTAGTATAGCAAGTACCCGATCGACCCCTATTACCCGGATTTTTGAGGGAGCAACTAGTGTTAAATTCCCATATGAACCGGACTTTTGGGGGAGCAACTTTTTCCTGTGCAAAAGTACGGCTACTTTCAGCTAGATCCGGCAAATGGTGTACGTACTGCATAATTATAGTATGCTATGGTATGTATGGTGATATAGGTAAACACAGGGCTATGGGTATATATTATGGGTAAGTGATGGAAAATTGATGGGGAAGGTGAGTTTTCTTGAAATTGTTTCCCCGCGAAACGGTTGACGTTGCTATTGACGTCGTGACGTCATGATGCGCACGCGACTTCATAGAGATGTTGACCACTGTTGTTGTCCACTATACAATCTGATATAACGTTGTTCGGGTCGGGGGTGTCGGAGTTCTCGTAAAGGATGAAATGGTAGTAGTGGTATATATCCATGTAGGTATACTTTTAGCCCTTGGGCCTTCTTATTATCCTATATCTGATACAGCTAGGTCAAGAAGTAGGTGTGTGTGTGGGGGGGGGGGGGGGGGGGGTAGGGTGGTATTGCGAGATAGTCATTGGTGGCTTAGATTGGCAGTGCAGGATGAATGGTCTGTTGGCTTATCACCCCCTTAGTACTATATTAACCTACCGAATCCTTTGTATTATCTAATGGCTGGTATTGGTAGTTTAGTGCTAGGTCAGGCAGTATTATAATCGTTTGTTTAGAACGGGGGCATAGGATGCATGGTATATACCCCTGTAGGTCCCATGTTAGTCCTGGATATTATTAACCAACCGATTGCTTTGTATTATTCTATGACTGGTATAGGTAGTACGTTATGGCAGGTCAAGTGGTATTGTGGGGTGGGGGTAATGCCTGGTAGTATAGAAGGGCAGTATAGTATGGGCGATATATACTTCGGTGCCCTCCCCTACCCCCCCCCCCCCCGCGAAAGCCATTGGTACTACTAATTGACTTAATGCTTTGTGTCATCCCATGACTAGTATCGGTAGTATGTAAGGCGGTGGCAGTCGTTATTGTGGGGTGGGTGGGTGGGTGTAATGCATGTTCGCTTAGTGTGGAAGTATAGTATGCGTGGTATATCCCCTTCAGGTCGCATCGTGGCGAAACTCCTAGCACAGGAAAGGGGTTAGAAGGTGGAAGGTTGAACTCCGCTGCCTATAGGCAGCGGAGTTCAAATTTTCAGCTGCTCACCACTTTATATCAGTGAATTATATATACTGATTTGTCAGATGGTTAGTCAGTGTTGGGTGCCAATTGTTTGTGGGTATTGGATTGTTTCAGTTTACTGGAGAATGCCTATAAACATTTTCCGGTAGGCTGAAACAATTTAACATTCATGGGCAATGAGGCTTCCAAATTACAGACTTGTTACAAAGGTAACATATAAGTAAAAAAATGTTAGCACTCTACCAGTTAAATATTTGGAAATATCTAATAGTTTTAACTTACATTGTACAGATTAAACCTAACAATGGTATAAATGCAATTGGATGCACTATCAATGCGGAAGAATTAAATCGTTTTAATGCAGTGTCTCTGGTCTACCACCTCACTTGCTCTACCAGCCACTCCACTGAATGATAACTGAACAGCCAACCGAATGATAGGGTATGTATGTGTGTGTGTGGGGGGGGGGGGGTGTACGTGTGTGTGTGTGGGGGGGGGGGTGTACGTGTGTGTCACCGAATGAGAGCGGTTTATATGTGTGTGTGTGCAATTATTGGGGTTTAACGACGCTATAGAAAGCTTCACTTTCACAGTATCAATCAAAATGGCGGCTTTCAAAGCATCACTTCAAGGCGAATATGAGTCGAATTATCACTGGAAATGATCAGTTTGTCCAAAAAACGTATAAGGAAAAGACAATCTAATGTTTTTGAGGGGATACTGATCATTTTCAGAAAAGATTCAGCACGTATTCACCTTGAATTGCTGCATGAAACCCACCAGCTGAATCAGACGGCAAGACTCTATCTGTTCCGAGTATCCGGCGATCAAGCACTTCCGCATATCAATACGCATCAGCTGTTTATTTTCATGCATCAGTTCTAGGTTGGAACGAGCGGAATTATCGATAGGAATGATCAGATTGGTATAAAAGCGTATAATACAAAGAAAATCTAGTGTTTTTGAGTGGAAGTGCTCGTGGAAAAATAAGATTTGTCTCGATCACCCATGAGCTAATTCTCGGTATCCACTCAAAACACTAGATATTCTAAAAAAATGACCACATTTGTTGAGCTGCATATGATAGAGCAAATCATCAATATCCGTGTGTATGTGCAGTTATTATACATGTGTGTAGAATTTGTTGTATCACTTTGAACCCACAGATGTCTGGGCATGGACATTATGAATCGTATCATATTGGTATTAGCGTAAAGCAGGTCATTATCAAACATGAAGTAAATACACAGAACGACACACTCATGTTAATGGGTTCATCGATATGGCAGAAGTGCCATATCGATGAACCCATTCACACGCGCGTGTCGTTCTGTGTTTATTACACGCTTCCATGTCTCTAAAAGTAATTATTAGAAGGACACTCAGAAATTCATTTGACAGCAAAAAGAACACATTTTATCGCCAACCAAATTTGCTAAGGGAGCCCGTGTTACTATTACGTCCCCTGATTTCCAGTGTGTTCTATGTGCCTACTGGCACATAGAACACACTGGAACTCAGGGGACGATTTTCAGCAATCGTTAACGATTCGGATTCTAATTGCGGTGCACGATTTGTAGAGAACTCCAGTGAAATTTCGCTTCTTTGTAAAAATACTCCGTCAACGATTTTTATTTTCCGCATGGTTTAGTATTTCTGTAGATGGGGATTTCACAGAACAGGGGTGTAATAAAATAATGGATTAAACTAATGAAATAGTTACACTGATGAAGAAAAGAGAAGCTTGGACAATAATGAGTGGAGATTTGAGTCGCGATACGTACTAGGCCCACCATCTTATCGTGCCATCGCGAAACCCACTTGGGGGTAATAACCCATCTATCTCACAATATTCCTTCCTTTCTTGACTTCTTCGCCTATATTTTGATAACCATTCAGCAAAACACGATATCATGTTGGTCAGACACTTGTGAATTTAGCATATTCAACTTCTCACGAAGTTCGAAGATCAGAGGGTTCCCAGCCTAAGGTTGCGTGAAGCTAGTAAAGAGGAAAGAGTGTCGGAAAATATAATCGACTTTCCTATATTCGCAATGTGTTCCAGGGCAAGTTGTAAGGCTTTAACTTCAGCTGTGGAAAAAGAACTTTTTTTTGCTATTCTGGTTGAAGTTCGTACACAAAACGCGACTCGACTTGTGTTTTGTTGGTGAAATCGTCTTTTTGGCAAAATTGAGATTTGCAGACGTAAGTGGACCGAGAACTGATTTCGGTCACAAACGGCTCGTTTGCAACAGAATCGGCTCCCGTTTTCCGGACACAATCAGCCTTGTGAATGTTTCGACTAAAACACATGCTCACGAAAGTGGTCCATGTCGTGATGATGTTAATTAAGAAAAAGGTAAAAACTAACCACGCCTTCGTAAGTGTAATTGACTCCTTTATCAAAGTAGAAAAATTCCTTTGCCGTTCTTATCCTGACTGCCTGAGATCCTTGTTTTGTTGCATCGTCGAATGTTCCTGCCTCTATGGGTATAGCCGTACAGTTTCCCAACTCCCGATCAGTAACATAAGAAACACCTGTAAAGGAAAATTCTATGATTTGAAATTTCTCTTCACAAAATGCCGTATTAAAATGCGGAATGATTTGATATAAACATCCTTGTGGGGTTGTTACAAAAATAAACCACACTCAGTGTCGGTCCAAGATTCTGAGTTTGGGGGTGCCACATTTGAATCACGAGTCAGCGAAGCAGCCCCCAGTGCACGTCGAGACGAGGACGCGAGGGGGAATCCCACTCTCATCGGCATCGGCGAGGTCAGAAGGGGTACCCTCTTCGTGTAAAATTGTGGGAAACTGAAGCCTGTTGGTGGCTATTTCCGCAGGAATTATAACTGTATGCATGCTGTACGGTATTATCGGCAATAATGCAATAACGAATGTGCACCCTCTACTTGCGGTAGGGCCCTCATGTATAGTAGCGTGTCTCCTGGTCTCGATGCTTGTACATAAAATTTGGCTACACAAGTAGGTGGTATGCCCCTGTTGCCGCACCCCCTCCCGTAATTACCATCATACTATGTTTGTTTACCTACGTTTTGCGGAATTTATGCGCAACCCATCGTTGATGAAAAGTTATGTCCCTTTACTCACACAGATATACTGATATTCCTTTGCACTCAAGTTATAGATATTCCTGTAAAACTGAATTAATTGCACATGCACATTGATGCATCAAGATTTATTTATTTATTTATTTATTTATTTATTTATTTATTGGGGTTTAACTACACTTTCGACAGCCAGGGTCACCTCATGTCGGACAGTTTTTCCGGGTGGACGAAGCCGGAGTACCCGGAGAGAACTACTGACCAACGGCGAGTAACTGTTAGACGTCCCAACATACTAACTCCCCACAAACAGGCTTAGCATTGGTTGAAGACAAGTGCACCATTGACGTGCTGTGCGCCTTAGTACACAGCGCCACCGTGCCCCCAGGTGGGTGATTGTGATGAGGTGTCTTTCCAAGGACACACTGCGGTTTCTGCAGGTGGGATTCGTACCAAGGACCCCTCGGCTTGCAGCCTGCATTTTTTGTTTTTGTGTGTGTCTTGCAGCCTGCATCTCTACTTACTGAGCCAACGCGCTCCCTGGCATCAATCATTGCACGGCGTAGCATAAAACTATGCCTGTCGATAGTCTTGAAGACATAATTATTTAGGACACAGACATGTATAACAATATTCAAAATGTCATCAAAGATTCGATCAAATCAAGTCTCGGTTGAGAAACAGTTCCTACACTGATTCATCGAAAATGAATGTGCATGGTATTTTTTAGACTCAATCATCAATATTTCAATTGGTCGGATTTATTTTATTTATTTATTGGTGTTTAAGGTCACATGCTTATGCACAATGGCTAATCATGACTGTGACAGTTTTATGGGTGGAGGAAGGCGGAGTAACCAGAGAGAACCACAGAGCACCGACGAGCAGCTGCTAGCTCCCCAACATCGTAACTCCGCACTGCAGCACAGGCAGGGTTAGATTGGTTGAAGACCGTGGTTGAAGACATGTGCACCATCGACGTGCAGTATGCCTTAGTGTACGGCGTCACCATGCCCCCACGTGGACAATCGGGGTTAAGTGCCTTGCCCAGGAACACAACGCGGGTACCGAATCGATCGCTCAGAGGGTCACCCATCCAATGACTAACCGAACTCGACGTTGCTTAACTTCGGTGATCTGACGAGAACCGGTTACCGGAACGCCACCGCGCCCCCATTTGGCCGGATAAGCGGGCGTAAGTCCACCTTTTTCAACCAACTCAAATATTCCAGACGAGTGAATCTAAACATAGACGATGGACTATTAACTGGTAGCGAGCAGAATTATTTAGTCAATTTAGTTCATTAAGTCAAAATCTGTTCCTATGTCTTTGGCTTGTTACATTTTATGAGAGGGTTCCCACAGGCACTTTCCTATAAATTGTAACAAGGCAAATAAAGAGGGACTAATAATTTCCGTTCAAAGATAATACAAAGCGCACAAACAGAGAATGAAGCCTTTAAGTTACGGCACCTGTACTTCTGAAAAAAAACTCAGATATGGGCTTCCAGTACCCTACCAGTTAAAGGACTATACAGGGCCCCGGATATAACATCGTTGTGTTGTTTTCCGAATCTGACACGTGTCGTGACTACTTGTCTACTTGATAAAAGATTTAGTACCTGTATTGAAGTCGTGTATCTCCGTCAGCTCATTGTGTCCAAACTGATTTGGATAAATCGGTAAAGTTCGATATGTATATCTCACTATATTTAGAGCTCCGTCAAAATGTTCCTGTAAAATAAATCGATTACTCGGTCATTATTAATGTGTCTGAAAGTAGACAGAATCTGTAAGGGGGCAAAAAATGCCAAACAAAAAATCCCTTAACCCTTTACTCAACGAATCGCCCAATCCGCCCGCATAACATGCAGACTCTGCAGCTGAAAAAATATTATTTAAAAAAAAAAAATTTCAACAAAACCATATCATGTGCCCCTCTTTGGAACGAGCTCGTTGAGCTCGTTCCAATGAGGGGTCACATGATATGGTTTTGTTCAATCTTTTCGAAAAAATGTAAAAAATGATATTTAAAATAATAAATTTTGATATCGTCTGTGTTGGGTAAAAGGTTAAAAAGACTCTTTTTTGTATGTGTTTGCAGATAATACCAGAAGCAAACAAATATGGAAAAAATAATTTTAAAAAATGAAAAAGTTTAACTGCAAACCACAACGTGTAAGTTTTATTTTTTTTATTTTTTATGGAAAGTGTGACTTTTCAACACCAGAGCAGGTCTGAAAATTATAAGTGCAATAAAAGTGGGTTTCTTAAACATCTAACTGTACAATAATTAAAATTGAATATTGAACTGCCAAATATCAAGGAATATTCAAAATGGAACTCTTTCGATGCTCTAAACACATGGGTGCGGAAGAATATATGGAGCGCCACATCTCTTTGATCGTCTTTCTTTAACTCCTTTGCCTAACTGAAGTAACAGCCATATCCAACCAGAGCTATTCACATACATCGCAATTAATATTTTATTATTTCTTCATCTAGTTCATCTAAAATGTAACTTATGAACCCTCGTTGGAAAGGATAGAGGGCGTCGAGCTCTTCCCATTGAGAGATCATCAGCTATGTTTTGAAGGCAAAAAGATAAAAATGATCTATTAAATAATTGAAGAATAATCCTGTAAACACGGTATGCATAATTTTTGGCATCAAAGAAAATTCTGTAGACAATGAGCAGGAAAGACCAGTAAATACACAGAACGACACGCGTGTGTGAATAGGTTAATCGATATGGCACGAGTGCCAGCGCGGAAGGATAGAACGAGAGGCCACAGGCCTCCAGTTTTATCCTTCCGCGATGGCACAAGTGCCATATCGATTAACCCATTCACACATGCGTGTCGTTCTGTGTTTATTACATGCCTTCACGTCTGTAAACAAATACTAGAAGGACACTCAATTCATTTGACAACTATCAACAAAAAGAACACATTCTATCGCTATCCCAATTTGTGAGTAGAACCCGTGCTACTATTTTGTCCCCTGAGTTCCAATGTGTTCTATGTGCCTAGAGGAACTCGGGAGACGATTTTCAGCAATCGCTACCGATATTGGAACTCGGGTGACGATTTTCAGCTATCGCTACCGATATTGGAACTCGGGAGACGATTTTCAGCTATCACTACCGATTCAAATTTTAATTGCTTTGCCCGATTTGTAGAATTAAAAGTAGTCTGTCAACGATTTCCGTTCCGCATATATGTGAGGAACAGATTTTCATTTTGCGCACGGTTTAGTGTTGCTGAAGATGGAGGTTTCATAGAACAGGCGTGTAATAAAATTCATTTCTACAGACCTTTAAGGATGTAGAATTTTATTATTATATCACTGTCATACAAAATGCGAACTCGATTCGGTCATTTGCTAAAAAGGACACAAATGTGCACAATGATTTCTAACAGGAATTCAGTTTTGAAAAAGTAATTTCTTCAGAGAAAATTTGCCGCTATAATCATCAGAGCCGGGAGGGCGTACAGAAAGCGACTGTGAATAAGTTAAATAAAAATATTTATATCGAACCATGGATAAATTAAAACGCCATCTGCAATGCTTGCCATCTTGCTCCACACAAAAGAAGATATGATAAACAGTGAGGGTTTGGGAAACACCCGACAGATTCAAACGTTTACAGCTAAAGTGGCTGATCTGTTCTGAAAGACATTAATGTACTTACTTTCATATAGGAGACAGTATTTCGAGTCAGGTCAACTATTTCAGAGGTTAAGGAAAATCCATCGGCTACCTTAGGTAAGGGTTTTGTATTCTTTCTGCCCGGACAACTTATGCCTCTTGGTGTCTGAAAAAAAGTAGCCTAAATATTTACTAATGTGTTTTGCTGTAAAAGAGAGTCAACCACAATATTTTTTATTGGGGTTTAACGACATTTGAAACAACCAGGATCACCTCGTGTCGGACAGTTTTATGGATGGAGGAAGTCGGTGAACTTGGTGAGAACCACCGAACAGCGCCAAGTAACTGCCAGACCCCTTAACTGAGGCTTAGCAATGGTTGAAGACAAATGCACCATCGACGTGCCGTGCGCATTGGTACACAGTGCCCCCATGCGGGCATAAGTGCCTTGCACAAGGACATGGCGCAGTTATATATTATTTATTGATTTATTGGTGTTTAAGGTCACATACTTATGCACAGTGGCTAATCGTGAACGTGACAGTTTTACGGGTGGAGGATGCCGGAGTACCCGGAGAGAACCACCGAGCATCGACGAGCAATTGTCAGCTCCTCAGCATTCTATATCTGTTCAAGCTCCGCCCAAGCAGGATTACAGCGGTTGAAGACATGTTCACCATCGACGTGCAGTACGCCTTAGTACACGGCGTCATCGTGTCTCCATGTAGGCTACAGGGATAAAGTGTCTTGCCCAAGGACACAACGCGGGTCGTCCCGGACGGGGATCGAACTCTGGACCTCTAGCATAGAAGTTCAACAGTCTACCACTGAGTCGCCGCGCTCCCGATATGGCGCACTTACTTCTAGTGCCTTGCCCAAGGACACAACACAGTTCCTTCTACCTCTCGGCTTGAGTCAGATTGCAGCGGTATGACTTGTGATTTCGATGAAGGTGTATTTAAATAAACTGGATACATAATGTATATCTTTGCTTGTCACAGTAGCAAACTAGCATCCCATTAAACAAGATGTTATGCATTGGACAAGATAAATATGACATGAGAATCGATTATTAGGCTTTCCCAAACCCAGTTTGGGAAAAATTGTTGTTATTCCTCTTTTTCAAAATTGTTCTTCTCTTTTTTTTTTTTTTTTTTTTTTTTTTTTTTTGTTTAGGCTTTCCCAAACTTCGTTTGGGAAAGACTATTGTCATTCTAAAATTTCAAAAAAAATTTCCTTGTTAGCTCGAAAACTAGCTGAACAATTTCAACCAAATTTGGCACACTTAAGTAGCACCATGGGATGGGAACTCGCAAAATCCCATTTGCCATGAAAACGCGTATTTTCAAAATATTCTGCCAAAACCTTCAAAATTTCACTATTTTTCTAATGTCTCAAAATTGTTTACAGTTATTTAGCTCAAATTTTCCACACATTTAGAGCATAATATGATACACCAAAATCACCGCTCAATTCTTTCAACATTAACCCCCAATGGCCAAAAATGACATGAATATAGCTTTTTTTTAAAACTTGACCAACTTCGAGGGCAAATTTCTCTAATTGCAATGTTGTTGTAACAATTATTTTGATATGGATAGATGAAATAATGATTGCGGAAGAAAGTTACTGTCTACTTTTTAATCTCAGATTTAACCCTCAAGCACAATGAGGGCGAGAATAAGAGTACTGTTTGAAAATGCCAAAATTAGCCAACTTTGGTTGCTTTTTCTATCATTTTGGAAAGGGCTAATTTCAAAAACTTTTCATGTACGTATTCACAGTTGATTACCGAACATATCTGATGATGTAAGTTTCGTTAAAAAGTTTAACCCTATCCCATTCTGGTTGCATAAAAGTAGGTACCGTCCAAAAACCTCCATTTTTTCAGAATTTGGAAAGTTTAGGTGACGATTTACTCCATTTTTAATTGATTGAGCACTGAATGTTTTCTATAGCTGTATGCAGCAGTCAAAGTATGACAAATTTTGTTTCATATGTTATTATTAAAAGTTTGACCCTTGGCAGATTTGAGACTTGCTATAAGGGTACTGTCGGAATAATTGTTATTTTCGCCAACATTTACATGAAATTTCTCAGCACTGGAGCCATATTTTCTCAAAACTTTTCCATGAGAAGATAGGGCATTCATTCAAGAACAATTTTGCTGCTATATGTTTTATTTCAAGTTTTAACCCTCACCCAGTTGTCAGGCCTTGAATTGGAGTACCCTCAACTTGTACATGTTCATTCAAATACCAAGATTCAAGATTAGTCCATGTCTCTTTTCAGACACTCAGTCTGTGACTGATTTTCACACATTTAGAGAATAATATGATACACTAAAATCACCACACAAATACTTCAAAACTAAACCCCATTGGCCACAAATGGCATTTTATCTTCAAGATTGACTAACTTCAAGGGCAAATTTCACTAATTGCGAGGTTGTTATAAAAATTATTTTTGTATGCATAGATGCAACAATGCTTGCAGAAGAAAGTTACTGTTTAGTTTTTAATCTCGACTTTAACCTTCAAGCAATTCCCCCCTAATTTTGTCTGCGGCATAGCTCGGAAACTAGCTGAACAAGTTCAACCAAATTTGGCACACTTATGTAGCACCATGGGAACTCGCAAAATCCCATTTGCCATGTCTGCGAAAACGCGTATTTTCAAAATATTCTGCCAAAACTTTCTAAATTTTAACATTTTTCGAAAGTCTCAAAACTGTTTGCAGTTATTAGCTCAAATGTTCCAGACATTTAGAGCATAATATGATACACCACAATCAACACTCCAATCTTCCAATATTAATCCCCATTGGCCAAAAAGGACATTAATATAGCTTTTTTCTTCAAAATTGACCAACTTCAAGGGCAAATTTCTCTAATCACAAGGTAGTTGTAACAATTATTTTGGTATGGTTAGATGCAACAATGATTGTGGAAGAAAGTTACTGTTTACTTTTTAATCTCAGATTTAACCCTCAAGCACAATGAGGGCGAGAATAAGAGTACCGTTTGAAAATGCCAAAATTAGCCATCTTTGGTTGCTTTTTCTATCATTTTGGAAAGGGTTAATTTTAAACACTTTACTGACTAGATTTTAGAAACACTAGTGTGTACACACAAAGTAAACCCTGACGATTCATCATTAATGTACAGAAAAAATCGGGTTAAATAATTAATATGGCTAATAGTTTCATATGTACACAAAACCGCCTTCTTTTTCACATTAATAAGTTGGGAAAACCCGTAATTTGGTCAACAAATTACAATTTTTTATTTTTTTTTTCCGCCGTCAATTTTGTCTGTTGCACTGCTCAAAAACAAGCTCACCGATTTTAACCAAATTTGGCATACTTTTGTAATGCCATAAAATCTAGTAAAATGAGCCATTTAATTTGTATTATATTTTCATTTTTTCTCTTAAAAACATAGGTTGTGATCCTTCGTGGGAACGAGCTCCTTGAGCTCGTTCCAATTCGGGATAATAAGCTATGTTTTCAGGGCAAAATATAAAACATTTTATTTATTCAAGATTTTTGGCAAGTGTCCTCTTCAATCGTGTTGGATATATAGAATATACCCATAGTAGCTTGGTGCACCAAATGTTCACCACAAGTAATGAAGTTGTGTAAACCACTAGACTTTGGCGCACGGTTAACACCACTTCACCATGATGGGTGAACATTTGGTACACCAAGCTACTTTGGGTATATTTTATTTATACCATGATCGTGAGATTAATAAGAGTTGAAATGTTAAATAAATCAATATTCACACGTGCGAATCTGTTTTTTTTTTTGTTTACATGAACACCTGTGGGCGGAACTTCCACTGTCAATTTTATCGCCGAAACCAAATGGAAAAAGAAACGCGCAAATCACGGGTTTTTTCATTTTAATAACGTAATAACATACTCTTTCGAGTTATGGATGCTTTATTAGCATGAGCCAACGCATGTTTCTTAATTTTTGGTATCGTCTGAGGTGAACTCATTGAAAACGTAATAAATAACTGCCGCTTTCATTTCACTCTTCGCGAGGCGAAGGGTGATAAATTTAGATAAGTTTGCATTCAGGTCGAGGTCACCAAAGGTCAAATTGGATGTCATTCCACTGTAGGTGTAAATTGTAACTACTGAAATCCTATTGCTGGTGTGTAAAGTTAAAATTTATGTCATGGGCTTTTTATATATAGTAGAACAGGTAATCATGGTATAAATAGAGAGTAACCGCTTGTCTGGACTGGTTACGTGAAATAACGTGAAATAATTCATGAGAGGCGAAGGACGTTGTACAAACACGAGTACGCGAATGCGCACGAGTGTTTTACGATGTTAGTCCTTGCCTCGAATGAATTATTTCACGTAACCAGTCCAGTCAAGCGATTACACTGTTTATTAATTTTCATTATTAGCGATAATTATATTATTTAACCCTTTACCTAACGTAACCGGCCAGAGTTATTCTCAAAAATGGCCATTTTTTGTATCTAAAACATTGGTTATGACCCCTAATTGGAACGAGCTCATCGAGCTCGTTCCAATGAGGGGTCATAACCTATGTTTTTGAGATAAAAAAAATTAGTTATTCAAGAATTTGTTTTGCTAAAGTCATCTGCTTTTCATTTTAGGTAAAGGGTTAAAAAAAAACCCAAAACAATGAAGTCCACATTACACCATCGACAAAGCGTCTTCGTTTGCGCGCACGGATACATGACCCAGTTGTTGATTGCATAATTCACTTTTTAAGTTATCGTTTATAATCAAAACGGGAAATCCCAGTAAATCACACTTTGGAAAGTAATAAAAAGGGTTAATGCCTTTTCTTAAAATTTGATTTGTCTTCGTGGATATTCGTCGCATGAGTGTTTGTCAGCAAAATACTCTGCCAATACAGTATGTCAAACTAATCCGATTTAGATCAGCAAACACACCGGGAATAAAAGTCAACGACAACATGCACATTCAAGTATATGGGTCCAGCCACTACGTGATCCTCCACAGAGACATTAATTAATCGTAGCATGTGCTTCATATTAAATCTAATCTACATTTATTTTATTGCAGTTTATTGGAGGGTGCCAGGAGGCACTCTCCAATACACTGCTACAAAACAAACATTGATAATGTATTCCGATCCTGATCATCTGCCCCGTCCTTGGGCAAGAGACATTTTATTCCAGTTCCCAAGTGGGAGCACGGTGGCACAGTGTGCAAACGGGTGCGTACACATGCCTTCAACTGATGCTAATCCTGCTTGTGTGGAATTAATAAGTTGGAGAGCCCGACCGTTACGACCGTCGTTGATAGATGGTTCCCAAGGACTACTTCGGCTACCGCCACCCAATAAATAATACTGTCGCACTCGATATGACAATTGCTGTTGAAAGTTTCCTTAAGACCCCAATAAATAAATAAATAAATAATCTACCAGTTAAAGGCTTGTTAATCTGCCACTTCTTTGTTTCACAATGCGGTATTGCTTACAGTATAGGTCCAATGGAAATTGCAGGCTGATACGTGTAGTACTTCAGGAAGTTATATACATATCCCCCCCCCCCCCCCCCCCCATTGCCCACGTGGGGGCACAGTGATGTTCTGTACTAAGGAGTACTACACGTCGATGCTGCACTTGTCTTCACGGCCAATACTAACCCTGCTTGTGTGGAGTTAGTATGTTGGGGAGCTGACAGTTGCTCGCCGTTGCTCGGTGGTTCTCTCTGGTACTCCAGTTCCCTCTACCCGTAAAACTGTGGTCATGATTAGCCTCTGTGCAGAAATATGTGACCTTACAACACCAATAAAATAAATAAATAAATGCATATTGCCGCTAAAGTGAAGTGATCTGGGTTGTTGTATCACGTCGAGTTGAGGAGGTCAGATCGCCGGGTCAAACAGGCTGCCGCAGGCAGCGAGTTTGATCCGGCGATCTGACCTCCTAAACGAAATGTGCTGCGACGACCCAGATCACTTCCCTGTAGGAAATAAAAGGTTTATTATATGACTTATAGTTCACGCATGTCAAAGCTAGCGTTAACAATTCCTCCAACTTGTTTTTTGGTAAAATGGATTGAAGTAAAAAAGAACTATTTTTGTTTACACTTATTTTTGTAACAGGTGTACACTTCCTGAGAATCCCCCTGTGCGCATGAATACGATAAAAAATAATATCATGAATACAATAAAATACCCAGACCAGCCGTTCGAGCGCATCCATTCCAGCTCGGAGTAAAGTACTCTCTGTTACCGGAATAGCTATTTATGGGAATTCGAACGCACCCGTAAATAGTCCGCCATACTATGGTGATACGGAATTGGACTTCACACGCTAGATTTTTCGGGAACCAGGAAAAAATCGTCAAACAGCAGTGATATTTAGCGGTTAAACTCCATAGTCATATTATAAGAAGAGTTCCTTTAAACCTTTACCTTTCTCACACAATAAAAATTGCTATTTTAATATTTCTTTTTAAACTTATTGAAAACAATTCAACAAAACCATATCATGTGACCCCTCATTGGAACGAGCTCGAAAGGCTCGTTCCAATGAGGGCTGTCATGATATAATTTTGTTGAAGTTGTTTGAATTTTTTTTTCAACTGCTTAATTTGTGAATATCGTGCTGGGTGAAAGCGGTATTATTTATTTATTTATTTATTTATTTATTTATTTATTTATTTATTTATTTATTTATTTATTGGTATTTAAGGTCACATATTTGTGCACAATGGCTAATCATGACTACGACAGTTTTACGGGTGGAAGAAGCCGGAGTACCCGGAGAGAACCACCGAGCAACGGCCAGCAACTGTCTGCTCCCCAACATACTTACTCCACACAGGCAGGGTTAGCATTGGTTGAAGACATGTGCACCTTCGACGTGCAGTACGACTTAGTACACAGCGTCACCGTGCCCCCACGTGGGCAATGGGGGTGAAGTGTCTTGCTCGGGGACACAACGCGGTTGCGGCAAGTAGGATTCGAACCGAGGAACTCTCGGCTTGCAGCCTGCGCCTCCACCAACTGAGCCACCGCGCCCCTGGTGAAAGTGGTAAATTCGTTCGGTAAAGGGTTAAACGGAAGACGATCTTCAATACTTTCAAATAAGCGGCAAAATTTGGCGGGTTCTCCAAAAATGGATGCCATTCAGTGTGCATTTATACAAATTAAATTTACATACAAAATTGAGGTGTGTGTTGTTTTTCAAAACTTTGATACCCTTGCCCCTCTGTTGTATAATTGGGCGTGCCTATGAGTATTTGATAGCAAATCCATTACGAGAAATTGAACATACAAGAAGAAACATACCTCAAATACTGCTGGATCCCGTATACGAGGTCGAAAATGGAAGAATTCATATGTGTGGTCGAAGTTATGTGAATTTGTTCCCTGCCATCTTTTACCTTTAACATGAACCCTGACAGGTGCCTGAGGATAACCAACAGCGGAATCCCACTCATTGTGTGCTGGAATGATAAAAAATTGTATTCAACTTGAAGATTATCCAGAATGAATGAGCAACTAATCATAAAGTTATAGAGGAATAAGAGACGACGAGTGTGCGCACAAATTGATTGTGAAAGTATATAGGTGCTCAAACTTTTCATTGAAGCACGGGTGACACAGCTTCTCTTTTCCTGTCTTTCAGTTCCAGGTCTTGGCATAATAGTTCTTCATGTTAACACACATATGGATTATTTTCTTGCACCGATAGAACTTGTTGCAGTGAGGACAAATAAGCCACACTATTAAAAAAGCAGGGGCTATTTCAGAAAAGTGAGATATAATGAAGAAATATATTTATATTTTTATCAAACAGACAATTGAGGCATTGCTATGTGACATCTGGTGAATGATTTCAGCGATAGATGGGTGTCTGACAAGCACGTATTCCACGCACTGGGCTGTAGACGATACGGACGGTCAGTCAGAGAATTTACCACATTCAGCCCAAGACCTCAATACCTTGTAAATACTCCTCGTTTCACGAGACAAGCGCGGATCCAACGTGGCATACTCCTCACCAAACGTCCAATATCTGCTTGACTGATGTTATTCCATTCTTCCTACAGTGCAGCGGCGAGTTCCTGGACACTGTTATGGTGTTGTTGCCGTTGTCGAACGTGCTGGATTGGTGAAGGATCTGGACTTAGTGCTGGCCAAGGCAGTGTGGTGATGTTCTGCTGCAAGAGGAACTCTGTAGCGATACGAGCCCTGTGTGCTCTTGCATTGCATCTTGGAAAATAAATTGACGACCGTGACGTCGCGCAAATGGCACCAATGAGCTGATAACATGTTGTCACGGTAGTACTGCCCTGCGATGCGCCCTTGGATGACATGTAATGCTGTTCTGCTTGTCATGGTCATGCCTCCCCACACCATAACCGATCCACAACCAAAACGATCATTATGCCTAACGGTTACGTCATGGTATCGCTCGTTCCACCGCCACCACACTCAGTTTCGCCTGCCGTGTAAGTCGAGAGTGAACATCAATTCATCGGAAAACATGACATTGTTCCACCGACGATCGTTCCAGCGCTGCCATGCTGCACACCAATTACGTCTTGCTGCTATGTGACGTTTAGCCAAACGTGGAATTATTCGAGGTCGTCGAGCGAACAAATTCCAGCTGTGTAGGCGATTTCAGGTAGTCTGACCACTGACTTGCACATTAGTGGCTCGGTGCAGCTGCTGTCCAATTTCTGAGGCACTTTGATGGAGGTTATGTAATGCTGTGGTTCGGATGAAATGATCCTGATTAGCAGTTGTCTTCTTTGGACGACCTGACGACGTCTGTCATAAATATTGCCTGTCTGACGGTAGCGTGACAACAACCTGCTAATCACCGATTGAGTAACGTTGAGAATTTGAGCCACTGCAGACTTCTGTTGCCAGCTTTCATGATGCCAACGGCGAGTAAACGTTCGTCAAGTGTCAGTCTTCGCATACCTCAAGAGTTACGTTTCGACAAGAAACTATTGATGAACGAGTTTATACCAAGAAAGGAACGATGAGACCCTCGAAAAAGCCCGTCCTGTACAAATAAAGATTTCACAACGTACCCCCACAGACATTAACGCGACGCTCGTGCGATATATCTGCACAAAGTTGACTTGGGTCGGTGACATTCATGATCCAAACCAAACTTGGTAACACATTGATGTGTCCAATCACGCGTATCTAATATCATTTTCCGAAAATATCAACATGAGTTTGAATATCCCCTACTCTTTTGTGAATAGGGAGAGAAAAGGAAATTTCAACATTATTCAAAATAGATCTTCGATTTGATGTCTAAAACTTTTATGCGATAAAAAAACAAGAAAACTCTAACTTCGTGTCCAGCATTTTTACTTCGGGAGGCGAGTGCTTTAAAACTGCGATCTCACCTCGGCAAATGGACAGCAGGCGATAAAGTATATCAGTGATTTATGGACTGTTCACGTGTATATTAGTGAAAAATCATTTTACACGCAAAATGAGACTTGAGTGAATAATGTGTCTAAAACTGAAACTATATATATATTTATCACATAATCACACCATTCTATAGTGTATTAAAGCCATGTAATAAATTTTCATATTACACTAGTGTAATAAAGGTAAAAAGTCTCCAAATGGAATGTCAGCATCTGAGTGAATCACATGCTGACTTTCCATTTGGAGACTTTTTACATCAGTGACTGTATTACTACACTACTAATGTGTTCAAAACAATCATGGCCGCTGCAGGAAACTTTCCAGAAAACTGTATTGTAAAAATTGATGGAAAGGGCCAGGGAAGAGTACTTGGGCAAACAAATCATGGTGCTGATGTTTACATCACAGTGAAAATTGAAGGAATTGACTTTATTGTAGATATTCAACCTGAAAGGTTAACTCTCATTCATAACCCATGTACTGAAGCCGAGTCGATACAGCAGACGTCAAGTAACAATGTCAATGTTGAGACCAGTGAAAATAATAGATTTGCTGCTGCTGAAAGTAATATTGATGAATTTATATCAATGCAGAGTAATAGGAACACTGCTTCAAAAACATTTTATGACTTGAAACTGTTCTATGCTTACCTTGAGCATTCAAACAACAATGATAAACGTGTAATCCATGAAATTCCTCCCAGTGAACTTTCTGAATTGTGTAAATTTCTCATCAGTATTCGTAAAGCTGACGGTTCTGAGTATGAGCCCATTACTCTCCGGGGCTTTATCTCCAGTTTTGATCGCCAACTTCGGAGGCAAAGGTATGGGTACAGCATATTTAACAGTGTGGAATTTTGCCAGGTCCGAGATGTCTTAGAATGTAAACAAATGGCCTTGAAGCGCGATGGGAAAGGGAATCTACCAAATAAAGCTCAGCCAATATCAGATGATGAAATACAAATTCTCTGGGAAACTGGTCAGTTTGGATCGTCAACACCACAAAGCATTATAAATACCCTGTGGTTTTATATCACAATTCACTTTGGTCTGCGTGGTACATCTGAACATCATGAAATGTGCTGGGGTGATATTAAACTTTGTGAAGAGTTCAACCAAGGTGCATATCTTGAATTCAATGAACGCAAAACAAAACCTAGAACTGGGTCAAATCCAAGAGATGTGCGTCGCGTGAAACCTAAGTTGTGGGCAAATACAGCTGAGCCCGAAAAATGCATAGTAGAAATTTATAACACATTTTCAAGTAAGCGACCAAAAGACTTCTGTGATACAGATCGTCCCTTTTATATTGCAACACACACTGGAATTCCTAAATCTGGTGAATGTTGGTTCAAGCGGCAACCAATTGGTGTGAACAAACTTGGCTCTTTGATGAGAAGAATGACTACAGCCGCTGGTATCGCAACCACTGACAAAAAATTGTCAAACCATAGTGCCAGAAAGCACATGATAAAAAGTTGAATGATAGAAATATACCAACAAATCACATTGTTCAAATCAGCGGACATCGCAATATTCAATCAGTGAACAATTATTCCACCCTAAATGAATTTCAACATCAGAAAATATCACGTGTTCTCTCCAGTTCAAATGTACCTGAAGTTCCACCATTTTTGAATTATCCTCCCTCAGAAAGCACATGTCTAAACCAAATTCCAGTATTGTCAGTGAATAATAACAATAGTTCCAATGATAACAAATGCTCAATGCAGCTCCACGGTACAATAAACTCAATCTTTTCTAACAACAACATACAGGGTGGTCATTTTGAAGTCCACGTACACCATGCATGTGAGCGAAAATTCCCGACTGAATCAGCTGAATTACCAAACTTCGCAAAGCGTCGACGAGTTGTTATAGAAACAGATTCTGACAGCGATTGACACAAAGGGATTTTTATGAAATATTGTTGCATTAAAAGGTGTTATTTATTGTTATTAAATCCATATGTGGTGGAATATTGAAATTTTATATTTTCGTGATGAAAGCATGCTGCAAATTTGAAGAATGTAGTGAGTTTATTAGGAACTATTTTCTGCAGCGTACACAATATGGGAGCACAGCGTCACAGCCAGAATCGCAACAAGAAGGCTGTTCAGAGTTATTTGTTCATTTTTAGTAGTTAACACCGGCAAAAAATGACAATATCGCATTATGTGATAAAAAGAATCTCGAACTCGTTCCCGTTTAATATTGAAATTTAGGAAACTCGTCAAGTAGATTTCATTTGCAACTCGCTAAAGCTCGTTGCAAATGAAATCTACTTGACTCGTTTCCTAAATTTCAATATTAAACGGGAACTCATTTGAGATCCTCTATATATTCCACGACGTCGTTTATTGTATTGTCGTTTATTGTACATATGGATATAGATTAGTACCACCCTGCGGGTTTCTAAGATGGTGTTTTGAAGTCGAGACCTCGTCTTTAAGCATATTCCGACGAGTCGACATTGACCCCCAGACTCTAGGTCGACACTTCAGTACACCATCTCGTAAACCCACTTGTTGTTAATTACCAATTTATCTTACAATTTCCCCAATTCTTGACTTGTTAGCATATATTTTGACAATCGTTCAGCGCCTATGAGTTGATTGTTTATTTTAGCAGTGTTTCATTTGTGTATTTCTTTGTTTTACTTTTTAGGTTTAACCCTTTACCTAACATAACGACCAAAAACGGCCAGCACTATTCTCAAAAATCGCCAATTAATTTTCATTATTATTTCATTTTTTGTCTCAGAAACATAGGTTATGACCCCGCGTTGGAACGAGCTCGTCGAGCTCGTTCCAACGAGGGGTCATAACCTATGTTTGGAGACAAAAAATGAGAAAAAAAAATTGTTATTCAAGAATTTTTTTTTGCAAGGGTCGTCTGCTTTTCATGTTAGGTAAATGGTTAACGCATGTTAGGCCTATATAAAAATATCATATTGCAAAAAATGGTTTAGTCTAATTTAGTTCGTTGATTTGGTTATTTATAATTTAATTACAGTTAGCAAAAACGGTGGCCTTTACATGTGTAATCAATTTTCGATGAGTGCAAGTAAAAACGCTCTCTTTTTGAATGGAATGATCGTACGTGCTGTTGCTATCCTCGATGCAGATTTATATTTCGTGTAGACTTTTTCACTTGTATTGGGGAGAAATGCGTTCTTGTTGTAAGACAAAGCTAATGAGATAATATCCTAGAAGGTCAAGTAGCAGGAAAATGTGTATTTACATAAACAAAATGTTCTTAGAAACGGATATGGGGACAGATTTGATAAATTGAATGATATTGATTGACGCCACCTTCTGAGGCCGAGCTCTGAAACACAACTGAAAACCCACTGAACGTGAACTGGCGAGGAACATCCGATATCCATAAAACACACCACCTCAAAAGATATGTATAAATAATAAAAAATATATGTATTCATTTACTTACCTGTAAAGTACCAGTCGACTGTCATGGTGGCATCCATAGCCTTCCAGTATTGACACGTATACCAGTGGTCCGCTAATATACCACGTATTTTCGAAACGTTTTTGTACACCTCTATGATATTTCCTCCAAAGTGAAGTGCGCCACTTGCGGAGAATATGTGTCCACCAGAACCAGTCATTTTGTCTCCAAACAGATATCTCTGTCTAGACTTACTTAGATCACTAACCTGACACAACTCTGAAAACAATATTGTACTTTATTATTCTTGACTAAACTGTTTGTGACTCTAGTCAGTTTACAATGCACATATATATATACCTCTATTGTGATGTACCAAATGCTGTATGGGGGTCTCCCTCTTGTTCCCAAGGCCATATCTCGATGAGCGCTGCAACCCTGCTTGAACGGAGCTTGAACAGAGTTAGAATGTCGAGGAGCTAGCAGTTGCTCGTCGATGTTCGGTGGTTCTCTCCGGTTACTCCGGCTTCCTCCACCCGTAAAACTGTCACGGTCACGATTAGCCATTGTGCATAAATGTGACCTTACACACCAATAAATAAACAAGAGAGAGACTCCGACACAAACATCACGGTGATGATAGGTGAACTGTAGTGCAATAACTTGATTAACTAGCATTCGGTTTAAGTTTTCATTTGCTGACCAACAGAATGCTTGTTATTTAGATCCGAAATGTATGTGATGCCTTGAGCTTTTCCGATCCTCGGATAAACTTACTGAGCTAATGTGTTCAATATTCCGGAAGGCTATGTGTTGTGACTGCTTGTTGTGTCATCTGCAGTGTTTCGGGTGTAGAAACAAAAGCGCAAAGTGGGTTCATTATTTAACAGTTATACTTTTTAGATTTGATTTGTTTTCCATTTAATAGAAACTTATACGGTCTCTCACGAACGCCTTTAAAGACCTGTAGTGTGTTTTTAATAGTATTGTACACAAGTCGTAACTCCCTATGTGCTTGTATACTGCAGTTGCACGGTAAAGAATTTGAATAGGAGTCCATCATATACACTGAACGACACACGCGTGTGAATGGATTAATCGATATGGACGAGTGCCAGTGCGGTAGGATAAAACGAGAGGCCACAGGCCTCGAGTTTTATCCTTACGCGATGGCACAAGTGCCATATCGATTAACCAATTCACACACACGTGTGTTGTTCTTTGTTTATTATATGCCTTCACGTCTATAAAAAACGATTGGAAGGACACATTAGCGATTCATTTGAGAAATAACAAAAAGAACATATTTTATCGCCAACCAAATTTGCGAGGGGAACTATTTCGTTCCTTGAGTTCCAATATGTTCTATGTGCCTACAGGCACATAGAACACATTGGAACTCAGGGGGCAATTTTCAGCTATCGCTAGAGATTCAAATTATAATTGCAGTGCATGATTTGTAGAAAATTCCCGTGAAATTTCACTTCTATTTAAAAATAGTCCGTCAGAAATTTGCGTTCCGCACATATGTGCGGAACAGATTTTTATTTTCCGCACGGTTTAGTGTTGCTGTAGATAGGGATTTCATAGAACAGGCGTGTAATAAATAGGATGTATTACGGACTCAATGTATACTAATTGTGAGATAAACAAATATATTTATAAGAAAGCTTGTGAAAGCCCTGGTTAGCCATTCGCGGATGAAAGCCTTACAGAAAAATACACAGTCTGTGTTCTGGTAGAAACTACCCAGCGAACACGTGGAGGGCATTTGATGCAGCCTCAGTGGCGTAACCAAGAGAAAGGTTTCGTTTGAATTGGAGTATTAGACACCGAGTCGCTTCTGCTATTTGTCACATTCTTTCAGTACTATAGTTGACACTCGACTTCTGTCACACGAACTGTTTGTCATGTAGATAGAGGTCTGTGTGTCCCGATTTTGGCTCTTTAATGATCAGTTTTGAGTGAGGTACGTGCTAAGTAAATAAGAAGGTGGGAAGCTTATGCGTCACGACTTGTTCACAAATAAATTTTCAAGATCTCTGAGTATTTTTAAACTATAATCCCGACTGACTAATAGTCTATTCATATCATCAAGGCGTGCCTTCGAAGGAGGATGCCCTGATGATGTAGTTAGAATATCTTATCAGTCTGGACTTAAGCCACCACAGTCGAGACAAATCAGGTTTGCATTCCACCCCCAAATCTGCCCCTTTTGGCACACTCCTAAATATTTTGAAATCATAAACCATTTCATGTCGATTACCCCAGTTAGTGCCGTGTTCTATCCTGTTCTATTTTATTCTGAAACAACTTCTTTGCATCTATCGTTTTGGCTCTGAGAACGGAGTCACGTCATAAACAAATGGAACGGCTTTCAAATCATATTATCCGCCATGTGTATGGAAAATAAGAAAACATCTTGGAAAGTCTATACCGAATGGAACAGAAAGCTTTGATAAAAATGTTAAAAGTATTTCATTGTTAATACAGAGAGTAATCGCTTGACTGGATTGGTTACGTGAAATAATTCATGAGAGGCGAGGGACGTTGTACAAACAGTGCGCGAATGCGCACGGGTGTTTTAAAATATAGTCCCTCGCCCCGAATGAATTATTTCACGTAATCAGTAAGCGATTACTCTGTTTATTACTTTTCATTATTAACGATAATTATATTATTTAACACTTTACCTAATGTAACGGCCAAGCCCGACCAGCGCTATTCTCAAAAATCGCATTTTTTCTCTAAAACATAGGTTATGACCCCTCATTGGAAAGAGCTCATAGGGCTCGTTCCAATGAGAGGTCATAACCTATGTTTTGGGGACAACAAATGAAAAAAATAGTTATTCAAGAATTTTTTTTTTTGCTAGTGTCGTCTGCTTTTCATGTTAGGTAAAGGGTTAAAAAAAAAACCCAAAACAATGAAGTCCCCATTACACCCACGGCAAAGCGTCTTCGTTTGCGCGCACGGATACATGACCCAATTGTAGATTGCATAATTCATTTGTTAAGTTATCGTTTATAATCAAACCGGAAAATCCCAGTAAATCACACTTTGGAAAGTAATAAACAGTGAATAAATGGTAATGAAATTATCTTGTAAACCATATTAATAGCCTTTTACTGTTTTATTATCTATTTTTTATTATTTGCCACGTTTACAAGTAAAATATTTAAAAGAACCAGGTAATACTAAATTAGCGTGGGCAGTAATGTTTACGCATGCGTTTACCAGGTAATAAAAATCATCAGCAGCAAAATTTTAATTAATGAAGCTCCGGGTTGTTACCCGGTGCTTTATTAATAAATTTTGTTATGATTATTCCTAAAATTAGTGTTTGGAATCTACTTTTATTGCGTCAGTGGAAATATTGGCCACCCGTGGAAAGTGGCCAGTCCACGGCGGCCGTACTATACGCTTGGAATAAAAGCCTTACAAGATTCAAACCATTCCAAAATGACAAAAAAAGCTACACAATATTTATATATAAAATTAATTTCAATCAATGTTCTTCAAATTAATTGTATTAGCCAGTTTTGCATTTTAATTGTTCCCCCATTTGTTGTTATTTGTCTCTTATTATGATGGCTGTGGGTTGAAAATATTGATCATTCTATGGAATTTGAATTCATCCAATTGAGATTTGTGGAAAACTGTCCAAAAAGAGCTGTAGGGAATATTACAGTCAGTATTATCAATTAACAATGGTGTGTGTTTCTTTTATAAACATATTTTTCTTTAGTATTTTATATAATGTATACCGGCATGATTTTGGAAGGTAGAAGACCAATTGATGATTTGAAACTGGAGCTATACTGATGCAACTTGAAATCACTAATTGCTTTTCAATACTGCTAAATTTAACATAGTAGGTATTATAAAATCTGAAAGAAAAATAATATTTCTAAAACAGTACATAAATTAATGTGGCATAAAAAATCTAGCAGGTTTTATTGAACTTCTTTGTGTTTGTATGTTACTCCATTTTATGATAGATCTGATTTTTATTGGATAAAAATAATTTAAAAATAATTCAATAAATACATATTGTTACGTAATTCGTAAGGATAAACATATTTTTAAAAACTAATTATTCGTTGTAACCCTTTTCAAATCCTCGAGGTGTTGCACTGACATCTGAAACAAGAAACACTTCGTCACTTGAATGTTACATAT
The DNA here is from genome assembly GCA_031216915.1 of Pictodentalium vernedei. Classification (NCBI taxonomy): domain Eukaryota; kingdom Metazoa; phylum Mollusca; class Scaphopoda; order Dentaliida; family Dentaliidae; genus Pictodentalium; species Pictodentalium vernedei. The sequence goes on from CM062292.1 coordinate 205,559,784, forward strand.
GTCTATTGACGTCACAAGGCATTAATCATTATTGTGAATTGTTATAGAATTACGCCTCAGCAGAGGTTAGGGTCAGTGCAGTAATGATTACGATTAACTATCCTAGCACTTACTGCACCGTCTCAAACCTTCACTTGCGCCCTATTCTAATAAAATGTTTTTTTATGCACCTACTAGCGAAACCTTATAAGAATAAAATCAATATGAGATTTTAGATGCTAAAAGCAAAGTAGTTTTCCAAATTCTACTCAATAGAGCAAACTCTCCTACAATGGAACAGGACCCACCGCAATAAAAGAATGTATACCTTAAAAGAATGTGTTTCTGAAATCAATCAGCAGCTAGAATTGAAAAGGTTTAACCCTTTACCTAACGTAACGGCCAAAACCGGCCAGCGCTATTCTCAAAAATCGCCAATTAATTTTCATTATTTTTTTCATTTTTTGTCTCAAAAACATAGGTTATGACCCTTCGTTGGAACGAGCTCGTTCCAACGAGGGGTCATAACCTGTGTTTTTGAGACAAAAAATGAAAAACATTAGTTATTCAAGAATTATTTTTGCAAGTGTCGTCTGCTTTTCAGGTTAGGTAAAAGGTTAAAATAAAGTATTATTGTGCGTAAGTGGGGTTTTTCACTGATGTTAGCAAAACATGATAAAGAATGAAAGAAAAAACGAAAAGTTTGTAACAACTCTTTATTTTTCTTATAAGCTATAGAATACCCAATTCTACACCCTAACCCCTCCCCCTTATACCTTTTTCGGGGGTGGGGGTCGGGTCTGTATGAATTTGTGTGTGGGGGGGAGGGGGGAGGGGGGATCAGTAGAGCGTTAGTCTTGCGCATGTATTTCCCACTTTCTTGACTTGGTACTATGCAGGTAATGATGTGATGTTTGAATTCTCAATATAACAGATATAAAATACATTTTTGTTGGACTGAGATGAAAATATTATAACAGTGTATATGTTGTAAATGTGTTTATGTTTTGTTTTATTTTGTACTTACTCTTGTCGGGTATAATTCCTAGAAATTCATTGGTACGGTAGTCAAAGTATGCAAAGTATTCAACGCCGTTGATGTGCTGCCTGACCAATCCTCTGTTGTTTGTGTTGTCGAAGTATTCGTGGACATCTGTTGTAAAATGTTTGTTGGATATGTCACATTCTATATGTACTTCGAAGTCGGTTGCTATAGTTGGTTTGGGGTTTGGCGACACTATAAGAAAAACAAAAAAACGTTAGAAGACATTTGAAATGAATGCTTGACCATACTGGTGATATTTTACTTTCCGTTGATTCGTGACGTCATAGGCTTGATTAAAAGTTTTGTTTGCCTAGGCTAAATTATGTCTTGAAACCCCAGCACTTGTGACAACTCTCATTGGTTCACCTTTTCTGTTATCGGAAAGATTTGGCCATCAAGGTCAATGGGTGTGCATTACTTTAACATCAGGGCATTATTAGGAGGATGACCCAAAATAAATAGGGGTCTTTACCTCACCTAGGACAACCTACTTATGAAGTTTTATGAATGTGAGTCGAACCATTATCAGGTTATCCCGAAACCAATTGTTTACGATTTACTATGTTCAGGGTCACTGTAACATTGACCTTTCATCTCGCGGGGTCCAAAATAAACAGAATTCTGCCTCTCACCAAGGCCAACCTAAAAATGAAGTTTCAAGAATGTGGATTCAACCATTGTCAAGTTATCATCCGGAAACCAATTGTTTACGATTTAGTATTTTCAAGGTGACTGTGCCCTTGACCTTTGACCTAGCGAATCTTATTTAGACATGGTTCTTCCCCTCACCATGACCAACCAATCTCTGATGTTTCATGAATGTGGGTTGAACCATTGTCAAATTACCATCCAGAAACCAATAGTTTACGATTTAATATATTCAAGGTCACTGTGACCTTGGGCTTTAACCTAGCAAGTCCAATATATATAGGGTTCCTCTTCTCACCAAGGCCAACCTGCCTATGAATATTCATGACTGTGGGTTGAACCATTATCAAGTTATAATGCAGAAACCAATTGTTTACGATTTACTATGTTTAGGTTACTGTGACCTTGACCTTTAATCTAGTTCATCCGATATACACATGGTTCTTCCTATCACCAAGGCCAACCTACCTGTGAAGTTTCATGAATATGGGTCAAACGGTTACTGTGACCTTGACCATGGACCCAGTGAGTCAAAAATAAATACTATTCTTTCTCTCACCGAGGCCAGTCTACATGTGAAGTTTCATGAATGTGGGTTTAACCGTAGTCAAGTTATCATCCGGAAACCAATTGTTTACGATTTAGTATGTTCATGGTCATTGTGACCTTGACCGTTGACCTAGTGAGTCCAAAATAAACAGCATTATTCCTCTCAACAAGGCCAACCTACGTATGAAGTTCATAAATCTGGGTTCAACCATAGTCATGTTATCACCCGGAAACCAAATGTTTACGATTTAGTGTGTTTAAGATCACTGTGACCTTGACCATTGCCCTAGCGAGTCCAAAATAAATAGCTTTCTTTCCCTTACCGAGGCCAACCTACTTAAGTAGTTTCATGAACGTGGGTAGGACCATTATCAAGTTATCGTCCGGAAACAATTTGTTTACGACCGCCCGCCCGATAGCAAGCACGAAAGCCCGCCCGCTCGAAAGCCCGCCCGCCCGAACATCGTATCCCCCACTGTGAAGATATAGAAATTTTCACTTTCACAGTATCAATCAAAATGTCGGCTTTCAAAGCATCACTTCAAAGCGAATACGAGTCAAATTATCACTAGAAATTATCAATTTGTTCTAAAAACGTATAATGAAAAGAAAATCTACTGTCAGTGGATGCCGACCATTTCCAGCAATAATTCAATACGTATTCACCTTGAATTGATGCATGAAACCCTCTAGTCCAAACATGGCCTGAAAGTCCGTAATATAAGTTTTTGGTTTGGTACGTCCTTTCAAAGGACGCACCAAACCAAAAACTTATAGTACGGGTTTTCAGGAAATGTTTGGACTAGAAACCGGCCAGATGAATCAGATTGCAAGACGCAATCTGTTCCGAGTATCGATCAAATCACTACGCGTATAATAAAAAGAAAATCTAGTGTTTTTAAGTAGACATCGAAAACTATCTCACTTGTGACCGAGAGAAACGGTGATTGTCGCTCGCGCAAGCGCTCGCGAAAAATAAGCATTTGTCTCGGTCACTCGTGAGATAATTTTCGGTATCCACTCAAAAACACTAGATATCCTCTATATATTTTAATAGTGTTGGGTGGAATCGTCAAAAATAAAAATCGCCATATTGCAAGTAATCAATCTCGGTTGACGGGATTATCAACGTTGAAAAATATTATTCTAATTCCATGATTTTCTTTGTTTTTGTTTTCTGAAAACATGGGTAAATATCTGTATAAAACAGCATCTAGTTATATCTAAAACTTCTTAAATAAAATCGTTTAGAAATCAAGAAACTCCAAAGGAAACAGCTTCTCTGATTCAGTCTTTTTGCATTTCTCTTTCTACAGATGGGATTCGACAATGCTTTGGGGAAGAAAGCGGGTAGAGAATTTCAACCGGATCGGAACCCAGTCGATGTTCTCTGTCCGCTTTTGCGATTACAGTACTCTAGCAGGGAACCAACTGTCGTGGACAAAACTCATCCCAAACAGAGTCTTTCTGTCCATGTATACTCCCCAACTTTGGACTCGAAGTTTAATAAGTAATAGTTACTAACTGAGCTGGAGGTCTTCATGAATTTGAACAACCTGCCAACGAGCGGTATGTGACGCCGAGCCGCGAAGCGGCGAGGTTTTACAGCACGTTGGCAGGTTGTTCAAATTCATGAATACCGACAGCGAGGTTAGTAATTTACTTACACGCCAATTCACAGAACGCACGGACGCAAGTGTGGTAAGTGAGTACAGGCGTTCAAGTGACGTCACTTGAACACCTAGTCTATTTTCTATCGGGTATTTCACGTCTCTTACCAACCCGTAGAAGACAAAGGAATTGGTGTGCAATTTGAACACCTGTACTCACTTACCATACTTGGGTCCGTGCGTTCTGTGAATTGGCGTGTAAGTAAGTTACTAACCTCGCTGTCGGTATTCATGAATTTGAACAACCTGCCAACGTGCTGTAAAACCTCGCCGCTTCGCGGCTCGGCGTCACATACCACACGTTGGCAGGTTGTTCAAATTCATGAATACCTCCAGCTCAGTTAGTAACTATTACTTATTTACTTATTTCCATTTAGCGTGAATAATACCTACAAAGAGGAGGATATTGATATTATGGTTTCGTGTGCTGTCAGTTGGAACAAACTTAGAAGAAGAATGTATTGCAGCTATAACTCTTTCAATATTCCGAATGGGATTGTTTTACACACTACTGTAAAGAGCAAAATGAGCGAGTCCGTGTTGCAATTGTGCTGCAGGATTCAATTCTTACTTACCCCCTCGTCACTTTCGTATTTATTGTATTGTCTTTTCACAGAACATCAACTTTTATTTTATTTAAAAAACTGGACGACGCTATTCACAAAAATCACCATTTAATTTTCATTATGTTTTTCATTTTGTGTCTGAAAAACATAGCTTATGACCCCTCATTGGAACGAGCTCAATGAGCTCGTTCCAATGTGGGATCATAAGCTATGTTTGTTTTATTTTTTAAATTAGTTATTCAGGAATTTTGTTTGCAAGTGTCATCTGCTTTTCGTGTTAGGTAAAGAGTTAAATAGCAGACTATTCAATATTAGAAATTGTGTAGGTGCAAGTGATAAGAATGGAACAAATCGAAAAGCAGAGTATCTACATTTATGTAACAACAGCCAGAAACGTCACTTAGTGGAAGGAATCTGCCCGTTGTGTCATTTTCCGAAATAGCCCAAGAACATTAGGTTTCACTAGGGAAAAAATCGGAGAAAGCTGATTTTTTCAGGGAATGTCGAGTACATGTCACTGAACGATTAGACAAAAGTCCCCTAAAATCCCAGCTGAGCTTTTTTTCCTACAGCCTTTTTTCGAAAACGCGTTTGAAAAAAATAAAAAAAATCGCACGAACTTTGTAACCTCGAATTGATCCAACTGTATTTTTTGTTTACGCGTATTTCGAGCTACATAATGTCTAATATACATTTACCTGGAGGAAAATGTGCATTCTGTGACAATTTCTGCGAAAAATTATTGAAAATTCACAAAAAAGTATCGGATTTACGCAAAAAATGACGATTTTCCTAACGGATTTGCCCAAAGGGTCGTAGTACAGAACGGGATGTTAGTTGGACAGACGATAAAAAGTCCACCGCCATTTGAAGACTTTTATCATTGCTTACAAAATAGACATTATGGAAGACCCCCTCTGCTTCTGGCCGAGTTCCCCTTTTGGCATAAAATTCGTCAGCATGAGTACTCAACTATTTTCGGGCTTGGGACCGAACAGACACGTCTGTGTCTGGCAGCATTAGATCAATAAATAATATTTACAGAATGTACAAAAATCAATAAATAATATTTACAGAATGTACAAATCAATCAACATGGATTAAGTTACATTGACTATTATCAACGCTACATACAGAAATGACATGACCTATATACATATTATTCATCGAACTCAGAAATTTCCGACAGGACAGTGTTTCTGTGGTTGTTACAAAAATCAGAACTGCAATTACACAAACCTGAGCAAGAGAGTCCTGCCTTCTTACACCCACACCTTTTTGTAGAAGCACTCTTGCAACCACAACTGATCAGATTCAGTAGGTTATCGGGGGCACATGGCTTTGTGGCTGCAGTCGGTACAAGAAGTCCATTGTCTAGCGATCACCCCCAATCCGTCGGAGGAAGCGAAGTGCCCAGCCATTGTTGGACCTGGAGATAACATCTGTAGACATGTTGTTGTGCAGCATCGCTGCTTGGTGGGAGTGAGGCTAGGTCGATGGGTTTATTCAGTTTAGATTTTGCTACATAACGCTTGTAAGTGACATATCTATATTGGTCGAGAGAGGAAACAGTTTTACTCCCGTATAAGATCAGGAGAAGTTGTTCCCCGGCAGCGGCTACTGCACTTGGTGTACTGTCATCCGCCAAAATTGTGTTGACATACTGTTGTGAGTCGCTAGTAACATCGGAGACAATTGTACTGAATACTTTCTTCTTACCAACTCGAAAGAGTGCAGAAGTAGTGTCACAACCACTTATAGAATGTGCTACAAGGAGGTTGCTTCTATGGTCACCCATTTTGGTTGCTATTTCACTAACTGAAACTAGTAAGTTTGGGGTAATGGAATACATCATGTGAATATTACATCTCGGTTGAACTCGAGAGGTAAGAATGACTAACAAGTCTGTGTCTGTGCCCACAACGACAACATTGTTGTCATCTTGAGCGATGTCAAGTGCAGTTTCGGCTATCAGTACATCAGCATCAGCCTCGGCCTGCTTGGACTGAATATTGATAGCAGATACCTCCTGCATTAGAAGATCGATCAGTTGGGTTTTGTTCTTGGCATTTGCAAGGAAATCGGATTGGGGTGTGGTGGCTGGTAACTCGGATGAGATATTGATATCAATGGAATACCTGTCTTTAGATCTACGGGCTTGTTCCATGCCCTTTGTCGACATTGTACAAGCATAACCATCAAAAACAACCACGACGTTCGCCCCAAAATGTCTCACTAGATAATTGGAATATGATGTACATATGTCCTTATATGACGACTGTTTAGGCCATACAACTGCCCTCAATAAAAATCCACCATCTACAACAAACAGAGAATGTTCTGGGATTTTAGTTTGCTCGGAACCGTATGTTTTGAGGATCTTACCGAGCGTGCTTGTCTGTGTCTTCCTCATTCCAGCAGAATCAAACAATGCTGGTGGTTTCGGGGCGAGTTCATATTTGAGATACTCTTCCATCTCTGCTTGTGACTGAATAACACATGTGATGCGGTTGAACAGAATTGTGGGGTCAATCACTACCTTACTTCCACGGACTTTGATGCTATTTGCCATCGATGCGAAAGACTTCACAGTGTCAACACGTCGTAGTTTGATGCTGTTGAACGTTTTGCTTTCAACATTCGATACGCAACATTCACCAATTTTGCGAACTTGGTCACAGTTCACAGTTTCGTCGGCCACAAGCCCGGTCGCTATAGAGACTAATTGTAGTGGATCTCTATTCTGAAAGGGGGAATGCACTCTGAGCCAGTTCAATAATTTGGTGATATCATTGGCATCAGTCAATTGTGAACTTTGACGGAGATCCCGATGTTGTTCGCCATGACCAGTGTGAACATGAACGAAATTTTCGAGAGCATTACATATCGGAAGGCAAAGAGGTAGGCCATGTACCCATTTCGCAACAGTGCTATCGGTTATTCCCCTGCCATGTGTGAGACCACCAGGGAGCTTGAACATTCTCATTAAACACTGCTCTATGGTCTGATCAGAATATATCCCGTCCCAGAATTTATCTGAGCGCCTTATGGTAAAGTAACCTTTCTCAGTGAACAACTTCAAATCATCCTGTTGCATTATTTCTGTTAGCTCATTCATCTGCTGCAAATAGAGATGAGAACTTTTTGCGTATGCAAAATGACCACCTGCGTGAAATACTGGAATCATATTGCGAACACAATATGTGTGGAGTTCCCAGTCGCCTGTGCGCTCTGCTCTCAAGGACAACTGGAGAAGACCTATTTGCTCGTAGTATTGTACCCAAAGCTTTCCTGTGCGTCCTACGGACGCATTCTGGAGCAGTTCGTGTAATTTTGACAGTAGATGGTTGACACTTTCTTGATTGACAGCGTCAGCTGTTGTGCAGTCACCTCTGGCAAGTCCACAGAATATTTCATTGACTTCTGTGCAGTCTATGTTATCTAGTGTTCGGCTTTCTTCAAACACAAGTTTTGTAATGGCAATTTGTGTTAGCAAATGGCCACGAACTGCTCTTGAATATGCATGACCACTGATCAAATGATGGATTGACCCACCAGCATAAACAGTCCCCCAAAGTTCATCCAAGCCGGTACCAGCCATGATCGAACCAATTGCCCCTAAATATGACATAATCACATCAAGGGCGTGCACACATTACATGCCAATGCATCTTGAGTGTAGGCGAACACCACATTATGTGATTTAATCGAACATGGAAATTGAAACAATGATGCTATAATACGGTATTTGAATGAGAAAAGTCGATGCCGTTTGAATTTGAGTTTAGGGGGTATGGTTAATATTTCACACGTTTCACCAGTTCATTATGGAATAAATGACTATTGTTATATATCATTATAAAGCCACTGCTTTTCTGCAATTTTTGATATATAATTTAACTCCCAAAGTAGTCGTAGATTTGATTTAATGGACGTTGTGTACCGTTGTGTGTATGAAAACAATAAAAAAAATTTCGTAATTTTGTACATTTTCGTGAATATTTCACCATTGAGTGTGAGGATTGGTACAAAGTTGGCATTTTCTGTTGGGGATATGTATTCTCAATATAATTCAGCACGATATTTATGATTCTCACCCTACTAAGGCGAATAAGAATGAGAAATATGGAGCTGGGTCGAATTTTTTTTTTAATTTTTTTTTCATCAAAAAAACGCTATAACTAAAAAAGCTCTACTCGGATTCGCGGGGACTTTTCACACTTTATCCGCAATGTGTGTCCCGGAAACATATAAAAAAATCAGCTTTCTCCGATTTTTTTCCTTACTTTCTCATTTTTATGTCTAATGTGCCTGGACTAAAAGCAAATCGTTATTAATTGGTCGCCGTTAATAATTTCCATGAAAGTGTAAAGGGTACTAACCTTTATTCGGTTTTAATTTCTTGATTAACCTTTGGGTTGTTAAACTATGAACGCGAATTTCCATGGAGTTGTTTAGACCAATATTTATGCAAAGTGTAAGAAACCTTGCTGGAGCGGTTGCTGATATATTCTCCAGACATATAGACAAATAAGCAAACACACAAGTAGGTTGCGAGTTATTTTGATCAGTCCTGCATTCACAGTCAACAAGCGAAAGACAAGGTCACATGGTCAATAATATGCTTTGTAGTTGGTTGTATGGTGGTCGCAACATTGTTCTAAAAATATATCTTCAGTAGTCTAACCCTCAGCACACGCATGCCGAAATATTAAATTTCAATCAACAAATATTGCCATAATGCGACTACGAGTTTAACAAGCGCTGTCAAACAAGGTTCAATTGGTTGAAAAAACGGTGCAAAATTCCAAATGCATGCTCAGCCATGACGGATAGGTATTTCACATAGGACATTTCAAAATGTGAGGGAAGGGATGGATATTCCCAATGGGCTCACACCCAAGGCCGGGTCCCACTTGGCCAGGGGCCGAATGATATCGTGTTAATGAGTAGAGAATAATAAATAGCCTAAAATAAAACGTTATTCTCCATTAAAGCTCTGTTCCATGTATTCGTGCGAGACAGTTTCAGAAAATCGGCACTGATCTCTTTAAGAAAAAGTTCGGACGATCGCAACATCTCCACACCACTTCAGTATCCATTATAGATTTCTATTCACTGTATTTTCTGAATAAAAATACAATGTATGGGTGTTTTCGCACTGTTTGAATGGAGCTGTTGTTCTGATGAAAATTTTTTCCGAATGTAGAGAAATTACCACGTTGATTCGTGTCTCCGTTTACCAAGTGGGTGGGAACATTCTCCTAATATACATAATTATTTATTTATTTCTTGGAATTTAACGACACTTTCGGCAGCCAGGGCCACCTCGGGTCAAACAGTTTTACGGGTGGAGAAAGCCGGAGTACCCGGGGAGAACCACCGAGCAACAACGAGCAACTGTCAGACTACCCAACGTAGGAACTCCACACAAGCAGGGTAGCGTTGGTTGAAGGCAAGTGCACCGCGACGGTAGTACCCGTCAGCACACATCGATACCGTGCCCCCACGTGGGCAATCGAGATTAATGGCCTTGTCCAAGGACACAGTGCAGTTACTCCTGGGGGGGGGGGGGTGGAACCGACGTCCTTTCGGTTTGAAGTCGAATGTTGTAACCACTGAGCGCGCCCCCTCCTAATGTAAATACGCTATTTGAAGGTATTCTTCTGGAAGCTGCACGCAAGCTGGACTTTCCACAACGCGTGTGAACCAGATGTGATTGTACAGTTACTTTGCATTCACATACTATCTCCTTCAATGTTTGTAATCCTGTTTGGTGGAGGGGATATCAGGCAAAGTCGGTGGTGTACATGTGCGGTGTAAGGATAGTTTAGTGGCATAATCGAGTTAATTTTGTTCGAAATCAAATGCAAAACGTGTGCGGCCAGTTCCGGCAATAACTGACTTTAACTGGAGATAGTGAAAGTTGACTATCTTGCAATAATAATCAATCAATTTGGCCTGTTTTGATGTGAACCTCGACCTTTAGGTAATGACTGGTTTCAGGGCGACTTTAATAAGCACAAGAGGATTGGAAACGTCACACTAGCACTCTTTGGAGACGCGGCAAACGTCTCTGTAACTGACTGCAACGCATAAATCAATGGCAACTGTAAAGAGAATTGTGTCTCCTGGATCACGACTTGGCAGCTGCAGAGGTGAAATAACAAAGGCGTTGAAATAAACTTTTATTAAATCTGGGGTTGTACTAAATGTGGCGTTATTCATCCTGTTTCGACTTTCAATGAAATAAAACGGTATTTATTACTTTCCAAAGTGTGATTTACTGGGATTTTCCGGTTTCATTATAAGAACGATAACTTCACAAGTGAATTATGCAATCAACAATTGGGTCATGTATCCGTGCGTGCAAACGAAGACGCTTTGTCGTGGATGTAATGGGGACATCATTGTTTTTTTTTTTGTTTTTTTGCTTCTTTAACCCTTTACCTAACATGACAAAATTCTTGAATAACTATTATTTTCATTTTGTGTCTCAAAAAACATAGGTAATGACCCCTCATTGGAACGAGCTCGACGAGCTCGTTCCAATGAGGGTCATAACCTATGTTCTAGAGACAAAAAATAAGGAAAATTAATTGGCGAGTTTTGAGAATAGCGCTGGCCGGTTTTTGCCGTTACGTTAGGCAAAGGGTTAAATAATATAATTATCGTTAATAATTAAAAGTAATAAACAGAGTAATCGCTTGACTGGACTGGTTACGTGAAATAATTTATTCGAGGCGAGGGACTACATTGTAAAACACTCGTGCGCATTCGCGCACTCGTGTTTGTTCAACGTCCCTCACCTCTCATGAATTATTTCATGTAACCACTCCAGCCAAGCGATTACTCTCTATTTACTGCTAGTATTGTACATCACAAGTAACATAGCCGCAATGGAGTAGAGAGATCACTTTCAAGTGACAAGAAATTGGAATTTTTCTGATAAAAATGACAGCATGACGAAAAGATTCGATAATGTAGTGACATACATATTTGTTTTAACTATCCTTGTAGACAACATCAGAAAACATAAATATTGAACATACTTACTGTCTGGGTTGGGAATGGTACAAACGGTGCGGTCCATGCCATGCAGAGCCACACCCATACACGCTCCTATGATGGAAGTGAAGAATACTGCCAGAAACATAATGAAGTGCCAGTTATTCTCTTCTGGAAGCCACCTGTGCACAAGCAAAAACCAAAAAGAAATAAAACAAGAAAGTCATCAATTGGTCGTGTCGTTTATTTATATCATCTGAGTATTATACAAATCAGTCTGTTGTGGAAACAGAGGATCTCTGAAGAATAGCAACCTCTAGAATTTGACCCTTTTAAACAAGAATGCATAACTTTTTATTTGAGTTCGTGAATCAAACAACATAATGGGCAACGAGTAGTTAAGGAGGCCCAGTAATGATTTAATCCGACAGCCCTACAGGGCTGTTGGATTAAATTATTACTGAACCTCTCTGCAAATACGAATGGATTAGCCCAATCGCTATAGCCAGTATTGTATGCGGCAGTTCTTAGTTCAGCCAGGAACTCAGGTTTGAAAGGGTTAATATATCGACCTTTATTTCAATAGTACTGATACGCAATTCCCTTCAAGTCGGGATTTTTAGGGGACGCTGTTCATGAATTCCGTATAGAATGCAAACGAATTTGAAATCCTTCACATCTCATAAACCCACTGTTCGACAGATATCGCGGTTACTATTGGATAGTTTTGGAATGGAAAAAAAAGCTTCCCATGTTGCACGTAACGGTATATATTTTACAGTCAATTTGTCAAACCAGTCACTTGGCCAAATGACTAAAAGTTTCAAACATTTGGCCAAATGACTCTGACCCTCAGTGAAGTGGGCAGTGTCAAGAGTCTAAAATTTCGTGACATAATCTTGACAGTTTGCGTGGTGTATTATAATTCAAGAAAACGTTAACAAAAATTCAAATTGGGATGTCGTTGCATATTATAAATATTTCTAGTTTCCAAGACTTCTTTCTGAAAAAGGTCCTTATATGAAAAATCAGAATATACTTCTATTGATAGACGGTGGGGGGGGGGGGGGCTCAGTAGGTAGAGGTACAGGCTGCTAGGTTCTCGGTTCGAATCCCACCTGCGGCAACCGCGTTATGTCCTTGGATAAGACACTTCACCCCCATTGCCCACGTGAGGTCACGGTGGCATCGTGTACTAAGGCGTACTACACGTCGATGGTGCACCTGTCATCAACCAATGATAACCCTGCTTGTGTGGAGTTAGTATGTTGGGGAGCTGACAGTTGCTCGCACTTGCTCGACATTGCTCGGTGGTTCTCTCCGGGTACTCCGGCTTCCTCCACCAGTAAAAGTGCCGTGGTCATGATTAGCCATTGTGCAGAAATATGTAACCTTAAACACCAATAAATGAATGAAATGAATTGATAGACGGGACAAAGCAAAACGTTCCAAACATCACCTTAGTCACACCAAGAGGATTATTAGCTTTCCAAGAGTGATATTCTTCAGTATCGTGTTGTCGAGAAATTAACCCTCTGCACACTGATGTCGAAATATCAAAATTTCAATCTGCAGACTTTTCCCATAATGCAACTAAGAATTTAAACAATTCAATCTTGTTTAACAGAGCTCATTGAGCTCTGTCAAACAAGATTAAATTGGTTAAACTCTTAGTTGCATTATGGGAAAAATTTGCTACTTGAAATTTTGGTACTTTGACATCAGAGTGCAGAGAGTTAAAGAGGAGGCGCAAAACAGACGACGATCGAGTAGTGCATTTCTTTTATCTCGGGTAGGCTTTTGATGTTATCAAACGTTCGCTGATATCCACTGTCCAGGGAGGTTGTGATGGAATATTAAAGCAGTTAGCTTATCAAACGTGTGCCCATATCCACTGTCCTGGGAGGTCGTGATTGAATATTAAAGGAGTTAGGGACGTAATAATCAAATGACACCAGAGGTGCAGTCGAGTTATTCAAGTCAATGTGCCAATCATATCTGGAGAGTTTTCCGTCGGTGGCCAAAGAAGATTTTGTTGTACCAGGATCATTTGACAAAATGTCGGTATTATTCACTCGCTGGAAGCTTGCGTATCAGCGTTCGGGCATATATCTACTGTCTGGTACACCCCATATTCTGCCACGTGACAAGGGTTCGGAATTTGCTGCTCAAATAATTTCGAAACTAAAGCAGTTTTGGTCAGGAACTGTAATAGTGCATGGGATGTTTCGCCATCCACAGCATCTTCAATCCAAGAACAAGCAAACCATTACATCACAGATCTGCTGAGATTGTGGCGGAACGCTTCGTTGTTTGCACTCCTTGAAAATGTAAGATGATATCACAGATACCTAGAATTCTAGTGTGGATTATAAGCTCTGGTTACCTCATTAGTTAGATGTGTTGTGTTTTTCACGCATTTGGATGGCGGAATATTGGAATAGAACATATCGGCTTCCTGGGGAACAATACCTGGATGTCATCTCACTGTCATCTATCAACTTGCTCACCTCTTACCTAACGTTATGTTTATATTTGACCAGTGCTTGTCACAAAAACTGTAATCCAAACTGTATTATGGTCACCCATTAGAACTAGCTCGTTGAGCATTGCTGAAGGATTTATTGTTTATTGTGACAAGTGTTTGTCCACTGCTATTTTTTATCTTCATGTAAAAATGTATGCATGCAGTTTGAAAGAGGTAAAACGTAGAGCTGTCGCGAATATACCATAATTCGACTATCAAACAAATTTCGAGAAAAAGCCATATTTAACAAAAATCCATTGTTTCGCACCGATGGGGAAATATGTTAAATATGGAGCCAAACGTATGTATTTTTCTAGACTTTAAAACCCTTTACCCAACGAATCGCCCGCATCCGCCCGCGTAATATGCAAATTGATCAGTTGAAAAAATTAAATTTTTCAAAATATTTCAACAAAACCATATCATGTGACCCCTCACTGGAACGAGCTCATTTAGCTCGTTTCAATGAGGGGTCACATGACATGGTTTTGTTGAAATTTTTTGAAAAATTTAAAAAACTTATATTTGAAATAATAAATTTTGATATTGTTTGCGTTAGGTAAAGGGTTAGAGGGCCGCAGTACAGACAAATCAAACAGGGGAATCTTCAGTCACACAATGTAATTAAGCGTAAAGATTCTGATCACTCTTTTCTGCTAATTCCCAGTAATATTGCAATGACGAGTTAGTAAAGATTAAGCTGCCCTGAAGTTAAACATACTCTCCCTCTTTCTCTCTCTCTCTCTCTCTCTCTCTCTCTCTCTCTATGTGTGTGTCTCCCTCCCTCCCTCCTCCCCCCTCCCTCAACTATATCTGGAAGTAACGTCTGTTGGGGGCACGCACGCCCTGTGCACCCATGTTCCTACGATCCTGTAACTACATTTCAGCGGTCGTGGACTGGTCGTAATCCACGCGTGGGCAGTGATGTCACGAATGCATTTACCAGGTAATAAAAATCTCCATCATAAGCAACATGTTAATTAATGATTGTACCCGGTGCTTCATTAATTAATTATTGCTATAATTAGTGTTTGGAATCGAATATTATTGCGTCCTTGGAACATTGCCCACCGGTGGAAAGTGACAAGTCCGCGGTAGCCGTACTGTAACAGATAAACAGTCAGAAATGCGGTATTAACGACACAAGGGTCATTTCAGCAAGAAATCTTTCCCAAGTCCAACGTCGACCAGCCGTGATGTTCGTTTCTGCTAGGAGGGATTACCTGGGTAAGATTAGTCGATTAAAATCGATTATCTCGAGCGATTAATCGATCAAGAAAATCAATAATTGTGACACCCTATTAAAAAGCCTTGTCATTATCAAAATATTTTGTGTAATCATCGAATAGGTAATTCCAGGCTGAAGTGGATTAATATCTAAATTTTCCTATTGCCGATAATACATAGCGTTGTTAAGCCTATTAGGAGAAAATGTTCGGAAAAACTCTTTCTTGAAATCTGTCACCTATTGATTTGACAATCAATGATAAGAAAAAATGCTTATGCAGCAATATCGTGATGTAAGTCTCAAAGCAACTTAGATTATTGAGTATCTTTTTATTTAAAAAAAATGTTTGGATTGCTCAGCTGGCCTTTCCAAGTGTCTTACTGATTAATTTTTAATAACGTTAGTTCCATTTTTCGAACCCTGCCTTTTATCATAAAATAGCATTTTGTCCATGTTTGTCATTGCCATATTCGTCAGTTGTTTTGTTGTTGTTCATGTTTTTGTGATGCTCCAGCGCACTTAGAAGTTATTACTTGGTTAATTTCATATCGGCCGAGATATCAGCCCGAGGTAAATTCATATCGGCCTGAGACCGATGGGAACGTCCTATCAGCCGGAGACCGAAGTTTGAAAGCTGATGTAAAGTTACCAAGGACTGGCATCTCGGCCGATATGAAACTAACTAAATCATAAAATCTTTATTTATTAACCCTTTGTATCCGTAAGCCAGATTTTTCGGCCCAATGCATAATTTCGTCCCATTTGCGTTTCATTGTAGGCGGTCTATACACGGGGCATTGATGATAAAATAATAACTGGAGTCTGTAACCAGACGAGTGCAGGCCGCGGTTATTATTTTATCTTCCCTGTATATAGATATTGGACTGACCCATCTCACTGTAAGTGTAAACAAAGATGATACCATTCCAGGAAACAAGGATTCAAAGGGTTAAACCCAAACAAATAAGTACAAAATATTCTTAGATCTGTTACAGTTTTCTTTCAGTGTTATTGTTTCTCATTCTTTTCACAAAGCTCGAAGTGTCCTCTTCTTCCAGTTCAGCTATCCGAATGACTCGGTTTCCCCAATGCAGAACCTATCTCTTCTTCCACTTCGAAGAATCTCCGCTTACAACTCAGAATCTTAGTTTGCGTTCAACGTTATGTACATCCCTCTTCTTTTTTCTCTTCATCCACCTAATCCTTACTTATTGTCATCTTTAACCCTTTACCCAACGCAGACGATACCAAATTTATTATTTTAAATATCATTGTTTTTAATTTTTCAAAAAATTTCAACAGAACCATATTATGTGACCCCTCGTTGGAACGAGCTCGTCGAGCTCGTTCCAACGAGGGGTCACATGATATGGTTTTATTGAAATTTTTTGAAAAATAATATTTTTTCAACTGCTGAATTTGCATATTACGCGGGCGGATGCGGCCGATTCGTTGGGTAAAGGGTTAATTCCTCATTATTCAAAACACTCAGTAACAAATCATTCCATTAGGCGCGGTCACACCACTTTCCCTAATTGCGTTCGACTAAAGCGGTGAAAGATGTCTGTGTAAACACACCGTTTGCGCCAAGTAACGCTTCAAGCAGAACAACTCCAGCTTGGTTCAAATCGGCAGAGACTGGCGTAATATCAGCCGAGTTTGATAATGGGCAATTCTGGGGAAGAAAATCATATGTAATAAATAACTGTTGTTATTTGGTTTATCTGAATAAATACTTCTGTTTTCAAAACTTTGTTAAATTATTCTAATTTCAAAAAAAAAATTGAAGTATTCAAAAATGTATTAATGGATACACTGTGAAGTATTTTAATAAATTTGAAAATGTATCTATCTTTCTTCATATTCATAAAATTTCAACATGTTTGTATTCGTTTCAAGTGCAGATAGAAAGTATTCTTCCCAGCCCCAAATTTCAGAGTGGATTCCAAACCGCTTTCGCGATTGTTCGTGGTCCATTTATTGCAGCAATGTACTAGGGGGATATTCTTGAGAGTGTTGTTATTTTAACCTTTGCTATCCGGCAACCACAGGGGCTCATCTTGCAATGTCTGGAAGTAAAACGTTTGTGATCGTTTCTAGAGTAACTTTTTTCAGCTGATTCCGAATCCGAATGATGCCATTCTCTAAACCTTGGGTAACTAGAGATATTCAAGACAGCGTCCAAGATGGCCGCCATGAAAACTCTATTTTATAAATTTGTTTATGTATCACAATAAACTTACACAAAGTATGTATCACCACTAGGCGGTGTGTAGTGTACATAATTAATGACCTACCCACCAAAGTCAAGAATTAATTTATTTATTTATTTATTTATTTATTTATTTATTTATTTATTTATTTATTTATTTATTTATTTATTTATTTATATACTTAGGTTTAACGATACTTTCGACAGCCAGAATCACCTCGAGTCGGACAGTCTTACGGGTGGAGGAAGTACCTGGAGAGAACCACTAAGGAACGGCGAGCAACTGTCAGGCCCCCAACATACTAACTCCACACAAGCAGGGTTAGCATTGGTTGAAGACAAGAACACCATTGACGTGCAGAACGCCTTAGTTCACAACGCCACTGTGTCCCCATGTGGGCAATGGGGGTGAAGTGTCTTGCCCAAGGACACGACGCGGTTGCTGCAGGTGGGATTAAGATCACAGATAGAGGTCAGCATATGGCATGCGCATACATATCAACTTTTCGGCGGGTTATAATTGTTTAATGGGAAGAAATATCACAGTCAAACTTACACAACATATGTACCACCACTGATCGATGTGTCGCACATACAATTCACGACCGACTCGCCAAGACCAAGGTTACTAATAGAGGTCAGCACATGGAATGGACTTGAATAAAGTTTTCGAGTTCAGCTCAAGACTTTTAGTGTAAGGGGATATCACAATGAAAAGTAACATCATGTGGACCATGATGTGTCGCATACAAAATTTAGGATCGACCCATCAAGGTCAAGCTCACAGTAAGTCAGCACGTGGAATGAGCGTGCACACAAACTTATTTGTGTCCGAGCCATGACCTGTGATGGAAGGAAATAGCATACTGGTTCTTACACATCATATGCACCACCACTGGATGGTGTGTTGAGTACAAGATTCAAGATTGGCCCATCAAGGTCAAGGTCATAGACAGAGGTCAACACATGGAATCAACATGCACACCAACAACGTTTTAGTGTTTGGGTCATACTCTTTTGTGGATGAACACATCGCGGACAAATTTACACAACATATGGACCACTACTAGACATTGTGTCACATACAAAATTCACAACAGGCCCAAGGCCACAGATAGATATTTACACATCAACACACGTAACAGCTGTTTTAGTTTCCACCAGTAGCTCTTTAGTAGAAGGCGATATATCAATGGCAAGGCACTTTATCCCGGTTGCCTCCATGGGAGCACGATGACGCCGTGTACTAAGGCGTACTGCACGTCGATAGTACACATGTCCCCAACCGCTGTAACCCTGCTTGTGCGGTGCTTGAACAGTGTTAGAATGTTGAGGAGCTGACAGTTACTCGTCGATGCTCGGTGGTTCTCTCCGGGTACACCGGCTTCCCCCAACCCGTAAAACTGTCACGGTCACGATTAGCCATCGTGCGTAAGTATGTGACCTCAAAACGCCAATAAATAAATAAATAGATATAGCAATGAAACTTTGTAACATATGTACGACCACTAGGCGGTGTGTCACTTACAAAATTTTCAACATAAATATGCGACTTTGGGCACATAGCGAAATGTTGGGTGTTTCTGGTGATCATCTTATACGCCATCTTGAATATCTCGAGTTACTCGAGGTTTGCAAAATATATTCAAATTCATATTCAGTGCAAAGAATAACCCCAAAAAACCTATTATTTCCCGACATTGCAAGGTTAGCCCCAAAATGACCATTTGGCTGCCGGGCTATTGATGGACGAGTGTTCATGGACTCCACTTCGAGACCACAACGTTCACAGACAGTTGACGCCTGTTCCCAGCAGAGTGCCATTCATACAGTACTATGATAACAAGAGCGGAAAGGGAATTTCGACCGGATCACGATCCAGCCGAAACAATCAGTCCGCTTTCTTCCCCGCAACGGTAAAGAATCCCAGCTGTTGAAAAAGATATGCGAGAACATTGAATTTGAGATGCCATTTTGGTTTGGTTTTCTTGATGCGGACTTGATTACGCAGTATTTTATACAGGAAAAATATATTCCAGGGAACACTATTTTTTAATTGTTTATTGGCGTTTAAGGTCACATACTTATGCACAATGATTAATCGTGACCGTGACAGTTTTACGGGTGGAGAAAGCTGAAGTACCCGGAGAGAACCACCGAGCATCGACGAGCAACTGTCAGCTCCTCAACATTCTAACTCTGTTCAAGCTCCGCTCAAGCAGGGTTGCAGCGGTTGAACACATGCGCACCATCGACGCGCAGTACGCCTCAGTACACGGCGTCATCGTGCCCCCGTGTAGGCAGCCGGGATAAACTGCCTTGCCCAAGGACACAGCGAGGGTCTTCCCCCAGGGACCACTACTATAAAATTTTTGCAGTTGTATTTTCTAAAATTGTATTTTCTAGTTATGACAGTAGATGGGTAAAAATGAACCATTTGGTGATTAGCATTTTCAAACATCTGGCAATTTTCCAGCTGGCAAATTGCCATAACTTTAAAAATACTAATGATTCATTTTAGTGTGTGATATTCATTGGTAGAAAAAACAACTCTTGAAAATACAATTATAAAAGTTTTATAGTATTGGCTCCAGGGTAAGTGTGTCGCGATTGATACGCGATTAGATCACAAAAGAGACCATGGTTATTGCTGAACCAAGGTGACAGTCCTTATGAACACTCTTGGGCGTAGAATACGATATGCACCAGTGCTGAAGTTACACAAATTGACTGCAGAAATAACCTAAGGCATACTATGGGGAAATTCCATATTGTCTTCCTAAACTTATCATTTACCTTGGAAGCAGTTGCCAAACGCTTGAGATTATATCTGATTTTGACGTTTGTGACATTTTCTATCATGACGTGGGTTTTGCATAATGCGTCGTTAGTGTTTAATGCGTTGTTGGAAAATGCAGTTGTACATGGTGCGTGTAGCTTTCTTCAGTCGTTAATGTAGAATTCAAACAGACTGTTTTAAATTTTAATGATCTGATGTGAGTCATAAAAGTTTCGGTACTTTTACTTTTGTGTCGCACACACTGAGAGGCTAGAGAAGGTGATCGGCAGGTGCTGCACCAATATTTGTAAACGTATATATTGAAGTTGTCTTTTACTCGTTACTTCTGGCATCTTGTTAGGCGGCGACAGAGCAAAATTTCACATACAGTACAGTTGGGGTAATTTGCTCCTTTTCTGAGTGGAATCGTTTTGCAGAACATTCTTCTCAATACAATTAGCGAATCTATTTTTTTCATTTCTGAGAAGGTTCAGCAATAGATTGAGGGGGGGGGGGGGGGGGGTCAAAAGATAATTTAATCCTAATATTATTTATTACTATTATTATTACTGAATCACCCATTTGTTTGTTTTTTTTTTCTCGTCTCGTTATTGAAAGACAAATATTCTTTAAAAAAAAACACTTACGCATACCGAGTTGAAAGGTTTAGAAGCACGAAAATGTGCTTTAAGCACCAGTATATATTCACATAAAAACTGTACAAACACCTTCCATCACCACATTGAATCAAATGATTTTTGACCTGGAGAGCGCCTTGAGACTTATTATGATCAATTGACTAAAAGTCAATAAGATGTATCAAAACTATAATTTGAGCCACCCACAATGTTTGAAGCTTTAAAAAATGTTGATTTTTATGCAATTTCATTACAATACTGTTTAAGTTTATTACACAACGGTACATGTTGATTTCTATAACATTATTGATTGATTATTACACTACACTGAAAAAAATATAGGTTCTCTTTAGAACCCAAACTGGTTCTAATCTTGTCCCTGAGATGGAACCAGTTCTGTTTAAACAGTATTTATTTCAAATCAAATAAATTTACCAAGATTAGCGTTCAATTTTAACAAAATATTACATGAACTTTTTTGCAGTGTACTGGCTAAGTTTTATTATATTACTGGTTAATAATACACTACTGGTTGTTATAGGGGATAGGTATGTTTGGAGACAAAAACTGGAAAAAAAATAAAATCGATTTTTTTTAATATCGCTGCCAGTATTTGGACACTACGTTGGGTAAATGAACTTCATCTAATCTATCGGCGTTTCTAATTTTTTAGAAAAATCCTTTATTAGAAGAAAAAACAATTTTCTGAAAATATAGTTAATAAGTTGGAAAGGGAGTTTAATACAAATACCTGTTATACGGGGATCCGTACCACTTGCAACACTGAACGCCCAAAACAATGCAAAAATACAGTCACAAAGATCACTGATAGAGAATCAAAATAAGTGGAGATAAAACACATTTACTTGACTGGATTGATGAAAGTTCGTATTGCACGCATATGAACAGATATATCAAAGATAACGTACAGTCGTAATCAGAATTCACGTTGCATAAACAAACATATAAAACAATACCGGGTTGTGTTTGTCACCTGTGTTCATATATGATATCTCGTGTTTTTTGTTTTTGTACTTTAAATTCATTGCCGTCTCTTTTTGCGTGTGTGATGCGGATGGGGGTGGGGGTAATCACCTAGGATATCGTGGACACTTTCAAGAGGTGTTAACAGTAAACGCGATCCGCCGACAATCGGGGATGTTCCGTCGCCCGCGATTGTTGCACTGTCATTATCATGCACTGTGGGCTGCGAAAATGAGAAAATTAGTTTTACGTCCACGAGTGTCAATGACCACGATTGTAACAGATCGGGGAGGTGTTCCATATTTTTCGTGAAAAACTTAATAGTTTGACAGATTCCATTTTGGCATGTCTGTGACTGCATTAGTGCCGACTGATATATTCTACAAACCTCCGTGTGTGTTTGTGTGTGTGTGTGTGTGAGGGTGAGAGTATATTGAAACGATGAACAGACTTACCACACAGATCATCAGAGTTGATGTTGCATTCATCAGCTTTGGCAAATTTGTTCGATCATCACTCGTAAACTCGATGTGGACTCACGCAGTGCGTGTTCGGACAGCACAGGGGCTTTTGCGGTTGGTTGAGTGCAGTTCATTTACACACCTTATAAGTTATTGTGAAGAATTGACGGTAACATGGTCTGAGGTTTGCGGCTCGGAGCTTATGTTCAATAAGACACTACTTATAGCCCAAAACCTAGATCGTGAAACACGAGAGGTTTATTTACTGAACATGTAATCGTTAAAAGTTGCCTTGTTCAAGGCAACTTTTAACGATCACAGGTTTAGTAAATAAACCTCTCGTGTGTCCCACGACGGCACTGGATAAATAATCAATAAACCAGATAAACCCATTCCATCTCAGTTCAAATCGTAAATCGGTTTGTAATTTAAACAACACTTCATCAGGAACACCGCCCGCTGCACGAGTGAAAAACCCAGAAAAATGAAGCGGCTTGCTCGTCACTCTGTTGGTGAAGCAATTACGAAACGGTCGACGTCATTTCAAATATTTCGCGTTGTGACGTCAGACGGTAACATTTGCCACTTGAGCCGTAAACATAGAATATACTAAGTGAGCTCTCGTCCAATCAGACGAGGGGGATTTTAGTGTTATTGGAACATACATTTTCACGTCACTAACTTTTCTACGTCGATTCACCAGCTTCTGTTTCTTCTGCTGTGCACAGCTTTCCATAGCAAGAAGTCTCAGTCATCAGGATGTCTACTCTCAACACGACACGTCTTTTCCGGTGCTTTTTTTAATAAGTGCCCCCCCCCCCCCCCACACACACACACACACATTCGGCCCTGTTACACACAGAATCATGACGTCATCCACACATTACTGTCAGACCCAAACCACAAACTTGGAATTGGAATTCTGCACAAGTCAGCGTCCAAAGAAAATATATATATAACAATCTGTTTCACTCTTCCTTTCAAATTTAATCTCTCACTCGTAGTCAGCATCGGTTTGATAGTGCCATTCTCCATAACGAGTTTGTGGTCTTCTTGACAGAACAGGTCGACTTGTAAGCTGAGTGCCCTGTCCTGTTACAGAAGTATGTATACCATTCTGAGCTTTAATTGTTCATTAGACACATTTAGCAGCTCCAAAGATGAATCATGACCAACTACTCCAGTTTCCGTGGCATTAGTCTCAGAATCTGAATGCTCACTACCCGCCTGAGAGTCCAAGTGCTTTATGAGAATTCTCCTAATCTACAAGTACCAACTCCATTCTACCAGAATCAACAAGAAGGTCATATTTATCAGTCACTCTTGGTGCATCTACAGCTTATTTTTGTGTTTGTTCTCATGTTTTCTGTTTAGGAGGGTTGAGAGTCAACAGGTCCGATCGGCACGGTATCTGCATTATTAAATCATGATGTCTCTGAAATCGTCGTCTAAAGTTTTTTTACAGTCTTTCACCCTATACGTGTTCCCTTGAAGACACTGAGTAATCTCAAATGGACCTTGCCAGAGACGCTGTAATTTTGTGTCTTTACCAACTTATATACACCGATTCACAAGAATCTGTTTCTTCTGCTGTGCACGGCTTTCCACAGCAAAAAGTCTCCATCATCAGAATATCTACTCCCATCACGACACGTCATTTCGGTGGATTTTTTATTTGTCCCCCGCCCCCAACATCCGGCCTTGCTACACAAAAATCGTGGCGTCATCCACACATTCCTGACAGATCGAAAGCACGAACCCGGATTTGGAATTCTGCACAAGTCAGCGTCCAATGAGCATGCATATAGAACAACCTGTTTCAATATGTTTTTATGCGTTCATGTGAGTTCTGGTGTCTAAATGTGAATATTTAAGGTAAAAAAGACGCACAGGCACGGACATTCCCAGTGAAACGTTTTATCTTGTAACGTGTGGACAAAAGGGTGTTGTAAATATTATATTTTGAGCCCTTGTAGTTTCCAAATATGATAAAAGCACACAAATTTGATTTAAACTGACTAATTGACGTCATTCATTGACGGGCTCTAGTTTAGTTCCTACAAGGCTGTTATGCATGTATGTTTTTTTTATATCTGATGACAGATCAGTTGGGGTTGAAAGTTGGAATATTTGGATCAATTGTCCCTGATTAATACTGTTAAGCTTTTAAATTTCCCCCAATTGCGCTCGTCAAAATACTAACGGACATCATCCACTACAATTTCTTATTTACATTTGTACCTTTTGTAAATATCTTCTATTGAAATCAAACGTTTGACTGTATTACAGTTAATTAATTGGAAAGTTTTTGTTTCCCGATACAGAACACAATGAGCGTAGTTGGAGTTTTTCCTGTATTTCACGAGCGCTGAAGGCGCTGAAGACGCGCGTGACGTACAGGAAAAACTCCAACAAGGGCCAATCATTCGTTTCCTCTACATTCTACCTGAGTTTTGATACATACGTTATCATGACCATGTGCATGTCTTGAAATTTGTAGCAGATTCAAGGTCGTGTTTATAATGGGATCGCAACAAGCCCGTCACGGCGAGCTGCGATCTGATTGTAAACACGACCAAGAATCTGATACAAATTACAGATGCGCACGGTCATGATAATACATGATAATACATTTATTTAACAATCCCGTAACATAAAGACAGTTTCTCCCATTTTTCAGTTTAAATTGGATTGAAATTGGTCAAAATTTTGAATTTCAGGAATTATATTTTAATGCGTAGTAACAACGAATATGTGATAGTGTGGTGTTTACCGGAAATTGATTCCGTCTGATACGGAATCGGAACGGGGACGCGGCCTGACGCAAGTGTTTTTTTTCCATGTTTTGGGGTGCAAATTAAGTTGATTGTTAGATAAGTATTTATACCACGATTCAGTTTGAATTAAGTGAATAAATATGATATTTTTTAACCCTTTACCTAACGTAACGGCCAAAACCGGCCAGCGCTATTCTCAAAAATCGACAATTAATTTTCATTATTTTTTTCATTTTTTGTCTCGAGCTCGTTCTAACGAGGGGTCATAACCTATGTTTTTGAGACAAAAAAATGAAAAAAATTAGTTATTCAAGAATTATTTTTGCAAGTGTCGTCTGCTTTTCAGGTTAGGTAAAGGGTTAAAAAAATATCACATTCGGCGTTCTGTTTACCTTCTGGATTGACGCTGTTTTGTGTCAAAGCATTCACGTCGAAACGACCAATCAGATGCGTTCGTACGTGACGTTTTTACATGTAGGCCGGATTCTACATGTGGTGTATCTGATCCAGTCGAAATATTATGTGCGCACTTGCACTGACAGTAAAATACTGCTGCATACATGCATAGACTGTACTTAGATAAAACCATCCAGCAATCTACAAATGAGTCTATATATAGGGGTCGAATGTCATTTTATTGATCTTTA
The DNA here is from genome assembly GCA_031216915.1 of Pictodentalium vernedei. NCBI lineage: Eukaryota > Metazoa > Mollusca > Scaphopoda > Dentaliida > Dentaliidae > Pictodentalium > Pictodentalium vernedei. The sequence goes on from CM062292.1 coordinate 205,585,502, forward strand.
TTGTGATGTTGTGTCAATACATAAATGTTTGCATATTTTACATCTGAGTAGTTGCATCGATTTCGAAGATTATATTCTTTCATTCATTCATTATTTATTGCATAAAACATTTTACATATTCAGAGCAAAATAGAAACTGTTTGAGTGAATAGGGCTCGGGAAATCAATTTGGACACGGCTGCATCTCCCACGCCATAAAACAAGAAAAACCTCACAAAGCAGGATGAAATTGGAGCTTTTCAGAGATATTAACAAAATATATACCAAATATCAATGTGTGCATTCTGAATCGGCAAATCCAATTTAATATGAAACGACCATGTAACAATCATCATAAGAATACGTAGTTTTATTATACAGTATGGCCGCAGTGGACTGGTCACTTTCCACGGGTGGACAATATTTCCACGGACGCAATAATTTTAGATTCCAAACACTAACAAGGTGCAACGACATCTGTATCCCCCGCCAAGAAATGGGTTTCTAAAAAGGGGAATTCTAAGTTGAAAAGGCCCATAACGCTAGAAAAAAAATGGACAAAACCTGTTACTTGTGAATATCCTTTCCCCCAAGGTGGTTTATCAGCATACCAAAGATCATTAAAACTCAACATCCACGGACTGAGATATGAAGGTCCATAGTTGTTTCAGATGGACAGACGGACGGACGGACGGAACCCGTTTTTATATCCCCTGCAAACTTCGTTTTGGCGGGGATAATTATAGGAATAACCTTCAAAAATTTGTTAATGAAGCACCGGGTACAACCCGGTGCTACATTAATTAAAATTTTGCTGATGATGATTTTTATTACCTGGTAAATGCATGCGCGGACATCACTGCCCACGCGTGGATTTCAACCAGTCCACGGCAGATGTATTGTATGCTGCCTTATAAGATAAATGGCAAATTGTAACAAATACTTTTCTATATCTATTCCAAGAAAGATATGACAAAAATAATTACATGGCTTAGTTTGGTTTTAGCCGAAGGGAACGATGATTCCAAGTGGAGACATTCTGCAATGCTCCTCCCAAGTCAGGATATCGTTATGTTTTATTATACACAATAATCATTCTTTTGGGGAGAATTCCAACACGAGGTGACCCTAGATGTCGAAAGTGTCGTTAAACCCTAATAAATAAATAATAAATACTTTTGACAGAATGTCAGTCCTCGATCCCTACCAAATGGTGCACTATATATCTTAAACAATTGGTATTCAATTTACAACTCACGGCCCGAGAGGAATGAATGACAGCTAGAGGTTTATTACCGGCCCGAGACGAAGTAGAGGGACGTTAATCACCCAAAGGGCTGTTTTTCAATCCCCGGGGCCGTTAGTAGACCGGGACGCTCAACAAAATCATTACTATACAACTGAAAGTTTGCTAAGCACCAAGTATATCCAACTACCTGTTTTACGTTTTAGTTGAGATATTATGATGAAAAGTGTATATATTTTTTATTTAATTATATCTTTAATGATTTAAGTACAGAAATTAAGATTTATTTGTGTTTGACGTTTTTTAGCTTTTGAATACGATAACCACGGAAAATGGATATTATTGGTAAAAGAGGAAATTTTTCAATTTGCCAAAAAGTTGATGGAGCGAATTGGTATGGTTTCAGTATCGAGTATGAGACCTATTACTGTTAATTACAGCTTGACAACGCCTTCTCATGCTCCCAATCAGGTTCCTGGTGGTCCATTGTGGGGTGTTGTTCCATTCTTGGACCAGCATGGCACCAAGCTTCTGGACACTTCTTGGCTGGACTGTGGGCTGGACGAGCTGACATTGCAAGCTGCAACTCATTCCAGACATGTTCGATTGGATTGAGGTCAGGGGATCTCGTTGGCCAGAACATACACTCAATCCCCTCCCTTTGTCGGTACTCTCCGACAGTATGGACAACATGAGGACTGGTATTATCGTCCATCAGAATGAATCCATCACCCACTGCACCTGCATGCAATCTGACGCGGACATCCAGGCTCTCATCAATATACCGCTGTGCAGTCAATGTACCATGTTCAAAGACACAGAGCTCTGTACGTCCATCCCTTTTGATGCCGCCCCAGACCATGATTGAACCGCCGCCATAGCGGCCATGCTCAGCAATGTTGGCTGCATGGAATCACTCTCCTGGTCTTCTTCATACCCTAGAACGCCTATCTGTGTGGTCTAGGCAGTACCGTGACTCATCTGTAAAACGGACAGGTTGCCAATCTTCTCTGGTCCATCCAACGTGGTCCATGACCCATTCATATCGTATCTGGCGGTGGTTCTGGGTCAGCGGAATGCGAATACATGGTCTTCTCGATCGACTTTCGCGCAACCTTGCCCGGATAGTCTGCGTCGAAACATTTACCGCGGATGCATTCTGACCGTCACTGCGAAGCTGGGTGGCTGTGGCAAAGCGGTTCCTCTGGCGTGGATGATCAAAAACCGGTCTTCAGCTGCAGATATTGCCCTGTCTCTGCCACCACCATGTCGTCTTACTGGTGTGCCATACTGCTGAAATCTTGCCCAGGCTCTGATGATCACCGTATGGTGGACACCAAGGGCTTCACCAACCTGACGATGGGTTGCCACTTGCCCCGCCATCCCTGCAGCCCGCCACATTTCTGCTTAAGACAAATGTCTTCTTACATTTGCATTTGCCATATTCAAACATTAAATCGCAAGGGTTTGTGTTGACATGAAGAGTGAATACCCTACACATGTCATGTACATGTAGACAGTACACGAAAACATCATGAAAGTCAAGGGGACATGCTTTCCATGACTGTCACAGAAAGTCTGTCTGTCAGGAGAGCTAATGTAAACACTGGGGACCATCTCAATACATCACTCAATCATATCCACCAAAAATATCGCAAATATGTCACAAGCAAATTTCACAGTGATGTGTCAAATATTTAGTGCTTAGCAAACTTTGAGTAGTATATATTTACCTGGACCGAAAGCGGGCGGCGGACCGTTAATGAATTTTATTTTCATTGACGGCCCGCCATCCGCTTCCGGTATAGTTTTTGGTGAATTATTTTACTCGTAACACAAACAATTGGTTACACACATTGCACTCGTTTCAGAGAACACGTCAGTATATAAGGGGTATCTCGTTAACTGAAGATCCATCATCATAATATATCAGGAATAATTTGTCAGTGAAGTGTATCCTATTATTCTATTGGTGACTCGTATTTAGTTTAGGGGGGTGGAATCCCCGCGGGAACCCCGGGAAGTGAAGCAGTACCTGTTCACTGCGGCAAACAGGCTCTGTTTTACTGGTAAAATTAGATCCAGTCACCAATGCTTGGGAGGTGCAAACCCTCTCTAAAATGGGCAACATGGCTTATTGACGCTCACCCCTGGTCTTGAGTTGATACTCATGTTGTGGTCATGATTAGCCACTGTGCAAATCTATGTGACCTTAAACACCAATAAATAAATAAATAAATAAATAAATAAATAAATAGGGGAATGGAAAGGAAACAATTTGGAGAAAATTATTATCAAACAGCGCACATAGCAAAAAGATTTATGATGACTGTTTAGTTATTTGCAGCCTATACATTAAATAACATTTTCCTAGAACTATATTTTTGTTTTTAGCAGTTTTAATATTTAATCATTTCAGTTTTAAAGTATAGTTTATACGCTCTTATTCTCATCACTCTGATGTCCTATCTCGACAAAAACGACATTAACGGTTGTCTTTTTGTGGTATATATGAGATAAGCTCTAATAAAACCCTTCACCCCGGTATGTACTAAGATGGCTGTTTTCTATTTAAAACAACTGCATTAACATATCTATGGCACAGTATATCAAAATTCCAGTTGTCAGATCATATATGCACAAATACGAGAGCCGTTGACTTTGGTTTTGTAGAGGTAGTAACTCCCAACAGTGGGAAGAAGTGTCTGGAAAAAAATATTCTTCAAAAGTGAGTTTATTGAATATTTATATTTTAAAACAATGCTTTGGAGACCTCGGCATATCTTATTTATGATGTAGAATGTAAGTGCATCAAATGTGTATAATAAAATACGAATAAAAAAAAATTAGTCCACGACAATTTTTGCTAAATTGTTTCTGCTTACATTTCCCGAATGCGGGAAAAGAAGTTAGTTCATTAGATCTCATATAGTTGAAAAAACAAGGTATATGAATTAAATGTAGAATGTTTGAATTTTGTGCCATAAAGTACTATGATTATAAAAGCGAACAAATCATTTTGACCAGATAACGGATGTGCCGCGATCTGGACGAATTCCCTGTCAGCTTTTATTCCCACATCGCCGTAGAAGCTCACCTCTCAAGAAAGAAATGAGAGAACACTAAATAACAGATGCTAATTTCTTTTGTTTTTTTTCTTCATTTGGTTTTGATTTAGTAAAATTTATTTTAAAAAAATGTGATCCACTTGTGTAAGTGTATCGCATCCCGATTGCCATCTGTACATGAACGAGGCTGCGTTTGTGATCACAGAACTGTAATTTTTGTCACTGCGTAGAAATCTACGGACGGAAGCTAAACGTTCTTATTTTCAACCAAGTAGAAATGTCTGTATTTAACTAATGTGAAATGTATTCCTCGAGTGCACCAATGTGCCATCTGCAGTGCTTTAGCACTTAAGGGGCGATATAGCTTGTCAACTTGTCAAACTAGGATGCGAGCTTGGTATAATGCCTGGTGGTATCTTCCATGCCATATCAATAGCAGTACTCGGAAGAGTCCATATTCTTTATTTGGGGGTAGACTAATTAATATTTTCAGTGTGCACTCATGGGGTTCTACGTTAAAAAATATTGATTGGTATACCCCACACGTTCACTAGGCAGCCATCCTACATAATGAAATTATGACGTATCGTGTTCCGCGGCCGGAAAACGGCCTTTTGGGTCCAAAGGGTTAAAGCATAGTGAACTCTGACAGTCCATCCAAGTAGACAACATTTGTAACATATAACAGAACCGATCATTACAGGAACTTATTGGCTTAGATAGAACGGAAAGGTTCTAGGCTAAAAGTTGGTGGGATTGGAGGCCATAACAGTTTCTATATAAACTAGCTGCTAAATTATCACCCGTCATGTTTTGTGTGGCTCATTTTTGTAGAGCCTTTACTCCATATCAAGAGAAGTGCCCCTCCTTTTTTCTTTCGAAAATGGTACGTCCAAGGGGTTGATTCACTTTAACCTTTGGGAATCATCTTTTTCACGTGGATTGATCGAATTGAAACAAAAAAACAATGGTACTGGAAAAATTATCTTGGGGATCAGACATTTCTCCTATAAATATATCTGTATCGCAACTCATCTGCATTTTGTGGCGCATTGTAAATGGAAGACTGTTAACGTCTTAGACGAATAAGTTTAATGTCGACCAGTGACAAGCTTGGAGCAATTACAACACGCCCTGTGCAGGTCGATATATTTGACCTTCTTATTTATGATAAATATATATATATTATTATTTTGTCTCTGTTTATAGTAATGTGTTGTATACATAATGTAAGTGTAGTATATTAGCATCAACTTGTGCCGCAGGAACAATAACGGCAAAGTATATTTCATGCTATATAAAATTGTCTCAGTTAGATCTGGAGTTCTCGTGACTACCTCTTGTTTCGCCTAAAGATGTTTCTAGAGAGTCTTCAAATTGATTGACCAACAATTTAGCTGTTCTGTTCATCTTAATTGAAAATGGTGTCTTTCTGTACATAACAACGATGAAGAACTATTGTGATACGGAAGAATCATTATGATAAGGACCGGAAACCTAATAGGATATTCTAGACATGAAAGGACTGCCTTGTATGCTTTTGCCCCACTCAATGTTTATAATGTAATAGCCGGGATCTTCGACCTCATATGTGACATCATATATCCGATCTCCTGTGTAAGTGACTGATGTCTCGGTTACACTATGGGGTCGAGGCCCTCCAATTGAAACAACTAATGGACCGACTTCAACACTGTCTACTTGAACCTGAAAACAAAACAAGAACATAGCATTATAATTAATGTTACAATGCATTTAGTTGCGTTCTGCTATAAGCACAAATTTCGAACGGCGATTCGTATTCATAAGATTTTCTTTTTTAAAAAAAATCCACGAGAGCTTAGCAGTCATAGATACTTACAGAATAGGCATGCAGTGTGTAAGAATATTTATTTTTATCTTGCATTAAGTATTATAGTGCCATAATTACCCGAATACAGCGTGTACAAAATCTGTACCTTACAACAGCAGTACATAAGAACGCACCTGGTTACGATTTGGTTACATTATTATTTATAGAACATTACAAGTTTTCGAAAAGCAATTGCGAAGGATCTTGTACTTTTCTATATGGTGAAAAGAGAAACAAATCATTCTCAAAAGTCTTATTATTAATATTTTTTATTTAGCCCCGTGAACACTGGTTGTATCTTCCATGTAAGTTCAATGGAAGCAATTCAGAAGATTACATATTTATTATCTCTGGGGAAGACGATTTAGAAAGAAGAGCGCGACTCTGATACAACATTTTGTGCATAAACAGAAATGGTAATAGATATACATTTATCATACGAGTTGGATTAATTATTCAGCTCACATATTTTAAAACCATGAATGGGATGCAAAATATTAATTTAACATCGTATATATATTTATATTATTTATCCCATAAAGTTTTTTGGGTAAATATAGTCAACATTTGCAATAAAAACTTTAAGACTTATTGTTTTCCACTTTGACTGTATCGTAAATCGTAACCTATCTGTGGAAGTGCAATGCCAATTGAAGGAGATGTTTCAAATGCGGAACACTAGAACTCAACACAAGATGCAAAAAAGAGGAGATATGTTTTTCTGAATAGAGGTATATGATATATCAAAATTATCTTTTATATATTAAATTAGAGAAAAAAGAAAAAAGAAAAAAGTAAATACATAATTTGAATTTTAAAATAAAAAAAAACTTAAAAAGCAAGAAGCATGTCATTTTTTAAGATTAAGGATCCTAAGTTGAGAGACGAGAAGGTTCGTCGATTTCTAGAATTGAAGAGGAAAATTCGAGACAGAATAGGCGAAATCGAGGTGCAAGGAGAGACGACCAAGTTGTTCAAACCTGTGACAGAATCCTCAGGAAGAAATGAAAAGAGAGATCATCAAAGAATTGAAGCCCTTGAGAGAAAAAGGTAGGACACTTAGTTACACACCTTCTATTTTCGAACCTTCTGATCCGACTTATGGTTTCACACCTTCTGGTCCGACCTATAGTTACACATCTTCTGTCCAACTTCTAGTTTTGTACCCTGTCCTACTTCTGTTCAGTATCTTTCGCCGAGTCATTCCGAGATAGATAGAAATATCTACGATTACTACTGCGAGCACGATGGTAGACGCCAGCAGTATGAAACCTGAAGATTACTTGAATATATATAAGACGAATCCGTGGAGTGTGGATCATGTCTTCAGCTTGCACGAGGGAAACGATGGTAATCTCTAAATAGGTGACAAAAAGTGGAAATACCCAACGATTATAATCTGATCGTCGAAGATCGTGAATATGAAGGTACTAAAAGATTGCGGAATCTGCTCATGCTAGCGAAACGATTATGGGGATGAGGATTACAAAATTTATGGCGATCTCCTGGTTCGTATGAATGCCACAAGAAAAAGTAACGATTCGAGAGAGACCCGACCATAAGCGAGAAGAAGTTCAAAGTGGAAGAACGTGGTGAAGCCCATACAGGAGGCGAATAAAGCATTCGTCAAATCGGTCACCAGACCACCACGATCATTCCTTGCGATCCCATTGCCCCGCTGGAGAGATTAGATCAATTGACTGTGAGATGAGAAGCTGGTAATACCGGAGTGAGAAACGAGTTGGTGAGCACCTCTGACAAATTGTTGTAACAGAAGGTGTTGAATAGAGAAATGTCTAAATCGATCATGAACGAGTTGAAAGGGAAAATAAAAAATAATAGTAAATAAAATAGGAAGCAAAAAAAAATTAATTAAATTAAATTACAAAATAATTATTATTTAACAAAACGAAATAAGACGAATGAAAAAAATATGTTTGTGATAAAGAACAGAGGATTTATGAGATCTAACGTCCATGGCAGATCGGGTTTGCTGAATTCGATGATGGGAGCTCAGTCATGAGCCTTCACCGGTGATGTTGTGAAGCAGATCGCTTCCACCGCAGTGAATGTCAGAAAGGAGGCAAGAGGAGTGCCAATTTAAGTCAGAAGTTGATAATACCGTCAACGACTAAGCGACCTAAATTATCGTCGAAATCGGAAGAGGTTCTAGCAAATCTGAAAGTTGGAAATTTCAAGGGTTCTAGTGTTGTACTGATACGGAACTCGCTAAGACGTTGAACAGCAGCAGCATCGGATCTGGATTAAAAGAAGTTTAGAAATATAAATTGAAAAACTGAATTTATTTTTTATATAATAAAAAAATAAAAATTTAGTTTTAAAATAAAAGCATAAAAATAACTTGGAAAACAATACTCAAAGGGAATAGAAATTAAAGATTTTGAATCCAACAAAGACTGTGAGGTTGAATCACAAACTCTTTCCTCAAAGCATAAAAGGATGGATAGTGGAAAAATCGAGCTGTGGAAAGACGAATCTGTTGATGAGTCTGTTGTTGAGACCATAATGGTTGTATTGTGGTAGATCGTTTGTGTTTGGCAAGAGTCTCTTTCAAAGTGAATACGAATTATTGTGAAAAGCTCAGAGCACAAACATGCCGAATGATGTTATAATGAGAATCTTTGATCACCGAGATGAATTCGAAAAATGTGATTCATCGCTAGCAACGATCTTGCAAGAAACGTTGAGAGAACTCGGAAATAATAATACGTCCAATGTGGAATGTCAATTTTACAAAAATGCGAACGATGTGCCCAATCCTTGGGACTTGAATTTGGTGCACAGAAATCTTATGATATTTGGTGAATTGATGTATGTTGGAGAAACAAAATCGGTGTGAATCTTACTATGTTCGAGGACGTCACGGCAATGTGGACTGTTTCTATCTATCCCCAAATTATTTCAGAATGCCGAGACAGACCATAAAAGAGAATGCAAATTTTGTGTGTCTGTTTCATCAAGATTTCAAGAATCTCAATCACATTTACAACGATCACACGGGCAATGACATGAGCAAATAAGAATTCAGGAGATTTTGTAAGTTGGTGTGGGATTGTACACCTTATAATTTTGTAGTGATCAGTCTGACGAGTAGTAAATACTATGAAAAAATATAGAAAGGGATTCGACGATTTATATATTGCGGACGATTGCAATTAATAAACGAGAAGAAAAAACTAATCATATTAAGTGGAAAGTAAACAAGAAAATACAGCAGTGCTGTGCAAAAAAAGGACGATGATAATATGCAAATGCAGTTTTACTGAAAAGACCATCTTTAAAATAATAAGACTGAGTATCACAAATGTAGTTTCATTTAAAACATTATGTTGAGGAAAAATCTGAGGAATAATTAATTTAAACATAAACAGATCAATTTGAAAACAAATCAAAATATATTTGATGCTTGGTCAATACATTGTGGAAAACAATGAAGATGGGGGGTTTTATTTATTTATTTTTTTTTTATTTTTTTTAGTATTTTTCTTCAGTAAATATGGAGATTTCAGAAACTTGTGCATGAGGAACATAGAACATTATAGTGCTCTGGAAACAAAAGTTTTGCTGACAATTGTTAAGCCAAAAATGAAAGGGAATAAACCATTTTTTTTCAAAGAATGCATCTAAAATTATAGAAAAAAACATGACATGAAGAGCAAATATAAAGATTATTTTGTATGCAAATCACATAGTCCTGATGATTTCTTTAAACCCACACCATATTTTTTTTTCATTCGCTTTTCCAACGGCACTGAACGTTCTGAATACGAGTGGCATTTTCCGTAAATACGATCAGTTCTATCGGGGTTTTCTATCAATAACCTCAGAGTACACATCGAACGTAAGAAAATTAACTCGTCACAATATCTGGACGATCCGGACGGTGTACGATTCGGACCAGATTTTTATAAAGGACGTTTCGGCCCAGATCTATTGACGATTCGGACCATATTTCTGGCCGATTCGGACCAGATTATTGGACGATTCGGACCATGTTTGTGGACGATTCGGACCAGGTTTCTGGGCGATTTGCCCAACAGACACACAAACTACACAAGCCAGCACAGACATACACACTTCACAAGACAGCACAGACTTGTCTTTTGAATTAAATAGGCCTAGAGCTTTATGTGCCAATTTCAGTGAGCCATTTTCATTAATTTCACTGAAAAAAATACCGACGTACCGGTATTGTTTGTAGTTATCACAACAGGTAACTCTGCGAGTAATTGTGAAACAGCTAATCCTGTGCTTCTGGATCATGTCAGGGAAGAGGAAAAAAAGACATGACGTCAACAATGACCTGCCTGTTTTTATTAGCAATTTTGGGTCCGTATACCGAATTTGGTCAAAATCGGCCTAGTAGTTAGCCCGTTGCTATGGGGCGCTCTAGTTGCTGGGGAAGTCACGTGACACCAACATTGACCTGTCTGTTTTCATTTGCAATGCATTTTGGGTCCGATACCGAATTTGGTCAAAATCGGCCCAGTAGTTAGCCCGTTGCTAAGGGGGCGCTCTGGTTGCTAGGAAAGTCACGTGACGTCAACATTGATCTGTCTGTTTTCATTTGCGAAGCATTTTGGGTCCATATACCGAATTTGGTCAAAATCGGCCCAGTAGTTAGCCCGTTGCTAAGGGGGCGCTCTGGTTGCTAGGGAAGTCACGTGACGTCAAGCTTGATCTGTCTGTTTTCATTTGCAATGCATTTTGGGTCCGTATGTCGAATTTGGTCCAAATCGGCCCAGTAGTTAGCCCGTTGCTAAGGGTGCGCTCTGGTTGCTAGGGAAGTCATGAGACGTCAACATTGATCTGTCTGTTTTTATTTGCAATGCATTTTGGGTCCGTATATCGAATTTGGTAAAAATCGGCCCAGTTGTTAGCCCGTTGCTAAGGGGACGCTCTGGTTGCTAGGGAAGTCACGTGACGACACCATTGACCTGTCTGTTTTCGTTTGCAATGCATGTTGGGTCCATGTATCAAAATTAGTCAAAATTGGCCCAGTAGTTTGCCCATTGCTAGGGGCATGCTTTACTTGCTATGGACGTCACGTGACATAATCAGTGACCCATTAGCCTCATCCCCCCCCCCCCCCCACTCAATATATTAAGGGTCGTTGACCCAATGAGGGTGAAAGCAATGGCGGAGAGCCATCACTTGTTCTAGCGTCCGAGTATCCTTGAAGAAATGTAACCTTATTTGTCCCCAGTTCCTTTGGGAAAAATCTCTAAAAGTTTAATCAGCCAGAGTCATTCTCATGAAGTCTCATTTTTTATAAATATTTTTTAAAATGTTGTGAGACTACGAAACTCAATTATTAGAAAGGATAGCCAAGAACACGGAAAGAAGACCTACAATATTACTACAAAAGATTCTTTTTCGATCGTGGTGAGCGATGACAAGGCTCAATTCATGGCGAAATTCAATCAGACGATCGAAATGAAGAGGGATAAGAAGTATGAGATGGCACTGGTAAATCTTGAGATGTACTATTCGTTTCCCAAAATCATAGAGAAATATAATACGTTCAGATATTCAAATGGAACTCATTGGATGACTATGCATTCCCAAAGGCAGTTACAACATAATCGATTTGAACGAACTCATTTATACTAGAATGAAAATCGGTGGTCACGACGGAACTGCCATCAACATAACCGCGAACGTCAACCCACTTCAAAAGATATTGGACATGCGAGAAGGTTATCGGGCAGATTTTAGAGGAGATGACACCTTTGGAGAGATCATATGATTCGATCAAAACATGTATGAAGGACATGTGACATCAGAAAATGTGGTGAACATTCTCTTTGTCAACAGCATTTTAGTGAACGTGGACGTGAACTCTGGAAGTTACGTGAATGGTGGCACACAGCCCACAATCTGCTCTTTCTTTCTCAACTTTTCTCTGGGCTACGAGATCATAGGGTGACCTCGAAATCTAGTCTATTCGTCTGTGATAACTCATACTTTATACAGTATTAACACTTATCAACGGGTCAAAATTTCGAGTTGTTCGATCTTCATGGCGAACGCACGACGATGCGATTTCACATTTGAGAAATTTAAGAAACAAAACAAAATCTGTTAAATAGTTTATTAAACAACAAACAAAACATTTTTATAACTTTTTTTGCAGATAGGAAATTGAATTAAATTAACAAATTTCTTCTTTTTTTTAAAATTAAATCAATAGACAATATACATATAGTATTTTTTTATATCTGGTTTATACAACGAGTTGAAATATAGTTAATATTTTCGAGGCTCTGCCGAGAAAATATTAACTATATTTCAACGAGTTGTATAAACCAGATATAAAAAAATACTATATGTATATTGTTTTTATCTGATAACTGTAGAGTATAACAACCGTTGTATATACTTGAAGTATATACAACGGGTGTTGTATATAATTATAATTTATGCGAACGACCTCTGACCTCTTTCAATTCCATTTTCATTCATTCATTCATGAAACATCGTTATATCACAGGGCAGGTTTTAATTGTACGCTTATTGCACTTTGTCAAAATCCTCTGATGGTGTCATTTCTTATTTATTTTGCTTCAATAAAGGCAACCTAAAATTTTGCTTCAAAACATTGTAGAAATTACTTGAATGTTAATAGTAATTAGTATGCAGCGACTGCGAACTATTTATAGTCATGGCCTCGATCAAAAGTACTCGCGGAACTGTGCTAATTAAAAGTTCGTCTGTTCTACCTGAAAAAAAAACACTTCGTAAAAATTGTAAACAAATGCATAATTATTTGTTATATTGGGACTACAGCATAAAACACGGAAGAAAACTGGAACTATGTCAAAAAAAGAATAACTCTACTGAAACACCGTTTTGTTACTGTTAATAAAATAGTTGAAATTTATTTTGTTCCAGCGCAGTTACATGATGCAAGAAGTGCAATCGCACTTTACAATCGCCGTCATCGATTTTGTAATGTAAGGGACACAACTCTATGCATCTTGTCCTATTTCGTTTGTCTCGTAGACTGGTTTTCTTTGGAGGCCCGTGGGAAGCATATATATGTCGGGTAGACGCACGAGACGGGTGTCTGTTTGTTATCAGATAAAAACAATAAACATATAGTGTGTTTTTATATCTGTGTTATACAACTCGTTGAAATATGGTTTATTTTTTCTCGCTGAAGCCTCGAAAAAATAAACCATATTTCAACTCGTTGTATAACACAGATATAAAAACACACTATATGTTTATTGTCTATATATATAATAGAAAGTAAAAAAATATATAAATTAAATGAAAAAAAAAACTTTTTAACAAAATTAAAAAAAACAATGATGAGATACATAATACAAAACGTAAACATATCCAAAGGTCAGAAAAACAAACTTCTTAGAGCATTTGAACATCGAGGAGAAGTTGCTGTGAGACTGAAATTAAGAAATTAAGTCATCAAGACTTGAACAATGGATGCAACAAAATTGCTTGGACCGAACCGGATTAATGGAATCGTCAAAGTGCATCGTAATCGAAGAGGATTTACCATTAGGCTCAGTCCCGTGCAACTGAGATATAATTTGAAAAGGAAAGGTGGTTTCTTAGGATTGTTAGCGGGATTGGCCACCAAGGCATTACCCATTCTCACCAAAACCGTATTACCGGATTTAGGTATAGGAGCTCTGTCGTGATTGGTCAATTCTGGTGCACAGAAAATAATGGGAAGTGGATTGTTTGTGAACTGAGGAGTTGTGTGTCGAATCGAAATGGATGGTAAAGAATTGAATCTAAAATGTGCAAAAGGTAGTGGTGTATTTCAAGCTCATGGAGATGGTCTCTATCTGAAGAGAGGAAAAAATTTGATCAATGGCTGAGAACTGTTATTGTGTCGGAATTCACCTTTTAACCCTTTACCCAATGTAACGGCCAAACCGGCCAGCGCTATTCTCAAAATTCGCCAATTAATTTTCATTATTTTTTCATTTTCTGTCTCAAAAAAATAGGTTATGACCCCTCGTTGGAACGAGCTCGTTCCAACGAGGGGTCATAACCTATGTTTTTGAGACAAAAAATGAAAAAAAATAGTTATTCAAGAATTTTTATTGCAAGTGTCGTCTGCTTTTCATGTTAGGTAAAGGGTTAAAAACGTGCCTATTCTCAGTTTGTTATTATGAGATATTGTTTTGTGAAAGAAGATGAGAAAAAAATAATTTAATATTATCATGAATTTTTTTATATATATTAAATAAGATAGGAAGTAAAAATAAAATAAAAATGGAATTAAGAAGTGGCAATGTATATCTTGACTTATCGGCGACTGTATTACTGATGGCACCTCCTTTGGATGATAGAGGCAACGCATTTCGCATCAGTCGATCAATCAATATAATTCAGCATTATTTAATGATAGAAAGAGATAGACGTCAACAAGGAGTATGTGCAAATGACTAAATTGGGGGATGTTCTGGACTGACTCTCATCAGCATATTCATGGGTTTGGGTGCGCTGGAGTGAGCATCATATCGACCGTGGCTAACATTCCAGTTGCATTGGTGATAGAGCGCGTTGCTCTCATGACAGGATTGGATTCTTGAGCACAGTTGGAAAATAAGTGAGTAAAACCTTATCAATGAAGTCCAAGAAACATGAAAATATCAAAGTGTTGGCCGATGCTAAAATTAATTCCATAAATGACATGATATGCACGTTTCTGAAAGATGGAAAGATTTTGGATGGGGAATATCGCTTCATTCTCGTGGAAAGGGGTAAAATCGAGGTGTTCAAAGAAGGTATGAGAAAACAATCTTGTCAGATTCTCAAAGAGAAGACAAAACATAATTTTATAGAAAAAGGTCGAGAAGAAGCCAAGGAATCTTTTCATAAACTCTTGGGAAAAAATAAAGAACTGGTGACAGATTTAAAATGAAACAAAAATATAATGATATTATGTATATATCAGAAAGTAATAAAAAAAATTAAACAAAAAAAATAAAAATTAACAAAACAAAAAAAATGTATTGCATTAAATTTAAGACATCTACAGATATGGATAACTTGAGAAAAGTGCAAACTAAAAATAACATGCAGATGCTTCGTGGCACTTGTAAAGTGTGTGGTTCGACTAAAACTCAATTCATCAAAAGAGGTGGAGGAACAATCAACAGGTTCATCAATAATCTTCTGTTCGAAATGCATCTGCCAGGACATCACTTTACAGGGCAGGGCACAAAATTGAACAAGACATTGAATAAAGATTTGACTCCGAAATCGTGGAGCAAACCCATCAATAGAGTGGATCGAGCTGCCTATGGTCATAATCTCTGTTATGCTAAGCACTGCAATAACTCAAAACGATGTGTGCAACAAGAACATGTTGACAGATTGAAAATATAGTCAATCCCACGATGAGAGAGAAATTCAAACGTTCTCTAGTCAGTAAACACGTCGGCACGAAACGTCGATTCGGAATGGGAAATGAAAGAAAAGCAATTCGCTAATGCATTTGCGAACAAACTGCACAAGCTTATAGTGCACAGATTTCGAAAAAGGAGAGTATTCTTCAAAGGATTGGATCAGGTGTGGGATGTTGATCTGGTGGACCTGTGATCACTGTCTAGACACAACAAAGGTGTGAAATATCCATTGACGGTCCAAGATGAGTTTTCAAAATACTGACAGATGCGTGCATTGAAAAATAAATCGGGAACGAATGTGGCTGAAGCTTTGGAAAATATCTTCACCACTTCTTCGCAAAAACCTGAGAAATTATGGGTGGATAAAGGTCGAGAAATTTACACGTTCGTCGACTCGTCGACATCTATTTCACAGAAAACGAGAAGGTGAGCATGGTCGAAAAATGGAATAAAACCATGAAGAAGAAAATGCACAGATATTTCATGGTTAACTCGACTAAGAAATACTTGAATGTCTTAGATGATTTGGTTGATGAGTATAACAATATGCACCACAGTTCCATCAAGATGACACCTATGAAGGCTAGTGATCCTCGAAACGGAAAGGAAGTCTTTGCGAATCTCTATGTATTAAAGATGCGACAAAATGACCGAAATTTGCCGTGGGTGACCGAGTGAGGATTTCCAAGTGAAAAAAGCATTTTGAAAAAGGTTATATGCCCAGATTACCAGAAGAAATCTTCGTTGTGGTTTGAACATTCTAGGAGAGGGAAGCAACAGGTGGTGACGAAATCATGGGAAAGTTTTATGAACAGCAATTGCAAAAGACAGCTTTTAAAAACACGAGGAGGGGAACATTTTTTGTCACATACATATAAGTAAGAAATAAAAGAAAAATAATAAAAAAAATAAAATAAAATAATTAACAATGAAAGTGTCAATGACACTGTAGCTCAGCTTGACAAACTTGAACTTGGTAAGTTATAAATGAAATGGCAAAATTGAAGACCATTGGTACCATGTTATTTGACGCAATTTCAACATAACAGCATTGTGTGTGCACAACGTCAGAGAAATCCATTATCCATGCATTTTTAAATGTAAACTGTAAGACTGGCTAAAGGAAGAATGTTGATACACAAATTCAGTATGTTCAGAGGTTATTGTAAATGGCAACCTTTTTCACAGAAATGAATGCTAATCAATAGCTCTTATCTAAAGGTCTTGCCTAATGAGCACACCAAGTTCAAAAATAATCCTATGATAAATGTGGCCTGTAGGCCATGTCAAAGAATGTTGATGCACAAATACAATAAATTCAAAGATTGTTGCTAACAGCAACAGTTTTTGATGGAAATGAAAAGAAAATCAACAGCTCCTATCTTTGTCACCCTGCATAGGCATACAAAGTTTCAAAACAACCTGATAATGAATGTGCCCTCTGAGGCATGCCAAAGAAAGATGAAAATGCACTAAGTAGAAGGTCATTGCTTGTGGCAATGGGGTTTTTTGGGGTTTTTTATGGAAATTCATAAATATACCCTGCAGAGAGTGCAAAAAAGGATAAGTTGATGCACAAATACAGTAAGTTCAAAGGCTGGTGATAACGACAATAACTTTTTATGGAAATGAAAAAAAGCAATAGCTCACATTTTGAGGTCACCCGAACACACATACCAAGTTTCAAAGTGATCCGATCATAAATGTGCCCTGAAGGGTGTGTTAAAGGGAAATATTGAGGTCTGACTAAACTAAGTTCAAAGGTCAACGGCAAAATTTTTTTACAGAAATGGAAGAAAATCGACAGCTCCCATATAGATGTCACTTCACACAAGCACACCAAGTTTGCAAGTGATCCAATTATAACTGTGCCCTGCAGGGTGTGTCAAAGGGAAATATTGATGCCTAACTGCACTAAGTTTTTAGTAAGTTCATGGAAGGTCATTGCCAGTGGCAACATTTTTTGACGGAAATAGATAGCTCCCATCTCGAGGTAACCCCAAACAAGTGTACAAAGTTTCAAACCGAACTGATCATAAATATGCCCTGTAGGAATATGTTGATGCCTGACTAAACTAAGTTCAAAGATCGTTGCCAGCAGCAACATTTTTTGACGGACGGAAATAAAAGAAAATTGATAGCTCCCATCTAGAGGTCACCCCAAATAAGCATAACAAGTTTCAAAGCGATCTGATCATAAATGCGACCTGTGAGGTGTGCCAAAGGAAATTGTGGACGTACGTACGTACGCCGACGGACGAGAAGTGATGGCAATAGCGCAGCTTGACATTGTCGAGTTGAGCTAAAAAAAAAGAGTGAAATAAACCACAATGAGGAACATATTAGACATAACGGAAGGTATAATAAGAGGCAGATGTATTCAAGAGTATGAAGTGAACAAATATTTACCTGTGGCTGGGACTAGTCTCAATAATGAAGGACTGATAAGACTCAATATTGAAAAGCCAGATTTCTTTCTACATCTGCGCGAAAGTTATCTTCAGATAGAAGGACGATTGATGAAAAGGATGGTAGTGATTACGCCTCTAATGACATCATCACATTAACTCATAATGGCATGAAACATTTTTTCAACAGTATATCGTATAAATTATCAGGTCAAGAGACAGAAACAGAGTTTCATTCCGGTCAAGCAACCATGATGTTGGAACTATTAAAATATCCAGACAATTTTTCCAGGACTCAATCAACTGTGGATGGAAGACACTAGCTCCGATGCCACTACTGACAATGTGGGTGCAGGCATGCGATCGAAACACGTTGTTCAAGTGTCTTTGGCCAGTGGAACGTTTTCAATTAGGATTCCATTGAAACACATCTTGGAAGAATACGACAAAATCGTCTATGGATTAAAACACAGTCTCACACTAATTCGTAAAAATGATGAATATATCATCGTGAGAGGTTCCACAACAGATGCAGGCAAAGTGCATCTGAAAAAGGTATCGTGGTTCATGCCACATGTACTGCCAAATGATGAGGTCAAGATCATTGAATCAAAAACTAGATTACCTGTTGGCTTTAGAATGAGACGTTCTGGCACTGACTCAGTTCGATTGGATATTGACTGTGAAATCTTCTTCGGATAAACTGTGTTTCATTATAGTGAGATTTCAGATGGATAGGATTGGATCTCAAGAAAAGAATCAATCTCTATTCAATCATTGCAACTTGAGAAACATGCAGGTGTTTCTCAATTCCATGAGATATCCGGCCATAGATTACAATGCCCCATTCGAGAAGAACAATTTTTCTGGGAGGTAAGGCAATGCCACATACTTCAGATCGAATATAATCATGTGGACGAATTGATAAGCAATTCGAATGTAACACCCACTGAATACAAGATGCTCTATCCCCAGTTCGTGTTCAACTTCAGTAAGCATAGCGTGAAACTCAAGAACACCATTCTGGACATCATTATCAAGATGCAGTTTGATAGGAACCTCCCTTGACAAACTGAAGCTTTTGCAGTCATTATATCCAGCAGAGAGTTGACCAATTGGATGGAAGTAAAATGGTTGTCATTCAATAATTAAAAAAACAACTTAACCCTTTACCCAACGAATCGCCCACATCGGCCCGCGTAATATGCAGATTCAGCAGCTGAAAAATATTATTTTTCGAAAAATTTCAACAAAACCATTTCATGTGACCCCTCATTGGAACGAGCTCGACGAGCTCGTTCCAATGAGGGGTCACATGATATGGTTTTGTTGAAATTTTTCGGAAAAAATTAAAAAACGGTATTTAAATTAATAAATTTTGATATCGTCTGCATTGGGTAAAAGGATAAAATAACATAAAAAACTTTTTAATAAAAAATGCCCAAAAACTTAAAATAACTTCAAAAGACTTAAAATAACTTCAAAAAGCTTAATATAACATAAAAACACTTTAAAAAAATTTAAACACAAAAAAGAAAGTTTAAGAACTTCAGAATTAATAAATTTCTCAAACCCCCTCCTTTCTTCTTTCTTCAAATATTTCACATCTTCTGTTCGATTAATAAAAGTTATTTTATGCATTCAAAGGATTGTATTCGAGCAACACAGATACTATAGAAGATATAGCTTCAAGATTAGTTGTCTTTGTCTTGAAATTAATTCTATCTCTCCCTTTGACATTCAAAGGTGTTCCGAATGTGCTTGTATTGGCATATTGTTTCTCCATCTTCTCAACTTTATATCAATCATTTTATATGCCATTTACACCAAGCTGACGACAGCTCTATTCTTCAAATCAGTAGAAGTCAGAAGGATGTGTCCTCCTATTGACATCGTATATCCAGTCTGACCATGTAGCATTCCATTTCCTCCATTTTCTGTTTAATTTTGTTTAATTTTTTTATTTATTTACTTTTTTCACTATTAATTATTTCGTTTATATTTTCTATATCTTTATTATTAATGTGCAATGTCTTATCTTCTTGATTTTCTGTCTTTATCAGTTTTCATTGTCATCTCTTCATCTAATGCCTCTTGATTTTGAGGAAGGATCGACTTTGTTGAATAATGATGGTGAGCTAACGTGTTTGTGTCATCTGATTGCATGATTCTCTTATCATCGTCAGCTGATAAAGCAATTTTATTGATTATTTCCATGCAGAGATCATGCTTGTCGCTTTGAATCATGTTCATCATTTTGTAGACTTCTCGATTTTCGAAAAGACATTTTTTATACTCTTCAAAAGTTATGTCATTATTCACAACGTTTCTTTTGACACCTTTATATCTCTTCATTGATTCCAATCTAAGTGGTAAGCATACAGTTTTGATTTTAAACCCATGAATTCCATGATCCGTCTTCCTCCCGCCTCATCCTTGAATTTTCCCACCACCTTTTTATTCACATCCAAAGGAATGTTAGATTTGTGATCACTGGGACAATTGCTCATGTCGATCCGTGCATCAACATCTGGAGATATATCTCGGTAAAAATCCTCAGTCTATCTCGTAAGCCAGACTATCCATGTTGGTAAACAACTGTCTGGCTTTTGAGTCATATTTCTTCTTGATGTATTCGTAATGAAATCAATACATCAACTGTTTGCTGATCTCCAAGATGCACGTTCCCAAATAAGTCGGTTTGTCGAATATTAGATGCGTTTGTTTTATGTGAATGGACATTAGATTATCATCAAAGATGGTTCGATGTTTATAGTTTGGTTTTGAAAACAAATTTCTAGTCTGACTGTCCGTCAGCACCACATGAATTTCAGTCCTTATTCTGATGTTTTCCAACGATTTTATGCACACACAATCATTCATGAGTTTAAAAAAATCTTTCTCGAATTCAGTCATTGCCTGCATTCTCAGATTCGTGTTAAGATCTACAGTATATACCTCTTCGTCTAAGGCTCTTCAATACAAATCAAATGATACAATGGATGTCGACTATTTTCATGCCATAATCTATGTAACGTTTCAGATTTTCACAGTAGATTACTTATTTACGTCTGTCATTTAAATTTCAAATGAGTTTATCAACTTGATATTCATTTTCATCTGTTTGGGTGCTAAAGGATAATCATTGTGTGTATCATGTAACGTTTCAGGATATTTTAGATCCACTTCCAGAAGACAGGGATAATGTCTTCAATTTTCTATCTCCTCACAATTCTTGACCCATTTGAAATTTCCCATCAGTAATGGATGACTCATGGCCCAACCATATACATTATTAGCATCTACATATGTTATTTATTTACTTGGTTCTCGCACATCAAACCCTTCTTCTATGTAGCAACTGTTCACTTTCGTGTATCTGTGAGATATCGCTGACACTCCACCTCTCATATGCTTTTCAGACATGATCAACATGTCTTCGTCGGATATAATTTCAAGTGGATTCCAGTCGTCTTCAACAATGCATCCAAGCCCAAGCTGGGAGCTGTGTAATACCAAGCTGGAACTAGACCATAATGTCTCCAACAGGTGACACGAAAATTTTAAAACACGTCTGACAAGAGAAGGATGTCGGTTTTCAGATAGAGATCATGATAATCTCTCAAGGATTTCATGTTGAATATTTCCCACACTTTTTCAGCATATATATAGTTGACATCAGAAATGTCAGCATCGTATAATTTTGAATAAAATTGATCTTTAGAAGGTAGCTTTGACTCGTCGAATCTATGCGAACCTTCCATATAATCATAGGGATAGACTCCTTACCTCTATATGCTCTCCGACTGATGCTCATTTTTAAAGTGTTCAGTCGTGATCTCGAATTTCTCCTTTCAAGACTGGTCGACATGAATTTAAAACTATCTATGAAACGTGTTTCTCTCTTGATATCGACAGCTGACATTGCTTCATCTGTTTCTTCTTTTTTTTATCTATGACTGTCCATTTAACAAAAGATATGTATTGTTCATCGCTCTTTGCAATGCAGTTTATATATCTTTCACTTACACTACCCAGATTCTTCGTGAAAAGACAACAGTCATAACCTGACAGATTGTGAAATATCACCAGAAAGAAATTAGCATTTTGATACTTTAAATTGCATTTACTGTGTGTGGCAGTTTGTGTAGTGATTGAGATCTCTCACTTTCTTGTGTTCGGGTTCCGAAGTTTCAGTTATTGATTCTCTGCAGATGCGACATTCAGTGGTTCGCTTATAGTCTTTCATTTGCTCATCTGTGATGATCATCTTCTCAAGAGTTTTAACTTGCTCATATATTTTTTTGATTTGAGATTCCAAATCTTCCACGAATTTTCAAGTCACGTTATCATCGTCTAACTGTTTCGTGTAGGTGTATGGACCCAGAGAATATTGATTATCGAAAGAACATTTTATGTAAAAACAATAACCAGATGGCATATACTTCTGATATTTTTTGGTGTAATTCTGCCAGTCGTCGGGCTGACATGAACTCCTTTTCACCGTGAAACATTAGAAAGCAGCATACCCACAAAAGGCACCCTCAATCTTCTGTTGTGATGTATGAATTTAATAGGAGGGCTGCCGGGTTTGTGCATATCGATGGCAATACATTTATTTGAGTTGCAATGCTCCTTGTGATGTTCCAGTGACTCTTTGCATTGGAAGGAATTCAAATAGTTAAAACAGAAATATCTCTCACTACGGTATTTGGTAGTCCGTGCCCTCATGTTTTTGATCCAGTAGTAATGTTGATTATCATTATTCGAAATTAATAATAAACTAATGTTTTTCTCACGATGTTTCTGTGAACTTATCCTCAGAGGAAATATGTTTTTTCCAAATCATCATATCCCAAAACGTTGATGGCAATCATAGGATTTTGATTCTGAAAATGATCGATGTCAAATAGCCAAGTCGGAAAATTCATTCCCGACCAGTCTAAATTCTTAGAAGTCTCCACAAACTTCGATACTCTCTGTGGATGCTTTTTATTGGATATAAGGTGGACGTGACAGCCTATTTGATGCTTTGACCCTGCTTTTTTATTTTCCATGTTGATCACAGCTTCTTTTTTACCTACGAAATAAGGCAATTTTCATACAAAGACATTTGCAATGGATTGTACTTGTCGATATGAATTTCTAGATTCAATACTTCGCCGAATAACCAATTGCTACCAGTGTTTTGATACTGCACCACAGATTGTATTATTTTTTCTTTCATGTTGTTGAAGATATCGGACATAGAGGAGCCTTCGATCATGGTTTTTGTGCGAGACGGAAAATATGCCATCTTTTCCACCTATGTTCAGTTCGATCTTCGCCATTCGACACTTCAATACCATTTTCGTTTTAATAGCATTGCCGTGCATTTGACGAAATAAATCTAACATGCTAGGTTTTATCTCATTCAAGAATTTTTTAGGATGAAACTTTTTTATACCCTTGACATCGAACGTTTTGAAAAATCCCTTGATGACTTTCTCTGATTCTGTGGGAGTGGGCAACAATTGTTCGTGCATGACTTTAGCTAGTATTCTTGTATATACCCATTACTTTTCTTGCATTCAGTCATCACTACTTTTACAATGTTTGATATTTGATCTTCTTTTTTCTATTTTTTATTTCCACTGATAGAATAGGTATGTTTTGTTTTCGTTTCCTCTTTCCATCCATTGTTGTCTTTCTCATCCCATCTCCTCCTCCTCCAAGCATCGATTTTATCAACTCATTTTTATTTTGCGACCATACACCTTTCAAACCCATCCGATGTGCTTTAGATCTCAATTCTGACAGCTTTTTTCACTATATCTCAGCCTTTATGACGCCGATCATGAGTGGTTTGATTCTATAATTCGACGAATTTGCAATACCGAGATTCTTCACATAATTTTTAAGTTGAGCTCAATTGCATGCTTCTAATGAAAATAACATTTTCTTCTTGTTGTTTTGGGGGGGGGGGGGGGGGGGGGGGTTTATATATATCAACATTTTTTCCTATAAATTTTGAAATTTTGTTAATATTCAGTTTTTTTCTACAAAAATTTTCAGTTTTATGTGAATTTTCATTTTTTTTTCAAATTTTCACAACTGATTTGTAAACTTTTATTTTTTTTCGCCTGTCATTGCTCATATATGGAAAAATAAAACTGAACTTTATATTATAAGAAATTAAACAATTGAACTGAAAAAAATTGATTAATTCTGCAAAAAAATTTCTTTGCAAGAAAAATATAATTTAATTTAAAAACCAATAAAAAAACAAAAAATATCAAATTGGTTTATAAAGAAATAAATAAATATAATAAAATTAAAAATTATAAATAAAAAAAAATTATAAAAAAAATGGCAATGGAAAAAAAAATTAATGGAAAAGAATCATTCCTTCCAAGAAATTTTGAAAGTAAATCTTTTGTTTTTGAAACCTCATACAATCGAATTGGAAGATGTTGAGTTGACAAAAAAATTTAAGTATAAATACAAAACTTATAGCATGAGATTAAAACTGACTGAAGATCAAGTAGATTCATTTTTAGAGTTGGAATATGCATGTCTGTAAATTCTGAAAGAAGAAGAGAAAGATTTTGAGGATTTAAACTTTATTTTGATCTATGGCAAAGACAAGATATTTCCGAAAAGTAATAAAGGTCTTGTAGATCTACTCGAACAGAAGCTTTGGAACATGTACAAAAACTAACAAAAAGAGACATGATCATCGAATAGTTACATAAAAATACAGAGGGAAGAGTGGCAGCTCGCCTGCTAATAAAAGATATGACTTTTGTAAAAAATAAATTGTAAAAAAATCAGAAAAAAATTGTAAAGAGAAAAAAAACCAAATCTGTTAACTTTATTATTTTTTTTATTTCATAAATAAACGTTTATAATATATCAATATTCTTTCTTATTTTTTACTTTTTACATTTTTTTGGGGGGGGGGTGGTGGCATTTTTTTCCTCTTTATCTTCTCATTATTTGGATTCAAAATCATTCTATTCTCTCCTCTTGCGAGGATAAATATCGTCACACTCATTTATACAAACACATTCAGGCGAAGTCTCGGTAAAATACTTTTCCATAGTCTTAGGATGATTTTGTTTGTGTTCTTTATAATAGTTCATCATGATATTGCGATATTTATGAAATTTGGAAGAATCTATTTTTATATTTTCAAATTTCTTTTTTTTTGATTTTAGTAATTTTTTTTTATTTCTTGTTTTTATATTAATAATTTTTTTTATTATTTCTCTTTCAAAAGATCTGAGTCGGATTTTCTCTATCCAGTAAATAATGCAAAATACGACCTCAATCTTTGGTTGTGGGATGACTCATCCTCAATCGAAAATGCGAACAGTCTAATTCATTGGGACACACTGCTTCTTTGTGCAAGACCATCTCTGTCCAAATACTTATCAAGGTGAGCATGTTGATGATATTTAGTGCCAGCATGAAAGACATGAGCATCGAGTCTTCGTGTTCCATGTCCTGACAGATGTGAACGTAGTCTCTACTGAACTTGCAACCGGAACATCTCTCACTCAATACTCTGAGAATGTTTTCTTTCATGAGATGGGCAAACGTTCTGTTAAACACAACTAGGAGAAATTCGTGATGCGCTTCTCCTTTTCGTTTTTTTTTATTTCACCTATAAATCTATCAATGTTTTTTTATTTTTAATAATATTAATTTTTTTTTATTTCCTATAATATATATGAACTTCATTTTTTCCCCTTCACGAGACCTGAGTCTTTATATTCTCTATCCAGTAAATAATGCAAAATACTCCCTCGATCGTAATTCGCGAGATTTCCTGACATTTTCCTAAACTGCTCAATTTCGAAATCCAAAGGTTGCGGTTCTCCTCGACACTTGATCGTCGTCTTCCACCATTCTATCACCTCGCCATTGTCCAGATTTTCCAACACTAACGCAAAACACAGAACTATGGCGTTTTTGTTTTCTGTGGTGTAACAGGTGTGCACCTCGATCGATCCCTACGACATGCAACCCAGGCGTCACTCACTAATCGCTCTTGGAATGTTTAAATATGCAAGATGGGAACACACTCTATAGAAGACATCTCCGACAAATTTCTCGCGTAGAAAATTTCTCTTCATATTTTCCGATTTGTCCTTAGGATCTTTGATCTTTAAAAATGACATTTTTTTTATTTTAAAATTTATTTTATTTATTTATTTATTTATTCGTCTTTCTCTAATTTAATATATAAGAGACAATTTTGATATATCACATGCCTCTATCGCGAAAAAACTATCTCCTCTCTTTTTTTGCATCTTGGGACGGTTTCTAGTCATCCGCATTCGAAACATCACTTCCAGATCGATGACATACTTCGACGAGACAATTGAATAACTGAGAAAAAAAATCACACGTTTTAACACTTTGTGTCGTGATGTGTAATTTATTTCGCGTTGGATAAATCCCGGCGAAGTCTTGGTATTTGAGCAAGCAACCACTTGAAAAACGAGTAACAACTGCAATGGTGTGACTCTGTCATCAACTTCATCTTTGATTTGTGGTATTGTCACCTACGTCACTGTCATCTCGGGTACAAAATGCACTGGGCTCGAAATGGATGATTTCGAAATTTTCTAAGATTTTCTAAGATTTTATTTTTGGTTGATCTCCGAGATTCGATCGACAAGATGGAATAAATCCTCATAGTATCACCATCGGTGATTCGATTTCCCATCCGATTTCCGACTCCAAAAAGCCGCGTGTCGTCTCATGGTATACGAGCCCATTTTGCGAGATATCTAAAAAGTGGTCTCGTATTGTAGGGTTTTTGAACATAGGTGATTTCTCGAGAAAATTAGCTCGAAAACTGCTAGAAGTCAAAAAGGCTCCAAGTGGGCTCAAAGTCCCTTTTATACTCTACTTATGTTTATATTACTGCTTTGTCTGTAAAGGCTAAAAAAGTAATACCTATGGAGACACTCATCCGCGACTAGATACATATACCACCGAAAATCCGTAGGTAAGAAGCTCTGTAGAATTCCACTGCATATGGAAATTAACTATGTACTGCCGTCAGTAATAACATATTTAGCAGCCTCGCACCTGCTATCCTCCCTTTCATGAATGACACTACACGGCAGTAAAATATGTTCAGAGTCTGGGCCTTCTAAAAAAGTGTAGAACACCATTAGAATCGAAAATGATTAGAGCTTCGTGACAAGGATTATTCTTTCAATTTATATTTACTTATTTATTGAGGTTTAATGACACTTTAACAGCCAAGGTCATATCGTGTCGGTGACAGTTTTACAGATGGAGGAAGCCGGAGTACCAGAAGAGAACCACCGAGCAACGATGAGCAGCTGCCAGCTCCCCAACATCGTAACACCGCACTGCAGCACAGGCAGGGTTAGACTGCTTCAAGACATGCGCACCATCGATGTGCAGTACGCCTTAGTACACAGCGACATTGTGCCCCATATGGACAATCGGGGTTAAGTGCCTTGCCCATGGACACAACGCGGGAATCCGATTCGATCGCTCAGGTGGTCACCCATCCAAGGACTAACCGTGCTCGACGTTGCTTAACTTCGGTGATCTGACGAGAACCGTTTACTGCAACACCACCCCGCCCCCTATTTTTTCAATATGGATGGAAGTGATAACTCCAGTTATTTGTTCATTTTATTTTCATACTCTGAAGCGCAGAGACTCAAATGGCATTACATTTACCGTGTTTATGTTACCCTTGTTTTCAGACCTCTGTCAGAATCAATGAGCAGAAGCATAAATATGAGCAAAGAACTGTAGCGGTTCAAGAAATTGTTATAAAATCCACGTGAGAGATTTGTGGCCGATAACGTCCTCCGGAAGCCATCGAGTTCTATGCATCTTTTGCAGAATCCATAATAATGTACCAAAACACGCTGTTATACCAGGGTATTTCAGGACAACACTTCATGGTGCACCGTGCTACTCTATTTTAAGATGCTTTGAATGGACATTCGATGTGTTTGTCTTGCACATGGGGTTAACGACTTAGGGATGTAATAGCACGACAAGGTTTTTTTTAATGTGTACATTATAATGTCAAAAAGCAGTGTATTGAAGAAAGCAGACATAAGATATCTGACTTTGCCAGTATGTTTGCAATTATTGGAAACGATATCTATGCTGAGTTTATAATGAATTATATGAATACCTATCAAGTGAATGCCCACTGGGGAGTCTAACAGAAACAACAAAACATGTTTCACCACCCTATGAGTGTGTGTGTGTGTGTGGGGGGGGGGGGGGGGCAGAAAAACCTCTCGATAAACAAGAATTGTGTGTGGGTAGTATCTGGAAGCCAGTTTTCCCTTCTGCATCGTATACACACTCTTTGAAGTTCTTAAATGCCTTAATTTGGTACCTAGACAAGACTATACATGGAACAACAGTAAAGTGTTAGTCACAGTAAGAAAGTTTTTTTGTGGTGTAAAAATGGAAGTATTCATCATTCATCATGAGTATGCTATATTGGAAGGGAAAGTACTGTTCCTGGTGCGGAAAAACTTGCAGTGCGAATGATTTCCTGATTAATCTGAATAAATTGCAAAGATGAGTTTTTCTGTCAATTCATTTGGGTTGAAAATTAACCCAGTTCAATTGGGTTGAGTGAATATGAACCCAACTGGGTTCATATTCACTCAACCCAGTTGATTTGAGTTGATGTTTAACCCACCTGATATTAGAATTTACACGAAGCACATAAAAATATCACTATAAGGTATAACTATGAAGTGTGCTTTAATTCAATATGACACAGCCATATTTGGTGTCATCCTAAACCTTTCCTTCCTAATTATAGAAATCCATTTGGACACTCCCTGACATTTCTGAAATATCTGTACTCACAGTGTCGACATCAAGATAGAAAAAGAATATCTTGTATGGATTTTTTCTGACTTGAGCCCTTTCAACACTGAAGTCAAATAAAAATTTCAAGAAGCCGTGTTTCACATAATGCAATCAGGAATTTAACCTTTGACGGAGATTGGGAGCGCGGTGGCTCAGTGGTATACTGTTGGACTTCTGTGCTAGAGGTCCCGAGTTCAATCTCCGTCCGGGATGACCCGCGTTGTGTCCATGGGTAAGGCACCTATCCCGGTTGCCTACATTTGGGCACGATGACGCCGTTTACTAAGGCGTACTGCACGTCAGTGGTGCACATGTCTTCAATCACTGTAACCCTTCTTGAGCTGAGCTTGAACAGAGTTAGAATGTTGATGAGATGACAGTTGCCCGTCGATGCTCGGTGGTTAGTAGGTGATAATTGCGGATTCTAGACCATTTTTTCAAAAAACTGTACACGTACACAGACATGTACGTATACCGCCATAGGGGTTCAGTGTTAAATCGTGTACAGAGTGTAAAAAATGTCGTTTTTTCATGGTGGTCCAGAATCCGCATTGTTTTTTGAGGCTCTCGGATCGCACTTTTAACTGTTCAAACATCCGAGTACATTCGACACATCGCTCAGAAGTGAAAAAATGTATGAAATTTGAAGAAAATGTAAATTTAAAAATTTTTGTCAGCGTTCCCATCGCGGATCAGACCTTCGATTTATCGTTGGTGAATGCAAGCAAAAACGTTTTGTGGATTCTAGACCAGCATCAAGAAAACCAGTTTGTGAATTCTGGACCACCTACATTCGCCAACGGCTGTTTGAACGGTCGAGGGTGCGATCCGATCGGGAAAACGATTTGCGGATTCTAGACCAGGAAAAATCAACCTCAAAACTTTTTCTCGATGTTCGCCAACGGTGAAAAGTGAGTGTAAAGTGTAGTTACTCATCGAGGATTTTTAAAGAAATTTTGTTCCTAACCGATTTGGGCTTCTGGTACATCAAAAAATGCGGTTTGAGAGTTCTGGACCACCACCACGTTCGCGATCGCGTTTCGGACGATCCGATCGTGAAAATGATTTGCCGATTCACCTCGCGAGTTTTGTGAGGTAAATCGTAATAGAATCAAAGGGTAAAATTGCGTCCCACTTAAATGGGTTTTAAGAGGTAAATTGAAATTTTAATTGACTCATGTCTCAGTTCAAGAGACATCAATAAAAACACCTTTTGACGAGACACACTTCTAAATTGTTCCTATTCACAAAAGTGCATCTGTTTACTTCAAACAGTATTTTGTTCTTTTGATGATAAATTGTTTTTGTTTACTTCAAACAGTATTTTGTTCTTTGATGATATGGAGGTGAGAATAATCGCCGAGGGCGATGCATTTTATCAATGGTTTTATTTTGTGAATGACTCTAAGTATGTTATGTATTAAGTCAGAAATTGTGCTCAATGTGCTGTTTAAATATTGCTTTTTCAACTGAAACGATTCCCATGTAAAACTATAGAAGAAATACCATTGCTCTACATGCGAGTACTAACGCGGTTTTAAGCAAAATATTATGAGATATTCATGGAGTATTATTTTTTCATATTTTTTTTTTTGCAGAAAAAATTTTCGCCAGAGAATTTTTTTAAAAAGATTTTTCAACTCTTGTTTTTTGACTGAAACGATTTCCATGTAAAAATATAGAAGAAATGCCGTTGCTCAATGTGCGAGTACTAACGCAGTTTTAACCAAAATATTACGAGATATTCATGGAGTATTATTTTTTCATATTTTTTTTTTACAAAACAAATTCTCGCCAGAGAATTTTTTTAAAAAGATTTTTCAACTCTTGTTTTTTGACTGAAACGATTTCCATGTAAAAATATAGAAGAAATACCGTTGCTCAACGTGCGAGTACTAATGCAGTTTTAACCCAAAATATTACGAGATATTCATGGAGTATTATTTTTCTATATTTTTTTTTTACAAAACAAATTCTCGCCAGAGAATTTTTTTAAAAAGATTTTTCAACTCTTGTTTTTTGACTGAAACGATTTCCATGTAAAAATATAGAAGAAATACCGTTGCTCAACGTGCGAGTAATAATGCGGTTTTAACCAAAATATTACGAGATATTCTAAGAGTATTATTTTGAGAATGACTTCAAGTGTGAGGAAAATAACTACCTGTATAATTTAACACTTTTAAAACGTTGTAGTTATAAATGTTTATTTGAGACTAACTCTAAGTTTCTCATTGTCGGAAATAACTGTTGATGTGATCTTTAACACGTTCGAGGGCAAAAACGCATTTATCGAAGTTTCATTTTGTAAAATGTTTTTCCTCAACTGGTTTTAGTTATTATATATTAAAGACAGAAGATTTTTATTTACTTAAAACATAAAACATAAAAATAATTATACATTTAATTTTGAGAATAATAAAATAACTCACGTTGGCATACTCTAAAGGAAATATTAATAATTTTAGAAAACGAAAAAATGTTTTTACACATCACAGATTCTAAGCGGAGAGATCAGCTTCTCAATGAATATCAACGACTCAAGAAAAGCATCCAGTCCTCTGACAGAAGCAGGCGACTTGGAGAGTTGGAATTAAGACGTGAAACCACAAAATTATTTAAACCCGTGACGGAGGTTCAGGAACAAAGTAAGAAGGAGATCGGTGATGGATTGAGGCCCTTAAAACAAAGTTCTTTGAGAATGGGTTCGTTGCCTGGCAGTTTTATGAGAGAGTTTTCCTTTCAAAGATCATCGCCGGATTACGTTCACATGAGGATTGAAACCGACGTGAGCAAAAGCGACGATGCGGCTTCGACTTCACCACTGATAGCG
Source organism: Pictodentalium vernedei (assembly GCA_031216915.1). Lineage (NCBI taxonomy): Eukaryota > Metazoa > Mollusca > Scaphopoda > Dentaliida > Dentaliidae > Pictodentalium > Pictodentalium vernedei. Next base: position 205,617,179 of record CM062292.1, read on the forward strand.
TCGTGTCGTCTGAGTATGGTGGTAAGAGAGATCTGTTGTATGGAATTTATAAGGATTCTGACAGAAGAACTTTTGTGGGTGACACCGAAGTCCAAGAGGATGATGATAATTTAATCGTCAGTTCGAATAGGTACGAATTAACTCCTGGACTCCACAAATTGCTCCTTTTCGACAAGCCTTGAGATTACATGGATCGGGATTTCGACAATTACGGCAACATGCTGGTTCAGACCCACGCCATGAAGAGAAATAACGATGCCAGAGAAACGAGACCCAAAGCATATAGAGGTTACAAATGGATGAAGGTGGTGAAACCCATATGGGATATGAATAAGAAGTTCGTCAAATCAGTGACTGGCAAAGGGGTGAGAATCACCTTTCTTCCAAGCGATTCTGACACTCTGTCTCAGAGATTGAGATTGTTGATGGCAAGACAACAATTGGTAATACTGGATTAGATAATGAGATAGTGAGCATATGCGACGAATTGTTGAGGAAGAAGGTTTTGAATAAGTGCGATTATAAAAGGCTGATGAACGAATTGAAGGATTGATATATATATATAATAAGTAGAGAGAACAAACAAACAAACAAAAAATAGATAAAATAAAAACAGTAAATTTTACACTAGAAAATAATAAAAAGTATTTAAACAACAAACGATTTACCAGTGAAAAAAACAAAATATATATTATAAAATAAAAATATGTTGGTGATAAAGAACAGGGGATACGTTAGAACTTACGTTCAGGCGGTTCTGGCATCGTCGATTCTATAATGCGAGCGTTCACGAGCGATGCAGATAGAAAACTCGCATCGACTGCATTTGAGGTCGGTAAGAAGACGGCTTTGGATGCTGGTAAGAAAGCCGCTTCCAAAGCTAGTGGTAGGATAGCTTCTGTGGCTGGCAAGAGGGCAGCCAACGCATTGATCAACAAGTTGATCAGTCCGCCGGTGAAGCGAGCTATGTTAGAGTGATCACCAAAAAGTTGGAAAGATTTTAAGGATGCTGTGGTACCCATACAAGATTTAGCCAAAATGATGAGTGGATCTGGATTGAAGAGAACTCGCGATGGTGTAATATAAATAAATAACAATATTTATAAAAACTGAGTTTGAAAAAAACATAAAATTGTGTTTGAAAAAATCTAAAAATAACAAAAAAATAAACAAAGATGAACATTAAAGATATGTCTTGGAACGACGCCGCAACCAAGAGGTCAAATAACGAGTTCTTTCCCAAAAGCATAAGAGGCTTGCTAGTGGGAAAATCGAATTGTGGAAAGACCAATTTGTTGATGAATCTGTTGTTGCAACCTGGCTGGTTGGATTACGACAGATTATTCGTGTTTGGCAAGACTTTGTTTCAACGCGAATACAGATTGCTTCGAGAGTGCATGGATCATAGATTGCCCAAAGACGTCATAGCTAGAATCTTTGACAGTAGGGAGGAATTCGACAAAAGTGAAGCTTCTCTTTTGGACGGTGCGGCGAGGAATTGATGAAGAGAAATGTGTCTTTGAACGTCGAGTGTCGATTTTATGAGAACGCTAGTGACGTTCCAGATCCTAGAGAATTGAAATCGGAAGATAAGAATCTCATGATTTTCGACGATCTGCTTTTGGAGAGACAGAATCGATGCGAATCATATTACGTTAGGGGTCGTCACAGCAATGTGGACTATTTCTACCTGTCGCAGAATTATTTTCGATTGCCCAGACAGACGATAAGGGAGAACGCTAATTTACTGTGTCTCTTTCGCCAGGATCTCAAGAATCTCAATCACATCTACGGTGATCACGTCGCAAACGACATGAGCGTGGCGGAATTCAGGAGATTCTGCAAGAGGGTTTGGGATGGAGGACTTTACAATTTCGTCGTGATTGATTTGACTAGTGAATTTAATCGTGGAAAATATCGGAGCGGATTCGACAAGTTTTATGTTTCTGATGATAATAAGATAGAGAGCGGAAAAAATTAGTAAATATTAAATCATCAAATAATTTAGTTTTGAAAAATAAAAATAAAAATTAAAATACAATGTTCGAACAAGGAGACTTGTTAGAATGGATAGCCGAGAATACGGCTGCAAAACAATCCATCCAAATCGTGGTGAGTGGCGATTCGACTCGATTCGCGACGAAATTCGAACCTTCCATCGAATTGAATACAGAGAAAAGATACGAGATGGCGTTGGTGAATCTGGAGACTTATTATTCCTTTCCCAACGTCACCGAAAAGAATAACTTGTTCAAGTATTCTGACTGAGTGGATTGGTTGGAGATTCGAATTCCCAAATGAAGTTACGACATAGACGATTTGAACAATTACATTCAGACTCGAATGAAGATGGATGGAAAGAGAAGTAACAAGATCAGACTCGCTCCCAACCCTAATACCTTACAGACAATGTTGGATTTGGAAGATAATTTTCGAGTGGATTTCAACATGGACGATTCTATAGGCAAGATGCTTGGATTCGATCAAAAGATGTATCATGACCACGCAGCATCTGAAAATACGGTCGACATTTTCGCAGTCAATAGCATTCTGGTGAACATGGACATAATTGCTGAAAGCTACGTGAATGGTAGCGCTCAACCGACGATCTATTCCTTCTTTCCAAATGTGTCGCCGGGTTATAAGATCGTGGAACGACCTTGAAATTTAGTTTATCTACCAGTGATTTTAGATACGTTGTATAGTCTCAAAACCACGTTGACAGATCAAAATGGTGAACTGTTAGATCTTCGGTGAGAGAGGGTGACGATACGATTTCACATAAGATAAATATAAAAAGCAAAAAAAAAAAATTGTGTATATATATAAATAAAAAATAAAATAAACGCAATATTAATTTACAAAAATTATTTAATATATATAATTATCATTAAAACAAAAAAAACAATTGAACAGAATATATTTTTAAAAAAAGAATTATGACACAATACGTGGTTAAAAACGTGAACATGTCCGCAGGACATAGGAAGAAACTTAAGAGAGTGTTAACAACTCGAGGCGAGGTGGTGAGACTCAAGATCTGGAGAGTGGCGGTCAGGATTCGATCGCCTGGACCAGAAGTCAAATCAAAAGGATGGAGAAAGCGATTTGTGATGGAAGAGGGTTGATGGTGAGATTGAGTCCCGCTCAATTGAAATACAATTTGGGAATGAAAGGCGGTTTCCTACCGCTATTGGCAGGAATCGCCACAAAAGCATTATCCTTTGCTGCAAAAGCATTACCCTTTCTTGGAAAGACTCTCGGCGTGGGAGCTCTCTCGGGACTCGCGAGTTCGGCAGTTGAGAAATTAATTGGTGGCAGCAAACTGTTTTTGAAGATGGGAGGAGCCATGTGTCACGTAAGGAACATAAAAAATCGATTAATTTTTTTTTTTTTTTTAATATTATGTTTAAATAATAATTTATTAAAAAAAAAGTTTTGTTTTTTTTCTCTTTATATATATACAAAAAAGGTTTTTAATTTTAATTTCTTTAATGTGAATTTTTTTTTTTTACATATATATATAAAGACTATTTAAAACTTTTTAACAAAATATTATTTAAATACAAAATTTTAAAAAAAATATTCTTACAAATGAAGCAAACAAATAATAAAATGGAAAATTTAAATGAGAAAACCATACCTCAGTTAAACGAGATGTGTAGAGAATCAAACATTCCACATTTCAGAAATCATTGAACCAAATCAAAAAAAAATTGAAGTCATACAGGAATATCATTTGCGAAACGATGGAAAGAAAAAAATTGAAAGATCAGAAGTGAACAAAATTAAACAGACTCAAATTGCGAAAAAATAAGCTGATGACAGTAATGCCTGATGATAGAAAACGAAAAGTTTAGTGTGATGAAATTAGAAAGATCATGTGTGAGGAGATACGTAGTTTGATTGATGAAAAGGCAAATAAAATGTTGATAGCAACGACGTCAAAAAATGCTTCAGTTGTGAAAAATGAGAAGAAGAAAAAGATAGTAAAAGGAATCGAAATGCCGACGTCAAAAAAACCAAAAAACATTTCGGTTGTGAAAAATAAGAAGACGACTAAACGAAAAGCCGTTGAAGAACTTCAAGTTTCAAAAGAAAAAAAAACTAAAATGAAAACGAGTGATGCAGTTCAGAATCTAGACAAACGAGATATATCGAACGAAATTCGACGAGCAATTGACGAAGGGAAAGGAGAAGAATATGTAGCATGACTTGTCATGGAAGCATTCCAATTGAATCCCGTAGAACGGGAGAGTGCGATCAAAGGCATTTTTAAAACTTTCGACATGGTTCCCTCATTCAAGAAAGTCGATCCAAAATTGTTTATGGAACAGGTGAAGAAAAAAGTATTGGATTTGTTTCGCAAACACATGAACATGGGACAAAAAATTAAGATGATACTCCATTGCTTGATGAATAAAATCGAAGTGAATTCTGGCGAGAGCATCGTGAAAAATGCATATTTCAGATCTAATGTCGAACCTGTATTTCGAGGTTCAGATTTATCAGACGTTTTCGAAATGATGAAAGACAAGATGTTGATGTCTCTCGCGAATTATCAACATGAAGGTAGTAATTGGATGTTCGATGAGGTGTTGAAACTCGAAATTCATAGAACTAAAAACGATTCGTTGAAAGCGTCTTCCTACGTGGAATTACCATATTTCTTAGCTAAAAAAAAGCTGTGATCAACATGAGAAATAAAGATGATCAGTGTTTTAAATGGGCAGTCACCTCCGCTTTATACCCCGTCAAAATGCACTCCAATAGAGTTTCTTGTTACGAGGAGACTTCGAAAAATCTCGATTGGACCGGAGTGACTTTTCCAATGCAGTTAAAACACATCAAATGTTTCGAGGTTCAAAATCCCACTGTAGCGGTGAACGTCTTGGGATACGACGATGAAAAACAAATGATCTATCCTCTCAGACAGACTTCGAATCTCAAAAGAGAAAAGACGATTATTTTATTATTGATTTCGAATGGTGACAATCATCATTATTGTTGGGTTAAAGATTCGAGCCGATTACTGTCGAGACAAAATAATAAACACAAAGGAAAGATATGTTTATGTTGCAACTGCATGAATGCGTTTCACAGCAAAAAATCATTAGCGAAACATCAGGAATATTGCAATGAAAATCAAGGTATCGCCGTCAAAATGTCTAAACCTAAAACCATTGTGATCTTTCAAAATTACAATAGAAGGTTAAAAGTACCATTCATCGTGTACGCCAATTTCGAATGCTCTATCGTGAAAATGAGTTCCTGCCAACCCAACGCTCTTCAAAGTTACGTCGAAAGATATCAAAAACACATGCCTTCAGGCTATTGCATTTACGTGAAATGTGCTTTCGACTCGCAACACGACATGGGTCCCTTCACCTATATGAAATGGTGCAAAGACGACGACGTAGCTCAAAGGTTCGTGGAAGAGTTAGAATTGAAAATTCAAATTTTATACGACAAATTCAGAACACCGGCGAAAATGATCATCCTGTGAGAGCAGCAGGACAAAAATAACAGAGCCACTGAATGTCACATATGCAGACAATCGTTCGCCGAGAATTCGAAGGAAAATAAGAAGGTTAGAGACCATGATCATTACACGTGTCTGTATCGCAGTCCTGGCTCACAGCAAGTGTAATTTAAAATATCGAGACGCCATTTTCTATCTGGTGATATTTCACAATCTCTCGGGTTACGACAGTCATCTGTTCATGAAAAATCTCGGCACCTCCCACGAAGAATTAAATTGCATCGTGAACAGTGAAGAAAGATACATTTCCATCACAAAATGGAAGCTCATGGAGAAGAAAAGAGTAATCGACAGAGAAACGTTGGAAGAAAAAACGAAATCCATTCGTACAGGCATATGTTTCATCGACAGTTTTAAATTCATGTCGACCGCTGTGGAAAAATTAGTCGATAACATGAGCAAGGATAAATTTAAAATCACGAGCGAACATTTCGGAGAACGAGTAGACATCATGTTGAGGAAAGGAGTCTATCCTTACGATTACATGAACAATCTAAAGAGATTCAACGACACCGCACTACCTTCGAAAGAAGATTTTTATTCGAAATTATACGAATCCAACATTTCCGACGAAAATTACAAACACACCAAAAACGTGTGGAAATCATTCGATATGAAAACCATGAGAGATTATCATGATATCTATCTGAAAACCGACGTTCTGCTCTTGGCAGACGGGCTCGAAAATTTTCGAGACGTCTGTCATCGAAATCACGATCTGGATCCGGCTTGGTATTTCACCGCACCCAGTCTGGTGTGGGACGCTCTGTTGAAGACCACCAAAGTCCAATTGGAATTATTATCTGACGTGGACATGTTGCTCATGTTCGAAAGGGCTGCGAGAGGTGGCGTCTCGATGATCTCCCACAGATATTCTGAAGCTAACAATCCCTACATGAAAGAAGGTTTCAATTCGAAACGATCGAATAAATACATACAGTATTGGGCTGCTAATAATCTGTATGGTAGGGCTATGAGTCATCCTTTACCGATTGGAAATTTCGAATGGGTGACGGAATCGGAAGAGATGCAAAAATGGAGAGACTATCCTTGCATTTTAGAAGTCGATTTGAACTATCCGGAAGAATTACACTATCTACACAACGATTATCCGCTGGCTCCCAAATGAATGGAACCGATCGAAGGAGACAAGGAAAAACTCATTCCCAATTTATTTAACAAACGTAAGTACATCATCTACAGTGAGAATTTGAAACAATACGTCGATTACGGGATGAAATTAGCCGACATACATCGCATCATTCGATTCGACAAAGAGCCTTGGATGAAAAAATACATTGATCTCAACACGAATCTCAGAATTCGAGCCGAGAACAATTTCGAAAAAGATTTCTTCAAACTCATGAACAACTGCGTATACGGTAAATCGATGGAAAACATCAGGAAGAGAACCGACATTCAACTCGTCAAGTCTGAGAAAAAAGCTAAAAAGTTGGTAGCGAAACCCAATTACAGGCACCGAACCATATTCGACGAAAATCTAGTGGCCATTCACATGCAAAAGACGCATCTGAAGTTCGACAAACCCTATTATCTCGGACCGATCATCTTAGATATCAGCAAGTGATTGATGTACGAGTTTCACTATGATTACGTCAAACAGAAATTTGGTGAGAAAGCCAAACTACTGTTTACTGACATGGACAGTTTAGTTTACGAGATAGATACGAAAGACGTCTACCGAGATATATCTCTGGATGTGGCCGCGTGGTTCGACACAAGCAATTATCCTGTCGATCACCTGTCCAACATTCAATTGAACGACAACAAGAAGGTGTTGGGTAAATTTAAGGATGAGAGCGGCAGTAAACAAATCGTCGAATTCGTAGGTTTGAGACCCAAACTGTATGCTTACATCTAGAAGGTGAAGAGATCAAGAAGTGCAAAGGGGTTAAAACGTGTGTGGTGAAGAAAAACATCTCTTTTCGAGAGTATAAATATTGTCTGTTCAGAAGTGGTCCAGTGTATAAGACTATGAATTCGATTCAAAGCGAAAATCACGACTTGTATACCGAAATAGTCAACAAGATTTTGCTGACAGCCAATGACGATAAGAGATTTGTGTTAGATGATAAAATAAGCACTTTGGCACTCGGACATTGGATATGACTATGGACGATAGGATTCCAGATAGGATTAAGGACGATAGGATTCCAGAAAATCAAGAGGAATTAGACGGATTCAAGATTATGGAAGTTGATAGAGACATCGAGAGAGTTAGTTTAAAAAAGAAAAGAAAAAAAATATAAAAAATAACGTCATTTTAGTGAATTATAATAAAATAAATAAATTTTTTAAAAAAATATACACATTTATGAATAAGAAAATAGAGATATCCATAGAAGGTGTCATCTTACCTAATGAACCCCTATCCAACATTGATCTGTCGAATGCGGCGAAGGATTTGAAAATCAAAGATTTTCTAGGCGTGTTTTCCAGAGATGCCTTGCCAAAGAGAAGACCTCGACAATCGGAATGTGGAATTTTAAATCTAGACGATTTATTTGGTGAAGGCACTCACTGGGTAGCGTGGTTCAAGAACGGGAAGAAGAATTATTATTTTGCCAGCTACGGAATCTCGCCGCCGAAAGAAATAAAGAACTATTTCGACGAATCGATGATTCGTTACAACATGGAACGAGTGCAATCACCAGATCAAGTGTTTTGCGGTCACCTGTGTCTCTACGTTCTCAAGAGATGGTCGGAAGGAGATCGGTTTCAAGACATTCTCAATGATTTACATTAGAGAGAGAGATTTTTTTATAGTATATATAAAGGTAAAAAATTATATAAAAAATTTAATCGAATAAAAACGAAAAATAAAAAATAAGTGAAATAATTCATTTTTAATAAACTGCGTTTGAAATATATTTTTTAAAACAAAAAAAAGCTCAAAACAACATGCCAGTCGATAAATTTGGTAGAAGTGACGACGAAAGTCAAACCACAAAGAAGAGGAAGATGCTCAAAGTCGCAATGGTTACAACGTTGTCAACTTGCATGAACGTTATGTTCAGAGATACAAACCTCGAGAGGACCCTTTGAACATGAACGATAAGAAGCTCTACAATCTTTCCGAGCTGATAGATCTCGCAGATGCGGCAACTAAAAAATACGTCAACAGGGGGAACGCGGATTTCGAACGAATCATGCTATCTGAGAAGTAGATACGTTTAGAAAATGATCCTCTCGGAATTGAACGCCAATTCTAACAAGATAACAAACGTGGCCACTCCCACGAATCCCAAGGACATGGCGACCAAACACTACATAGATCTGGAACAGAGAAAGTCTGACAGACGAGAAATGAAATTGGATCTGAATGCGGGATTCAACAAGATATTGAATCTGTCGAAGGTCGACGACACTGATGCAGACTCCACCGCGGTCAACATGGGCTACGTGGATTACACTGTGATATGATCTCAAGAATACGTAGAATCGCAAGTGGACGATCTCTACCTGAACAAACAATCTGGCAGAACCATGGAGAGTGGCATCATCATGAATGGTCACAATTTATTCGCTCTTGATCACAATCCTGAATTCGATTCCAGCGTGGTCAGCAGGAAGTACGTGGATGACAACTCGGTCTGGAGAAAGGGCGACATCATGGAAGGTAAACTAGACATGGGCAGATACATGCTCACGAATCTACTGGGCCCCGTGAACATGACTGATGCCTGCACCCTGATTTCGGTGGTGGAGAAAATCAAATATGCTAGGCAATTGATCACCGTGTGGGCTAAGGAGAGCAATGCATTAGAGGAGGGAAAAGCCAAGTGGTCTTTCGGAAATGGAGGTAGCGGATCGCAACATGGTCAGGTGGGATATCCCATGCCATTGGGAGGTGAAATCATTCAAATGAGTCTGACTTCCATGGATTTGAATAACAGAGCAGTCGTCAATCTCGCGGTGAATGGAGTAGAGAGCGATAAGAGATACAGCATTGAAATCACTGAGAATCAACACTCGAATGTTAGCACGTTCGGTACACCTCTCAAAGTGAATGCCAGGAACAGGATTAATTTCGTTACGGAAACCAATAATCCCAAAGCCGCCACTTCCGTGGTGAGCATACTGATCGAACTAGATCCTCTGAACAAACAGTGAATGTATGGAAATGATTAATTAAAGAGTAATGAGTGATTATTAAAAACAAAAAAACAAAAAAGTAATAAGATTTAGAAAGACGTTCAATCTCTCTAGATCTCATTACTTTTTATTTTTTTTTCTTATTTTTTTTTCACACCTGTCTCTCATCGAATGATCGATTCCATCCGATTCGAATTGTAATTCTCTATCGGACAGGGCCAGGGTGAAGGCTTTGGTTTTTCTCGGCACGTTCCTATTGAATTGCATGTTGATCTGAGACTAAGACACTACTCTTGAGTCATTTGCTCAATTTACTGACGTTGAATACGAACATGGGATACATCGACTTGTATTCGCCTGGAGATATATTAGGGTTGCTCATCAATTCGTCTAGACCATGATACTTCTTTCTAAAATGCACGGCGTCGCCATACAGTCTGCAGAAATCGTTCTTGTTGAATGACGCATTGTAATCGATTGCTGGATATCTTGTGGCGTTCAGAAACACTTTCATGTTTCTCAAATTGCAGTGATCGAATAGCGACGCATTCTTTTCTTGAGACCCGTCCCTATTGGTCTGAAATGCAGCCACGATGAAACGCGGTCTCTCAGAAGCGGATTTCACGGTCAATCTCCAATCGAAGTTATCCGTGGAGAGAGGAATGCTAGCTGTGTCGCACTGTCTCATTCTAAATCCCACGGGTAATTAACTCTTGGATTCTATGATCTTGTAGAGACGCGTTTTTTCCACGATCGAAGGCTGCACATGAGGAACGAACCACGATATCTTATCTCGGTTGTAGAGAGTCTCACTATTGTATCATCGTTTCCTTTTCGAATCAACGTCAGATTGTGTTTGAATCCGTACATGATCTTGTTGTAAGCATCTGCAAATCCGAAGATGTGTTTCAAAGGTATCCTGAACGAAAACGTTCCTTTAGGTCTGGATGTCTTGACGACGTAGTCGAATATTGCATTGGAGCCGGCACTAGCAGGGTGTCTTTCATCCACAACTGATTAAGTCCTCTGGATTTCGAAAAAATCATCTGGATACGTCTGAACATTGTGGTGGCCTGACCGGGATGAAACACAGATTCTATCTCTTGTCCCGATAGCAAGTATTTTATATTACTGAATGGATGCATGATGCCATTATTGGCTAGGGTAACCATGTCATTGTCAGCGTAGTCGGTCCCATCTTCCTTGGTGAGACATCCCTGCACCACTATGTAATTCTCGCTAGGATGAACGAATAGATCTTGGGTTTTGACGTTGATTCTTATCTCTCCAGCATTGTTCAAACTCGTTCTGGTTATCGGTTCATATTCGTGAACCACGTATTCTTGAATACTTTCATCTTTCACTATGCTTTGTGCGATATCTAGTATGTTTGCCATTTTTGAAGGTTGTTTGGGTTTTTTTGTTTATTAATTAGCTTGCTTTTTTATCTAAAAATAGTTTTAATTATTTTTTATTATTATTATTTTTTCTCTCCTTTATATATATGTAAACAAGAAAATGTTAAAGAGAGTAAAAGAGAGTAAATACCAAAAAAAAATTGTTTTCTTTATTAAAACTTCGTCTTCTGCAATTGTTGTTCATAAAACTTTCCAATGATCTCTTCGCCATCTTAAGCTTCAATTTCGTAAGTCACTGGATCGGTGTGAAATATTCTAATTATCACGAAGATTTCTGAGATCCATCGAGGAGTGTAACCCTTTTCGAAGTGCTTCTTATAAGCGTAGATTCTCACTCGATCGCCGACTGCAAATTTCGGCATTCTAGACTTCTTTCTGATCTTAGATCTCTCAGGATATAGATTCGCATAGACCCGTTTTTCGTTTTGAGTATTGCTAGCTTCCGCAGGAGTCATCTTGATCAATCTATGTCACGTGTTGTAATCTTTGACCAGACCGTTCAGAGCATATATGTATTTCTTAGTCGAATTTGCCGTGAAGTATCTGTACATCTTTTCCTTCATCGTTCGATTCCAACGTTCCACGACGCTAGCTTTCTCTTTGTTTTCGATCGAGTAGAGGTAGACTAATCAATGAATGTGCTTGTTGTAGAATTCCTTTCCCTCGTCCACCCATAATTTATTCAGTTTTCGAGAAGACAAGTCGAACACGCTCTTCAGAGCCTCGGTGACGCAAGGTCCTGATTTATTCTTCAAAGCTCTGATTCAACCGTATTTGGAAAACACGTCGATGACCGTCAATAGATATTTGACACCCTCGTTCCACCTCGAAAACGATCTCATGTCAACCAAGTCGGCAGACCAAATGTCATCCAAACCCTTCATGACCACCCTTCTCTTTCAAAATTTACGCACGATGGGTTTGTGTAACTCCTCGGCCAATTCGCTCGTCAATAATTGTTTCTTCTTTTTTTCTGATGCGCTTTTTTTTTTTTGAACGCCCCATCCGAAATCGACGTTTTGCACTGATCAGATTGCTGACCAGCGAACGTTCTATCTTCTCTCTCCTGGTCGGATTCGATATGCCTCTCAATTTCGTCAACATGTTTTTATCACAGACGTCGTTGTGAGTCTTGGTGTCGGGATGTCCGGCATAGCACAGATCGTGATCATACGTGGCCACGTCCACCCTATTCACGGCTTTGCTCCAAGATTTAGGAGTCAGATCGGCGTTGAGTCTCTTGTTCAATTTCGTTCCATGTCCTGTGAAACTGTGACCCGGCAGATGCATTTCGAAAGGTAGATTATTGATCATTTTATTCACGATGCCTTCACCTTTGCTCGTGTTCTTTTTTTTTGATGAATTGAGTCTTGATCGAACCACACACATTGCAAATTCCGCGAAGCATCTGTCTGTTGTTTTTAGTTCATACTTCTCGAGAATTACCCGTCTCGGTAACTCTCTTACACTTTACGCAATACATTTTTTGAGAGTTATTTAAATTAATTTCGTATTTATTTTTTATTTTATATATAACTTTAATATTTTCTTTTTTTAAAAATTCTGTCCTTATTATATATATATTATTTTTTTTTCAATCGCTGCTCTAGTGTTCTATCAACTTACCGAATTCCCCCCTAGCCTCTTTCCTCCCCCTTTCCACGAGAGAATCCTTCATCTCTTCCTTGATGATCTGATGAGTCTTGATTCTCACGGCTTCTTTCATGGCATGGTATTTCGTTTTCTCGCCCAATATCGTGAAGTATTCTCCATCCGATATCCTACCATCTTTCAACGCTATCGAGATCATTTTGGATATCGTGTCAATCTTGGAGTCAACCAAGACGCAAATCTTTTCGTGTTTCCTAGCCTTCAGATATAATTTCCTACTCAAAAAGTTTCCGACCGTGCTAAACAATCCGGCAGCGAGAGCCACTCCTTCTATGGTCAACACGATTGGAAGGCCGGCCGTGGTCGACAACAATCCGATGCTGAGCGTGGGTAAACCCATGGAAATCGTGATGAGTGTCGTGTCGACCGCGTTGACGAATTTCCCGAAGCGCAAATACTTCTTCTTGAGAGAACGATGAGAGTCTCTCTCTCGAGTGAGATACAATTGGATTCTACTGATTTGATCGATGCGATACCTCTCTCCTCTTTCTTTTTCTTCTGGCGACGGTGTCATTGACAAAACGCCGTTCGGCTTCTCATCCTCGTCGTCATCTAACGTCGGATACAATTTATTTCTGGTTCTCATTTTTTATGTTTTTTTTTCTTTCTAATATTAGATAAAAAATTTATGTGTGTATTTATTTTTATTTTCTATTCTCCCTTATTTATATCAATGAGAAAACTTAGACATATGCTTCCTCCAGCAATAATTTCATGACGCATCCCTTGTCTTCTAAAGTCAGACTTCTACGTGCCAGTTTCATTTCTTCCGAATTGGTGGGCTTATCTCGCTCGCTACAGAAGACTAATCTCCTCCAAAACTTGATCACATCGTCGATTTGAACGCATTCGAACGCCGGTTCGAAATACTTGAGGACCATTTCTTCCCTTCCCATCGTCAGACATGAATGATCCTCGTGATCGAAGTTTAGATGATCCCGACACCCGACGCATCGTTCTAACAAGAGGCGACCTAGTTGTTCGTTCACGGAGAATGTGTAGGCTCTCATCAGCATTTTTAAAAGAAACCTTGCTCTCAAAATCTGGGAATCGTTCTTGATTTACGTATATTTTATTATCTATTTCGATTTGATATTATTTTTTTAAATAACTATTTATTTATATTTTTTCTCTCCTATATATATATATATCAATCACTTTTTTATTTCCTCTCGACAAAAACCGATTCTATTACGATTCACCTCACAAAACTCGCGAGGTGACTCGGCAAAGCATTTTCACTGATCGGATCGCACCCTAGACCGTCCGAAACGCGATCGCAAACGTGGTCGTGGTCCAGAACTCTCAAACCGCATTTTTTGATGTACCAGAAGCCCAAATCGGTTTGGAACAAATTTTTTTAAAAAATGCTCGATGAGTAACTACACTTTACACTCACTTTTCACCGCTGGCGAACGTCGAGAAAAAATTTGAGGTCGATTTTTCCTGGTCTAGAATCCGCAAATCGTTTTCCCGATCGGATGGCACCCTCGACCGTTCAAACAGCCGTTGGCGAACGTAGGTGGTCCAGAATCCGCAAACCACTTTTTTGATGCTGGTCTAGAATCCGCAAAACGTTTTCGCTTGCGTTCACCAACGATAAATCGAAGGTCTGATCTGCGATGGGAACGTCGACAAAAATTTTTAAATTTACATTTTCTTCAAATTTCATACATTTTTTCACTTTTCACTTCTGAGAGATGTGTCGAATGTACTCGGATGTTTGAATGGTTAAAAGTGCGATCCGAGAGCCTCAGAAAACGGCAATGCGGATTCTGGACCACCATGAAAAAACGAAATTTTTTACACTCTGCACACGATTTAACACTGAACCCCTATGGCGGTAGACGTACATGTACGTGTACGGGTACAGTTTTTTGAAAAAATGGTCTAGAATCCGCAATTATCACCTACTGTGGTTTTCTCCGGGTACTCCGGCTTCCTCCACCCGTAAAACTGTCACGGTCACGATTAGCTAGTGTGCATACGTATGTTACCTTAAACACCAATAAATAAATAAATAAATATTTGACAGACCTCAATGGGGAAAAATCGCCGCTTGTAATTTTAGTATTTGGACATCAGTGTCCAGACGGTTAAAGAAGTAAACCAGAATAACTGATTTGGGTATCTCATTTCAACAGTGCGTAACCAGAGACGCCGGAAGCACTGGGGCAGAAAGGGTGCAGATGCCCTCCCTTCGGACTACAGGGGCGAGAGGGGAGGGGGAGACAATGCCCTTCCCAGGTTCGTCACTCAGTTTTCTTCAATGATTTATTCTCGAAGTAAACTTGAAATACACACCAGGTCCGTTCTGGGAGCTTTAAAAATTCAATAGGCGAGTTGGAGAAGTTTGGGAGGGGGACACCATCTTCCAAGTTCCCCCATCTCGGGCCTTCGACACATGAATGCTTCGGAAAGCCATGGCGGGGCTGTTAGTGTGAGTAAATGCCCCTTTCTCGGGGTCTGACCCCCCTGCCCTTAAGTGTTTCCGGCGCCCCTGTCTGTAACCTCGGTCATGTCATTGCATTCACCAGAGGCGCGAGTTTTGTTAATTGTTCAGGGTTGGTATTGTAGGATGGAGAGAATCCTGTGATTGAGAAGAAAGAATGCAACAGCCACTTTGAATGAGAATGTGAAGTCAAATGAGCTGTGGATGACCTATTTCTGGAGAACGAATAGCCTCAATTAAGATGTGATTCTACACCACCGATAAGAAGTTCGATAAAAGTGTTTTCCTCCAATGTACGGAAGCGTTGAGGCGCCAGTTTAGTTTTTTTTCTATCTTGCACGTGCAAGTTAGCTACCTTGCATCTGCAAGTTAATATCTTGCAGGTGCAAGTTAGCTATCTTGCACGCACAAGCTAGCTATCTTGCTCCTGCAAGTTACCATCTTGCACGTGTAGGTTAGCTATCTTCCACGTGCAGGTTAGCTATCTTGCACCTGCAAGTTTGCTATCTTGCACGTGCAGGTTAGCTATCTTACATCTGCAAGTTACTATCTATCTTGCACGTGCATGTTAGCTACCTTGCACCTGCAAAGTTAGTTATATTTGAGGAATATCATTATTTGAAGTCGAGTTTATCAAAAGTAGTATATAAAGGTCCAACCTAGCCCCATTTGCCGGACCTAGGTCCAGATTTGCCGGACCCATTCCCGGACTACCGAAATTCCTATAGCTGAGACAACCACTATAGGATCATCGTCCATCTCTAGCCGTCTGACTATGTAGGTTCGCATCGCCGGCTAAGTATGGATGCTTTATGCGGGTGTGTGTGTGAATGGGAAGTCAGGTATAAAGAGTGAAAAACGGTTAGAGTAGCAATGACGTCGGTGACAACATGGTGAGCGCGCGACGTCATGATGACATTGACCGCTAACGATGTCCACAGAGATGAGTGACTGGACGCCCTTAGGGTCGTTGAATAGCCGATGTCTCCCTGTAGGTGGCAGTGCCGTTGAGTAGCCCCTGCTAGGCCGAGTTTCAATACCCCATAACAGGAACAAGGATGTCCCTTTTCAGGCTTTCGACCCTTCTCCCTGATCGACACTGTCCCACTCTGTCGGCTCGAACCAAGGAGCCACTAGAGCAACTCTCGAGAAGGGACTCCTCCTACGACTCATACATATGAGTAATTGGGGAGCTGCCCCAGGAGCTGCTTCTCGAACGACTCCCAGAAATGAGCCTTCGAGGAGCAAATGAGTAATGAAAGAGTGAGTTCCAACGATTCTTCGAACTCTTCTACATCTGGATTATAGTGATTACCAAGTGATCACCGGGGCTCCTGCGATCACTGATCATCTCAATGACCCGCACCTATCAGCAATGACTGACCTGTCGGGCGACTCTTCGAGCATGGGGAGGTTGGGGTATTGGAATAAGGGGACGAGTGACTGTGCCGCTCTTAATCGGAACGCTGGGAGTAGGGTACCTGGCTCGCTGGCACAGGTCGTGGGGGCCTGTGCTCTTGGGATAAGGTCGACGGGTCCATGATGTGATGAGGGTGTTGGGTCGAGAAGGTAGGGTTAGTGAATCGTGGCGGGGAGGGCTTCTTGAAGAAGGGGAGGGGTGACTGTGTCGCTCTTTGTCGAGCCGCAGAGGTAAGGTCGCCGTGTCAAATACTGGAATGTAAGCCACTGGGACAAGTGTGAGGAGACGGGGGCTTCTGAGATAGGGTGGCTGGGGTGCCTGTAGCAAGATAACTGACTTGTACGTGCAAGGTGGATAACTTGCACGTGCAAGATAGTAACTTGCACGTGCAAGTTAGCTAATTTGCAAGTGCAAGATAGTAACTTGCAGATGCAAGATAGCTAACTTGTACGTGCAAGATAGTAACTTGCACGTGCAAGATAGTAACTTGCACGGGCAAGATAGTATCTTGCAGGTGCAAGATAGGTAACCTTCACGTGCAAGATAGCTAACCTGCCATACCCAGCTTTCGGTTCGGTGTCTACTGCACATGCGTCACTTTCGAGGAAAAAGTGGGTCTAAATCTTAACACAGATGCCTATGGACAAAATATTTTAAACATTAATTACACAAATAACCTGTTGAAAGACAATATTTTACGAGTTATTTCCATTTAGTTCCATTATTCTAGTTTAATGTAATATGTTTATGTTGATTGTAGCGGAATTATTTTTTGCTTCCTTTTTAATTTGAAAATTGGTCCTGAACATCGTGTAGAACCTTAGTAAATTTTACGAAAAAAAGCCGACCCCAAGTGTGTTTAAATGTATTTTTTGACCTTTGAATATGTTAGGTGAAATTGTTACGCGTTATTTTAGCAATCTGCAATAAATACAGAAAACCGTAATATAAATATAATGAGTGTACGATATTTTGTTTTTGCTTCCTTTTTTGGCTGAAAAAGAGCATTTTTCAGAATATTTCAAGTGAGCGTCAGATTACGCGTGAACTGAGACTCGTTTTTTAAGAGGCAGAGTATTTATCTTTACTTCGGATAAAATGCTATGTGATTTTTGTTCACAATTTTACATTAAGGTGATTATAATTTTCATAATTTTTAATTGTTTTTTTTCACTCGTCATTTCTGCTTCTCTTATGTATAATGAATCTGAAATTAAAGACACGTGAGCATTGGTGATTTTTTTCTTGAAATACAATTGAAATAAATATGAAAGGAAAGAAAGAAATCTCTATCAAAGAACACTACTGCTAGGATTAGTTTTAAAAAAATGAAATTTCTCCTTATTGTCATAAAGAAAGGTTAAAAATCTCCCGTTGAGTATATTTTTATTAAGGTGATGATAAAGAATACAATCACAGTTCAGAAAATTACACTGGATTTCTCTCATGCTATCTTTCTTTACATTTGCAATGGATTAATCCAAGTAATTATAATCCTAAGACATGAAGCCTCGAAGAACAATGGATAAAATATATAAACCAGATCTTCTGTTAACAGCTACAGATTAGAGACGGGCTAAGGTGTTACTAATATTGTCATATATGATCTAAGTAATAATGAAGATCCGCTTGAACATCTGATTGTTTTTACGGCAATCACAAACCATTCGGTTAATTCTCTCGCTCGTTGATGTTTTCTGCATTCATTCCCCCCAGTATTTCGAGTTAACTCCCCGACCGGACAGAAAGCTGGACATGACGTGCCAGATAGTAACTTGCAGATACAAGATAGCTAACCTGCGCATGTAAGATAGCAACTTGCAGGTGCAAGATAGCTAACTTGCACATGCAAGATAGTAACTTGCACGTGCAAGATAGTAACTTGCACGGGCAAGATAGTATCGTCCAGGTGCAAGATAGGTAACCTTCACGTGCAAGATAGCTAACCTGCATGTGCAAGATAGTAACTTGCAGATGCAAGATTGCTAACCTGCACGTGCATGATAGAAATGAAGCTCAACTGGCGCCTCAACGCTTCCGTACCAATGCGTGTGTCTTTATCGTGTTTTCTCCTTTAGTACATCCTCGTGACCCAGTAATTTGGGAGACGCGACGTCATATCAATCTAATCTTATTGCGTAATGCGCGTCACTTCCGAGGAGATATAAAATCATGACAACAGACATCGAAAAATATGTGTTAGACAATCCCCGCTGTCTAACAGAGTATATACAATAAATCATTTTATCACACTGACATCCCATCTCCAAAGTTTGTGCGCCCGAGCGTTAAAGATTAACAAGCAGAAAATTATCATGTACAAAATTCTGGAGAGATGGTCACTCGACAGCTCCTGTATTACAGTTGGGAATATTTTGTTGAATATTTTGTAATTGATTTTATTCAACAAAAGTATTTTAGGATTGCAACAATCAGTGGACAATTGTCGATGGTAAAATATACAATATTAAGTTGTAGCATGTTCATTAAGTTGTCGTTCGCCTGTATAGTCTTACGATATAACTTAATTTCGAGGTGCTTTGTCATGTATTTCGCCTGTCAGTTGTGGTCATTTCGAAAAATAGCCAGCTTCCTCGTTCTTTCCTTGCAATAAAGAACGTCTAATTGAAATTTATAACCGGAAATCTGGTTTTAGTTTCAACTGTTTTGAATCGGTGCTCCAGGCGTGTGTTGAATGAAGATCATCAAAACCAACACCTCTTGACTGAATATCGACTACCTAACATCATTAAGACCAACTGGCCCACTCATCCCACAACTGAAAAGTGGTCCACTGCAAACCAAGGGGGATAATGAAATAACATTCTCGAAATTACGCGTTTGCACCCATATTCAACCACTCTACCATTTTGGCCATCGCGTATATGTAACCCCCCCACCCCACCCCACCCCACCCCCAGTGACACACTTTGGACTGCGGTGAGTACACATGCCAAATTTTGTGGTGACTCGGTGGGTGAGGTATGCGAAGCCATGGAACAAACAGAACACTGGCTTTTCACCCCTTTTTATCCCATCGCCGCCCACACTTTTACTCGATTCAATCCCATTGATCATTCCGTGTGAGAAATCAGCCTCAATACCAAACTCGGTATGGCTATTCAGCTCTGTGCTGGGAGTGTCACCTGAGTTAAGTAGACATGCCGAGTTTGGTCTTGATTCGATGGAAGAAACTCCACAAGGACGGCGAGAATAAACACACGGATACAAACAAACTTATTGCAAATTTCCATGCAGATGTCATCAGTGGGGTTATAAGCGAATCGGGATAATTAAGTCGACTACTGAAAGGTACAGGTTTGCTGCGATTCCGAGTGTTTCATCCACGCTGCGTACACAGATGTATGATTAAATATTACAGACAAATAGTGTTCGAGGTGCTGGCAACTTTATTCAGACATGATACCCTAATTTATTTCTCATGTTAAATTTTTCCCAGCTGCAAATTCACTAGCTGTTACCTTTTCACTTGTGGCTTGGGTTCAAAAAGTAGCACCTTTAGCCACGCCTATGCACAGATGAAAGAATTTACGTGTCACACTAATTAATAACTTTGCATTATGAAGCAATGACGGCGGGACAACTGAAAAATAAATTGAAGGCAAGTATTGGAAAGTTTGAATGACGATTATTTTAGGCTGAATAGGGCATTAAAAGTGGATTGACTTCAAATTTTATTTGAGGGGAGGGGGAGTCAGTAATAGTGTAACTGTACACTGTCGACGATCTGCATAATTCACTTTCTGCACACTGATGTCAAAGTTCAAAATATGAAGTAACAGTTTTTCCCATGATTCAAAGCGGAATTTAACTTATTCACTCTTAGTTTAAACAATATTTATTCTTAGTATTTATGTTACGTGCATACATTTAATTTTTAAAAAAGATTTAATAATACAAAATACCGACATACATAGTGTAACGATTTATAAGTTACTGTGGACATGAGGGATACGACAGGAAGCATCAAGCTTAAGTGGGTCGTCTCCCAGTGAGGTCTGTAAAACAAGAGAGAATTAATAAAATTCCGCGTTGAATTGGATAATTTCTTGCTGCTTTGTGGAAAACATTTGAAAATTTGATATTAACCCTTTGAACACGAGGAACCCTTTTACCGGCCCAGGGACATGGTACGTCGTACTTTCATTAAGCAGGATGCATGCCAGGCTAATGGTGGTGTGGGCCAATCAATATTTTCAACGTTGAAAATATTGATGGGCCTACCCCAGATAATGAATATAGAGTCATTTAATTGCTGCATTTGAACCGACATGGAAGATACCACCAGTGTTCAAATGGTTAACCCTTTACCCAACGTAACGGCCAAAACCGGCCAGCGCTATTCTCAAAACTCGCCAATGAATTTTCATTATTTTTTTCATTTTTTTTCTCAAAAACATAGGTTATGGCCCCTCATTTGAACGAGCTCGTTGAGCTCGTTCCAATGAGGGGTCATAACCTATGTTTTTGAGACAAAAAATGAAAAAAATTAGTTATTCAAGAATATTTTTTGCAAGTGTCTTCTGCTTTTCATGTTAGGTAAAGGGTTAAGACGTAAATGTGCAGAGGATTACATTATTTTTCCAAGACGCACTAGATGCTTTTTTAAAAAAATATTGTACCATTTACTTACCTGCCTTGCATCGAAAACATAGGTTTGGGCCCCACGTTGGAACGGGTGTGACGAGATCGGTCTATTGGGGGAATTATAAAACTGTGTGTTGTGGGAAAGAAAATCAAAGTGTTTCCTAATTCAAGAACATTTTGCGAGTGTAGTCCCTGTGTGTGTTAGGGTGACCGGACGTTTCGGCCACAGACGTTTCGGCCCGGACGTTTCGGCCTAGGACGTTTTGGCCACGGACGTTTCGGCCAATTGGAGATATTTCTCACAATATATGAGATTTTTCTATTATTATTTTTAATTTTTTTTACTTTATTATTTTTATTTATTTTATTTATTTTTTTTTTTTTTCTTTTGAATGTTCATTTTTTTTATTTAAAACATGAAAAGATTTTTCATAGGGATAGTGATAATCATTAACTATTATGTTTTTATAGTAATATTCCTTCAACCTACCTGTCAGCTTACTACATTTTATGTGTGTTTCCATAACTATTTAGCTTCAGCTTTTGATTATTAGCAGAATATTTCATTTAGGCTTCCTCTTTTGTCAGGGAGTGTTTTTACAGCAATTGGACTGGAGTTTTTGAGATCAATGAATTTTTAGGTCTCCTTGTGTTTTTGTAGTTAGAGCAATTGACAAGAAATTGTCCTTTTCTTTATACCTGCCTTATGTGGCTTCAAAGAGGTTTTGGTTTTTTATATAAATACTCCATGTTATCATACTCTCCTCATAGCCTCTGGTGTGCTAGGAGTCCTAACATGGAAATCATTACAACAAAAAGATGTGGGAAAAAACTATGCGCTGAGGGACATATGTACACTGTGAAGTCAAGATCAGACAAGTATAAATCTGTAACATGTGTGAAACGTGACCCCCCTATCAACTGTACAGCTATCTTGAAAACAAATGACAATTATGAATGTCCAGTTTTGACGAAGGAGCATTCTCATTTATCTGACGAAATAGAAGTAGATATTTCTAAATACAGACAGAACATGAAAGAGATGGCTAGTAAAACAAATGATAAGCCCAACCAGATTTTCACGACAATGCTTTCAACAGTATCTGATGAAGTGAAAGCCCGTCTTCCAAATGCCGAGCTCTTCATCGACCCAAAGATCCACAAACTCTACAGGAACTTGAAATAACTGGTGAGTGGAGCATGACTACAGGTGACCAGCCTGTTCCATTTTTGTTCAGTGACAATGGTCCTACTGCTGATGAGAGGGTTATTATTTTTGCCACTGAGAAACATTTACAGCAGCTAGCAAGCTGTGATACTTGGTGCATGGATGGAACATTTTCAGTTGCCCCAAATATTTTATATCAGTTGTATGTCATACATGGTCGTGTAGATAATGTGTTTTTGCCTTTAGTTTATGCTTTGCTCCAAAGAAAGACCCAAACAAGAGAAAACAAGAAAAAAAATGTCAAAAAGTACCCTCAAATATATTTTGGCCGAAACGTCCACCCTGTCTAATATTTCTGGCCGAAACGTCCGTGGCCGAAACGTCTTAGGCCGAAACGTCCGGGCCAAAACGTCCGTGGCCGAAACGTCCTACATTCGTGTTAGGTAGGTAAATGTTTAAACGGGCCTAGGTGGAATGGATAATTAATAAATCG
Source organism: Pictodentalium vernedei (assembly GCA_031216915.1). NCBI lineage: Eukaryota > Metazoa > Mollusca > Scaphopoda > Dentaliida > Dentaliidae > Pictodentalium > Pictodentalium vernedei. The sequence continues at coordinate 205,640,067 of CM062292.1, forward strand.
ACCAGTTGTCAAACGTAAACAAGTGGGTGACAACTATGGAGCTTACAAGTGTATGTTTGAGCAGAACGAATTTATATTATTTCCAAACGAACACGTCCCTTCCCACCATATAGGAGATTGTTTTTCACGGTGGGGTGGAAGCAGGAGTATACGGTTTAACTTCCGCACCAAACAATTTGTTGGAAATGTAAGTTCCGGGGGATTTCATTTTAATCTACATGTTGTCCTTTTCAAGTCATAATAATAATAATAATAATACCCATTTTCTTTAGCTTCTATTTGTATTTTACTTGGATGCTGTGAAACAAAAAATGAATTGAATTGATTTGAAGAATTTTACACATCCTTTTCCTTTTCCCAGCATGTTCACGCCTCTTTTTCAACATAGGGCAGAGCTGTAAAAATTTAGACCTAAATTACTATCACGAAGCATCTTTGCGTGCTGTTCGTGTCCAGCATCGCTGTGATGATTTGTACCGCTAATTTCAGTCAGGCAGATCATAGAATCGACCAGACCCCCAACATGCTATCTACGCCACTGAGAGTTCAGGTACCGTCGATTGGCATGGATGTTCCTACGACAACTTTGTCGTTCCCCCTGGCCTCCATCCCTCCCACCTGGAATAATATTACAATGCTTCCCATTGAGAATAGACTATTTCAACCTATCAATCTTCTTACCTGGAAAAAGTTTTTCATTTTCACACCACCTTCCCTAAGCCCTGGGCCTGAAGCAAATTGTCGAATTGAGCTATTATCAACAACTGAAGGCGGGCAACTTTCTTCGGAATCTGTGCTGAACGATGCTTCATGCGGAAAAGTATCAATATCGGTGGCACGTTTATTCTGTTCGTTCGTTTTTCGTTCACTTCCATATAGTATATCCGTACAGTGACTGACATTACCACTTTTTCTGTCTGCAAACCATTCGATGTTCGTAGAGTCGTATTCAAGTTTTGTGTTTTGGGGAGGACTTAATTTTGGAGTGCTTGCAAAAAACTCTAGTTCTCGTGGTGAGAAGTTACCGTATCTATTCACAGACTCGTTGTCCGAAGTCACATTCAAGCGATTATCCATTGAGCGCATGTCTTCATCACACAATGTTTGGGAGAAACTTGCATCAAAATTTAAATTAGATTCTTTATCTGATCTCCACTTTTTCTTTCTTCCAGTTTTGATTTTATTATCACCTTGAAGCGAAGTTTGACTTTTTGGGATTTCGACGTTATGGGGTTCGTTCCTTGCATGCGTTCGAGAGAAAATACCTTGTTGACACGAATCCGAAAGCAGTCCATACCTTGCATTAACTTCGTCATTTCTTTCTAACTTGCTAAATATTTTCGATCTATCATTATCACAGAAGCAATTATCAATAAAGCGTCTGTATGGATCGCCTTGGTTAACAGTATGTGCTTCCCTGCCTGTTTGTTGTGTTACATATTCCTTATCTTTGCCACCCAAGCCTTTAGAACTATATAATGCAAACTGTTGTTGATGACACTGACATTTGGAACAAGAATGTGCTCTGAATCCGGAATGTTTCTCTTCAAGATCGTCCAAACATCTGTTATCTGAAAAAGTCTTCTCCTCATCGAAACGTTTATCATAGACTTTAGAGTGCTCACATACAATATTAAAATGCCGCTTGTCGTCAGTTTCTTCAGAGTTTTGATTTGTCTTTTTTCGAAGTAACGTATGGTGACAGATTAATACCGAAGGTGCACCTTGCTCAAATCTACTTTTGTTGTTCATACATAGTGAGTCATTTTGTGGAAGTCGGTCAGCAAACAAACATTTTTCAAAACCATAACCGAAGGTACGATCTTCTTTCGTCAGTGCTTGCAGAAACGAATCACCGGTAAGGCTGGGGTCGTATTGTACGTAACAACATTGTCCTTTTACAGATTTGTTTCTGTCCGTTCTTAGAGACTTGCAACAATAGCTGTTTTTCGTACACCCACTACGTTCATTCCTTAGCCCGGAATGATGAATGGGGGGTGTAAGAGAGGGCCCATGTCGCGTCGAATTTCCATTTTCTCTTGCGGTCGTATGAATATATCCAGAGCAAACGTCTACCCCGTCAGCACTGATAACATGCTTTGATTCTCGGGAGGCAGAATTTCTTCCAAGTTTACTCACTTGTCTGTTATAGTCAATATTCTTACCGATACTAGACTTTCTTTGGTGTGTGCCAAAACGTTTTGGATCCATTGCGTAAGAGGTATTTTGAGATCCGGTTATTGATATTCCACTGTCTGGAGTGGTGTCATTCTTTTTATCAAAATCATTGTTTGCAACCCACATATATGTTCGCTCGTTCCTTGTGGTGCTGTGGGTTTCCGAAATATCAGGACTTGGTACGCCTAACTTCAAGGGCCGGTGTCTGTTGTCTGGAATACATAGTTTCCGTCTTTTCTTTCTGATATGGTTATATGTCCAGTTAGTCTCCCTGGTGATATCCATGAAATTCACCTGAGTTTGTTTCTCAGCTACTCTACATGTGCTACTTGTGTTAGTGAAATCCATCTTTTTCAGATTCTCAATTTGTTTAATTAATTTTCGTTTTGTTTTCTGTATTACCTTGAAAGGCCGGGTTCGTGGTGATGTGTTTCTCATACTCTCCGTAAACTCGTGAACGCTTAGTATATCTGTCGAGTCCTCGCAATTAAATAAATTATTTTCATAGTTAACACACTCTGAAAGAATACTATTATTGTTGTTAGTTAACTTATCAAACGCTTCACCAGCAAGATTATTTACCTCATCTGGTGAAAACCTGATGTCAGTTGGTTCGTCCTTAAATTGATTTTGGAGAAAAACGTGGCTGTTCTTCTCAAGACCAGACCCAGTAGTATCTGGTTTTTCGTTCAGTTGTGGACACTGTTGATTTGAAGCATTTGTTTCTTCTTTGTACCTTTTGAAAAATCTAGGAACTGATAAGCGAACGTCGTGTTGAAAATCTGCTGAGGCGTCCTCACAATTTTTCGAATCAATGTTTTGAATATGCGAACAAATTTCATCCCCATATCTGGCTGACCGGAAATCATCTAGATGAGTGGGTGATATCGGTTCACCGTGCGATGAAAGATGGGGTATTTCGTTGGTTGCAATGTCCGATGATGTGACAGCTCTAGTGTCTTCGTGAAGTTGTATGTGTTGTAAAGAAGGCTGAGTAGCTTCTTCCTGTATGGTTGACATTGGTAAATTATCATTGATATTCCTTAACGTTTTGATACCTTTTCTTGTGCCACTACTTGGAGAAAATGTAAATTGATTTAACTCATCATCAAGTTCGTTTATCTTCTGACCACGTTTTTCAAAACAAGAATGTTGCGAGTTCTTCCCATCTTCATCCCTCATTAACATCAAAGATGACTTCGTACTTTCTGCATTTTGAATATCAGAAAACGTCAGATTATACACTTTTCTCCCCAAAGCAGGAAGGCGTTTTATAACATCAGAAGAAGACAATAAGAGAGAAATATACTGTTTAACAATTCCGAAGCCAGAAGTGTCAAATATTTTCACTGATGCTACATAATATATATTTAGTAAAGATAACTGGATTTGGAAAACACGTGCCAAAACTTTTTCATTCGGAGGAAAAATATTAAAGGTTGAGGTCAGGTTATATCTATTTTGTGGTTCGTAAGATCCAAGAGCAGATGTTATTCTAGTTGGTGAAGGCATGCATGTATGAGTAAATGAAAACATTGTTTTTGGTAACGAGCAATGTAAAAATGTATCACATATGTCTGTTTTGTGATATTGGGGACATTTGGTTGTTCTCGGTGGATCAGATCTGCAATCGTCTTTAAAGCCAGAGTACATAACACGAAGGAGTTTAAATAGTCGTTCTGGTGTTTCTGTGCTGAAATATTTTGTTGATTGATACGACTCCTTTTCGAATGATCTTAAATTGTTCTCGGCTAAAGGAGAAATGCCTGTAGAAACACGTGTTTTGTCCTTTCCTGAAAGCGTTTCGACATCGTGTTTAGAAGACAACTGGAGTTTCAATTCTACCATGGCGCTGTTGATTATAACCCGAGCAATATGATTGAAATAATATGAGATATCCACGTGTTTATCTAAAAACAGACAAAAATCAGAGTTTGTTTTTCTATCTGGACAAAGGTCGGGCAATTCATTTGATGTGTCTGAAAAGGGATTCGGATTAATTTGCCCATGAGGTTCGAGTAAGGGCGTTTTCACAGCAGGTGTAACTTTACATGAATCCGTGTCTGAAAGCTGCTTTTTTTCCTTAGATAACATACAGACAGTAGTAGATTCAAGTGCTTCATCTCTCTCGGTAATATTCACGTGTTGTTCTACTTTAGATGTTGGTTTGTCGATACTTTTACTCTCAGTCTTGTCAGATTTTTCTGCAGTAGAAGCATTACTATTTTGCGAGTCTATAAGTACCTGTTCAAAGCTACCTTTTGTGATTACCCGCTTTAGGATACGTCTGTTTGTGACAGTTACTTGACTCCAGCTATTGCGTTCAGGGTCAAAACCTGGGTCTCCGGTTCGTTCGTCACTAATACCAGAACTTAGAAGACCGTTATCGCTGCTTCCAGTTACTTTTTCCCAAAAAGCTTTATTATAGCAACCTTTTCTCCACTGCATCGCGTTTCTATTGAGAATATCTCCTGGTTTGACACAAACAACGAAAGGGGCGCCTGGGACTGCTGTTTTCTTCCACAAGATTTGCACATTGTATAATCCGCTTTTCTTAGGTGTATAGGACACTAAACTTTCATTGGGACTGGATCGTTTAAGATGGAACTCCACAAACTCGTATTTGTCATTCTTTTGCCCAGTCTTGAAAGCACCAGCATCGGTGTTTTTAATCTCTTCGTGTCCTCTCTCGGCGTTCGTTTTAAACAGGTGAGAAAGGTGAGGATGAGGTTTGTCTAAGTCTCCACACATTCTCCCTCCATTCAGTAAGTGATTGTTGTCACTACTGTCACCAAACGATTGAATGGGTACTGTAATTCTGATCTGAATATCTGTTTCAGAACCGTTTGTGTAATGTACTGTAAAACACGCTTCTTTTCCGACAGTTGCTGCAGAAAGACCGGGACCTTTAGCCATGCACTCATCAAGCGTGTTCTGCCTGTTCAGTTTGAAAATCTCTGCGATACTCACTTTTGTCTTCCCACGCTTCCGTTGATTTACCTTCCACCTGAGAAACAGTAACAATTTGAATATTTTCAACTCTGTGTTTTTGCTACCAATTACAATTTCTTCCGCCGTGATGATGTCCTGAAAATAAAATACCCAAAAAGTATTATAAATTCAAACGATTTAAAAATGAACTATCAAAGATTTAATCCATTTTTCTTTCGTTGACAACACGTAATCCTGGCATTTATGAGAGGGTTTGGAGCCCATATTTGGGCTTTATTCTGAAGTTCTGTACCACAACATCGTTTTTGTACATGCTGTTCATATTATCTTTAATGTGAAATTATTTTGTAGTCTGGGATGTTCCTTGGGACAATTTATGTGAGAATGCCGAGCACTTTCCCATAAATTCCTCACGACAAAGACATGTGAACAAATTTGGTCAACATAAAATAATTTATCACTCTACCAGTTACCCAAGAAGAGCATGATCGCAGTTTTAAATCGTTACACCATGGAGAAAAATAACATTATAAGTTATCTCCGCCAACATGTATGGTATATGGAGATTTAATACCTGGGTGTCGATTTTTAAACACCTAGCTGCAGGCGAGGTGGTTAAATGAGATACCCAGGTATTAAATCTTCATATGCCATACATGTTGGCGGAGATAGCGTTTTTGTCCCGTTTGAAACACAACACAAACATAGTGGAAATAAATTTGTGGACGCATTTGTCAGCTCCACAATCACTTGGACCAGACTCGTGATAATTATTTTGTTTTTATTATCGCAGAAAACAACAGATAGAGTTACATCCCTTGGGACGTTAAGGAAACGAGTAAACAGTATTTTGTTGACATATCGACCGCTGAGTTCCAATGTGTTCTATGTGCCCACTGGCACATAGAACACATTGGCACTCAGAGGCACATAAAACACATTGGAACTCAGGGGTCGAATTATTTGCTCCCACTTTATTTTTATGATTGAATTGTCGGAAATATGATGATATTTATGACTATTTTCAGTTCTTTTGGTTCGATTTTTATATCGAGGCGAGCAAACGCGGAAAACTTTCGTTTAAACCATATACCCCCGATGTTTCGCGTGCGCTTATACCCTGGATGTCGCACGCTCTCATATACCTTGGATGTTGGGTGCTCCCTTTGTCGTGGCTATTTGTCCAAGGCATTCTGACCAATCAAAAGACAGAATTTATCGGGATATAGGGACAACAAAATTTATTGACAACAGAAAGGAAATATTCTTTCAAGTGAAACGATATTTCGAACTTTCGAAAGTCCCTAGAGTGATGAGCAATAAATTGTGCGTACCCATAAAGATAAAACTAACTGATGACACTAACACAGACTAATTTTATAATCGAGTCTTTTGTCCTTCGTGGTGCGGGACGAGGAAGGCCAAGCGAGAGGGGTTATAGGTATTCATTGAAAAATAATGCTCTGGAACTGCTAAATCGAAAAATTGTCAACCATTGCATTTGAATGGGGTGGGATCATTCCCATGAGATCAAAGAAACAGTGCGTGTTGTATAAATGGATAGCCCGATTAAATAGAGCATCACCGACTATGACATTTCCAATACAAAACGTGAAATAGAAATGCAAATTGTGTAAAAGAAAACAACGCATTATACAATAAATGGCTGAAAGTTCAAATTTCGAAAATTGAAAACAGATATGTTTGATTAGTAGTATGCACGAGCTACACTGACGTCAGAACCCATTTTTCTTGACATGTCTCCTCTTCTTGTCGTGCACTTTGATTGATTGATTCGCAACAGTCTGTGTAAAAAATTGAGGCAGAAAAGGTACCCCTTGCATCAGAGGAAGTAAACTGTAGACGAACCAACCAACTTACCCCAGCCGTTGTCTGAATTTGTTTCTAGAGTAACATGTTTTGTACAAAAATTTGCATGATCCATTTTTACGAGACCGTAAAAGTAATCACCACCTTTTGTCCCCTGAAGTGTTTTAAGCTTTACATACGAAACGTTTATTTTTATGAATCGCATTCTGGGGTTTGAGCCTCCATTGACAGGTCTCATTATGAATTCTGATAGCAGCCTCTGACTTTTTGTTACTTCTCATTTACCTCACTAAATGTTATTTTTATCCAATCCGTATTGAATACGATATTTAACTCTTAACCAACTGAGTATTTTCTTTTAATATTCTTATCGAATCTAGTCATGGCTGCTGTTAAGCAGCCATGACTAGATTTGATGAAAATATTTGATATTGAACTCGAGAAATCATTAGTCAAAAATTTGATTAAATTTACCAGAGGGAACATTTGTTTAAAATGACGAAATTATATACTTATTCTAGAGACATGAGATTTGCTGTCCTTGCATACTCAACTTAATTCGTCGTAGGGATGTATTATTCGAAAAGTTATCTCCCCCTGTGAATACTGGAGTCTGACTGTAATGTAATTAGCATTGATCCACTGAAAGGTGTGAATAAAATCTTGTTTGTCGGGAAATCGTTTTCTCAAGCGGCGAGAGAAGTAAGTTGAGAATGAAGGCGTCAGACAGTTTATTGTGCAATCATTTAAGAGAATTGTTAATTTGATTACAATAATCGAGAATTGTGTTTTTACAACAATCAAATTTGTCTTGGTTTTAACATCAAAAGGAAAAAAATGGGCAAATGTCAGATTATATATTTTTATATGATTAGAGAGGACAATATCTATATTATATGCACATATGCGCAGAGCATTGCTAATATGAAGACTAAAAAATATTTTAATCTCTAAAAGTTGACGAAAACGCAATTTTCCATTATTTTACATGGCACTCTACACGAAATAACCGTACCTTTTTAAATGAAAAGGGGAAAAAAATTGGTCGAATGAAATGGTTCGATTATATCACCAAGTGAGAGCATATATATTGTTCTTAAATGTCTGATGCGCAGAGCAAATATAACTTTCACGGGTTTTATATAATTTTGAGAAATATAAAAATTCCCCATTCAATTAGTGCTAATTTTTGCAAGCCAATTCCTAGCAATCAGGGGAGATAACTATTTGGTAAATAGATGCGAATAACGAGAATAGTTGAACATGGCAGGAATATCCACCAGCAGCATGCAAGAAGTTAACCACTAGCTATGGGCAACATCATATCCCCCACCCCACCCCTCCCCCACCTTACATCGAGCTTTCGGAATATCCTGATGTAACTATCCTTTAACCCTTTACCCGATGAATCGGCCACATCCGCCCGCGTAATTCAGCAGCTGAAAAATATTGTTTTTCAAAATATTTCAACAAAATGATATCATGTGACCCGTCTTTGAAACGAGCTCGTCCAGCTCGTTCCAATGAGGAGACACGTGATATGGTTAACCGTTTTGTTGAAATGAAATTTTTTGAAAAATTAAAAAAAACTGATATTTAAAATAATAAATTTTGATATCGTCTGCGGGGGTAAAGGGTTAACTGACAGGGCAATAGTCGAACCAGTAATGCTGAAGGAACGTATCATTTATAAATGTTGAATCTGCAAACGCAAGGACTACCATTTAACCCTTGACATAACACGACAAGAGGACGTCACTTGCAAAACAGTTCTTGTATAAGTAAAATATTTCAATTTTTACTTCAAACACAAGATTTTTGACCCCTAGTTGGCACAAGCTTGATGAGCTCGTTCCAATGATGTGCCACAGGCTATGTTCTAGAGGTAAAAAACAATGAAATCTAAATGGCGATGTTTATGAATAGCGCGTAGTCGGATTTGGAAAAGGTGGAGGGTTAATGTAACTTCCCACATCCTGTCATTGGTTGTCAAGCTCTTTGACAGTATGCCTGGGTAGTGTCACTATAGAGATACGTGTAATTGGAAATGGATGCAGCACTCAAACGTTGCCCTAAAAAATTTTAAATGACCTTTCATATTTAGGATTTGCCCTGATAGCCTCTGAAAATACTCTGCTTATGGGCTGAAATTTGCTACAATTAACAAATACCATTACCCACCTAGAATTTGCCCTGAAAATACCCTGCCCTTAAAAATGTTAAATTAACTAGCCTTTGGGACCACCCCCTCCCTTGACACTCTGGCTCGTATGCCTATAACTATAAACTTTTCCGAGATCCACAGTTCATGTCCCTGGCGTAGAGAAAGATAATGTTTGGTTAGAGTGAAATGCTTATCTGGTTACGTAGCCTATACGAAGCACTACTCCCTGTCCGGTGGGTTACACAGAACATTTAATTGTACGGATTAGCTTATGGGTAAGTTTGCTAGACAAAAGGGCAGCTTGGAATGCTAAAACATCTAGTTTCACTCAGGTGACGATATAATTCTTTAGAAATCACCCAGTCGATTGTATGGGTTCTTTGGTTTGGTGATTATCGACCAAACTCCGTCATTATAACTGATACCCCCCCCCCCCCCCCCCCACACCACTACCACCACCCTTCCAGTTAGCAATGGCACATTTAAAATACGCTAGAGACGAATATTCGAGAGTTTCTCAGTTACAGTAAAGTCGTTTCCACTAGTGCACTTCTGGTGAAGAGGCCATATGTTGGCAAAGATTTCAGGGCGAGGGGGAATCTACCCCCTGCCACCCCACCCACCACTTCCAGTGCCCTTGTTTATTGGAGCAATATCTAGTGAGTTTTAAACCCTCGATGTTATTGAGTGTCGATCTTGAAAAAAAATAATAAAAATATCTATGCTGGCCATCTTCTCAACAGGGTGGGGGCTAAACAAAGGAATGGAGGTACAAGTTTTTTCAACTCGGGGTGAAACTGGATAGAAATAGAGAAATCCCCAAATTTTAATACACAAGACACTGCAAAACATTTTTTCCCTGTGTATTTTTAATGCAGTGATATTATCCTCTCACCTCTAACCCCCCCCCCCCCCCCCCCCCCACACACACACACCCCTTCTTGAGCTTGAGAAAATGAGAAGTTGGGAAAATGTTAGTACTGTCGAGTTGACAGTGCAAATTAAATATGTTACTGTAACCATAAAAGCCAGTGGTCCACTGCAGCGAATAAACCAGGTGTGGTCATGTTTGAGAACGCACAGAAAGTTATTGTATTATTGAGAGTAATGTCCCTTTGCATGATACAAACGAAATTCACGCGACGAGGCTGGGAAGGAGTGACCACCTTCATTTCGAGAAGTCTTACATGCACCCCATTAGACGATTGTCTCACTCTTTGTTGTCCACGGCACATGCAGTATGGTACCTTCTGATCTTATTGGGGTGCACCTTGACCAAGCTGCTGAGAGGACAGGGTTTTTTCGACAAAAAAAAACAATGCAGAAAGCTACTTTATTTGGGTCGTCTTCATTTTTTCTGCTCAAACTTGGTTTATTACACCTGGCGATACTTCCTGCGAGCAATTCGCTTTGCATTCTTGTCCATGCTGTGTGTAGACGGAATAAGCCCGGGCTAATCACGATGCGCCTTTAAAAAATCAGCAGAATCAACTTAGTCAATCCTGATATATTGTAGAGGTATGTGAGAGAGTAGTTGCGCTGAAACTAAAATGAAAATCTGTGTTTGGCGGGTACTGAATATTTTTTGTCAAATATTACCTCAAAAACTCATCGTGACTATTGGAAGGGCTTCTTTGAGCCATGTTTTGTAAGGAAAAAAGGAAATATTTGCTCAGAAATTCAATACTTTTCTGAGAAAGTGTCTGCTGCTATTCATTTTTTTTTTTGGTAAATGGATGAATAATAATAATAATTGAACGCTTATTAAAAATGTCCATAGTTAATTCTTTTATCATCGAAAGCGAAGGATCAAAATAAATATGGTCTTCTCTGGTCACCCCTCCCCCTCCGTTTCTGTCGCCGCGGTGATTGAACTACCTTTCCTATTGTCAACAACGCTGATGTAGTGGAGTAAGTGTGGGAGTATGTGAGCACTAATGTACGATAGTGGATACGCAGTTAACAGGTAGAGTGCTGAATTATATTTGCAACAAGATAAATCCTTAGACAACAAATACTTTCATGCCAATGGTAATATGAAGTACATCGATAGAATATGAAGCCTTTTAAGTTGCGGTGCCTGCACTTCAGGACAAAGCTCAAATATGGGCTTCCAGCACTCTACCAGTTGGGCAATATAATATTTGACTAATTGATAAACACAGCTGTGAAGGAATTTTGATACCTTTTGGATAAAAAAAATGTACAAAAACTACAATTAAGATATTTTAGAATGTATCTGAAAACGTCTTTTGTTTTGATACTTCCGAATGTGCAACACCTCGTTTTCGAATTGGATATCGAATGATTATGAACAAAGGGAGATGACCAAAATATTTTCCTTCGTGCCATTTTGGCAAACAAGTTTGCACCCCCCCCCCCCCCCCACCAGCATGGCCTTGCCGAAAACATACACAAACTTCTCTGCGACCCCGATATAAAATGATTTTACAGGAATAAATCACCTTATATCAAGAGATCACGTGATAAATAAACAAATAAAAAATAAGATAAAATTAATGTTTATTAAAATTTGTGGAAAATGTTTGGCCGAAACTTAACTGTCACACCGAAGCTGGCGTACGGTAGTTATGTGTACTTACATATGAGTACCCAGCACAAATTTTAACTTACTAGGGGTTCCATGGTAAGCATAACTGACTAGGGAATCCAAAGCTCAACGAATATCCAACCTTCTTACCCACAACTGACTACAAGGGAACTCCACAGCTAAAATAGTTAAACCTCTTTCACTAGGGAATCCATAGTGATTGTCCAGCCATTTACTTCACACACTATGGTCCTCCATAGGGAGTGCACTAAAAACATATATACCAATATGCTGTACTACTGACTACTAGGGAACTCCATAGTTAAACCAGTTAAACCTTTTTCACTGGGGAATTCATAGTGAATGTCCAGCCATTTAGTCCAAACCCTAGGGTCCTCCATAGGGAGTGCACCAAAAACATATATACCAATACACCGTTATCAGATAGCCCACATACTACTCCATAGTGGGTCCTTTAGGAGAGTACCCATGTGTAATCTAATTGCAGCCACCGCTCGCCAGCTTCAATGTGACAAAAAACCTTTGTCACCCAATTTTTCTATACAAAATTGTGTACCAAACTCAGCAAGACATCATGGTGTCACCCACCAGAAAAATCACTGTGTATGTTATTCCGGAAAAAATTGTTGCCATCATCAGTTAGGTGTACACCATCACCCCCCCCCCCCCCCCCCCCAAAAAAAAAAAAAAATACAGGTGGGCTGGTTGAGAGCTCAACATGCTGTATTATTCTACCACCACGAGAAAGCATTGGATTTCCATCTCCCCATTTTCTGTATAATGTGGTCAGGGACACCATTCATGGCCAACCTAGACGCTGCACCAATTCAAAAAGAGTGGGATTTGACATTACAAGGCGTTAGCCTTCGAAAGGAAAGTGCCTTACGGAGGACAGCGGTGAACTGATACCTGGCGAGTCCCCAGCCCCCCCCCCCCTCCCCCCATAATTGTGGCAAATGAGGATAGGGGAAATCCTGGGACGTATCTGTAGAAAATTATCCACGGCATTTATAAGACATATACTCGTGCCTGATAAGGATGTTATGTGCACTTTATCAGCCCGCCCATGGGACTTCGAATGCTTTAATGTTATTTTTAGGCGTCTCCTGGATTGCATGTAGTAAAAGGACAAATCACAAACTTGCAAATCCCGAGTCAGGCTTAAACCTGGTATGCTCACTAATTCGTTAACTAGAAACAATCCAAAAACATGCCACAGAATAAACTGCATGGAATAAGGTGCTTTTATATTAATAAATGGAAACCGTAATCAAAGATGTAGGAAGATGCCCTGCGGTCTTGTGAGGGAGTCTGTCTCCTTAAACCAGTCACCATTTACATGATTAAAAAAGACTGACGTGGGTTAGGGCAATCTTTATTACGGTGCTGAAACGTTATGCCCGCAAAGTATGTAGTGACAGTGGAAGCAGACAATCCCCTCTCTGCACGCTAGGTGACAAATAAAGAAACATGACAAATTGGAATAGGCCACATTGATGGAAATACAAATAGCTTTCTGAACTTTTCAAAAGACTGTATTCCCATTTGGTAAGTGGATTTAGTACCGCCGGCCAAACTAGCATTTAGAACAGAATTTGCGGTCTGTTGAAGATGTCCAAGAGACTATCTGGGAATGGTGTGAGTTCTCGTTTGGCATTTTGGTGCTAGTTGCCGAAACCGGGTGAGCTGCAAACGGGAAAGGCTATTTGTTAAAATATTGTAAGAACCTGGCATGTATTCAGCTTTAAAATGAATGTTATATTTTAGACACTAAACGGAATAATCTAACAAGTTTCATACCCTCATCTGAATGAGAGGTTGGGGGTTCAGAGTAATATGATTCATGAGGCCAGCTGTATGCTATGTTTAAGACCAAATGCCATATGCCCAGTGACCCTGAAAATATTCCCCCAAACCCAAACCACAGCCCGCATCACTATCAGTAAACAATTCCATATCAGGTCTGGCTTCCCAAAACTGGTTCGAAAAAGCTGAAACCCCATTAACATCAATAAGAAAGGTTAACCACATGTGAAGATCAGCTTGCATACCCACAGTTACACGTTAACCCTTTGAGCTCTGGTGGTATTTTCCATTGCAGTTCCATGGCAGCAATTAGAAGAGTCCATATTCATTATTTGGGGTAGACCAATCAATATTTTCAACGTGCATCCTCGGGGCTGCACGTTGAAAATATTGATTGGTCTACCCCACATATTCACTGAACAGCCATCCTATTTAATGACGTTATGGCGTATCATGGTCCGGGCCGGAAAAGGGGCCTTGAGGTTCAATTGTTTAATGGTGATAAGGCCTTGGAAGACCCAGTATGGAATTAATCAACCTCCTGTAGGAGCTCGGTGTTATTGCACGACACACAAAATTTAGGTTTCTGATAAGAGACTGCATTTGTTGAAGTGTGGCGTTGGGTTTGGCAAGTACTGCATTGACCTTAGAAAGAACTTCGTTGACTTTATTATCCGAAATTCTTACAAGCATATCATAGTTATTAATTTCTAAACCTATAAAGCAAATACTTTTTGTGGACCTTCGGTCTTGTCTTCTGCTACTGGCACCCCCACAAATTTGCACTTTTCGAAAAGTTGTTGCATATTATGGGCGCATTAATGAGATTCTTTGGGGCCCCCGAATACAAAGTCACCTAGAAAGTGTATAATTTTATATGACTTAGCCAATTTTGGCTCTCGGCATTCCAAAAAGGTTGAAAACGTTTCAAACACTGCACAGGAGATTAAACATCCCATAGGGAGGCACTTATCGAAATAATATAAATCCATAAATTGAAAACCAAGCTGGTCAAAAACACCCGGCCATATGGGCAATAATCTAAAAGCAGAGTGATATCCGCTTTTGCAAGTGAAGCATCCTGGCTTAGACGCTGTATCACAGCAACCGCAAAATCAAAGTTGTGCAATTCACCGAGCACAGTTTTTCGTCAATGTGAGCATTCAACGAGTCATGCTCCAGATATGAACGGTGATGTATTAGTCGCTGATTCCTAGGTTGTTTTTTAGCTAGTAAACCAATTGGTGAGATTCACAAAGTTGAAATGGGGCGGTAGATAAATGGCCCCTGCTATTCACCCAGCTGACAACTCCTTTTGAAGCTTCTCTCGCACAATTTCAGGATTTTAAGGGAAACCGAAATCAAATTCTTCGATCACATGGACGTCGGGGACCATTATATTCCAGTGAAAAACCGAAGGTAAATCCATGCAGTAAGGAATTGGCAACATCTTGATCAGTGTAGTCTTGACGGCTAACAGCTAAATGGTCTGCAATAATTGGCGAACTTCCTAAACTAAATTTTGTGTTGCCTTTGACCGCCTTTGAATGGGCCGGCTGTTACGCTCTGCCCACAAAAGGAACTTGAATGGTAGTCAACCTGGGGATGGTGTTTCCCACAATTTTGACACAAGTGCGCAAAACGACAAGGAGTCCATTTGCAACCACCCGACTTATTAAAGGCAAACCAGAGACATTGCCTCTTAGAGGGGGCTGTTATGGGATTTGCACTTGAATTGTAGCCCAATCCCACTGATGTACCTGTTGAGGTATGTACTTTGGGCACCTTCAGTTGAAGCCACAAGTTTGGAACTATGATACCCCAAGGTTGTAAATTAATTGAGTGGCGCATGCTGAATTGTTCGTGATAGGTCCTCCAGGCAAAATCAACAAATATGCTTGTATTTTAGTAGCACGAAAATTTCCAATGTATTCTGCTGGACATAGATGTAAATGAAAATTAAGAAGGAATCATTCCATTTTTCAATGGACGGGATTTTTTCTCTAACAGGTTTTGGCTTCAATTCAATTGCATCCTAATCGTTCAAAATTAGTGTGTTGCTGGCAGCTACATCGGACATATTACTGCCCTTTAATAAGGTTGCAAAGTTTATAAACTGATTGGCACAGATTTTTTGTTTGACACAATTTGGCACATGCGCTGCCACATCTTCATCCGGCAAATTCAACAGCGGTATGCCTCCATTTGCACTAAATTGCATAGGCTTATTCATGGTAGTACTTGGGTGAGTCTGTGTGGACAATCCCGAAGACGAGGAGTTTGGCAACGTTTGTGACAATTACTTTGGATTTTGCCGATCCAACAATTGGAATAGACACTCACCCAGATAGTTATTATGAGCAGTAATATTACCATTAGAACTGGCTCCTGGCCCCGACTCTACGGCCTGCACAGAGTCATTGATGTTCACCGACTCACCCCTGTTGATTACCGGTACCGTTACGCTGTCTTGAGAAACAACACTGTTGGTGATATAACTGCATCACCACCAATGTTGGAAGAATTTAATTTGGAGGTCGACCTTGAAACTGTGCCCTGAACTGACGATTGAATGTGCGCCGCGGGCCTCGCAAAAGTAGATTTTGAAATCCGGCTACTTCTAGTACGCCGTACTTTGGGCGTTGTAGATCTCTTCTCTTAGGAGAACGTATCAGAGTTGCCATGAAAAGCTACTGTTCAAACACACCACGGACATTTATTCGACTACCAGGTGCGTAGCCAGGATTCTTTAACAGGGAGAGCCTCAGCCAGTTTGTTGGGGAAGGGGTGAAACATGATATTTAGAAGGCCATTGTGGCGGGTCGGTGCCCACCCCCCCCCACCCCCCACCCCCGGCCCTAACCGGGACCCTCTGGTCGTTACGTCCTTCTCCCACTGTTTCGCAGGGAAATGGGAGGAGAGGGTAACGACGAGAGGGTCCAAGTTAGGACTAGTCCTCCCCAAGAACATTGTGCAAAATTCGGTGCTTTAAGAACGAATCTGAGGCATTTGTAGCGTGTGTAGCCCTATATTAGAGACCATTATTGAGCACTATGTTATGAGGAATTTGCACTGAGTCAATGGTTTCTTTTTTTTTGGGGGGGGGGGGGGGGGTATTATTATTATTATTTATTGGTGTTTAAGGTCACATACTTATGCACAATGGCTAATCGTGACCGTGACAGTTTTACGGGTGGAGGAAGCCGGAGTACCCGGAGAGAACCACCGAGCAACAACGAGCAGCTGTCAGCTCTCCAACATCGTAACCCTGAACTCTGCACCGCAGCACAGGCAGGGTTAGATTGGTTGAAGACATGCGCACCATCGACATGCAGTACGCCTCAGTACACAGCGTCATCGTGCCCCCATGTAGGCAATCGGGGTGAAGTGTCTTGCCCAACGACACAACGCGGTTGCCGCAGGTGGGATTCGAACCGAGGACCTCTCGGCTTGCAGCCTGCACCTCTACCAACTGAGCCACCGCGCCCCCGGGGGGGGGGGGGGTAACGAACAGTTTAAGTCCATCCCCACCCCCACTACACCACTGTCTATTACAACACAGTCTGCAGTTTTTAGTACATACTGTGTTGTGTAATTATATTACATGCGTTGAGACTAGATGGAACGAGAAACATATAAAACTTTGGTTATGTTTTCACATTTGTTAAACCTTTCAACACTGAGCCCCTGAATGGCATAGTTCTGAAGAATATAATTTACAGCAAATTATATTCACAGAGAGGATCAGTAAAAATTTAATACTACAATCCTTTAGGTGGCTCTGTGGTTAGACCATTGACTTCAGACCGAAAGGTCCACGGTTCGATCCTGAGCAGCGGTAACTGTGTTGTATCCTTGGGCAAGGCACTCAATCCCAAATGCCCACGTGGGGACACGGTAGCACTATGTTCTAAGGCGTAGTGAACGACGATGGTGCAATTGCCTTCAACCAATGCTACCCCGGCTTGTGCGTAAGTCTGACAGTTGCTCGACACTGCTCGGTGAATCTCTCTGAGGACTCCGGCTCCCTCCATCGGTAAAATTGTTCGACACGAGGGGACCCTGGTTGTCGAAAATGTCGCTAAATAAATAAATAAATCCTCCTTACCGATTGTATATTGTGTCATGCTGTCATCGAACGCTACCATATTCTTTACGCAAACATTTATGCATAACGGGTTGAAAGAGTTGGGCTGATGATGTGATGTGATGTGATGTGATGCGATGCGATGCGCGATGTGATGTTATGTAACGTGCAGTTAAAAAAGACTCAGGGAATTCTGTCCATCAGTATGCAACATTATAGAACCGCACATACTTTTGATTGGGTTAAGAATTATCGCACGAGATTGTATTAGCACAGAATATCACGAGAGCCGAAGGTTCGAGTGATATCCTGGACAAAGCAATCGAGTCGGTTCGCTTTTCCAACCAACTGATATATTCCGGACGATTGAATCTATAGGTGTCACAGCACTAAATATTTTCCCCTAGGCGACCATTATAACGTCCAAGCCGCAAAATTATGATTGCATTATTTTCATTTTGGCATTCAAATATCTTTGTCGAGTATAGCCCTTCAGACAACTTTTTCTGACTGAAAACATGGGGGTCAAGCAAAATATAAGAGAGGAAAACTGACAGGAAATGAAGTAGCGGTCACGTGTACATATTTTTCAGGAAATTCCCAACAAAATCACATCAAAAGTCAATTGTATTTTTTTGGTCCAAAAGTCATCAAATCACCCTATTTATTTATCTGCAATATTCAACAATAATGCCAGATGTCATTAGAATGTTTCAAATGTTATTGAAACAATATATTTTCCCAAGGCTGCTTATTTTTAGAGGTTGAATCATTTCAGGGAGCAACATTTCAAGGCGGTTAACTCTAATTCAAATATTTACTGCAGCGATACCTGAAACATTTCAAAAAGATTCATTTTCCGTGAATCAAAGCTCGAAATGTTGATGAATCGAGACTTGATTTGATCGAGATTTTGATGACATTACAACCAGAAATGAAGACTCACCATAGCCGCGGTGTTATAATATCTTGATGTTTTGAGGGGAAATTAAATACTTATTGACTGGAATATCTATAACTGCGGAATAGCGGCAGGAAAGAACACCAGTATATCTTTGTAAGCAAAGGCACACTAAATAATATCAACGGTCGTCTGCGAGTAAATTTCCACAAAAAGTTGATAAACAAACGGCCCATAACAGTCGAATTGAGAACTAATGGACTGAGAGCGTGGTAAGAACCGTCGAGTAAAACCATGTCGTAATCGGGAAAACGTGGGAAATCCTGACCCCCGCCCATCACAATCCCTGAGGATAGTTAGGTTCTGATTATTTTTCACAACATCGAACTCAAGTTAGATTTTATTCGAGACATTGTTACGTTAAGAGTATGTTATAAATCCTGCAATACGCCAATCACCACACGGATCTTCCTATATCAAGTTTGAAAGACGCCGAAAGTAACGGGATGATGGGTGGCACGTGTAGGCCAAAAAAGGGCACCACTTTCAGTTGTGGCTCATATTTTTTTTCATTTAAACCTTTCGACACGATTCGACACAAATTAAAATCAGCCGCTTTCACAGGCGAAACAACGCAGTGAAGGACACATCGTGATCAGAATCAGTAGTAATTTGGTCCTACTACTCCAAAGGACTATAGGATTAAATTATTACTGAACATCCCTCCAGATACAAAAGAGATTCGGCCATATTATTGTAATTAATATTCTATAGTATAGGCGATGCCATTCAAGAAATCAGAGTTGAAAGGATTATTTATTTCAAACAATTTGACCAACGCTAGTTAGGCAAACGAAAATCACCACACAAATTCTGTTCACAATTTGGTTTGACCCATTTTCATAGCTGTCCCTACTGACCCATAGCTCCGCCCTCTGTGCTAACACATCTTTACTACATTTGGTTCGAAAATACGTACCGAAGGAATCGAAAAGTATATCTGAGCAGTCTTCAACGCTAAGCGACAATTATTTACTCTGTGTAAGGGATTTGTTTCATTCAAAAGGTGGCCTGTCTTCAAATGTAACCTGCCGATCAATGCACATAACGCCGTACCATCCTGCCATGATGTTGTGAAGTTTTCTATAGTATTATCCATTGTATACCGTCTTGCCCATTTTAGAACGTTCGCTCGTCTTTTATGTTCTAAAAGTAAATAAAATATGATTACTCACCTTTTTCAACCACATGTAAGAACTTTTCCTTGAAAGAGAGTTTATCAGACGATGAGCAGACGAAACAGTAAACACACAAGTAGAAGGGTGACGGTATATTTTATTTATTACTTTCCAAAGTGTCATTTACTGGGATTTCCAGGTTTGATTATAAGCGATAACTTCACAAGTGAATTATGCAATCAACAATTGTGTCATGTATCCGTGCGCGTAAACGAAGACGCTTTGCCGTGGGTGTAATGGGGACTTCATTGTTTTTTTTGGTTTTTTTTATAACCCTTTACCTAACATGAAAAGCAGACGACACTTGCAAAGAAAATTATTGAATAACTATTATTTTCATTTTTTGTCTCAAAAACATAGGTTATGAACCCTCATTGGAACGAGCTCGACGAGCTCGTTCCAATAAAGGTTCATAACCTATGTTTTAAAGTAAAAAAAAATGAAAAAATAATGAAAATTAATTGGCGAGTTTTGAGAATAGCGCTGGCCGTTTTTGGCCGTTACGTTAGGTTAGATAATATAATTATCGTTAATAATGAAAAGTAATAAACAGAGTAATCGCTTGACTGGATTGGTTACGTGAAATAATTCATTCGAGGCGAGGAACTATATTGTAAAACACTCGTGCGCATTCGCGCACTCGTGTTTGCACAATGTCCCTCACCTCTCCTGAATTATTTCACGAAACCAGTCCAGTCAAACGATTACTCTCTATTTAATCCTACTATTGTATTATGACCCTCTTCCGGGGGATATGTTCTTCTATATATAGACTTGCCCAGTAAGAAAAAGTGCCGTGTACCTGATCAGTCAACCCTGTAGAAGGGCAGTTCTTGATGGAGAGGTGTATTTCAGATTTCGTATACGTGATCATTTATTTATTTATTTATTTATTTATTTATTTATTTATTTATTTATTGGGATTTAACATCACTTTCGACAGCCAGGGTCACCTCGTGTCGGACAGTTTTACGGGTGGAGGATGCCTGAGTACCCGAAGAGAACCACCGAGCAACGGCGAGCAACTATCAGGCTCCCTAGCGTACTAATTTCACACAAGCAGGGTTAGCATTGGTTGAAGACAAGTGCACTGCACCATCGACGTACAGTACATCTTAGTACACAGCGCCGCCGACGTGGGCAATCGGGATTAAGTGCCTTGCCCAAGGACATAACGGTGTTACCCCTGGCGGGGATCGAACCGTCAACCTTTTGGTTTGAAGTACAATTCCGTAACTACTGAGCCACCGCGATCCCAAACGTAATAATTATTTTTAATTAAGAATCTCATTTTCAAAAAAGTAAATGAAGATAGTTTTGTTTCACATGCTGATGTGAACATGCGGCGTTCACGTGTACTCGGTGACATTTAAAGCACCACTCTCAGCACCAATATCAATTTTGATAGAAGCCTATAGACAAAACACCACGGTAGCAGTTTAATAAAAACTGTTATGATCAAAGGCGTGCTACATAGAGAGTAATCGCTTGACTGGACTGGTTACGTGAAATAATGCATGAGATGAGGGACGTTGTACAAACACGAGTGCATGAATGCGCACGAGTGTTTTACAATATAGTCCCTCGCCTCGAATGAATTATTTCACGTAACCAGTCCAGTCAAGCGATTACTCTGTTTATTACTTTTCATTATTAACGATAATTATATTATTTAACCCTTTACCTAATGTAACGGCCAAAAACGGCCAGCGCTATTCTCAAAACTCGCCAATTAATTTTCATTATTTTTTCATTTTTTGTCTCTAAAACATAGGTTATGACCTCTAATTGGAACGAGCTCGTTCCAATGAGGGGTCATAACCTATGTTTTTGAGACAAAAGATGAAAATAATAGTTATTCAAGACTTTTTTTGCAAGTGTCGTCTGCTTTTCATGTTAGGTAAAGGGTTAAAAAAAAGGAAAAACAAAACAATGAAGTCCCCATTACACCCACGGCAAAGCGTCTTCGTTTACGCGCACGGATAGTACATGACACAATTGTTGATTGCATAATTCACTTGTGAAGTTATCGTTTATAATCAAACCCGGAAATCCCAGTAAATCGCACTTTGGAAAGTAATAAAACCCAAAATTAAATAAACAGCGATATTATTCCTGTGTCTGCAATAAATGCGTGCGATCGATATCAAACAGGGTATATTTAACAAAAGGCTAATTTAATCACGCAGTCATATATGGCTACATGATTAAATTACCACTCAACCCCCAAACAAGTGAAAGATGGATTTGCCCACTGCCAACAGATAGTCGGCCCTATTCCAAGCAACATAATTCATGAACACTCGCTCAAAGGGTTGAAGAAGGTTGACCTACTTCGTGGAATCTTATCGCAACTTCAGAAGCACATGTCGGTGTTTAATGTTCGTGATTCAGAAGCACTAATCACTTCATCAGCTACATCAGGAAAAGAATTGTTAGCACTGTGATGGATTCAACCACACCAAAGCTGCGTTTCCAAAACGTGTAAAAACACGTGAACCGCTATTTGTTTTCATTGTCCAAACCAAATTGTCATTAAGGAATATAATATGGAAAGGTCATATAATCAACAGAAATGTATCAGAGACAAAAATACAGATTTATACAATACGAGTAGATTTTTGTTGTCTGAAGAGCAGATGAGCAGAAATGTGACAGATGCTGCATCGTCATCGATTAGGCTCTTTGTTTATCTTAACCCTTTACCCAACGAATTGCCCGCATCCGCCCGCGTAATATGCAAATTCAGCAGTTGAAAAAATATTATTTTTCAAACAATTTCAACAAAACCATATCATGTGACCCCTCGTTGGAACGAGCTCGTCGAGCTCGTTCCAACGAGGGTCACATGATATGGTTTGTTGAAATTGTTTGAAAAATTTTAAAAAATGATATTTAAAATAATAAATTTTGATATCGTCTGCTTTGGGTAAAGGGTTAATTTATTTTGTAAATCGTTGGTTATGCGGACAGAACATGAGCGTGTGCTGTTGGGTGGTAATAATGGCGAAACGTAATTCGACCGAACAGGACAATGTTCAGTGTTCTCCAATTTCCAAATTGGGTCGAATAGACCACGTAAAGATGCTCTAATTGGAGCAATTACTTAGTAACCTGCGTTGCGCATCCAATACCAGAACTGACTTTATTGGGGATTACACTTCTAGATGGTTTGAGTGAGATTGATACTTTGTACACAATTCACAATGTCTTGCATTAGCAAAGTCCATTGGTAAGCGCTCAAAAGCCAAAATACACGTCTAACACTTCGCCAAACGTAACACCCTAAACCGGTCAGCGCTATTCATAAAAAATCACCGTTGAATCTTCATTATTTTTTAAATCGTTTGTCTTGTCTCGTTGAGCTCGTTCCAGTGAGAGGTCACAAGCTATGTTATTGACGCAAAACATGAAGAAAAAAAATAGTTATTCAAGAATTGTATTTGCAAGTATCGTCTGCCTTTCGTGTTAGGTAAAGGATTTAAGTCTCATTTGATAGATATCGGTAGCTTGGATTAATAAACATGGAAAAATTATAAAATTAATTCTCGACTAAGCCTATATCGAATGAACGATAATTTTTAATTATCGTCAATTGATTACATATCGAATTATCGCTCAGGCCTCCCCACGTTCAAATGTTCTTCAGAGTATATGTTCTTTCCACACAAGCATTTGCTTGAGTACTATTTTGGCTTATCTGGAAATGGGGCACTGAAACTGTTATCACACCTCTCTACCGTCTCTGCTACCGACTATACGATTAATAATTTATTCGGTGTGGTTTTCGTTTCCAGTATTTCCCATTATTAAACTCGGCACAGATGGATTATGACGCCGATCTCGGCCGATATCGAACCGGCCAGAGTTGGTCACATTGATGCATCGTTACTAGACGCAACCATCTTGTTTATATCGAAACCTTTACTCGTAGAACGCAGTCAGGAAAACTGGTGTTACCGGGTACAGTTGATTGGTTTGAAGCGAAGTGATTGCAATACGAGGAATTAACCATTATCAAGTATCTATCTATACTGTCCCTTGACCAGGTTGACGCGAGTTTGAACTTTGCCTACTGTCTCTCCAGCACAGCACATCTGGCACAGTGACCGAGATACACTGCGATAGGACGCATTGTACCTCAAAACCATTTAGCACATGAGCACATGCGGATATTTGGGGATTCTTTGGGGACTGAATATTGGTGGTTTGGGGACTAGTGATTAGGCACTTGGGTCAGATAGGGATTGATGGGGGACTAGCTTCTAGACCATCTCATGGCTCCTAGCTTCTAGATAGTCGATAGTTTCATGGCTTCTATACCAATGACACCGTCTCATAATTGCACTAATGCCTTCTACCTTTGCAACTACTTTCTACTCTTACTACACTATCTCTGGTGGCTATCAATGTCTCCTCCCACTACTATCAGCGCCATGTTGACTATCAATGTAGCTGGTAGACCACACCACTATTAACTTACTATTTGTTAGGGTATTGAGTACTATCTCTTAATTAATTAGCCTCACCACTTCTAAGTCCCATCAGTCCAATGCTCGGCGTATATTACTACTTTTAACATCACTACCCTCTTCTGTTGATGGTTATTGGGACACTTAGTATTGCTACTCAAGTGATGGTGTAGATGTGTAGATCACAGTAGTGAGAGTTAAAATTAGTGATGCAGACCCAGTAGAAGCGTTAGTAGGAGTGGCTACTAACAGTAATTGCAGGTAACCGCTAGGTTTAATACCGGGGACGGGAATTTCACAGCTCTACGGCTCCAGCTTCTAAAAGCCAATCACGATACTCGGGAAATTCATAGACCATGGTATCAATGATTGCGTATAATAGTTTACGAGATTATGATGAATAGTAATTTCTTCCGAGACAAGCATCGCCCTAGGCGCTGTGGTTTAATCTCGCGAACGGGGATTTCCCGGTTACCGTTTCTGAAAATGAGTGTTAATGCCAGGGAAATTCATAGAATAAAATCGGGAATCAAAGGTTGCGTTCCGCAACCTTTGATTCCCGGTTCTGTCATATGAAATTCCCGGGTATGGGTATCGGGACTGATATTCAGAAACGACAACAGGAAAATTCCCGATATCGTAAGTAACTTTCAAAAACAAGAATTAAAAAATTCCGGTTCTCGGAATTAACAATGTCGGCAAAAATCGCCAAACCGAGATAACCATCCTTTGAAAAAACTACCTAGATAACTGTCCTCAGACAGCTATCCTCAAATAAGTATCCTTGGAGAGTACACCATCGTGTCATAGGTATTGTCAACTGCCCGCATATGCTCATTTGCAATATGCTTTTGAGGTACATTGCGACCTATCACATGAACAAATTTCAAGTCTTTGAAGCATGTGTCCATGTCCTGTAAGTCTTGGTGCTTACGCATATAAGCACATCTAGGTACGATCAACAGACCGACTCTCACACGTAATGAACCCCAGCATACACTCGATCAAAGAACTGCATAAACGGAGCCAGGTTCAGAGATACAGTACAGTCGCCGTAGACTGGCCGTAATCCGTGTGTAGGCAGTGATGTCCACGCATGCGTTTATCAATTAATGAAAAGTATCATCAGGAAAAATTTAATGAAGCACCGGGCTGTACCTGCTACTTCATTAAGTAAATGTTTGATGACAGTTTCTATAACTGGTGTTTGGAATCTAATATTATTGCGTCCGTGGAAATATTGTCCACCCATGCCTGTAAAGTGTCCAGTCCACATCGGCCGTACTGTAGCTAGTAAGCTTACAGTAATGATACAAGTCGGTGCTAATGTTGAAAGACTCTAGCACATAACAGATTGTGGTAGCCATAGGAATTGTGGTATTCATCGGAGACAGTGTAGTTGGGATGAAAGTTGTAGTACTGGTGTAAAGCATTAGTACAACTAAGAGATAATGGGAGGGATAGTTGACAGTGGCAGAGGTCTATAAGCTGTAGGTCCATCGGCTGTAGTCGCTAGGGTCCATAGCATGGCCTGTGAGTTGAGAGTTAGTCCCCAATAGTTCTCTATCAGTTCATATTAGTCTCCACAGTCCTCAAACTCCAGACCACTAGTCTTCAGTCCCCAAAGTACCCAAATATCCGTATGTGCTCATGTGTTTTCACGGTACATTGTGACCTATCTCATACAGAGATTGGAATTTTGAGTTCGGTATGGGTTTCGGTATTTGTAAGGGGGTATACCTCGGTATCGGATATTCGTTATCTGACTTGATTGAGATTGAGATTCCAAGGGGGATTCGCATCAGGAAAACACAGAATAAGTTGTTCTTGTATCATTTTACCACAGTGCCACAACAGCCACTGCCAATGAGCTCAACAGTGGTATTCTTTTACGAAAACAAATCATATCTACAGTAATTTTGTGACTTGTTCTTAACACACCTTAACCTTTAAAGTCCTATTTCAGGCGTATACAAACTCAGAGTATGTGCCATGACCATGTTATCTTTAAGAGGTCCTCCTGGCAATAGACAAAACACCTGGACAGTGATTTCGAGACAAGTCTTGGCTGAATGTTAAGGCAGCCAAGACGTGGCTAGATTTCACTGCTAAGCAGCTGGGTATGTACAGGTTGTAGTCTAGTAAGAATTCAGAACAATTGCCTGGCCTCTGAGGCTTAACAAAACTTCAAAGAAAATCATCCACTTCTCTCATGAAAATGAACCTTTCCACTGCTATTAAGTCTCAACAGGTCCTTATAAATAGTGAATGCAGGAAAATTTGAAAATTCAGACAGTTTCGGTATTAATGATTGGTTCGGTTTCTCGGTATGCCCGCGATATCTGTATCGGTTCGGTTTTTCGGTTTTTTGCCCATCTCTAATCTCATAAGCACATCTCAATGTTAGACACTCTGGAGGCAAAGATCACAAAGGCGTCAACTTGGCCGAGGAACTGGATAGGTGGAGGCTTAGTGGAATGGAAAGATTGGATTGAATCCACAAAGACTCTGTCGAGGACAGGGATCAGCACGAGAGATATTTAGGACTAGGTTGAATAGTAAGGCCCAGAATTGCCAGAACAGGACAGAACAGCTAGAAGTAAATAACATACCAATTATACTCAAGTGTTTGGGTTCTTCTTGTCTTCCGGAGAATAGTTCGAGAAAAGCAAATAGACACTTGGTCACACCCTACTTGGTTAACGCCCCTCAGCACAACATTCAACTCAAGATGGCAGTCTTAAAAAGTCCATTTATGAAATTTATGGCAGTTGTCTGGTCGTTTCTGGGAATAAGATATACTCGCATTCATTCGAATATACCATCCCAACACACCCATACTCCATCCTGATCATTCCAGTGTCAACCAAAACATATTCCACTATAGAAACCAAGATGGCGGCATCAATCATACACAATAGGCGACGAACACCAGCATTACCCTAACCACACGCCATCGCGTATCACAAGGGGAATGACGTCACAACATGTCTGCACAGGCGGCCTACCATTACAACATACCATTACATCCACAATTCACCTCGACATGACTTTATATGAAATCCCTCCAGAATTGGGCTTAAGCGTACGATTTGTACTACATACGTCACACACCACCCAAATTAAAATCGCTGGAAAAAATTTTCCCCAAGGTTGATTTCTGCGGATCTTTGATGTGTTGTTCCCGAGGTGATTCCACTTCGAATGACACCAAAACGGGCTTATTACTTATTTTTCCAGGTCGAACCCTTCAACGATCTGAATAGAAAGATTAGCTCTCATATAGGACGTAACTAATATCAGAACACACCCTTCCCACCCCTCTACCCCCACCCCCCACACACGAGATTTTCTTTGCTGTGGAAACCACCTGTGCGTTTTCAGTCTAGATGGTTTGTCGAACAAACTTTAGGCGAGGTTTATAGGAGCATGGCTGCAGAACACTGTACATTCGAGTAAAAACTATTAGTTTTCAACACAACCATAAATGTATTGTAATAGACAAAACAAAGCACTTGAAATAAAACTAAATCCAAAAACACGCAGACTCACCTGTTTTTAAAAAGTCTGCAATTATCTCTGTGGTGGAAGGAGTAATGAACCAATTTCCGTCGTTATCCGCAAAGTACAAGGTGCGCAGTCTGTGAACAGTGATGTGATATGGATTGAGATACCACAGTTTGCTGAGTTGGCAAATAAATCTTTTTAGCACGGCCTTTATCGTGAAAAACAGGAGGAAAAATCGACCATCTAAAATAAAAATATACATCACTTGATAAAGGATATCCACATAATTATAAGATTCATAAATAAAAGAAAATTTCATTCAGGATTGTGCGGATGTTGGAAGCTTTTTTCTGAGGACGACGGCAAACTCTCAAGCTACGAGTTAAATTCTGTAAGTTATTCGACGCTGTTATGGCCTGTTACCAGTCTAATCCTTAACCGGTAGAGTGCGGGAAGCCTATATTTGGGCTTGAACCCTTTACCTAACATGAAAAGCAGACGACACTTGCAAAAACAATTCTTGAATAACTAATTTTTTTTCATTTTTTGTCTCAAAAACATAGGCTATGACCCCTCATTGGAACGAGCTTGACGAGCTCGTACCAAAGAGGGGTCATAACCTATGCTCTTGAGACAAAAAATGAAAAAATAATGAAACTTAATTGGCGATTTTTGAGAATAGCGCTGGCCTTTTTTTGCCGTTACGTTGGGTAAAGGGTTAATCTGAAGTGCAAGTAACCAGCTTAAAGACTTCATATTCAGTAGATATACTTCATATTATCTTTTAAGTGAAATTACGTAGTCTTTGAGGATTTGCCTTGTTACACTTTACGGGAGAGTGGACACTCTCCCGTACATTTTAACAAGACAAAGTCATGTCGACAAATTTTGATGACCAACAATAATTTAGCACTCTACCAGATTAAGAGCCCTAGTTTTCTATTCAATCGACCGGGATATTTCAGTTGGTGGGAAAAGCGAACCTACGGTTTGCCTTTCCGATCAACTGAAATATTTCACTCGAATGAATCTAAAAGAACCATAAACATTCATTTTCTTTGAATCAAAGCAAGAAATGTTTCTCAGTCGATAAGTGATTTTATCGGATCTTTCATCGCGGTGGCTCAGTGGTAGACTGTTTGACTTCTATCCTAGAGGTTCCGAGTTCGATCCCCGTCCGGGACGACCCGCGTTGTATCCTTGGGCAAGGCACTTTATTCCGGTTGCATACATGGGGGCACGATGACGCCGTGTACTAAGGCGTACTGCGTTTCGATGGTGCACATGTCTTCAGCTGCTGTAACCCTGCTTGAGCGTAGCTTGAACATAGTTAGTATGTTGAGGAGCTGACAGTTGCTCGTCGATGCTCGGTTGTTCTCTCCGGGTACTTCGGCTTCCTCCACCCGTAAAACTGTCATGGTCACGGTTAGCCATTGTGCATAAGTATATGACCTTAAACACCAATAAATAAATAAATAATAATGACATTACAATACTGTTAGACATGTCTGTAAACAAAATACTATGAATGAAGGCTTGTCACAGCTGTAGTTTTATGATTACGCCGCGAAGGTCCATAATTATGTTAATATTGATGTTTTCAATGCGAAATAATATTTATTGATTGCAATATCTATAACTGGAGCACAAAAGGAATCTGTATATCTTTGTGAGTAAAGAGACATAGCATTACATCAACGGTAGTCTGCGAGCAAACTTCACGACATGTGGGCAAACAAACAACAGCAGCGTCGAATTCCTTGCGGAATTTTACCGGTGGCCTGGAATTTTGATGCGTAGGCAGAAGGGAAGGAGCAGGAGGAGGCGACATCATAAATATTTCAGACACAAACGGGAAATGAACTGCATCGGTAATTGTTGTCGTAAATGTTATGGTGCATTCCTCACGTTGACAAGGGTTCCTTTCCTGTATCTCCATCAATGCACGATTGCCCTCCAAGGTCACGGGTGTGTACGTTCTTTACTGATTTTCCTGGTAATTGATATATGTAGCCTTTAATTACCCAAGGTGGGCTTACTACACAGTTCACGAGTAGTGAATTAGAATCAAACGCCGGGGCGGTGAAATCAGGAGACACATGCCCCTCAACTTTTACCACAAGAATGTTACACGATTACGCAGTGAGTTAAATAGCATAGAGCAGGTAAACATTTCAAATTATAGGTATTTCTGTAGGCCAAATATGTTATCTACAAATGTAAATAAATTTAGTTGTATTTCGCCGGTACTTAGAGTGGCTGTACAGATAAGTATTGATAAATAATCAATGCCTTCGAAATCGCTTTCTACACTGTACATTATGTTCCAATAAGGGCGAAATATTCGTCCTCTGATTGGACGAAAGCGCGCTTAGTGTTTTCTATGTTTACGGCTCCAGTGGCACATGTTACCGCCTGACGTCACCAAGTGAAATATTTTAAAATGATAACCGTGGTAGGAGATTCAAAGTGCCGTGATCATGCTCCGAATGTATACCCACAACTCACTTATAAAACTTGTTCGTGATTTGAACTGAGATGGAATACCCTCTACCGTCATCTAAGTTATTGATTTTTTAATTAAAATATACGTTATTGTGATGAATTGATGGAAACAAGATCTGGGGTTTGCGGCTCGGAGCGTATGTTCAACCTCGACCCTTCTCGTCTCGGCTTAACATGAGCTCCGCGGTAGCAAACCTCAGACCATGTTACCATCCATTCGTCACCATAACTTATAATATCGTCCGTTGAGAGCAATAAGGCGCCATCTGCAATGCTTTGGCATTGCAGCTGGTGCCTTGTTGAACTCATGGGACGATATTATAATCGTGCATCAGCATATGTCTTAATACCCACTAGTCATTCTTTTTCTTCTTTTTTATGTGCATGCTGTCGGTCCGGTCATCGTTCGATCTATTTAATCAGGTTCACTGCATCAACCCTTTTCGACTCAGAATGCTTCGGGTTTGAGGGTGTTGGAGTGTATGATAAATAAGGTGGAATTCGTTGTCCATATCTGTCTAGATGTGTTTACATTTGTAAATAATATATTGCAGGAGTGTCTGTATCTTGGCACATTCGCATACTCTCACGTTTCTGAATTCAAGGCTGGAAGTCCAGGTCGAACTCAAAAGGTCTTCAAAGTGAAAATGAAGCTGTGTTACTATAACATTTTATGAAGCACCATTGTCAGCCGATTGTCAATCATTTTACCGTAGTTTTAACCGTATCTTTACAATGAACAACTGAGGGACAAACTGTGGATAACGCATCAGTATCTGAAAATCAATCCCTGTTCAGTGGCGGGTTCAGAGTACGCCACACTAATATGCCCTTAATTTTCTAATACGGGCATACATGCGGGCATAACCAAGCACTGGGCCCTTTGTTTTCTACAATAAACTAAATTGCATAGTCACATTGCCCTTCGCATTTATTTTTACAAACAAATTTTAGTCCTACCGCCTCTCATTGCCAGAATAGCAAGATACACGCCGTCATTGCACCAGAGGGCACCTTTATAAAACAAATTACCAGGATAATATATATGTAGTGTCCCAAAATACTCTATATACTATGGTATATATGTGTAGTGCCCAAAAATACCCTAGTAAACCTTTGTATTTTTGGACACCCCGTTATACCTGAGTAATACCAAGGTGTTTGGGGACAATACCATGATGTGCTATTCTACTTTTCTGTAAGAGATTCGTAGAATCCCACAGCTTCCGAGGGACTTTCGTTGTACTTCCACGCTACACCATACCACCGTTCCTTTATCCGCCACAACCGCTAATGATAGTTTATTCACAGAAAGGGAGCAAGTACTTTCAAAATGCCTTACGCGAACGGCATATATCCATCATTAATTTTATATTTTGATTTTTTTTTCTAAATTGTATGGTTATTTAACTGTTTTATTGAACATAGAATTGCTACAATAAACACTAATCCACTTACCATTACTGGAAGGCCTATTGAATCTAACTCGTTTGTTTTTATCCATCGTTGTGTTCGTGACTTCGCCACTCCTGTGATCTCTGTCCTGATGTAAACTAATTATGATGAGATATGAAAGCAACTGTAGCGCAGTTTATCTCCACCAGTGAACTCCATTCTATGTGCGGAGACACGTGACAACTATCTTCAAACATCTGAGCAATTTCATGTTGTTGCTGAAAAATCGGTATATAATTAAGCGTAGGAAATTGGTAAATGGTGAAAAGAAAAAAAAACAACAGAAGCATAATGAAACTACAACAGGTGCATTAAATCTTGTGTCTGTGTTCTTTGTTCACCAGATTCATAAACAGTGCTTTGAGTAATTTTCTAACACTTGTCTCTCTCTCTCCTAAACTGCCCAATGGCATCCTCCCATATAAAGTAGTCTAACCGAAGAGGCGGTACTGATTTTATTGGGTGGACCGGTGTATCAACGGGGCTGGAAAACAAACGGATAAGCCCCAGTCCATACTCATGAACTAGAAACATTCTAGGTCATAATGGAAACCTTGCAGTTTGGTTTGATACCCAGAAATAGCCACCTGGGATGAAAATTGAGAAGGGACACAATATCCCACACGAAACTAAACCAAGGTAGTGTGCGGGATTTTCAGCATATAACTGTCGGAAACCGGGGCTTTGTCGTTGATGGAGGAAACAGATTCACGCCGCGTATTCAGCCAAAACTCAATGAGTGTCGCCTGAAACCGTGCGTGAACGTATGTCTCACCGTAACGAACCCGCCCGTTTCACTTTTGTTGGGGTGGTTCTTATCCTGAAGGGGTCAGTGACTTTTCGTCAAAAAGCATGAATCAACAGGGGTTCACCCAAAACAACAATGTTTTACATATATATATATATAAATGAATATGGTAATTTGTGACTTCGCACGGCCACTAACGTATAACGTATTGTCACTTCATCAGACGCCTTTGCTCTAACATGTGACGGAATGTCACTTTACCATTGTCGTCACACGGCCACTAACGTATTGTCACTTTACTATATCGCTTCCTCCTTTGACACGCCTAGACATGCAAAAACCATCATTTACAGTCACCGAGGGTCGAAAGGAGCCTGTTCCCCAAATCGTCCCTGCGCGCCGTCGGAGCGCGAAACCATTTCTTTCGTAATTTGTGACTTACATTAAATCCAATGAAACAGAAAACAAAACGTCAATCAACCCCTACCCACACAGTTTTTGAGTCACTTGCGGGCCCGCATTCTCTGTTGTCGCTGGTTTTTCCTCCTTCTCGCTGGTGTTTGTTCTTTGGTCGCCTCTTCACTTCACTCTTTCAGTGCCGTCGCACGGCCTCTAACGTATAACGTATTGTCACTTCATCAGACGCCTTTGCTCTAACATGTGACGGAATGTCACTGTACCATTGTCGTCACACGGCCACTAACGTATTGTCACTTTACTATATCGCTTCCCTTCTAACAAGTGACGGAATGTCACTCTATCACTGCCTTCGCACGGCCACTAACGTATTGTCACTTTACTGAACGCTTTTCACTTAAGCAGTCGCCACCTATGGGGTTAAACTCTCCCCTACGTTTATCTCAGAATAAAGTTCATACAGGCAATCCTAATCGGCCAACGTATGTCTTGCCTTCTACAACAGGTATGCCGTCTTCTTAAATACTAATAGCTCCCTGAGCTCGTACTTTCTATTTCTGATCCTACACTCAGATATGGCCACCGACTTGACCCGCGACTGTCCCTATTCTAAATATGAGCTCTGTTGCACCCCTACACTACAATGTGCCTATACTTTGGCACCGATGCGACACCTCCTCTAACCTGTAGTGTGGGACATCCCCATATCTTCTCCTATGACCCACAGCCTTACAGCCTTCAGACTGGAATGAAATTTTCAAGAAATCGCCCGATTTCTATTTCGTTAGCCAGAACATTAATTCTCAGTTTAATTGCTTCTCTTGAACTTGGCCGCTTAGATCTATCTTAATTTAATATTCGCTTTTTGGTATATCCTGACATTCGTGACAGACTAGATGCTTAATATGGGTGTGTGTCCATAACATGTGCGATGTACTGTTTTCACCACAATTACCCACTAACTGGCCATAATTACACAGATAATGGCTGCAGGAGACAACTGGTCGCCCTTGCTTTTAATCTTTATCGGATAGGTTATATGGTTTTCAGTAACCGCGCAGCAGCGCTTGAATTATTGCTGGACTGTTTAAGTGACAAATCGGTTTTTGGGGTCGGCCATATACCTATCTTTACGATTTACATTTAGCCCGAGTGAGAAAGATTATCAAAAACATATACACTTTTAAACAACAAAATCGAAAATCCAAGCTATTACCTTGAAAATGACACCGTTACCAATTCAGTATGTCAGATTAGGGAGCATCGATGAATTTCCCGCTGTACTCCAGGAGAGTGGTAACGGTAAGATTTCCTTTCATCGACCCTAGTGTTGGGCTGCATTTTATTATATGAAATGCGCTAGTTGACACTTGTTTACGCAATTTTCATGATTTCATCCGGTCTGATCACATGTGAAAGCATACAGTACAATCTACCTGATGGGTGTGATCTAACAAGAGTGTTTAGAACACAGTAACATCTACATTACCGATATTGCACGGCTTGTTGTTGATTATGCCAAAATAATGATCCACGGGAAAGAATAGTCCGCGCGCCGGACGCGCGTGGACTATTCCCCCTCGAGTATAACTATTTAGGTGTAGTGATCGACATGTAGTGCAATAATTATTTTGTTCCAATAAGACTAAAATCCCCAACCTCCGATTGGACGCGAACTCTCTTAGTTTTTTCTATGTTTACAGCTCAAGTGGCATGTGTTACCGTCTGCCATCACCAAGTGAAATATTTGAAAAGATGATAACGATTGGAGGAGATTCAAAGTGCATACTGACTATAAAATCATATTTTTCGAGACCAGTGATCATTCTATGAATATATATACTCACAAACCGCTTATACAGAAGTCGAGGTTAATCCATTTCAAATCTTGGACTTGTTCACTGAAGGTGCATTGTTCATTTCACGGTGTGGGTTTTAGGCTTTGGGCTGGGTTGGAATATATACGCTATTGTTATGAATTGACGGTAACATGGTCTGAGGGTTCGCGTCTCAGTTGAACATAATCTCTAAGCCGCAAACCTCAGTCCATGTTACCGTCAATTCCCCACAATATCTTATAACATTCAACCATCCGAATCTTGCAATCCTAAGAAATCCTAAGAACATTGCTTATTGCCAATAACCTTGTCTAAAGCCCTGTTTATACAGAACGCAAAGCAGCCGCGAAAATTTTTCGCTTTCGATGTATTTCCATATGACCATTTATACAGGTCGCACCTCGAAGCGAAGCGATGCGACGCGCTATTTCAGTTTCGCCAGTCTTACCAAAAAGGTTGCGTCGCTTATGTGCGCTTGCCTAATTATGCAGTGTGTAACATGATTAAAGTGTGCCTGCGCGCGGGGTATAAACGGGTCTAGCGAAGCGCTGTGAAGTCGCTGCGCCCCGTGTCGCGTCGCATCGCGTTCTGTATAAACAGGACTGAAGACAAGCATTTTTGTTTTTGAACTTTGAGATAATGAAACAGAATTGCTGGAAAATTTCTTAAAGTGTACGTTGTGTTCCGTCAGTCGATCGTCCTGAAATTTTTCACGGCTATCTGGAAGAATGCACGGTTATTTTTCGAACCCTCAGTAGGTAAAACTATCGGAAAATGACATAAATAGTATAGTGTCTCTTAGCCAATCAGAGGAAGGGAGACTTACGTAAGATATAATAAAAACACCCTATATAAGACAGGATGGTAATTAACGGCCTTGTTCTCGGAGGAAAGATGGTACCCAATTTCAAGCAAGATAATCTTGTAAATTACGGCGTCACCGGAGATCTTATTTTATGTCTTATCCTCACAGTCCATTTTAATACCGGTCGGATATTATTCCATAGCTACATTATGCTGAAAGGCGGAGTTTCAAAGTGCCAGCACATAACCTCATTATGTTACTCATGCTGGCCTTTTATAGCTCTTGGGACAAAGAGAAGGTATACATAAGCCATATAATCGTACCTGAAATCTAGGATTTTACACCCACTGAATTATCTATCACTGAAGATGTATATGCAGTGTAACAAGTAAAATGACAGTCACTCAAAATTCAAAATCCACCTATTTTGGGTTATCCCACGAAATCCCTAGTTGTTGTGAACAAACACTCAATGACTTCAATTCATATTCTCCGTCATTGAGTTGAAGAATGAGATTAAGATTAAGAATCCCTCCTAAGTCACTTACGGGACTGATCATTTCGTTTGGTGAGTAATTGTTAACATTCAATTGGTGCAGTGAATGAATACTGGCTTTTCGGTATTAGGTTCATTGAGTACCTCAAGCCACCAGTCAAATTCTCTAAGGAATTCTAAGGCGAATTAAATACTTGGTGATTAAAATATCTATAAGTGGAGCACGAAAAAATATCTGAAATTTTTTGTGACTCATCATGTAACATCAACTGTAGTCAGCGCGCAAATTTTCATTCAAATTGGGTAAACAGGCAGCCTAGAACAGCTTCGAATTCCGATCAGTATTAGACTGGTGGGCTGACAGCTTGTGTGTCCCTATTAGCATTGTCGAGAAAAGAATGGATAAGCACGTCACAACTTTGAGATATTTGTTAATTTTTTTAGAAGTATGAGTTAGTATTTGGTTGTATCGCTCGGATAAAGAATTGGCAACAGCGAGGTGTTTAGATCATAGCAACGATTCTTTCCTCAGGGCAATTGAAAACACGATGACAACAATTGAATGTTCGTGTTGAGCAAGCGTTTCTTATGAAAAATGGTGTGTTCTTTTAACCTTAGAACACCACAAGAAGACCCGATTTCTTGCTCTGTTTAAGTGTATAATTACCCGCATCCTTTCACAATCAGCACAGTACTACGCGGGTCATATACGATTCATTCTGTTGAGACTTTGGAATTGTATTTTTATCTTCGCATTCGTTTTGATTCGTGGAATGCGCCATCAACAAAGCGTGACTGAATCCATCGTAACAATTTGGCATGCAGGATTTTCCCACCATTCACAGCGTTCAAAACTTCACATAATACATAAACTCACTTATACTGGTGCAGAGGACCTAACGGAGTATTCAGGAACTAGAGCTGGAAGGGATTGATTTTTCAGATTCGGTCTCGGTTTCGGCCCAGTTTTTCTGTGTGTTAACTAGTTGAGTGCTAAATTATTTTTGGATGTCAAAATTTATTCACATATCTTTGTCTTGTTACAATTTATGGGAGAGGGCTTATAGGCAGTCTCCCAGTAATTATAACAAGTCAAATCCTTACACACTACATAATTTCACTTCAAAGATAATATGAAGCATATCCACAGAATATGAAGCCTTTAAGTTGTGGTCCCTGCACTTCAGAATAACGCCTCAATATGGGCTTCCAGCAGTGTACCAGTTAAGACCATATATTAAATAACACTTCAGGCTCTTGGAAAAAAAACCCAATAGTTGTACGACGCCGCTCGCCACAAAAAGCGACATCTGTAAGTATATCCAAAGGGGTCAGCTTAATTTCCAATTTGGTCATACTTACGGAACTATTGGATCTGCTGCATTGCCTATTGAGTCAGAAAAAACATACATTAGGGAAACACACGAATAAAGTTCTAATCTATGTTGTGTTCTCATTGTCACACTTTCTCTCTTACTGACTTACCTGGCGGACAAGTCAATAAGGGGAAAAAATGTAATAATGAGAAAATGACGTATTCGCCCCTTTGCCGGATGGACTAAGTGACGTAAGTTCACACTTCCTATTAGTCCAGTTCCGTCACAGTAAGATAGCTTAATCAGTTCATGCACAAACACGGTTTAACCGTTCGGCCATTTTTCAGTAGCTCTTGCAGATCGGTTTTCCGGTTTGCCACAAAAACCAAAACCGAAACAAAAAAGTTCCCAGCTTTATTAGGTACATACCTAGGTATGTTGGGGCAATGCGAGCCTAAGTGTTTCTTTTTAATCACTTTTTTATGTCTGGTACGAGTCAAATGACATAAAATAACCATGAAATATAAATGCTGATTTAACCCTTTCACTACCACGCCCACTTTAGCCATATATGGAGGGCCTCTATGTACGCCTTTATGCGAGGAAGTTAAATAAAATTTATGTCATACTTGAAAATCTATCATCTGATTAATTGCTGGAAAGGGCTCTCTGAGCCCTATCCAACAATTAATCAGATGGTAGGTTTGATCTACGCATACCAGAGCGTACAGATAATTACCATAAAATAGGTGGGAATAGTTGCTTTCAGCAGCGTACGTGTTAATATATCAAACTGCGTAACTAAATATATAAAACTAAGTGCATTACAAACAAAATTGTCACGTAAAGGTCGAGGTTTCTTGTACACCGACACATTGAGTTGTGTGTGGCCATAAAGACACCACTGCGCCAGCCCGAGGTACCCTTGATATGTTAATACGATATTCTGCACCAGTTCTGAAATCGCGTCTACCCCGGTAATGTACCGAGGTCCCCCGAAACCCGATGCAACGGGAAAAGTACCTCGGTATTTCGGGAGCCCACGGTACATTGAAATGTTCATCTACAACCTTCAACGGCAGGATAGCTCCACCAATGTGCACCTTCTCAGGCACCCAACCATCTTTCACACCCATGCATTTAGACACAAGAGAACGGCCAATCTGCATCTGAGTCGTTCGGTGCTGTGCTTATAGACTGTAGTGCAATATTATGTTTAAAGTCAAATTATTTTGAGTTGTGTTGTTCGTGACTTTCCTTCAATAATTATTAATTTTCGGTATCCTGTAATATAATTGTAATTTAAAATGGCCAATAATGGCATGTGTAGGTTAGGAAAACTATGACGTGTTCTTGACAGGTGATAACG
The DNA here is from genome assembly GCA_031216915.1 of Pictodentalium vernedei. Lineage (NCBI taxonomy): Eukaryota > Metazoa > Mollusca > Scaphopoda > Dentaliida > Dentaliidae > Pictodentalium > Pictodentalium vernedei. Next base: position 205,678,723 of record CM062292.1, read on the forward strand.
TTTGATGTGCTTTGAGGGAAGATTGTAGTCAGTAAAATCCACATCATTATCTGATCGATAAACCAATATTATTAATATTCTACTTTATAATTAATATGCTATTTATATGCCATATAACATGCTATAGATGGTCACCCAAGACATGGAGAGATCAGTAACCGAGATAATTAACCCCCTACCTCTAAGAAACCCCGAACTACAATGAACAAGATCGCATCAATTTGCAGGGACGTAGGAATCCTGAGGTGGCACAAGGGGGGACTTACCCCCCGCCAACTTTTTTCCGAAATAGTAGAAAGACAGAAAGAAAGAAAGAAAGACAGAAAGAAAGACAGAAAGAAAGAAAGAGTAAGTCACGTGGGATATAATATCTTCCGATATTTGTAGCGTGACTCACGTTTTCACGGCATTAATAGCAATTGGCCATGTGGTTCTTACGTACACATATATATGCTTCTCGGCGAACTTTTCAGATAAGGATTTTACAATAACCATAATTATCCACGACAAATGGCATTGTACAATTCATAATTATACAGTTCCAGTACATGATATGACATGAAAGGACGTCGCACTGTACGGCGAGGCAAAGAGTTAGCGTGGAGTGTGACACCCTCCTCTCTGCGCCTCCAGGGTTCGCGTCCCTGTTTGTATGTATGCAGGTACAAAGATAAATAGATCTATCACGTGTTATGTAATGATAAAACTGCCTTCTGTTCTATGACACCCCGTAGAACCGAGAAGACGATCTTGAGCTCTCACCACAAAAACCACACAGGGTCAAGTCATAAGCACATGGAAGGAAATTAAACGTATGTGTATATTATTATTTTATTCGTTAATCTCTCCACCTGACGTTATGGTCATCCGGCTAGCGCTGTTTGCAAATGTAGCCTTTCAAACTTTATTACTGTTTTTTTTTTTTTATTTCTTGTCTTCAACGCATTAAACGAGGAGTTGAAATCTATGTTATTCAGACAAAACAGAAAATCTTCGCTAGTTTAGAATATTCTTTGCAAGTGTCGTGTCCTAGCCATTTACGTGTAAAGTTAACGATGGTATTATATCAGAGAAACTAAATTTTTCTGGTTTGTTGTAGACGATAGGGTTTTAAAACTTTGCCCAACGTAACGGCCAACACCGGCCAGCGCTATTCTCAAAAATCGCCAATCAATTTCCATTACTATTTCATTTTTTGTCTCAAAAACATAGGTTATGCCCCCTCATTGGAACGAGCTCGTTCCAGTGAGGGGTCATAACCTTTGTTTTTGAGACAAAAAATGAAGAAAATTAGTTATTCAAGAAGTGTCGTCTGCTTTTCATGTTAGGTAAAGGGGTAAACCACTAGATGAAACTAAAATGAGCTGATAGTAAGAAAGAACATTGCGTCATTGTCTGGAGATCACTTGGAATAAATAATAATAAGCAGAATTAATACAGCGAAATTCACAAGCAGTGTTCATGCTCTCGGATGCCAATTGCACTAAAAAATTCGTTTGGCACCAAAAATACAGAATTTGACACCAACATTTTTTTCATTCATTTATTTTTTATACTTTTCACCTACAACTAGGTATACAAAGTAATAAACAAATAATTTATATTACATAAAATAAATGTCGTGTCTGTGGTAGTAGTTAGATATACAGCTGCTGGTATTGTTTTCTCTCTCTCTCTCTCTCTCTCTCTCTCTCTCTCTCTCTCTCTCTCTCTCTCTCGCATAAAAAAATATTTGCCAGGATTTGTGTTTGTCTTTTGTAACATTACACAAGAGTGTTGACAAATCATAAAGGAGGCTGAGAATAGGGCTGACTCAGTTACTGTGGTAATTTAAAACTGCGTTTATTTAAAGATGTATGATATGAGACATAAACGGACAGGTTTAGCTTGAATTTCATAGGCAGATAAGATACAGGTACACAAAAGGAACCCAATAAATAAAACATATTCAGACAAAATGAGTTACCTGTAAATTTAAGAAAGATTTGGTTAAGGCCTTGTGGTTTAATATTTCAGTGCGTCGTTTTCTCTAAAATCATCATACGACAACACAGGTGATACAGAATTCACGTCTGTGAAGTAGTTTGTGGACAATATGTTAAATCGTGGCTCTTCATTATGGGTAAACGGAATAAAGGTTGTCCATTTAATCCAGTGCTTAGCAAAACATTTCTTTGTGACTCAATCTTTTTTATCTTGCTTACTTTTTATCATCCTTCAGAAATATAATAAATTATTTGCTACTAGTTTGTTTGGAGTGGATAAACTGCGCAGTAATCCTGACATTATTTTGTAAACGTTAATAGTAGTCCCTTACTTTTTGTTAGCTCAACTTGACGAAGTCAAGCTGGGCTATTGCCGTCACTTCCAATCCGTCGGAGTACGTACATACGTACGTCCACAATTTCCTTTGGTACATCGTGCAGGTCGCATTTATGATCGTATCTTTGTATACATGTTTGGGGTGACCTCCAGATGGGAGCTGTCGATTTTCTTCCATTTCCATCGAAAAACGTTGTCGTTAGCAACAACATTTGAACTTAGTGTATTTGTGCATCAGTATGTTCTGTGGCACGCCCTACAGGACATATGTATCAATGGATTGCTGTGGAACTTGGTACGCTTGTTTGGGGTGACCTCTACACGGAAGCCATCGATTTCCTTTCATTTCCGTCGAGAAACGTTGCCGTTAGCAACAATGTTCAACTTATCCGTTTTGTACGTCAACAATTTCTTTTGGCACTCTGCACGGGTCGCATTTATCATCACTTTGAAACTTGATATGTGTGTTCGGGGTGACCTCTAGATGGGAGCTATTGATTTTCTTTCATTTCCAACACAAAACGTTGCCGTTGGCAACGACCTTCGAACTTTGTGGGTTTGTGCATCAATGTTTCCTTCGGTACGCCCTGCGGGGTGCATTCATAAATAGATTGCTTTGAAACTTGTTATGCTTGTTTGAGGTGACCTCTAGATGGGAGCAGTTGGTTTTCTGTCATTTGTGTGGAGAATCGTTGCCGTGAGCAACGATGTTAACTTATCCGTTTTGTGCGTCGACAATTTCCTTTGGCACACTACACAGGTCTCGTTTATCGTCGGATCGCTTTGAAACTTGGTATGCGTGTTTGGGGTGACCTCTAGATAGGGGCTATCATTTTTCTTTCATTTCCGTTGAAATACGTTACCGTTACATTGACCTTTGAACTTTGTGCATCGATATTTTGATTTAGCACGCCGTGTAGGGTGCATTCATGGATGGATCGCTTTAAAACTAAGTGTGCTTGTTTGGGCTGACCTCTAGATGGGAGCTTTTGATGTTATCTCATTTCTGTCGAGAAACGTTGCCCTTAGGAACGGCATTCAACTTATCTGTTCGGATGTCGATAGTTTGCTTCAGCACACTGTACAGGTCGCATTTATTGTCGAATCGCTTTGAAACTTGATATGCTTATTCGAGGTGACCTCTAGATGGTCATCGATGATTTTCGTCCATTTTTGTCCAAAAAGTGGCCGTTAGCATCGACCTTCAAACTTAGTGGATTTGTGCATCAGCATTTTTCTTTGGTATGCCCTACAAGGTACATTCATGATTGGATCGCTTTGAAACTTGTTATCTATGTTGGGTTGACTCCAGATGGGAGCTTTTTTCATTTCCGTCAAAGAACTTGCCGTCAGCAACGACCTTCAACTTCGCTCTTTTGTGCGTCGACAATATCCTTTGGCACGCCGCACAGGTCACATTTATAATTCGATTGCTTTGAAAGTTGGTGTGCCGGTTTGGAACAACATTTATATTCGTGCTATTTTCTTCCATTACCTTCGAGCAACTTTGCTGTTAGCAATGACCTTTGAACTTTGCCGTTTTTGCATCAACATTTTTCGTTTGCACGCTCTGCTGGGTGCATTTGTGAATGGATAGGTTTGAAACTTGGTATGCTTATTTTGAGTGACTTCAAGATGAGACTTATAGATTTTCATATCATTTCCATCAAAAACTTTTGACGTTAGCAACGACATTCAACTTTGGCGTTTTGTCTGGCGGCAATTTCCTTTGACATTTTAATAATCAGTAATACCCTGTGAACGGAACTATCCAGAATTGGCAGTGGTTAAGCTGTTACGCACGCTGTGGTGTTGTTAAATTCCACTCATGACTGCCAATGATCTTCAACTTTGCCACTTCATTTTCATTTCCATCAAAAAAGAAGAAAAAATCATTGCCACTAGCAACAACCTTCACACTTGATACATTTGCGCATTAACATTTTTCTTTGGCTCGCCTCAGAGAGCGCATTCATTGTTGTTTTGAAACTTGGTATGCTTATTCAGGGTGACCTAGAAAGGAACTGTCGATTTTCTTTCATGTTGCAACCTTTGAATTTAGTGCATTTGTACATCAACATTCTTCTTTGACATGGCCTACAGGGTGCATTTATAATAGGATTGTTTTGGAAGTTGGTGTGCTCATTAGGCAAAACCTCTAGATAAGAGCTATCGATAAGCATTCATTTCTGTGAAAAAAGTTGCCGTTTGCAATGACCTTTAAACTTACTGCATTTGTGATTTAATATTTTCCTTTAGCCAGTCCAACAATTTAAATTTAAAAATGCATGGACTGCTCTGACGTTGTGCACACACAATGCGGTTATGCTGAAGTTTCACCAAATAATATTGGAACCAATGATCTTCCGTTTTGCCAGTTCACTTATAACTTACCAAGTTCAATTTTGCAAGTTGAGCTACAGTGTCATTGACACTTCCATTATCTACATTATTATCGTTGTTTGTTTTGTTTTTGTTTGTTTGTTTGTTTGCTTTGTTTTTTTATTGGGGGGGGGGGGAGTTGCGTCTAAAATACCTAAAAGAAGCAGGTAATACTAAATTTTATTTTTCGCTAAACGATAGATTTTCGAAGAAATTGCGGAAAGATAGAAATCGTATCCCCCACTGTGAAGATATAGAAATTTTCACTTTCACGGTATCACTCAAAATGGCGGCTTTCAAAGCATCACTTCAAGGTGAATACGAGTCAAATTATCACTGAAAATGATCAATGTGTTCTAAAAACGCATAATGAAAAGTAAATCTAGTGTTTTTGAGTGGATACCGATCATTTCCAGCAATAATTCAACACGTATTCACCTTGAATTGATGCATGAAACCTGCTCGTCCAAACATGGCCTGAAAGTCCGTAATATAAGTTTTGGGTTTGGTTCCTCCTTTCATTACGGACTTTCAGGCCATGTTTGGACTAGAAACCCGCCAACTGAATCAGATTGCAAGTCGCTATCTGTTCGGAGTATCGATCAAATCACTTCCGTGTATCAATGATTCAATGCGCTGTTTACTTTCATGCATCAATTCAAAGTTGAAACGAGGGGAATTATCAGATTCTTATAAAAAGCGTATAATAAAAAGAAAATCTAGTGTTTTGAGTGGATACCGAACATTATCAAACTTGTGACCGAGACAAATGGAAATTTTCGCTCGCGCAAGCGCTCGCGAAAAATAAACATTTGTCTCGGTCACTCATGAGATAATTTTCGGTGTCCACTCAAAAACACTATCCTCTATAAATTACTGTACTTTGAGTGCAACAAGGCACCATCTGCAATACTTTACGTGGTTATACAATTGTTCACATTTACAATAAGATTCCATTTGACACTAAAATCTATCATTTGGCTCCAGAACATTTTATTTGGCACCGTACTAAAATTCCTATAGGCACCAAGCAGTGTCGGACCAGTGTGAACACTGTTTGCGAGTATGTGCTCTAAAGCGCTGTAAGTTAGATAAACAAAATAAGCTCCTAGCCATGAAAGCAGCTCCTTACTGGAAAAAGTAGAGAATACTACTATTGGCTTCGAGTGACACTATCGGTAGGTTTTAAGGCATTCTGAGAATATTTCCAGGCAACTTAAATGGCTACAGCTAAATATCTATATACATAATTTGAGGTTTTAAGACAGCACAAAATGGCAATATTCTGTGGTACTGTAGTCTGTAAGTAGGCCATATCTGCCTTCGTGTCAATTGCATGAATGTACATGTATGGAGAATGATCAAAAAATCAGTATTCAACGAATAATTTATTAATTAATCATGTCAACTATGAGGTCATACTGAACAGTGAGCACGCTAATTTTGAAATGATCTGAATGTCTAACAACCATTCCTTATGCTTTCAAAATACGAGTAATGAGTTCGGTAACCAACTCAGCCTATGTGTCATAATGTGTGTGAGACATTAATTCAACAATACCAAAATACAAATCAAAACTTTCAGTCTGGCTCTATCTGTCTTTCATAAAAGTACAGAGCCAAAGAAAACTGTGCACAATTTTGGTAGTAACTTTAAAAACTCAAGGACATTGCCTCACATGGGGCACATTTTTTGGCCTAACACAAACTGCAGTCTGTGAAAGCATTGTATATAGAAAAGAACAAAATGCGTAACAGGACCACGGTTGTGGAATTAACCTCGAAGCCGTTGAGTAGTCGGAAAATCTGAGTATTGTTCGATAAGAATTCGGTCTGTAGGAGCCGGCGGTTGGAATTTTCAAGGAATTGTAATAACACAGTCGGAAAAAACATCCGTTATAACAATGGTTCGAATATCCAACTGTTAGAATTTTTGTCCGAAATATTTCCAACTATCTTGAATTTTGTGCTAATAAGGGGGGCACCCTTTACACCACCCTGTAGCTAGGTCTCAGAGCAAGCAGCTGTGTTCTGGATGATTTGCAGTTTTCAAATATATGACTGTGGCAAGTAAATTACCAGCGAATTTGAAAAATCTAAGTGGCCTGAGATAAAGGCGTGAGCTAAGGTTAATAGAGACTCCGGAGACAAATATCGACGAAAATGGCTCAAAATCGTAAATTGTATAAAACATTTCTTGATAGCAAGTGAATTGATTTGAAAACTGACAGCATTCTGATTCACGATATTACTAACTCCCCAGTCTTGTCTTCGTTCATTTCAAGTCAATGAAAGGTCACCCAGTTACGAACTTTCGTATAAAAATTCTTCCATTTTGGTAACGGATACATTTTGTGTCATCAACATATTGGTAGTAAGATGCATCCAGCTACCTAAGCAGTTGTCCAAGTGAAGTTGTGTATAACGTGAATCGTATATGCCGCATGATTGACCCCTGAGGAACTCCACCTGTTTGTGGTTTTCGAATTTGTTTATGAAATAGTTACTGGCTGCTAGCGTAGCGGGGAGAGAATCGGAAACGGGCGATGTCTTTCACATCAGTTCAAAGCTGCTGCATTGTTGACAAGAGAATAGCATGATTTACTGTGTCAACGTAAATTATAATTCCCCCCAAATTCTTGACCATTAGTCTTTTGGGGGGGAAATTTTGTCCAAAAAAAAAATGGGTCGTCGTTTTCACGGAGTTAACCCTTTGGACACTGATGGTATCTTCTGTATCAATTCAATTGCATGAATTGGAAGAGTCCATATTCCATTATGTGAGGGAAGACCAATTATTATTTTCAACGTGCAGTCTTGGGGCTACACGTTGAAAATATTGATTGGTCTTTCCCACACGTTCTCCTCGCAGCTATCCTACTAAATTTATTATTCATTTATTTATTTATTGGTGTTTAAGGTCACATACTTATGCGCAATGGCTAATCGTGACTGTGACAGTTTTACGGGTGGGGAAAGCCGGAGTATCCGGAGAGAACCACCGAGCATCGACGAGCAACTGTCAGCTCCTCAACATTCTAACTCTGTTGAATCTCCGCTCAAGCAGGGTTACAGCGGTTGAAGACATGGGCACCATCAACGTGCAGTACGCCTTCAACGTGCAGTACGCCTTAGTACACGGCGAATCGTGCCCCCATGTAGGCAACCAGGATAGGATAAAGAGCCTAGCCCAAGGACACAACGCGGGTCGTCCCGGACGGGGGTCGAACTCGGGCCCTCTAGCATAGAAGTCCAAAAGTCTACCACTGAGTCACCGCGCTCCCATCCTACTTAATGAAATTACGATGTATCATATTTCTGGCCCGGAAAAGAGTCATCTCGTTTCAATGGGTTAACATGCGTAAACCTATTCTCTGTGTGTTGCGATCAAAGGAAAACTATACATGAATTCAGGCATAACAAATTTGTGTTTAGCACACAGTCGTGATATCCATTTAATTTTTATGAGTATTGATCGCCCTCGAAGAATGTACGCAGTTGCCTAGTTCATTATTATTGAAGCAACAACTGAAAACAATTGCCTAACAGGTTTTGTCGTATTTGTATACTCCATGTTACCATCCTTGAACAGACAGAGTTCTAGATTATTTTCGTTAGTATCTGTTGATCAATAACCGTTTTGTTAGCAATTTTGGAATATGTTTATAAGAACTCTCCAGTAAACTGGAACAAAAGAAATCCATATGAAGAAAAATTCGCTTGATCTGAACTTATTATGAAGTTCACATGGGTAACGTGAAGTCGCTGCCTTATCCGAATACCGGCATTTTCAACAGGGCCCTTGTCGTGACTTTTAACGTACCGACATTTAACCATTTACTCCGGGGCCTGCTGAAGGGAGGTTTAGATGAGCGTGACACCCTTCCAATATTCATTTTCGTCTAGACTGGAGTGATTGTCTCCTTCAATATACACTCTCAGGCCCGTACCACTTTTCGTCTGAGTCCAACCACAGCACTTCCGCCGTACTGTAGCCAGCGCGTTTCACAGGGTCACGTTTTAAAGGGGTCTTTAGCCTTCGCGGAGTGTCTCTCTCTCCGCACAGAGACAGCCATTTTACGTCTACACCCGATATGACTGTACGCTGTGACACCATTACCCCCCCCCCCCCCCTCTCCCAATGGATGCTGATAGAGAGTGTTCGGACATCGCGAGAACTTTCCCCTACCGGGGATCGATCCCGAGACCTCTGGCAGGAGGAACCAGCGCACTTATGAACTCGGCCACCATGCACTCTCTGAGGCCACACTTTCATGTAGCTGCCGTAAGGGAAGGGAACCAAGTACTCGTGGGAACATCATCTAAAAATCTGGATCCCAGTCATCGTTTTGTGACGGTGTGCAATGGTCCATTGGTGTTGGTCTCCTGAATGCCAAGCAGGGTTGCCAACGGTTCGATTCACGGCCGGTGATCAGAAATCACCATTCCAGGCCTGAAAATAAGCAGTCTGACATTCATTTGTAGAATGAGGTTCCCAGAGGGAGAACTTGATGATGCTATCCCATACAGTGGGCCATTTTATCCCCCTGGGTACCTCTTTCTGTTTAGTTTTGAAACCCTGATTCAGATTGAGGTTCACAGAGGGTAAATTTAGTGGTGCTACCCTGCTGTGCAGGGTAGCAACACAAAATTCACCCTCTGGGGACCTTATTTTGTAGATGTCAATCTGCTTCTTTTCTGGCTTATACCATTCCAACTTCTCTGAAAACATGATTGTGTCCTGCAATATACGCAAACAGGTCCGTGTCTTCATCTGGGGCCAATCACAACACTTTCGTCGTACAGTAGCCAGCACGTTTCACACTTTCATGTAGCTGCCGTAAGAAAAGTAAACCAAGTGTTCATGGGAACATCATTTAAAAACCTGGATTCCAGCCATCGTTTCTTGGCGGTGTGCAATGGTCCAGTGGTTTAGGTGTTGGACTCCTGAATGCAAGGCGGGGTTGCCGATGGTTCGATTCCCGGTAGGCGATCAGAAATCAACATTCCAGTTTCTACAAAATCATGATTGTGTCCTTCAATATATATACACACACACACACACACAACACACAGACACACGGCCTGTCTAACAAAAGGACCCGATTGTGACAGTTGGATGATCAGTAGGGAGTCGGAACGTGTTAACACTTTATTCAACGCAGACGACGATATATTCAAATTTACGATTTAAATATTATTTTGTGTAATTGTCAAGACAATTTCAACCTGACAACGTCATGTGACCCATCATTGGAACGAGCTCGGCGAGCTCGTTCCAAAGAGGGGTCACTTGATATGGTTTTGTTGAATTTTTATTTGAAAAATTAATTGTTTCAGCTGCTGATTTTGTATATTACGCGGGAGGATGCGGCCGATTCGTTAGGTAAAGGGTAAAATAAGAAGTTGGGTCTACCAGGTGTAAATCGCCAACATGTCTTTTTGAACTATTATCCCGTCCGACTAATATTCCAACTACATTTAGTTGGAATATTTTATCAGTCGCTCAAAAACCAGCCCTCCCCACCCCCATTACACACACTTCACGGTCATCGTCGCGACGCTCCTGTTTTACCTAGCACAACTGCAGTATTCCACTCACGTTGTTCGCAACAGTCGGTATTTAAATTTGGTATTTTGTTTGTCTCCACCTGAATGTAGCATCGTCCTATTCGTCGAGTCCGTCCAGTGAGGGGTCAGAAGCTATGTTTTGGGGGCGAAAAATGGAAATTTTTAATTTCAAGAAATTTGTTTCCAAGTGATGTCTGTTAAATGGCGGATCCAGAGTGGGCGTGGGGAGCATCGACCCTCCCCAGGGTGTCCGAACAACATGCAACGCTTGCATTGCGTCTTTTGTGCAACTGCCTTTGATGTATTGCGCCCATTTGTTTGAACTATTGTGTTGTAATTTTTTACTCCTTTCAGTCATTTTAGTCACTACCGGTACAATACATTTCACTTTTAAGTGTTTTTTTTTTTTTTGTTTTAACGAATTATGTCCGACACGGCGTGACCCTGGTTGTTGAAAGTGCCGTTAACCCTTTGAAATCGAGCGGCCGACTTTCCGGCCCAGAAGCATGATACGTAATAACTTCATTAAGTCTGATTGCTGCTGAGTGAATGTGTGGGGTAATTAATATTTTCAACGTGCAGCCCCTTTGGCTGCACGTTGAAAATATTAATTGCTCTACCCCCAAATAATGAATGTGATCTCTGCCAAATACTGTCATTGAACTGACATGGAAGATATCACCACGGTTCAAAGGGTTAAAATTCAATAAACAAACAAACAAACAAACTGAATTATAACCGCCCACCAAAACTCCATTTTCTTCAGTAACTTTCGGGCTTCCACTTGCCACAATTTCTGGAAATGTTTTAAAAGGTTAGGTTGAGCCACGACAGGTCAACTGCAGGTACCACATACAGGGCTGACAATTTTCGTCTTTGGAAGAGATTTACAGGAAAGTTAGCACCCCTTAATGTCTTAAAGCTGTACGTAAATTTAACACAAATCGTATGGGAACTGAGTCATATCAAAATTGCAATTTCGAATTCGAAATGTTAACCCTTTACCTAACCAGAAAAGCAGACGACACTTGCAAAAAAAATTCTTGAATTGCTAATTTGTTTCATTTTTTTTGTCTCAAAAAAATAGGTTATGACCCCTCGTTGGAACGAGCTCGACGAGCTCGTTCCAAAGAGGGGTCCTAACCTATATTTTTGAGACAAAAAAGGAAATAAATAATGCAAATTAATTGGCGATTTTTGAGAATAGCGATGGCCGGTTTTGGCCGTTACGTTGGGTAAAGGGTTAACTATTTTGTATCATCGATGTGCGCATCATTTCACAAACGTCAGACATTTTCCTGTAGAGTAGAATAAAAAATACAGAAACTGTCAGTGGTTATGGCATTGAACTTCAATCCGGGAAGCCTGCGGCTCGATTCCCGCCAGAGTTAACTGCGTTGTGTCCCTCTGCAAGGCATTTAATCCCGACTGTCCACATTGGGGCACGGTGGCGATGTGTACTAAGACGTGCTGCACGTCGACGGTGCGCCTGTCAACAAATGCTAACCCCGGTTGTGTGGAGTTGGTACGTTGGGGAGTCTGTAAGTTGCTAGCCGTTACGCGGTGGTTCTCTCAGGGTACTCCGGCTTCCTCCACCCGTAAAACTGTCCGACACAAGGTGACAAGGGATGTCGAAAGTGTCGTTAAACTCCAATAAATAAATAAATAATTGGACCTTCTTCGCTCGTCAAGTAATTCAAGGTGGATAACTTTATCGAAAGTCGATTTTCATGAGGATATAAGTCAGAGATGCATCCAACTGTTTGGCCGACTGTGTCTGTGACATCAATCATCAGAATGAGAGCGACATTGGAGCGACACAAGTACGCCAGTTAATGATTTTTATACAACGGGGGATGAGAAACAGTAACATTTTTTCCAACACAAGCTTCCGATTGAATAAAATAAAACGTTCACATTTTACTGTTGAGGTCAGTCTCTCGCGACACAATATTGGAAAACTGTGCCGGAATCGCTATTCGATGAGCCAAACTCTGAACGTTCATAAGTGAGAGTATCAAATTTATTCTCGTGAGAAAGTACACGTTACAGTATATGTCTATATCGAATCAATATCAGTCCCGACGAAAATGCACCGACAGAGAAACTGACGGCGGGGGAGGCGGTAGGGGCATCAGCGGGCGGTATCCATATAAATCAATGCCATTGTCTGTCACCCAGGTTATGATGTACTGTATGTTGGATGCATCTATTCACTTGGAACTTAATTAAGCACCCCCTGAAATGTGTCAAGACAGTGAAGTTGCTGTTACTGATTATTATGTGTTAATGATTGCTATGTCTTGCAGTACATTTCATCTCGTGAAACATGACGTTTCTGGTTGATAGCGTACCACAAACACATCCCCTCCCCCACGTGAAGCATGCCTCCCACGAATGTCACCAAAAAAAAACCCAACTATCATCCGCATGCAATATCTGGATATAAAACAAGAAAATTTGTCACTCCTTTTATCAATAAATGTTGACAGACCTAGGAGGATACTGTCAGAGGCACTAAGATGGCAAATCGTTGGCATTCATGCAACAGGCATGTCATTCAAAGCTATTGGAAGGCAACTTGGCTATAGTCATTCTGTCGTCAGCAGACTTGTCCGAAAATATCAACAAACAAACGATGTTAAGGACCGACCAAGGCCTGGCCAACCCCAAAAGACCTCTCCCCGGGAAGATCGGAGTCTGGTACGCCTCGTTAGGCGTGAACCCTTTGCTTCAAGTGGGGTTTTGAAACGCATTTGATTGCCCAACAGGCGTTTATGCAGCAGAACTGTCCGAAACCATCTCGAAGCACTTGCACACTAAAAACTAAAGTGTTAAAACTGACACGTCCAAGGTGTTAAACCCATTCTAACTCTTAGGGTTTGATTTTAACACTCAGTGTGCGATGCTTTAAGCACTTGGACATTACAATCGTCAGACATCTGAAACTTGAATGGATGGCACTTCCCATGTGTCTAGCATTGGTGGTTCTTCCAGAATCGTCCATAATTTGATTTGCGCTTGGTGGGTACATAATTAAAAGGACACAACGCAGATGACGCGGATCAGGCTCGAGAGTTCGAGCCTGATCCGCGTCATCTGCGTTGTTTCCTTTTAAGTGTCGCGACATTACACTTGTCAAGTGGTATTGTTGTAACACCTGTCAAGTTCTGGGATATCTACACTTGAACAAAGTGCTAGTTCAGCACTTAGTAAGTGTTAAATACAGCACTTCAAGTGTAGTTTTTAACACTTTAGTTTTTAGCGTGTGGTGTTCACCACGGTTGGTATATAAAGCAAAACTTTATGTCATAGGTTTTTCATATACAGTAGAATAGGTGATCATGGTATAAAATGAGGTTCAAAATAAAAGGTAGAGAAAAAACGTAAAATTGGCATAGCTGACATCGGGTGCGTAAATTTGAACGAGCAATTGCTCGTTAGCTCATTTGCTCGATGGGATTCGAGTCATTCGAGCAATATGTGCGAGTCACTCGACATAAGACGGAATCCCACTTATGGAGTCTCTTTTTGGAATCCCATTTGTGGAATCCCTTTTTTGAAAACGCCTGTGGCTATGGAATCCCCTTTTTCTGAAATGAGTCGTCGATTAGCATGTGCGAGTCAATCGAACAAGCAATTGCTCGTTAGCTCATTTGCTCGATGGGATTCGAGTCATTCGAGCAATATGTGCGAGTCATTCGACATAAGACGGAATCCCACTTAAGGAATCCCATTTGTGGAATCCCTTTTTTGAAAACGCCTGTGGCTATGGAATCCCCTTTTTCTGAAATGAGTCGTCGAGCAGCATGTGCGAGTCAATCGAACGAGCAATTGCTCTAAAGCTCATTTGCTCGATCTGTTTCGAGTCGTTCGAGCAATGACTTACTAGTAACTGCTCGATAGCTTATTGGCTTTGAGAATGATATGGGGTTTTGTTGTACACATGGGAAATAACTCTGCATACAGATTATGGGAAACCAAGCACTGGTGATTATAAGACTTGGACGAGAGAACCAGAGATAGTTTGGACTAGATAAACTGCTAGCGTTAGAGAAACATATGCAATAGGCATTGAAAATGGGATTCTGGGAAAATCAGGTCCTGTACTCCTATTCAATAGAACATACCCCAAGGAGATATCTCGGTCCTATAGCATTACGGGTTATTTTTATATGCCCAAAATGGGGCTTCACATGTCCGTTTTGGGTGGTTTGGTGTAGATTTTGGTGGTTTGTAAGGGTGGTCGGGTCTATTTGGGTAATTAGATATACTCTAGTTCAATCGAACACACCCGCTGTACCCCTTTGGTACTATAGTACTACGTGCTAAGGCGATAAAATGGGGAATCCGTAGTAAATAAAGTCAATTTCGGTGATTTGGGGTGGATTTTGGTGATTTGGAAGGATTGTCGGGTTGTTTGTGGTAATTCGTGACACTCCTATTCAATCAAACATACCCTCCGAACATACCCCTGTCTTGTTGTTGGCCTTTGGGTAACATAGCAACCACGTGCTACCATAGAAACCAAGATGGTGGCCTCCACTATACAAAATGGACGACGGAAAAACTATCACCCTAACAACACGTGCTGCGCATGCGCACTCACACCACGTATCACTACGGGTGTGACGTCACAAGATGGCCGGTCACGCGGGTTACCATGACAACACAACATGGCGTCACTGGGTCACGTGACTATGACGTCACATGAGATCCAGCATGAGATCCGGCAACTAACCCCTGAAACATACGAGACATGCTACTACCTTGTTTAGACGATGAAACGCGAGAGGGGTGTCCAAAATATGGGCGAAGTGGGATGGGGAATATGGTTGAGTGCTGGGCACCATCGAATACATTTATGTTATGGGACACACAGAGAACGAGCAGGGAGGAATAATTAATGTAAATAAACAATTTTGCAACACAATTTCAAAAAGAATTCGGGTGGCTCAAATTATAATTTCGGTGCATCTTATTGATTTTTGATCATTCAGTGATAAGTCTAAATATGTTCTCGGGGCTCAAATATCATTCATTTGGTTCAATACTGTGAAGGAATGTGTTTTCATGTTTTTTGTGTGCGTATATATATACTGGTATACACTGGTATTTAAGGTCACTTTCACGATCTGCCGCAAGATTCGTTCAGATTTAAAATTAGCCAATGATATGTAGGGTCATGCCGTCCTAATTATGGATTGTTTACCCAAAGCATTTGATGTCGTGGTCTGTGATACCACAGCGTAACTTGTTGGTGAAAAGTGTAGTCTTCTTATAATCTTATTTTCTGATCTCTCGCGTTGTCTGCATTTATAATGTTTAATGCTCCCCTGACGAAGATCTCCCTCACCAGCATCCAGTTTAAGTCGTTATGTCAAAGTGCATAGCTTTTTCGGTCTGGTTGAGAACTTTAAAAGATATTCTAAGTGACTATAAGGCGCCCGCGTTTTCTTTGGACGGAGGGGGGAGGGGCACCCAAAATCCTCTGCTTCAGTTCGACCGGTTCTATTTTTTCCAAATAAAAGGAAGAGACGACCCCCTGTCAATAATAGGTAAAGTGTATGCATGCCGGGCCTAATTGGCGAATGCTTTGGAGTCGATGCTAAGATTTCATACTAGCCGGTCAATTATAACAAGGTCCGGAGTCAAGTGACAAAACAGAAGGTGACCTTTCAGTAGGCTCAGTTTTGGATGATTCCAACCTACCATTAAGACGGAATTGAAGCGATTACTATGGGTGGATTAGGTTGAGCTTGAGTTGTGCACTTTAAGCCACTTATCTGAATTATAAATAACCAAATTGAGACATCAGCGGAATATGGATATACGAGTCACGGTTTTAAGTACCGCCGCTGCATTCGAAGCGGTGAGACGGGAACCTGGGTGGATGCCGGTCATAGCTAGAACAGATGTAGGAAATTATGTTACATTCGTCACCTGGTAGGCTTTCCAAACAGCAGATGGTGTGAAGCGACCTTTATCTATGTAAGGGACTCCAACATTCAGACAGATGGACAAGGCTCCATTGAGACTGGAGATCTAGAAGGTGGATTGATGCAGGGGAACAGATTTTATTTAATTTATTTATTTATTTATTTATTTATTTATTTATTTATTTATTTATTTATTTATTTATTTATTTATTTAAAGGCGGGTCGTTAAAGGTGGGGAAAGAAGGTGCGAAAAAGGAGAAATGGAGAGCCGGAACATCTACTGAAGAATGCCCCAAACCCCTACCTAGTAGGAAAAAAAATCTTTAAGAAATTACTAGAAGAATGGGATGAAGACATGACAGAGAAGAGGATGAGAGAAGCCATGAAGGAAAGGGGTAATATTTTAGTTGGGGAGATTGGAGAAGCGCTAACTAGGGATATTATAAAACAGTTCAAGTCTGAATATTGGAAGATTAGGAGGGAAACTGGGAGAGAAATGACGGAGGATGCCGGATTTTCCGGAAAGAACTAGCGCGCCTCTGAGAGCAACCGTCAGACTCTTCAACTAACTCACTCTCCACAAGGAGAGATAACAACGGTTGCAAGCAAGTAGCTCATCGACGTGCAGTACGGCTAAGACAAAGCCTGTGTACTCACAGTTACCATGCCCCACATGGGCAATCGAGATTATGTGTCTTTCCCAAGGACACAACGTGGTTACCGCTGGTCAGGATCAAACCGTCAACCTTTCGTTTTATGGTCCAAGGCTTTAACCACTGAACCACCGGGGGCGGTGACATAATTTCAGTGTTTTAACCCTTTACCCAACGTAACGGCCAAAACCGGCCAGCGTTATTCTCAAAAATCGCCAATTAATTTTCATTATTTTTTCATTTTTTGTCTCAGAAACATAGGTTATGATCCCTGATTGGAACGAGCTCGTTCAAGAATTTTTTTTTTGCAAGTGTAGTCTGCTTTTCATGTTAGGTAAAGTGTTAAAGATAAAACCGGCTATGGGCAAATAATTTGGCATACTGCAATAAATTATTTACTCCTTCAGCTTTGTGTTCCTGAAAGAAAGTATCGTACATAGAATACTGTTCTCAACAGACAAGGCAGGTTTGTCAGGTGCCTCACCCAAGAATTGAAACATAAGTTGTCCCTTGAAAGGGAATAAAACCTTCTAGTCATTTACAGCTGAAATTTGAAGGAACCTGGGGCGTAATCTGTAATCAAAACAATCCAATTCATGTCGCACCGAGAATCGAGGAAATGGGGACTTTTGTGATTTAAATACGGAAGACTTCCTGGAAAATGAAATTTCGACTGTAAAAGCCTCGGAAGTCCGCCATGTCCCTTTCGCTGCTTCGAGACTCAAACCATATGCTCTACACTATGAGCTGCAGATAATCAAAGGTCCGACCGGTTACAGAATTCATCCAGGGGCTGAATTTCCTCTTGTCGGCTCTAACAATACGCGAATCAATTTAGCAACAAGAGGCCTGCATCCAAAAGCGCTGCTAATTCCACTGACCGCAAAAAATTAGTCTGAGTCGAAAGAGTGAAAAAGGCCATAACTCTGGAAAAATGTATGGAAGAAACGCACACTACACGGTATCGTTCCCCCATGGTGTTATATCACAACCCCAAATATCATTCAAATCGGAGTAGCAGTGGCTGAGATACAAGGGAAAATGTTGGCACGGACGGACGAATGGGACGGACGGACGGACGGACGGACGGACGGACGGACAGACAGACAGACGGAGGTCTACACTAGATACCCCTTCGACTTTTCAAGTCGAGGGCACAATAATTTTAACTGGTAGAGTGCTAAATTCATTTATAGTCAAGATTTGCTCACGCATTTGCCTTGTTATCTTTTGTGGGAGTGAGTGCCAGGAGGCAGTTTTCAATACATGGAAACAAGAAAACTTCTTGCAGATTAACTCTTATACCCGCTGAGTATTTTCAAGATATTTTTCTTCAAATCTAGTCATGGCCGCCTCACAGCAGCCATGACTAGATTTGATGAAAATTTCATCCAAATTTGGCTCAATAAATCTTTGGAGGAGAGTATGAATAAATGTGCCCAAATTATACTTATGTCAGTGGCAAGCAAAATCCTCTCCTGGGCAGGAATAACCGCCAGCAGTATTTAGGGAGTTAAATAATTGCACCTCAAAGATAATAT
Organism: Pictodentalium vernedei; assembly: GCA_031216915.1. NCBI lineage: Eukaryota > Metazoa > Mollusca > Scaphopoda > Dentaliida > Dentaliidae > Pictodentalium > Pictodentalium vernedei. The sequence continues at coordinate 205,697,131 of CM062292.1, forward strand.
GAAGCACAACCACAGGAAATATAGGCTGCAAGTTACGGTACCGGAAATTAAAATAAAAGCCCAAAATACTAGTTAATAATTTAATCGCACGGTCCTTTGGGGGTTTTGGGATTACATCCTTATTGATCCGTACTTATTAATCGAATGTTGCTTGTGTTGTCTATTTGTCGGCTGCCATTTTTTTCTTTGGAAGGATAAAACAAACCAAAATGACTGTTTTTTTTTGTTGTATATGCATGTTTACTAAAATCATTGTTAAAAAATGGCACTCCATTCTTATCGCCATAGGGTTTTTAATCACTGGTTAATTTATTTTAAATTATTGAAACGGGGATTAATTGGAAAGCCTCTCAACAACACCACCCTACCCCCCCCCCCCCCCTCCCCCTTCTCACTCAAGCACCCACTGTTGGTAAGGAAGAATATTTACCAATGGACAACGACTTACAGAACATATATTAATTAGAAAGAGAGAAAGAGGAGGAGAAAGGTGAGCTGATAAAAGCAAAGACATTCTGGATATACTTACCCGTTTTGTAAATTGGGTACATTCCGATAGATAAAGCGAGAATTCGTCGTCATCCTGTTAAATGTTGTTCATTTTACCGACGAAGACAGGTATAGAGTTTCCATTACGATATTTACACGAAACAAACTGATCCACATGATAAATCGAAATTCAGAAAGAACGCTGCATTGTGAGGCAATATTAATGATGTTTTCAAGGAGAGTAAAAATCCATGCTGCCGGTGGCGCGAATGCAAAGGTCTGCTTGGTTGAATTTTAACGGAATAGCTAAGTGATATTAATATTTGCAGGTACGCACAATGTTTTAACTACAAACTTCACACTTTAGCTACAATAGTTTCTAACAAACTCGTAATGACCTTGTCGGGGTGTGGCTGTCATCTTACTGTAAAGCATTGATTTGTGTCTAGCGCACCTGCACCAATCGATATCTTGCTGTCGTTTACCACTAATGTTCCAAATCTCGTCTTTCATCATCAGCTATAGTTTATGAGGTATTGATCGTCGATTTACCGTATCGTTGAGGCAGAATAGTAATTTGCTGTTTTCTCAGTCCTAAATTCTCAGTAAATGTCAATAAAATAGCAAGGGAAATGAAAAACTGTGATTATAATAAAACTAATGTAAACAACCCCAAGAAATGGTCTTCGCATTCAAGGTATGTCCTCGCCATGAGCTGCACCTTGCAGATTCTAGCATGTTTACCACATGATACGTTTGGAGAAAAAATTCTCGAGGGTGTTGTGATGTGCATGCAGGAGACGGAGAAGGAAAAGTGCCCCACACACGCGCGCACATTTTCCCTACTGGGATTATTGATATTTCCACTTCATTTTCCACCTCCAGATTGAGTCTGATTTTCGGTGTTAATATAGAATATACCCACAGCAGTTTGGTGTACCAACTGCTCACCACGAGTGGTGAAGTGGTGTGAACCGCGAGCCTTTGGCGCGCGGTTAACACTACTTCACCACGAGTGTTGAACATTTGGTACGCAAAGCTACTTTGGGTATATTTTATTTATACCATGGTCGTCAGATTAATAAGAGTTTAAATGTTAAATAAATCAATATTCACCCGTGCGATTCTGTTTTTGTTTACACGAGCATCGGTGGGCGGAACTTACGCTGGCAAATTTATCGCCGAAACGATGGATGCTTTATCAACATGAGACAACGTTAAAACTTTGTTAATTTGCGGTATCTTATCGGAGGTAAACTTATTTAAAAGCGTGGTAAATATTTACCGGTTTCATTTCAATCTTCACGAGGCGACAATTGATAAATTTAGACAAGTTTGCATTCAAGGCGAGGTCACCAAAGGTCAACGGATGTAGGCCTAGTTCCACTGTAGGTGTAAATTTTAACTATTGAAATCCCATTGCAGGCGTGTTCACCACGGTTGGTGTGTAAAGCTAAAATTTGTGTCATAGGCTTTTTTATATACAGTAAAATAGGTAATCACGATATAAAGCCATCTACATACTGTATACGACGTGAACGTTGCGCGCAAGTTAATCATTATTTTTAGCAATTTGTAATTTCGACACGGTGCGACATCTCTATTTGCATTACTGTAGAACAAAGACAACAAGACACTAGATGGGTTTGAGATCGCAGATTGAATCTCCAAAAGTCAACGAAGCACGATCAATGCCGGGTCGCATAACAAGGGAAAATGTGTCTGGATCTTGAGCACGAAAATGTCACTTCATTTCAAATTGTTGTCGTTTTATTCCTTTTCCGGCCAATGGTAGGAATTAATATCGTTGCGTTGAATACTTTCCGACCAGGGACGTAGCGACAGGGGGTGTGGGGTGTGCCCCCCCCCTCCCCCAATCCTGGCCAAAATTTCCTATAGTTGGAAATTTGGAGGGCAAGTTATGAGTAGTTGGATATACCATCTATCTGGATTTTTGAGCTTCCTTGGTGGTGCTGATGCCTACTTTACTTCCCAAAATTCAAACTCAGGTGCCCTGCGAAGCTTCTAAATTCGATTCGAAATTGTCCCATGATTCGAGAATTTTCGAATCTTCGAGATGTTCTCAAAATCCTTCAAAACCCGGCGTACAAAGTATCTCCTCTTGAACTATTCTTCTGTCGCCAGGTCTCCTGTACAGGAGACCTGACGACAGAAGAAGAGTTCAAGTCGGTTCCACTTCCGAAATTACATTGATTCCGTTCTGGACTATTCCGCGTTTTTTTGCTGGAGTTACACGAGTTGTCGCTGCACACAATATACTTGATCGGAGACCGACAATATTACGGTTGTAAGAAAGTACAATATCCACAATTTGAAAAGCGATTAGATTCGATTCGAGATTCGATTCGAAATCTGATGCCTGATTCAATTCAGGATTCGATTGGACCATACATTGGAGGCGCTCAGGGCCGTAGGTCACTTTTAAAATCTATGGAGATATTCTTACCGCAACACAGGTGTAAAATTAATTTGGCGAATCGTTTAAATCCAGGCTGCCCACTTTCTGATGACTTCCACCAGATTTATTCATTTTACCAGTAAACTGATCTTGTTTATCTCAGTAAAGAAGCATGGTTTCATTCTCCAGGTTTCACCCGAGGATACATAATTTATTTTATGTTAACACAATACAACTGTCAAATTTAAAGTAATAGAAACGGAGTCAAAATAAATACTCTTAGTCAAATCATATGCAAAAATCGGCATAAGTGACACGTCTTTAATTCATTACAGGCAACGAATACAACCAGAGATGGGATATGGGATAATTAATAAACCGCATTTCATTCCTATCCATAAAAGTGTATGAAAAACAAATTAATTATTCTGTTTGCGAATAATATATCTACTTGACGATTCCCTTAAAATAATTATCGTTCATAAATGATTGGTTACAGTTTATTTGATCTCAGCATACCGCAGGTCAATAAACAAGACAGGAACCTTGATAAGTACCAGCGAGAAACATCAGTGGCTCCAGTCTACATTATTACTTTTATCTAACAATCAACTTAATTTGCACCCAAAAACTCAGAAAAAAACTTTTCTATAAGCCTCCCCAGCTCCCCCGTTCTGATTCCGTATAAAACAGATTCAATTTCCGGTAAACCCCACACTATCGCATGTATGCACTGATATTACGCATCAAAATATAGTACCTGAAATTCATTTTTTTTACCAATTCAACTCAATTTAAACTGAAAAATGGGGGAAACGGCCTTTATGTAACGGGATTGTTAGATAAATGTATTATCATGACCATGTGCATGTCCTGTAATTTGTATCAGATTCTCGGTCGTGTTTACAATCGGATCGCAACTCGCCTTGATGGGCTCCTTGCGATCCGATTGTAAACACGACCTCAAATCTGATATAAATTAAAGGGTATGCAAATGGTCATGACAATGTATATTTATCTTACAATAAGTATGTATTAGGTCAGTAATTACCCGAATACATCGTGTATCTGGGCCTCTGATACAAAATCTGTATCTTGCAACTGCTTAATACAAACGCGTGCTTGGTTATTTGTTTACGTTACTATTTATAAAACATTACACGCCTTCGAAACGCGTTTACGAGGGACTTTGTACGTTTCAATATACGAAAAGAGAAAAAAAAAACGCTTCTCAAAAGTCTAATTATTAAATTATGGAACCACATTGCTTTTGTATCTGAATCATTGGAAGTATTAAAGTGCATAGTCTTTTTCGGAATGTTGAACATGCACACGATCAATCAGTTTATCCTAGGGACGCAAAACTTCAAGATTCCCGTAGTGGTGGCTGGTGTGCGATCAGCGAAGTTTGAATGTGTGAATCTGCGACGTTGCATCACATGCCAGCTGTGAACGTTGGGAATGTTCACCAGTTCTACGCAATCCCCACAGCACCTAGGTGTAAAGTAGGGACCTGTTGAGATGTTTGCCTTGTGTGCCCGTCTGTGGAGCACCAGAAGCATGCTCCGTTGAGTTGAGCTGAGAATGCCATAGAATGAACAAAGGGTGTGAACACCTGTGATACGGAGTAATAATGTAAGTCAGAGAGCACTGTGGTGGAATCTTATCTTGACGTAACATTGCATTGCATTATTATACAGTTTCAACCGAAACGACAAACATTTTTATGAAATCTGATATTAAAATGCCAGTCAACCCTTTACTCCACGCACACGAAATATCAATTTAGTATTTTAATTATTTTTTTGTAAAAATATATTCCAAGCATTTCAACAAAACCATATGTATACGAGCTCGTTTCAATGAGGGGTCACATGACATTGTTTTGTGGAATTTTTTTCCACTTTTTTACCAGCTCAGTTTGTAAATTACGTGGGTGGATGCCTAGATTCGTTAGGTAAAGTGTTAATCAAGTTATTACATTTGAGAATTGTAAGATAAATCTATCATCCTCTTTACGTTAATGTACACAATGGTGTATCAGAGTCTCGCTCGTGTTTCTTAGGCTGTGTACCAAATAACATTTCTCGGATCCATGCGATTTGGGAAATATTGGCGTTTGAAAATATTTCTATTTTTAGCTCCCGGGGTTCCCACGATGGACACGGTAACTTTTGCGTGAATCAAGTACTTATGTAATAATACAACATACCAACAAAATGGGGTATTCATATTCGCATTCGGTATTCAGTGGTATTCAATACATTTTTTCAAGTATTCCAAAGTATTCAGTATTCGTGCAATTTGAAAGTATTCGTATTCGTATTTGTATTCGAATACAGTCAAATTTGAGGTGTATTGATGAATATATTTGAAACTTTTTGAATACATCTCTTATTTTTAATAGAGAGAGTAATTTATAGAAGAAATTATCATTATCAATATTAGACAATAGTCAAGAATTAAACGAGTACATTTGAAGTGCCTGGTTTTACAATACATTAAAATAAAATTTGAAAACATTCAATTATGGTTGGGCAAGACTAATTTATTATAGCTTGTTTGTGTTGACTTCAAAGAAATATTGTGCTGTTTTTTAACCATACAGTTTACCTGGGCACTAAGCATATATAAGTTTACTCAAATTCAACTTCTAACTCTCTCTTGATTTACTCCTTAGGAATATCTGAGATGTCATAGATCTAGAAACAAATGAGAAGTTTTCAGCCATTACAATACCAAATTTGGTTCAAAATCGGATCATCGGTTCAGAAGATAGAAATTTCGGGCGGGGCCAAAATGCTTACCGTCCCATTACAAAGGCAAATATTGCTTTACAAACTTCGTTTGAAAAAATTTGATTCTGCACCTCAAAAGGAAGCTCCATACCAAATATCACGTCATTGTACCAACTGGTTCATGAGAATGTTTTTTTTTTTAATTTTGGTGCATTTCCCTCCACCCCCTCCCTAAAAGGGCTAGGCAAGTTGATTTGAACAGAAACAAAGTGTGATGTCAGAACGAGCAATCACCGCAAATATAACTGAAAAAGTTTCAGCGGTTTTGGAGGAGAAGATGCAAACACCCACCATATTCACGGACGATCACAGACGACGAGTGATCACCATTCCCCATCCTGACTTTTTGTCAAGTGAGCTAAAAACTGTTTTCTGCGGTTATCTCTTTCAGTTACCTTGCAGCGCGTCCAATCAGAAATGTTATATTCCAAAATCAGGGTAATCACGCCCGAGCAAAAATAAAATTCCAGTATTCAAGGATTTTCAATGAGTTTTAAGAAACAGTTCCAGAAGTTTCACCCATCTGATATATTATTATCTCAAATGTCTTATCTTAAATGTTTGTTTGTTTACTGATTGGAGTTTAAGAGCATTTTCAACAATTGGGGTCGCATCATGTCGGACACTTTTACGGGTGGAGGAAGGCGGAGTTCACAGAGAGAGCAACCGAGCAACTATCAGACTCTTAAACTTACTAACTCGTTATAGGTAGAGTTATCAGCGGTTGAAGGTTAATGCATCATCGACGTGCAGTACGCCTTAGTACTCAGCACCACCGTTCCCCTACGTTGGCAATCGGAAGTGGCTTACACAAGCACACATCACAGGTGGCGCTGTTCGAACCGCTAACCTCCGGTATAAGGTCCAATGCTCCAATCAATGACCCACCGCACACCCCGTTATCTTAAATAAAAAAGTATCAATTTAATACAATCCCAGTGATTACATAAGCAAATGTGATGAAACTATCAAGATGTCACAGAAGTATACACCTGGAACTTAATTGAGCACCCCCTGTTTTTTCATTAATTTCATGCTATCTTTCAGATGGCAAAAAGTGATTGTTTGCGGAAAGATTGACCTATTGACAATGAAACACAACACAATGATGAAAATATGCAGTATTTTAATGGTGCTAATTCCACATATATCTGTCACAAATGTTTTTGCTGGAAAAATGTTGTCTCGACAAGTATGGTGCTGGAACAGTCCATGATGAAACAATGCCGATAATTACTTACATAAAATGTAACTTGTGATCTCCTGAACATAATAGTAGTATCTGACGTCAGTAGCGAGTGTATCCACCACGTGCCCGGATGACAGCCTGAACCCCCTCCTAATGCTGCCAGCGAGCCTTCTGGTACGGTTCAGAGGCAACTGCTGCCACGCATCACGCAATGCAGCCTCCAAATCGGCCAAATTCTGTACAGGCGGATCCCTTGCTTGCACACAACGTCCAAGAAAGTCCCAGATGCGTTCTAAGGGATTCAAATCGGGACTCATTGCTGGCCAAGGTAGTGTTGTAATGGCGTTGTTCTGAAGGAATGCTCTCACAGCAAGGGAATGATGTGGCCTTGCATTGTTGTCCATAAATACAGGGCGATTAGCCAACGGGTGGTTGTCAAAATAGGGCATGACAACCAGACTGAGAATGTCCAGGATGTACTGATGTCCATTGGGATTTCCACGTACAGTCACCATATCAAGTTTACAATCACGAGAGAGGCATCTCCACCATAAAGAACAGTAAGCCTGATGTTCCTGGGCACGTAAGCAGTATTTCTATGCCCCCACGCTCTCATGCTACCACCCGTGACGTGAAGCTGGACCCTCCTCCACGTCCTGAGATTCCAATGTTGTCGTGCCATACACCACTCCAAACGTCATCTTTGATGCTGATCGGACAGAACTGGACGCTTGGTGACTCTTCTGGACCTCATATCCAGTTCTTTGAGTCGGTTTCGCGCAGCTCTGTCTGCACAAACGCCTGTTGAGGAGCCAAAGGCGTTTCAAAATCTCACTTGAAGCAAAGGGTTCACACCCGACGAGGCGTGCCAGACTCCGATCTTCTCGAGGTGAGGTCTTTTGGCGTTGCCCAGGCCTTAGTCGGTCCCTAACGTCGTTGGTTTGTTGATGTTTTCGGACAAGTCTCCTGATGACAGAATGACTATAGCCAAGTTGCCTTCCAATAGCCTTGAATGACATGCCTGTGCGTGCATGCCAACGATTTGCCATCTTAGTGCCTCTGACAGTCTCCTCCTTGCCTTTTGTCAACATTTATCGATAAAAGAAGGGACACGTTTTCTTGTTTTATACCCTAATATTGAACGTGGATGATAGTGTTTTTTGCGACATTCGAGTGAAGCATGCTTCACGTGGACGAGTGGATGTGTCACGTTTCACTAGATGTAATGTACTGCAAGACATAGCAATCATTACACCATAATCAGTAACAGCAACTTCACTGTCATGAAACATTTCAGGAGGTACTTAATTAAGTTTCAGGTGTATATATTAATTTTCTGTGTTGCAAACAATGATAAATCTGGAAATGTTGCTTTGACCGTCTGCACACTGATGTCAAAATACTGAAATTCAAAACAAAAGAATTTCCCCCATAATGCAACTAAGAACTTAACAAATGCTGTTTTGTTTAACAGAGATCAATGGATAATTCATTAGAGCAGTTTGAAACATGACTTACTACCCAACATGATCAACTGAAGAAAATAATGAAAAAATTCAAGATTTCAGGGATAGGTATACACACTCCGACAAAATTCAAGGAGTTTTAAGGGCCCAGGATTTTTTTTCAAAACACCTTTAAATATAACATTACACGCCCGGTTTGAACACGTTTTGTAACTCATTATGATAATTTTTAACATTTAAATTAGAATTTGGACAAGCGAACAAAATATATATCTCTTGATTGACGGTTTGTCTACCGGCGTTTGTGATCATTTATTTTCAGAATATACGTCTGCATAACTGCAACACAAGTATAAAGTCAAGTTTAACCAATCGTTTATACCTTGGCTACCCACGTTAGAGGACTCGCTCCAAGAAATTGTTTTTCCAATCAAATTACCCGGTTAGTTTCATATCGGCCGAGGTAACTTCATATCAGCCTGAAACCGAAGGCTGACATCTCTGCCAATATTAATTTAACCAAGTAATAACCGCTTTATTTATTAAACCAAAATAAATAAGTACAGATGTTCTTAGATCTGTTACAATTTTCTGACAATGTTATTATTTCTCATTCTTTTCACAGAGTCCGAAGTTTCCTCCTATCCTTGGTCAGCTATCAGAATGTCTCGGCTTCCTATCCGGGGAATCCGTGCCGTTCGGTTAGCGGAACTGTCTCTTCTCCCACTTCGAGGAATCGCCGCTTACGAGTCTGAACCTAAGTTTGTGTTGAATTTTCTGTACAGCTCCCCATCCCATTCTCTTCATCCATCCAGTCCTTACATATTGTTATCTTTAATTCCCCATCATGCATAAACTCCTCTTCAAATCATTACATTATGCCTGGTCACACCAATTTTTTCCGATTACGTTTGGCGAAAACGGTGCAAGATTTCGGTGTAAACGAACTGGTTGCGTCAAGTAACGCACCGAGGGGGACAACTCTAGGTTGGTTCATATCGTCCGCTATCGGCGTATATCAGTCGATTTTGAAATACAATCTGCCGAGTTTTGTTTATCGGAATTGTTGGAAAGATAATCATAATTAACAAGTGTTTGATCACCGAGGTGGTATTAGTCCCCTACGGCGCTTTTGTGACATAAGGTGTTTTTGTCACATAAGACATGACCACAGTCAGCAGGAGTATCAGACCTGGGGGGGGGGGGGGGGGCAGCTTTGGTAAAATAATTGGGGACGGTTCGGCCTAGGGACGGTTCGGCTTGGGGACAATTCGGGTTTCATGACAACAGTCAACAGGAGTGTCAGACCTGGGGGGTGGTTTAGGTAAAATACAGGTTATCAGGCAGGATTTCAAATGTGAATGGAATCTAAAAATTGAGAATTGAGAGATGTGTAGCTTGAACCATGTTGGAGGGAGGGGTGGTAACATAAAAATAGAGAAAAAAAGCTTAAAAAACACAGCAAAAATGGCCGCCATTCCGCCATCTTGGATTTTGAAGAAAAAAATATTAAGCGTGCATCATCCCTTCAGAACCATTTATCCACGTACCAAATATGAAAGGTGTAGCTTAAAGCATGTTGGAGGGAGGGGTGGTAACATAAAAACAGACAGACAGACAGACAGACAGACGAACAGACAGACAGATCTTAGATTTTGAAAAAAAAATATTGAGCGTGCATAATCCCCACACAACCCTTTATCCATGTACCATATATGAAAGGTGTAACTTGAACCATGTTGGAGGGAGGGTTGGTAACGTAAAATAGAGAAAAAAAATATTGAACGTGCATCATCCCCTCCCAAGCCTCTATCCATGTGCCAAATATGCAAAGTGTAGCTTGAACCATGTTGGAGGGAAGGGTGGTAACATGAAAATAGAGAAGAAAGCTTAAAAAACACAACAAAAATGGCCGCCATTAAGCCATCTTGGATTTTGAAAGAAAGATTTTGAGCGTGCATCATCCCCCTCAGAACCATTTATCCATGTATCAAATATGAAAGGTGTAGCTTAAAGCGTGTTGGAGGGAGGGGTGGTAACATAAAAACAGACAGACAGGCGGACGGATAGACGGACGGAGTGCAACCCTATAGTCCCCTTACGGTTCCCGTAGGGGACTAATAAATAATTGTGTATTACCTGTGTCGATTTATCATTTATTAGTATGTACAATAGGGGCGCGGTGGCGTTGCGGTAACCGGTTCTCGTCAGATCTCCGAAGTTAAACAACGCCGAGCCCGGTTAGTCCTTGGATGGGTGACCGTCTCAGCGATCGATTCGGACCGCGTTGTGTCCTTGGGCAAGGCACTTAATCCCGATTGTCCACATGGGGGCACGATGACGCCGTGTACTAAGGCGTACTGCACGCCGACCGTGCGCATGTCTTCAACCAATCTAACCCTGCCTGTGCTGCAGTGCGGAGTTACGATGTTGGGAAGCTGGCAGCTGCTCGTCGTTGCCCGGTGGTTCTCTCAGAGATCTCCGGCTTCCTCCACCCGTAAAACTGTCACCGACACGATATGACCTTGGCTGTTAAAGTGTCGTTAAACCTTAATAAATAAATAAATTAGTATGTAATCTATATTTCAGTATCGGCGGCTATAACATGACAGCAGCACAAGTATATAGTCAAGTCTAGTCAATTGTTGCCTATGCTGGACATTTTAGAAGGCGGAAAAGAAGCATTGCTTCATTTCTCCGAATTCCCACGGAAATATTAGCCATCTTAAAAAACATGGCCTATCACGACCGCCAAGATATATGTATCTTAAAAGTGTAAGCATTGTATCCACCCCCTCCCCACGAACGGGGGCGGCAAAATATTGATTTTGTCAAAATTGAAATTCCCCGCCCATACACTTCACACACGAAATTGTATTGGAATCGGCTGAGTAGTTTTGGAGAAGGAGACACAAATACAAACTTCACGATGGACAACGTCAGAGGAAGGACGATGTAATATGCCTTGAACAAAGTGAACTTTAGTCTAGGACTTGGAGTAATGTTATTACCGAATATCAAAAGACTCTGTCTGGTGGACCAGAAGAACAAGCTCTTTGAATATTTCTCATATTGCAAAACGTTGAAATCCAAGCTACTATAGCGAGTCAAAATACGAACCCAGGAACTTGATTTGAACAAACGTTATGCCAAATATCAAAACATTTTGACCATAAAGAGCCCAAATATGAACCCAGGGACTTGATTTGAACAAATTAGAATCAGTCCAATCTTAGAAAGCTGTATACCAAATATCAAGGTTCTGACTAGTGTACGTAATGAACAATACATTTAAAGGAATTTCATATCACACTAAGTAAAAATTTGGGCTCCTGAATAGATCTCAGATATGAACCCAAGGACTTGATTTGAAGAAACTTGAATCTGTACATACAAGTATGTCGTATTCCAAATATCACAAGATTCTGATTGGTGGTTCAGGAGACGATTTGTTTTGTTATTATTTGGGGTTTATGGGCACTTTCATCGACTGGATCACATCGTGTCGGAGTTTTACAGGTGAGGGGAAATCGAGGTACCTAGAGAAGACCTATGAGTAGTGGCGAGCTACTGTCAGACTTTTCAACTTACTAACTCGATAAAAGCAGAGTTATAAACAGTTGAAGGAAAGTGCAGCACGCCTTTGCACACAACACCGCTGTACCCCCATGTGTTTTGCCCTAGAACATAATGCAATTCCCACTGGTCAGGATAAAACCGCCAACCTTTGTGTTTGAAGTCCAACGCTGTAACGACTGATCCACCAAGCTCCCTTCTGGAGAAGACTTATTTCAATTTTTAAAAAAATATGCTGACTCTACACTTTTTCCATTCCCCCATACGGTGCCCTATGACACAACCCGTCGGGATGTTTCGCCCATTCACTTCTACGGCTCCTACGGCTGCTTCACACCAAATAACACTTCAGTGCAGTTTGGGATATAAGTTTTTTTCCTCTTTTTAGCGTCTGTGGTTCCCACAGGAATGCAGGACAATTTTTGTTTCGTCACGGATCAAGTACTGATGACCAAATAATACTACACATCAAACTTGGTCAAATAGAAATACTGGATAGGGCCAAAAGTCTTGCCCGTCCCATTACAATGCCAAATATCGCCCTACAAACTTAATTTGAATCACCTTTATTTTACACCCCGAAAGGAAGCTCAGTACTAAATTTCAAGTCATTGTACCCATCGGAAGCAGAAATTTTTTAAAAATATTTTGAGGCATTTTTCCCCACCTCTCCCAATGGTATGGGCAACTTGATCTGAGTAAAATCCAAATGCGATGTCATAACAATCACTTCAAATTTCACTGAAATCGGTTCAGGGATTTTGGAGGATAAGTCGAGAATACGATGTTCATGGATGATCGGTGGACTGATGGATGGATGGGGGACAGACGACGAACGAAGTATGATCACAATAGCTCACCCTGACTTTCAGTCAGGTGAGCAAAAAAAGTTTGAATATATGACAAAATCATTCTGGGATTCTCAATTGACTCTTGAATCCAGAATAATTTTAAAATATTAGAGCTGAAATGGTTAAGGGGTTTTCTTGATCGATTAATCACGTGCATTAACCTTGGTTAACCGATTAATCACTTGTCCAAATGGATATCTGAATAATTGCCACACCGTTGATGATTTACAGCATGAACCCTTTACGCAATGTAACAAACAAAACCGATTAGGCCTATATACAAAAATCTCCATTCAAATTTATTCTTTTCAATTTTTGCCTCGAAAACATACTTATGACACCTCATGGGAACGAGCTCGTTCCAATGAGGGGTCATAATCTATGTTTTTGAGACAAAATTGAATCTTTTTAGTAATTCATGTATACTCCCCAAAAAAGAAAGTGAGCATTGCAGAAATTGATCAAACTCCAAAAAAATAATTTCGTAGGTGTAAAGAGTGTTAACCTGTTCATGAATAAGTTATATTGAACACAAAAACAGCTTTCCCCGTTAAAATTGCATTAACGTTAAATGACGTGCTGCACGTTTGTGAAAAGGCATGTTTTGCACGTGGAGAGTCTGAAAATCCATGCAGCAGTGTGAATCCTTGGGTATTTAAACACTGAAGTAAGGCCTTCCTATCGTTCACATTCAAACTTGCGCTGCTGTTAAAACGACTCCACATTAGCATGCCAATATTGACAATGAATCAACGTCTCCTTGCCCTGGGTATGATTAGAGCTGGCAGAACACACAGAGAGGTTGCCCAGCATTTGAACTGCCACCGTAACACTGTAGACAGGCTAGTCCACCGACATGCACAACATGATGACGTTCGAGACCGACCCCGCTCCGGGAGACCCCGAGTTACCACCCCTGCACAAGATCGGTATATCCGTGTCGTCCATCTCCGGAACCGGCAACAAACGGCAACGACGACAGCCAGGAACATCCCTAACCTGAGACGGATACATCCTCAAACAGTAATCAACCGGCTGAGAGAATACGGCTTACATCCTCGAAGACCTGCAATTCGTCCGATTTTGACGTTACGTCATCGTCGTGCTCGACTGCAGTGGTGTAGACATCTCAGGCATCGGTTATACTGGTGGCGACGTGTTTTATTCACAGATGAATGTCGTTTCCATCTTTCATCATCAGATGGCCACCAGAGAGTGTACAGACGTCGAAACGAACGCTACGCAGATCCATGTGTCGTGGAGCGAAACCATTATGGGGGAGGGTCTCTCATGGTGTGGGGTGGCATCACTACCCGTAACAGAACTGAGCTGGTCATTATTGATGGCAATCTCAATGCAGCCAGATATCGTGATGAAGTGCTTACACCTGTTGTTGTCCCATTTCTGCAACGTCACGGCCCCGGCGTCATTCTACAGCAGGACAACGCCCGACCCCACGCAGCTCGTGTTGTTCAACAGTATCTGCAGCAACAAGTGGATGTTCTTCCCTGGCCCACAAATTCGCCCGATATCTCACCCATTGAGCACGTATGGGACGAATGAAACGTCAGCTACGCCGGCTTCCCCATGCACCGTCAACGCTTGTGGAACTCCAAAGACAGCTTATCAGAATATGGAACAACATCCACAACACTCCCATGCTAACTTGTTCGCTTCCATGAGGCGTAGATGCACAGCAGTAGTCGACGCAGACGGAGGTCATACCAGATATTGAGTGTGTGACTTTTGTGTTTGGCCCTTAGTGTCTTTGACTCTCCATGGCACCAAGAGTATTCGTCGTAGCGTAATGAAATTTCTCGTGTTGATCACAAATTGATTCATCTGTGATTGAATAAAATTTCCATGAATGAAAATGATATATATCTTTTTTTAGTGTTATTTTTAGCATGCACACTTTCTTTTTTGGGAGTGTATATTTATTTTGCAAGTATCGTCTGCTACCAGCAATGGGTAAAGGGTTGCGAATGACCATTTCCAGCTACTGATACAGTATGATGATCATGCAAGTAAACAAGTATGTCAACAAATAACGTGGTGTTTTAAGGTCACATACTTATGAACAATGGCTAATCGTGACCGTGACAGTTTTACGAGTGGAGGAAACCGGAGTACCCGGAGAGAACCACCGAGCATCGACGAGCAACTATCAGCTTCTCAACATTCTAACTATGTTCAAGCTCCGCTCAAGCAGGGTTACAGCGGTTGAAGACATGTGCATCATCGACGTGCAGTACGCCTTAGTACACGGCGTCAGCGTGCCCCCATGTAGGCAATCGGGATAAAGTGCCTTGCCCAAGGACACAACGCGGGTCGTCCCTGACGGGGATCGAACTCGGGACCTCTAGCATTGAGTCCAGCAGTCTACCACTGAGCTACCGCGCTCCCTGTTTTACCAGTAAAACAAAACTTGTTTAAGACAGTAAACTGCGCCACTTCCCAGGGTTCCCACAGGGAAATAATATACCTAACAGAGAAAGAAGGGGGCGGGGGGGGGGGGGAGTTCAGGTCTGCTCACCTGTTACTGACAATATTGCCTCGGGGTTAGTAAGATTTCTTAACATAAAATTTTTACACTCATTTTGAACTATTTAACCCATTCCCTGTGCCTATCGTTGATCCAATTTTCTGTAAATGGTCTACTCTATTCACAAACTTATCTAGAAATATTTTTCTGAAATGGCGAAAAGCTATTAGAGTGTGCTGGGAGACCAACATGTAACAAGAGGCCCCACAGATCCCGAGATGCTCACCTGACAAAGTTGTTTAAAAGAGGGATTCAATTCAGCATCTACACCTAATTAGCACTCCAGGAGAATGAAATTATGTAACTATTCATAACAGTGATTTTGTATGGTAGATTACTAGATTTGAAGATGAAGACTTTAAAGATTGTCATATTGCACTAAGTTAAAATTTGGGCTCCCATAGTCAAAACAAGGGAGCCCAAATATAAGCCCGATGTCTTGATTTGAACAAACTTAAATCTGACCACTCTCAGGATACTGAATACGATATAACAATAGCACTGCCCCACATACCCAGATTCCAACAGGGAATTCATTTATTGGTATTCAAGGTTACTTTCGGCATCTTTGGCTACATTATGACTACAGCATAAGTATGAAGTCAAGTTTAGCCAATCGTTTATACCTTGCAGCCCACTGTTGAGGACTTCCACCTCAGAAGTTAGTTCCAGGTCCTACTCTGCCAGTAAGCAGTACTTGACAGTAAACAAGCAGTTCCACTTCCCAGGGGTACCCACCAGGAATTGCAATCTTAAAATTTGGGCTCCTGTATGGAGCCCAAGTATAAACCAAAAGGCTTTGTTTGAACAAACTTGAATCTAATCCCCAAGAATGTTGTATATCAAATATCAGATTCTGATTGGTAGTTCAGGAGAAATTTTTTTAAATTTTTGAAATATGCTGACTCAGCATCTTTTAATTCCCCTTACGATACCCTATGACACAACTGATTGCAATTTTTTTAACATTCAATTTTACTGGTCCTAAGGATGCTTCATACTTAATTACAATTCTCTGTTCTGGGCATTGGAGAAATACTGGAGTTCCCACAGGAATGCAGGAAATGTTTTTTGCATGAACCAAGTAATGATGACCCAATGATATCACTTACCAAATTTGGTTCAAATCAGCACATTGCTTTGGAAATAGAAACTTTGGGCGGGGCAAAAAATCTTGCCCTTCACATTACAATGTCAAATATTTCCATACGAACTTTGAACAAAATTTATTTTAAATATCAAAAAGGAAGCCCAGTACAAAATTTGAAGTCATTGTACCAATCAGTTCACAAGATTTTTCAAAATTTATTTATTTATTGGTGTTTAAGGTCACATACTTATGCACAAAGGCTCATCATGACCGTGACAGTTTTATGGGTGGAGGAAGCCGGAGAGAACCACCGAGCAGCTGGCAGCTCCCCAACATCGTAACTCCGCACTGCAGCACAGGCAGGGATAGATTGGTTAAAGACATGCGCACCACCGACGTGCAGTACGCCTTAGTACACAGCATCATCTTACCCCTATGTGAACAATCGGGGCTAAGTGCCTTGCCCAAGGACACAACGTGGGAGTCCCCAGGGCAATATTAAACTGGTAAATGGGCTGGTGTGTGTGCTAGAGGGCTGGCTAGAAATTTTTGTGTGACATTCTTATCCAGGAATGGGACCAAATTTGTCTGGATCAGGTTTGTACTCTCAGTCGAAATATGAGGCAAAGATGTCTGGCACATTCACAAATCAGAGATGACAGCACAGACCTTCTCGGATGAAATGATCTGAAACAATCATTCATTTGTCAATAAATTAATGAACTTTTACAATGTATATTGCTGTTTACTATTGTTTCAGTTTTTTTTTCATTTACACCGAAATGTTTAGGTTTGTCCCAAACTTTGTGTACTATATAAGAGACTTTCATAGCAAATTCATAAAATACGGCAGCAGTTTGGTCGTCGAAGTTGTGAATTCCATGTTAACAGTTGATGGACGTATGACAAAATGTGGGTATGGTCGATTTACGGCACGGTTGATTTGCACCACAGACGATTTGCACCATACCATGGTCGATTTGCATTACCGTCTTGGTCAATTTGCACCATTTTTACGGTCGATTTGGATCACTGGACAGTCGGTTTGCACTGTTGAGAAACTCAGTATATGTCTGTTCTGAAGCCAGCTTCTTAAGAGTTACGGAGACATGTCTCCTCAGAAAATCGCTTCGGAACAGACTAGAGTTACTGACCCACGTGATACTTTTTATTCATGTGATTCGGGAGTTGCATAGGTTCCGGGACGTTTTGTATGGGACGATTCTGCCCAAAAAGTAATTTGGGGGGGATAAATGATCATCCATGAATGATTATTTTAAAAATGAAGTATCGCAAAAATCGACAATATGGGAGCGTCAATCAAGTGGGAAAATATCACAAAGTGTGAAAAAATAATTCAGATCCAACACATCTTGACAATTGAAACACCAAATTATCCATTCATACTGAATGTCTGATATATCGGCCGTTCACTCTATGTTTACCACAGGTGTTCAACATGTGCCAATGATTCAGTATTAAAAGAGGGACGTTATGGTAAAATACAGAATTTGTCAAAAAACCTCCAAATACACCATTTTCATGATCTTTGGCACAAGTCGAACATGGGGGTTGTGGAACCTATGTTCAAACTTGGCCTGTATTACTAGCTGGAAAATGCACATATCAACTTTGGTTGAAAGCAAACAATCCAAACTGGAGTTATCGGTCGGAAACCAATTGTTTACAGACAGATGGGTGGACCAACGGACAGACCGATGGATGGACGGACGAAAGTCAACAGTAAACAGTCAGGCTAAAAATGCATTTTGAATATTGCTTAAATGGCCCTGGGTGAGGAGGTGGTGGTGGTGGTGGGGAGGGTGAGTTATGGGAGTCTATTTTTTTTCCGCATGTGGTCAGTCTAAATCCTTCAGAATGCATTTTGAGCAAAGAGAAAAAAAAATGCCTAACTGGCACTGGGGAGGGGGGAGGGGGGTTGTCTGGGTTTTTAACCATAAACATTGAGAAATACTGTAAAAATGCATTTTTGACAAAAGAAAAAAAAAAAGTGTTGAATTGCCTCCCCCCCCCCCCCTCCCAGGGGGTTTCATGATTTTAAAAAACAGTTAAGCAGGTAGTGACTGTAAATAGTTCAAAATACATATTGGAGGAAAGAAAAAAAAATGCCTAATTGGCAGGGGGCTGGGCAGGGCAGGGCAGGGCAGGGCAATAACCTCAACAATTTTCATTAGATAATTGTGGTCATCAAACTTGACTTGGAGACATGTACTGAAAAGAATTGAAATCCGTTAACTTTTGTTTAAGTTATGGCATAAAGAAAATTCGAACAGAGAGACGGACTGATGGACTGACAGATAGATGGATGGAGCAAGCTCTGTGCTATATCCCTCCCTTGTGGGAGGGGATAAAAAGTAACAAAGTATGTGGTAGAAGCCTAATTTGAAATTTGGAGAAACTAAGTTCGAAAAGCCTTGTAAATAGGGTTAAATTAATGCCAATATTATTTGAAACCACTGTGTACAGCTTCAGTAGACCTTGTCCGAAATGAAAAAAAGAAATGACGTTGTAACAGAGTGTTTGGAACTTTAATCCGAAACTTTAAGCTGGGAATACAAAGTAAAATTGATTGGCAAAAAAGAGTTAAATATTTCCTAAAACCGATAAAAGAAATCATTGGTGTAAATGGAATCATTAATGTTGTATTGACCATGCAAGAATTAGAGTAAGAAAGTATGTGGCAAAGTGTAATTTCAAATACAAAGAAAATTTCAAATACAAAGAAAGTAAGTCTGGAAACATGTTTAAAAGGGGTTAAAATCATGCCGATATTAATGAAAATCATTGTAGAAATGTTCAGTAGATAGTAGACATTGTCACAAATAAGAAAGTGACATTCCACTAAAGTGTTTGAAGAATTAAAGGTGTAATTTTAAAACACCACCCCCCCCACCCCAAAAAAAAACCAAAAACAAAACTTCAACCAAAAACTTTAACCTGGCAGTTGTAAGTTAAATTGCCTTACAAAAAATGGTTAAATATTTCCAAAAATGACATCAAACATAAACATTAAAAAAAAAACATAATGAGAATGATACATTCAATAGTAATATTAATTTGAAAGAAAAACTCCCGAAAAACTTGAAGGTTGAATAAAAAACTTTAAACACAAGCTTTAACCAAAACTCCAAATGTTGACTAAATAGGAAAAAAAACAAACACTTGAACCTTCAGTAAAAAACTTTAACCACAAACTTTAACCAAAACTCTAAATGTTAACAGACTGACGGACAAAAGTCATGACTAAAGCCCTCACTGTAAACAGTCGGGTTAATAATATTATGGTTACATGATAATTACAATATGCATAATACTTCAATTCTGATTTTAGTTGTCTGAAACTTGCCGCATGGTTTCCTGTTGTTCTTATATCAAGAAATTAATATTGCTTTACAAACATAATAGTAATAGATAATTACCCTCCATATTATTATTCGTTCGGATGGCAAAAAATCATTATACGGGACATTAATGGAAGAGGTGTTCCACACCCAAAAAATCTCATGTAGAAATCTATATTAAATCTTCTAAGTTGAAGAGGGAAAATCACCGCAGATGGAAAATTTGTAAATATGTGCATGTTCACTCATTAGTGGCCATGTTTGAGAAGTTTCAACAAAATCAGTTTAATAATGTAAGAGAATCTCATTTGAAGATCCATAATAAATCTTAGTTCTGGTTAAAATTGTTGCAGATGAAAAATTTTACACTATGTGCATAATCACTTGCTAGTCATGATGTTTGAGACGTTTGATTTATTGGTATTTATTTACTGGTGTTTAAGGTCCAACACTTCTGCACAATGGTTAATCGTGACAACAACATGGAGATAAAGTCAAGCTCGGTCAATTGTTTATACCCATGTTGCCTGTTTTAGAGGATGGAAGACTTCCACCCCAAGCACCACCCCAAGCATTGGTGACTGGGTCCTATTTTACCAGTAAAACTGTGCTTGTTTACCAGAGAGAAAGCACTGTTTCACTTCCAGGGGTTTCCCATGAAGAGAGACGTTTAATCGATATTGGTTAAAAATGTATATGTTGTTTTGCATGCACAAAATCTCAAATACAAATCAAAGCTAAAGGGGAGATAAACTGGTAAAAATCATCACAGATGGAAAAATTGGAAATATGCGCATGTTCACTCATTAGTCACCAGGTTTAAGTTTCATCGAAAATTGGTTCAATCATGTAGGAGTTGCTCACACAAGAATCTCATTTGAAAATCCATAATAAATCTACGTTCAGGGGAGATAACTGGTTAAATCTTAGAATATGTGGTATAGAATGTAGTCACTTGCTAGTCATGTTTGAGATGTTTGATCAAAATTGGTTAAAAAATTTAGGAGTAGTTGCAAGCACAAGAATGCTCAGACAGATGGATGGACAGACAGATGGACAAACTACGTATGGCCAGACGGGTGTACAGGGCATCAATAATATAATCCCCACTTTGAAGAAGCTCAGAAGGAGGATATAATAACAAGAGGCTCCAAGGGGGCCTGAGAACGCTCACCTGACATGGTAGCCTAAATATCAACCCAGAGAATTGATTTCAACAAGTTGCATCTGCTCCTCCTAAGAAAAGCTTATACCAAATATCCAAAGATTCTGACCAGTGGATCTAAAAAAAAAAGAAGATTTTTAAAGAATATTCCTCATATTGAACTAAGTTATAATTCAGGCTCCCACAGGGAGCCCATATATGAACTCAGGGACTTGGCTTTAACAAACTTGAATCTCACCCCCCTAAGGATGCTGCACACCAAATATCAAAACATTCTGACTGCTGGATCTGAAGAAGATTTTTTAAAGAAAATTCCTCATTTTGAACTAAGTTACAATTCAAGCTCCCACAGTGAGCCCAAATATGGACCTAGGGACATGACTTGAACAAACTTGAATCTCACCCCCTAAGGATGCTGCATACCAAATATCAAAACATTCTGAAGAACATTTTAAAGAAAATTCCTCATTTTGAACTAAGTTATAATTCAGGCTACCACAGTGAGCCCAAATATGAACCCAGGGACTTGGCTTGAACAAACATGAATCTCACCCCCCTAAGCATGGTGCATACCCAATATCAAAAGATTCTGCCTGCTGGATCTTGAGAAGAAGATTTTCAAAGAAATTTGCCTGAAATGCACTAAGTTCAAATTTGGGCTCCTATACTGAGCCCAAATATAAACCCAGGGGGCCGATTTGAACAAACTTGAATCAGATCCACCCCACTATGTTGCATACCAAATATCAAAAGATTCTGACTGCTGGATCTGGAGAAGAAGATTTTTTAAGAAATTTGCCTGAAATGCACTAAGTTCGAATTCGGGCTTCTATAGTGAGCCCAAATATGAATCCAGGGGGCTGATTTGAACAATCTTGAATCAGATCCACCCCACAATGTTGCATACCAAATATGAAAAGATTCTGCCTGCTGGATCTGGAGAAGAAGATTTTTGAAGAAATTTGCCTGAAATGCACTAAGTTCGAATTTGAGCTTC
Organism: Pictodentalium vernedei; assembly: GCA_031216915.1. Taxonomy (NCBI): domain Eukaryota; kingdom Metazoa; phylum Mollusca; class Scaphopoda; order Dentaliida; family Dentaliidae; genus Pictodentalium; species Pictodentalium vernedei. The sequence continues at coordinate 205,719,078 of CM062292.1, forward strand.
TATAGTGAGCCCAAATATGAATCTAGGGAGCCGATTTGAACAAACTTGAATCAGATCCACCCCACAATGTTGCATACCAAATATGAAAAGATTCTGCCAGCTGGATCTGGAGAAGATTTTTGAAGAAATTTGCCTGAAATGCACTAAGTTCGAATTCGAGCTTCTATAGTGAGCCCAAATATGAATCCAGGGAGCTGATTTGAACAAACGTGAATCAGATCAACCCCGCAATGTTGCATACCAAATATCAAAAGATTCTGCCTGCTGGATCTGGAGAAGAAGATTTTTTAAGAAATTTGCCTGAAATGCACTAAGTTCGAAATCAGGCTCCTATACTGAGCCCAAATATGAACCCAGGGGGCCGATTTGAACAAACTTGAATCAGATCCACCCTACAATGTTGCATATCAAATATCAAAGGATTCTGCCTGCTGGATCTGGAGAAGAAGATTTTTTAATGTTTTTTCCATTGCTTAGTGTTAAAAAGTGCTGACTCAGCACTTTTTCAAAGTCCTGAAAAAAGTACCTTGTGATTAAAACGTTAGAGTTTTCTTTAACCATTCTATTCTATTGGATAAAAGTAAGCTTTATACAAAATTAAAATTCTCTGTGCCGTGTAGTTTTGGAGATATGGCAGTTTTAAGGTTTTTCCTATTTTTATCTCCCGTGGTTCCCACGGGGCAATGAGAATTTTTTTGATGGCATCAATCAACTACTTATGACCCATTATCATCTCATATCAAATTTGGTTCAAATCGATCTCACGGTTCAGAAAATATAAATTTTAAATGTTTGCCCCTCCCATAACGAAGGCAAATAATGCCCGACAAACTTCTCTTGAACAAACTTGATTCTAAACCTCAAAAGGACTCTGTATACCACATATCAAGTCTCTGCTACTGGTGGTTCATTAGGGGAAGATTTTCAAAAAATTTGGCCATTTTTTCCCCACACCTCTGCTCAATATGAGCCAAAAGCTAATTTGGATAAAAATCAAAATACCCCTATATAACCACTACTTAAATGAAATTTAATTAAAATGTGGCCAGTGGTTTAGGAGAAAGAGGCTCAAACACCACCTTCACGAAGGACGACGGACAAAGAGTGATAAGAAAAGCTCACCCTGACTTAATAAACTTTGATATTGTCTGCGTTGGGTAAAGTGTTAAAGGTGAGGACCCCATATGAAGCCCCTGATAAAACTGATTAGGATTTTATTGATCATTCTGATTATAGTCTGCCAAAGGGTCCTCCATACAAGTTATCAGTTACTTCTGCAGCACAGATTTTTAGAAAAAAACATTCATTTGAATTTTGGTTCTAATTTAAGCCTGTGAGAGTTACAAAAAGGATTTGGCTAATTTTGTGGGCATAAATCAATCATGTGCTACCTACCTATACAAACTGTCAGGCCACTAGTCCAATTCTGTAAGAAATTCAACGTTTCTATGGCCTGGAGCCAGTTTAGCACTAAAATAGGTCATTGCCTATATTGTCTGGAATACTTCAGTTGGTCACTTCTCCAACCAACTGATATTTTCCAGATGATTGAATTTGGAAAAGTTCATAAAGATTGATTTTCTGTGAAACAAAGCTAGAAATGTTGCCCAATCAAGACTTGATTTCATTGACATTTTGATGACATTACAATCAGAAATGAAGACTCACTAGAGCCATAGTTTTATGATTATGTCGGGTAGTTCCACAAATTATGTCAATATCAAGATGCTTTCAAGGGGGATTAAATACTTATAAATGGAATATCTATAACTGGTGGTGGGAAAGAATACTTGTATATCTTTGTAAGTAAAGACACAACACATTACATGAACGATAGCCTGCAGGCAAATTTCCACAAAAAGTGGCTAAACAAATAACAGCATCAAATTCCAAACCGAATTAGTGGTCTGAGACATTGCTACCTATATTGAGTTTCAATTTTAATTCACATTGGCCCAGAGGGTTCTTAAATCTTAAAATTTTGGGCTGTGTCAAAAATCTAGCTCCTCTCACAACCACTGCAAATATTGCTCATCAAACTCCTCTTGAATAAACTTTAGTGTGCATCTCAAAAGGGAGCTGAATACCAAATATCAACTAATTCCTTCATTCTGTTCATGAGATGCTTTTTAAAATACTTTGGTGCATTTTCCCCAACTCCCTCCCTCAAAATGTGATGTCATAACAAACAACTGCTCAAATTTAACAGAAATTGGTTCAGAGGTTTGGGAAAAGAAACTACAAACACCATTTTCATGGACAGAGGACTCACAAAATGCAGTACGGTGGAACCCTGTTAATTGCATAGTCACTTTGCCAATGAAAACTATTCAATTAACAGGAGTATCCAATTAACAGGGATTGTGTCACTTTCCTGTATTCTAGAGATAAAATTAGCATTTATTCTATTATATCTTGTTTGACAGAGCTCCATGAGCTCTGTCAAACAAGATATAATAGATTAAATGCCTGTACTGGATGTACCGAGGCCAACTAGGCCTATAAACAAAGGAAAACTGGGGAGAGTCAGGGAAATTTTTCGACAGGTTACAAGATTTTTTATTTAATTAACAGGAGTTGACTCAAAAGCCTAATTTCAATTAACAGGTGAAATTTGTACTGGAGGTATGGTAAATGGTTTTGTGTTGGGAAATTATATTCAATTAACAGGGTTATTCAGTTAAGAGATATCCAATTAAGTGGGCTCCACTGTACCAATAGCTCATCCCTAGTTTCACTCAACTGAGCAAAAAATTAAAATCCAATTTAATGCTTACAATGGTCAAAGACAAAACCATCAAATATTCAGTTTTGATCAGTTCATTCCATATGAATTGTGGACTCGATCCCACTTAACTGAATAAATATGTTGTGATGCTTTAAATGTTTATAGTGACGATCACAAAGTTATTTTGCTGTGAAGACTCCTTCAACCTCAGTGCTTCCAATATCTTAATTGGCAAAGTTCTATTAGATCTGTGCATTACTCCTTTTCTCACTTCAGTAGAATCCTCTTAATTGAATGTTCATTTTGCCAGTGAAAATTATTCAATTAACAGGAGTATACAATTAACAGGGATTTGGTCAGTTTCCTGTGTTCTGGTGGTAAACTGAGAATTTATTCTATTATATCTTGTTTGACTGAGCTCGTAGAGCTCTGTCAAACAAGATATAATAGAATAAATGCCTGTATTGGATGTAGTGAGGCCAAAAAGGTTGATAAATAAGGGGAATTTGGTGCGTGTCACAGCAGTTTTTTCTACATATTATAAAAATTTATATACAATTAACAGGAGTTTACTCTACAACCCATATGCAATTAACGGATCAAATTTGTACTGACAGTATGGTAAATGGTTTTGTGTTTGAAAATTATATTCATTTAACAGAGATGTACAATTAAGAGATATCCAATTAAGTGGGCTCCTCTGTACTGTGTGAGAATGTAACCAGATTCTAGTTAACTGAATGTTCCTGTTCACCATTTACCTAACATGGGTAGAAAACCTCTCTGAAAAAAAAAATGTCTCAACCCTTAAATGCCTATTCCCAACCTTTACCACTTTAGAACAGGTGCCCTTAACATGCCACCATGAGGAGGTCCTGTTGACAACAGACATATTAGGTAGGCAGTGGTTTCTAGTCAAGTCTTGACTTGAAGTCACTGCTAAGCCACTGGGCATATAGAAGCTGTGGGCTGGTGGGAATTTGGGACAGGTGTCTTCCATAACTAAAAGTTTTCACAACATAGCTAATATCGCCTCATCAAGCTCGTTTCAATGAGGGGGTTTGGAAGCAAATTTCAAATAACTAAAATTTTAATTATTTTTCTGAATAGTGCTAACTGTATATGGCTGTTAGCCTAGGTAATGGGTTAATTGCATATTTATTTATTTGTGTTTTAAGGTCACTTTCCACATCTTTGTGTCTCTCAAGATCGCAGCATAGGGATTTATTTATTTATTGGTGTTTAAGGTCACACACTTCTGCACAATGCTAATCGTGACCAGAACATGGAGATGAAGTGAAGGTCAGTCAATCGTTTATGCCCCATGTTGCCTATTTTAGAAGAAGACTTGCACCCAAAGCATTAGTGACTTGATCTTATTTTACAAGTTAAACGTTGCTTGTATACCACAATAAACCATCACTACTCCACAGGGATAATTACATATTCCCACTAACAATGCTGGTTAATTAGGTTCTACTGGATTGCATTACTCCATTTGATATTCAAATATATTATATATCATGTGACTTACCCTCCCTCAGATTTACCAAGACATACTACAATATTTCCAAACAAGAGCTCACATATCGCTGAAGCAATACAATGTCCCCTACCGGACTAATGAGCATTAATAATTATACAAATGTTATAACCTAGATGTGATCAGCATGAATCTTAAACATTATCTATACCTCATCATTCTAAAATCAAATACCAAAAATCAAATTATTAAGTGGAACCATTTCCAAAAGAAGTCCATAAAACTGATATTTTGGAACTTGATCTGTAAGTCATCGTTCTATAGTAGGTTACCAAAAATGAAATCATTCCGTTGAAGCGTTTCAAAAAAAAGTCAGGAAAACTGATATTTTGGCGCTTTTCCATATTTCCAAGGGCCATAACTCACACAAGAATAATGCAATCAGCATGAATGACAAACTTGATCTGTAAGTCATTGTTTTATAGTAGGTTACCAAAAATGAAATCATTCTGTTGAAGCGTTTCCAAAAAAAGTCTGGAAAACTGATATTTTGGCACATTTCCATATTTCCAAGGGCCATAACTCACACAAGAATAATGCAATCAGCATGAAACTTAAACTTGATCTGTACGTCATCGTTCTATAGTAAGTTACCTAAAATGAAATCATTCGGTTGAAGCATTTCCAAAAAAAAAAAGTCAGGAAAATTAAAGTGTGACTGACAGACTGAGAGACTGATGGATGGACAGAGTGAAAACTTACAGTCTCCTTCGGCGTTGCCGGTAGGGGACTAATAATCATGTACTATTCCTGTGCACTACACACTTTCTAAAAATAACCTGGAATATTCTAGGATGTTCGACTGATGGAACACAACTTGCTCTTTGAGATTTTTCTGGAATTCTCATCCATTATTTCAATGTTCAAGAATGAAAATGGTTGCTTTGGGCAAGCACCTTGACATAGGCAGGGTAGTTAGGATTGGAATCCTGATGGTTAGCTCGGTAGCAAGGTTCTCCCAAAGTTTGTTTGATATAATATAATAATTATTGCACAGTATGTCAGTGGCTGTGCCAAAAAATTATAAATTCATAGTAATTTGTATATTTTTTATACTTACCAATGGCCCAGACTAGCTTGTGCTAACTCAAAAATAATCCAGGGCCAAACACAAATTTTGCCCCCCAATTCCCCAAATTTGCATGCAAAACCGAAAATTTTATGTCTTATCTGGTCCTCCATACATTTGAGAACTGCGCATACGCAGTATCCAGGAAGACACCGAAATTGGGGCCAACCATCATTCTTTCTAAAATTGCCTGCTAAATGTTGTAAACAGTGGGGAGGTATGAGTGCCCACTCATGGGAGGGCCATCCCCATCTGGGGATAAATTATACAAATTACTATAAAAAACATACAAATTACTATGAATTTATAATATTTTTATACAACAACCAATGGCCCAGACTAACTGAATTGTAAACAGGCTGGAGGCCCATGACATAGAGGAAAATCCAGTCACTCAATCACTTCATAAAGGATATCTGGAGAATAGGAGAGAAAGGAATTATATATGTCTTTCTCATTTGCAAGAAACGAGAAAGACATAACACCAACAATGTAATTGAGCATTACATAATATATAATTCTCCATTTAATGCCAACATAACCTGTTATGCTAATTTGGTGAAGGGAAGCCAAAATATAAAGACAGTCCAGAGAATGAGACTCTTTATACTCATTTAAAAGTGTAAGAGGATTGTATATTAACGCCATTATTAATTACAAGAGGGAAGCACAAAATATGAGTATACATGTGTACTTGTCAGGGTTTTTTTTATATTCTTGTACATTTGACGAATAAAGTCCCATAACTCTGGAATGACATATCAGACAGTGACACAAATAGAAAGGAAGATTCCTTCCATCAACATATACTTGCTACCAAAACATCATGAAAATTGCTCAAAGAATTTTCAAGTTATTGTCCGACTTGTGGAAAATTGCCTATATTTTGATGAATAAAGTCCCATAACTCTGGAATGACAAATCGGACAGTGACAGAAATCGAAAGGGAGCTTCCTTCCATCAACATATACTTTCCACCAAAAAATCACAAAAAATTGCTTGAAGCATTTTCGAGTTATTGTACGATGTGGGGACGGACAAACAGTCGGACAAAGGTATACCATAATACGACACGTTTTTTTTCAAAACGGGCGTATAAAAACCACCCCCCTTCCCCTTGTTCTGAGGTACATGACCACAGAACGAAGAGGGCAGCGGAACAGCGTCACTGCTGGAATGGGTTGCCTAAATAACTATAGATGTAATCATTTAGTGGACGACACTCTGAGCAATGGATAGAGGACCTAAACATCTAAGGGCACTGAAGATGGACTCTAAATTTCTAAGGTAAAACTTGGTAAATGTAGAAGGCTGTGTCCAGTACGCAGCTTTCATGAGATCAGTAATGGCTATACTGTTAGAATAAGCCCACGAAGTGGACAGCATTTTAACTTCATGCGCTGATATCTTATTTACAGAACACTGATCTGAAGAAAGACTTCATAGGTAATGTGTATTGCCAACTGAATCCATATAGCAATAGAATGAACAGAAATATCTTTTCTGTTAGGAATTAGTGAAAGAAAGAAGCATTTTCTTATAAAATCTGATCGGCGTTTATATGTGCGCATAGCCCTGACTGGACACAGCAGAGGTCTACGGTTGTCCGTAGATGGCAGAGCCTTTATGGTAATAGGCTCAGGCCATTTATCTGGAGGCTGGTTCTTAGCCACTTCTGTAGTTAAAGTAATGGTATTACCAACACTACGGAAGTGAGATTCCTCAATAGATAAAGCATGGAGTTCACTAACTCTTCTAGCAGATGCAAAGGCTAAGAGAAATGTTGTTTTATAGGTCAAGAATTTGAGCTCTACAACATCCAATGGCTCAAACGGAGCTTCCTTAAGCTTCAACAAAACCCAAGCCAAATTCCACTTAGGAATTAATCTGAGGGTTCTAGGTCTATTTATAGAGAAATTTCTAACCAGTTTGGATAATGAAGCATTAGATCCAATTGCCAAGTTATCATGATGAGCGTAAGTGTCTGATAACATAGACCTATAGCCTTTAATAGTGATGGGCTACAGTTTGAGAACGTCAAACAGGTAGACCAGAAAGTTGGCAATATCTGGTATGGATGGATCATAGATGTCTATCGACTGATCCTTACACCAACGGAAGAAAACCTTCCACTTTGCTGCATAATTCAACGAAGAGGAGGACCTCCTGCAGTTAGAAATTGCATCCACTGCTGGTCCTGTAAATTGCTTGCCGTGCAAGAAGGACCACACAACAGAAATATGTGAAGGTTGAGACCTTCCGGGTTGTGATGCAGTGCACGTGACTTCCCCTGATAAAGAAGGTCCTCTTGGGGAGGCAGCTTCCGGGGAACATCCCATAACAGACACCTGAGAAGATTTATCCACGGTTTCTGTGATGTCAGAGATGCTACTGTTTGATCTTTAACAGAATCTGCTGAATCAACGGAGTTGGAGGATACGCATATCCTATCATTCCATCCCATGAGATTGACAAAGCGTCTGCTGAGTAAGCTCGATGGTCTGGACATGGCGACATGTACGTCTGCAACTGATTGTTCAGGTGTGTCGCGAACAAATCTATCATGGGTCAGTCCCACTGGTAGCAAATCTGTCTGAATACCCGCTTGTTGAAAGTCCACTCTGATGGCAACAGGAGACCTTTCCGAGAGAGCGAGTCTGCTCAGATGACCCGGTATATGACGGACCGATAGTTGAACATGAAGATTCACAACATACAAATTTTTTCCATTACTTCGCATAACGGAATTGAATGAGTCCTCCCTGGTTCCTGATATACACTACTACTGTCGAGTTGTCCGACAATATCTGAACATGAGCATCCGCTATAATGTGAATCCAATGTTGTAGTGCAAGCCATATTGACATCATCTCATTGATGTTTATGTGTTTCTGTAGGAACCGAGGGTCCCAAAGACCCTGACACTTTGAGTCTGTCGGGCTCAGGGTCGCGCTCCAACCTGCTTGACTCACATCCGTCATAATCGTAAAAGCCAGATCCGGCAGCTGCAGTACTAGTGGAACTTTCTGAGTTAACAACTGAATATCTGCCCAAATCTGGACCCTTTGTTTTACCAGGTCCATTAAAACAATACTGGTCTCGAGCGAATGCGTCTTCACACTCCAGTTCTGAGTAAAGAATATCTGGAGGGGACGTGTGCGCATGCGACCCACCAGAATAAGATCTGCAGCCGCTCTGCACAACCCCATCAGTCGCATGAATTCCCTCGCTGTTAATGCATCTGAGTGTAGACAAAAGCGAGCATAACAAATGACTAATTTCGCTCTGGGTAACAGCAGATGAACCAGATTGTTGTGAGTCTCGAAGCTCATCCCCAAGTGAATGAACAACTTGGACGGAGCTAGATCTGACTTCTTCTCATTTACGATGAAGCTGAGACGTCGGAGCAAAAGAAGCAGACTCTGAACATTGTTCTGAAGAATAGTTTTGTTGCCATATCTCTGAAGAATGTCGTCCAAGTAAGCCAACATTACCGCATACGAATGAGCTTGGAAGTGAGACATCACCGAGTTCATTATTCGAGTGAAAGCCCAGGGCACCAGGTTCAGATCGAAGCACATCGCTCGGAACTGATACACTGTCCCTTGCACAGCGAACCGCAGGTACTCCTGTATGCTGGATGTACCAGGACATGAAAGTACGCATCCTTTAGATCTATGCTTGCCGCATAGTCGTTCACTTGAATGCTCGCCCTTACTGACCGAATGGTCTCCATATAGAACTTTGGAGCTACGATAAGCTTGTTTATCCAGCTCAAGTCTATTACCGGTCGGAACGAGCCGTCTGGGTTCGGTATGAGGAACAGGTGACTGTAAAATCCTAGAGAATTTTGATTCTCGACGACCTCTATTGCTTTCTTTAACAAGAGAGCCTGTACCTCCGCTAGGAGAGACTCTCTTTTGCAAGGATTTGATGGAAGATTTGTCCACCACGGACACCTTGTTAGTGGTGGTTTCGCTCAGAATGATAGCCATAGGCCGTCCGGGACTACACTTTTCACCCACTGGTCTTCCGTAATTGTTATCCAGTTTGTTGCGAATCTTGATAACCTTCCACCAACTGGCAAGCAATAGAGGTCCTGACCATCACCTGCAGGACCTGCAAGACTTACGGGAGGAGAAACCACATCCCCCTCGCTAAGAGCCTCGACCCGTCGGCTTAGGGGCGTCTGACCGGTAGTCTCGATCAGACCTACACCCCTTTCCCGATGACTGGACCGACCCAGCACTGTCCGACCGCTCAGGTTCTGAGCCTGCCATAGGCTGCTCTTGCACTTGCTGGGATGTTGCGATGAGCTGCGCAATCTGCGACAGTATGTCCATAATGGAGGCCTGATGAGCAGCCGCCTGCTGCTCCTGGGACGGTGTGTCCGAGATGGCTCTTTTTTCCTGATGTCCCGATAAACGAGGCCTCGTCTCCTTAGCTATCAGATGGTCCAACTTCGCAGATGATGAGTGGTCTCTTCTTGGCGATGCAGGCTGGATATCCGAAGTCATGTAGCTAAGGTGCGGTCATGTATCCTTTTCAGATGACGTTGTAGAAGCCGTAACTGCAGCCGAGGCTGGCTGCGAATTATATGGAGCATCCCAGATGGAAGGTGCGGACATATGCTCAGACTCACGCAAGTTTCTAATCACAACATCTGGCCTCGGATGCTGCTGGGAAAGAGAGGGACCTCTCTCGCTCGCAGTCCTATCAGACCTCGCCAAACTTCCCACGGTACTTGCCAGCTTTTTCCCCTGTTCCGTCGTCGCTGGGTGAGCATTTTTATGTTTTACGCTGCTTGCTCTACCCAATCCACTCCTATTGACCACAATGGACACACCCGGCGTCACGGTACCCATGGACGGAGTAACCGCTTCACCGGTTGAGCTAGCTGGCGACAAGGGATCAAATCCACCGGCTAGTGGCTTTATCCTCTGCCTAATATTCATGAGCACCTTGGCAGCTAGCTCTGTTTGCTCATCTGAGCGTCGACGGTAGCACATTATCTCTAGGCATCACATAAACATCACCATGTTCTTGTTCCTCTGAAAAAGAAACTGAGAAACTTGATAGGCTTTGAGGCAAGAGGACCGGAATTGGCCTCTCGCCGCTAACAACGTACTGTGACACCCGTCTCCAACGTTTGTCATCCCATCCGACACAGGTTGGACAAGTATTAGTGGGAGTACATCGACTACAAGCAAGGCAACAAGCATGTAAATCCGAGGAAGACTTCCTCGCCTTGCATTTTGAGCAATAAGCTTTCATAATGAATCAAAACAAAGTCAACAGTACTCCCACCAACTCCACAATAAATATATGAAAAAGATATATTAAATACATTCAAAATATAAATCAAAAAATTAATTTCAAAAAGATATTTTTTAGAAAACTTTTGACATGAGTCCAAGTTCCCAAAGGGAACAAGACGAGCCCAAAGGTATCCCGATAGAGCCTAAGTGTGGACAAAATTCAAAAAATAATTTGCTACACTACCAGAATATTATAAATGTATCTTACAACAATCCTACCATGAAATAAATAGGAAACTACATATATTTATACAACATTGCCAATGCAAACAATGTCAGAAGAAAAACTGGAAAAAAGACCCCAGGCACTGAAAAAAGAGGCCCGAAGTCAGTAACAGAATATGAACTATCCGATGTAAGGCAAGATCTTCAGAAGAAAAAACAATACATCGGATGTAAGATGCATGACCCAAAATGCCTAAACACACCTAGGGTGAGGACGTAACCATGGGGATATACAGAATAAACATTCTGTATAACACGTCAAACTGCCAAGAAATTTATAAAAAATGTACATAAAATAAGCCAAAATGCTTGGGAGTTTAACTGGGGGTGCTTCAAGGAAGGATAGGGAAGGAACACTTAACAAACAGTGGAAAAATCATTAGCAAGAATGATGACGTCAGGCCCATGTCCCAAAATTGGGAAACATGAAATAATTTAGATAAAAATTATAAAGTTACAGCTCTGAACATTTCCAACCACCGTTGTTCCCTTCCATCATCCAGTTATGTCCTTGGATCCACCAATTCTACCACTGATTTGTGTCTGGCATCATTAAACCTGAGATTTAAAAGCACATATGTCAGTTTGTTGTTACTGACTGGAGGGCCAAACAAAGAATGATGGTTGCGCCAATTTTGGTGACTTCCTGGATACTGGGCATAACCAGTTCGCAAAAGTATGGAGGACCAGATAGGAGATAAAATTTTCGGTTTTGCATGCAAATTTTGGGAATTGGGGGGCAAAATTTGTGTTTGGCCCTGGATTATTTTTGAGTTAGCACCAGCTAGTCTGGGCCATTGGTTGTTGTATAAAAATATGGTCTTAAAGGAAGAATACTACGCTCTCCACCAGCAAGCCTGAAAGTAAGCAGACTGTCATCTGCAAAATGAGGTCCCCAGAGGGTGAATTTGGTGATGCTACCCTGCACAGCAGGGTAGCATCACAAAATTTACCCTCTGTGAACCTGTCTGAATCAAGGTCTCAAGCCAAAACAGAAAGATGTACCTTGAGGATAAATTGGCCCACTGTATGGGATAGCAACAGCAAATTCACCCTCTGGGGACCCCATTTTGCAAATGACAGGTTTCTCTTATTCAGGCTTGTCCACCAGCATGTGGACCATTCTTCCATGAGGACCACTATTTTGGACTAATCAACACCGAGCTGTACAATATTTATAATATAATTGAGGTCATTTTTAACAAAGTATAATGTAGCAATGTGCATCACTACTTGGATTGATGAATCATTTGTCTAATTTTTTTATTAAAATACGTACAAAGAAATGAATTGCATGCTGCTGGCAGATATTCCTGCCCACCACAGGGTTTCTCTTGTCACTGAAATAAGTATAAGTTGGGCATGTTTAATCGTATATGCCCCGTGCAACTTGAATGGATTTTTTCGCCAATGATTTCTTGCGTTACATTTATATACTACTCAAAGTTTGCTAAGCATCAAATATTTGACACGTCGTTGTGAAATTTGCTTGTAACATATTTGCGATATTTTTGGTGGATATGATTGAGGAATGTACTGAGATGGTCCCCAGTGTTTACATTAGCTCTCTTGACAGGCAGACTTTTCGTGACAGTGATGGAAAGCATGTACCCCTTGATTTTCATGATGTTTTCATGTACTGTCTACATGTACATGACATGTGTGGGGTATTCAATCTTCATTTCAACCCAAACCTTTGTGATTTAATGACTGAATATGGCAAATGCAAATGTAAGAAGACATTTATCTTAAGCAGAAATGTGGTGGGCTGTAGGGATGGTGGAGCAAGGGGCTACCCATTGTCAGGTTGGTGAAGCCCTTGATGTGCACCATACGGTGATCACCAGAGCCTAGGCAAGATTTCAGCAGTATGGCACACCAGTAAGATGCCATGGTGGTGGCAGAGACAGGGCAACATCTGCAGCTGAAGATCGGTTTTTTGACCATTCAGGCCCATAGGAACCGCTTTGCCACAGCAACCCAGCTTCGCAGTGACCTTCAGAATGCATCCGGGGTAAATGTTTCGACGCAGACTATCCGGGCATGAAGGTGGTCTCCGATCGAGAAGACCATGTATTCGCATTCTGCAGTCCCAGAACCACCACCAGGCACGATATGAATGGGCCATGGACCACGTTGGACGGACCAAAGAAGATTGGCGACCTGTCCTTTTTACAGATGAGTCAAGGTACTGCCTAGACCACACAGATAGGCATTCTAGGGTATGGAGAAGACCAGGAGAGTGATTCCATGCAGGCAACATTGCTGAGCATGACTGCTATGGTGGAGGGTCAATCATGGCCTGTGGCGGCATCAGCCGAGATGGACGTACAGAGCTCTGTGTCCTTGACCATGGTACATTGACTGCACAGCGGTATATTGATGGGATCCTGGATGTCCACATCAGATTGTATGTAGGTGCAGTGGGTGTGAGATTCATTCTGATGGACAATAATGCCCATCCTCATGTTGAGGGAGGGGACTGAGCGTATGGACTGGCTAGCAAGATCCCCTGACCTCAATCCAATCAAAGATGTCTGGAATGAGTTGCAAAGGACCACCAGGAACCTGATTGGGAGCATGAGAAGGCGTCGTCAAGCTGTAATTAACAGTAATGGGTCTCATACTTGATATTGAAGCCATACCAGTTCGCTCCGTCAACTTTTTGGCATATTGAAAAATTTCCTCTTTTACCAATAATATCCATTTTCCATGGTTATCGTATTCAAAAGCTAAAAAATAATGTCAAACACAAATAAAGTCTTAATTTCTGTACTTAAATCATTAAAGATATAAGTAAATAAAAAATATATACACTTTTCATTACAATATTTCAACCAAAACGTAAAACGGGTAGTTGGATGTACTTGGTGCTTAGCAAACTTTGAGTAGTATATTACCTTTTCATCAAATCTAGTCATGGCTGCTTCATAGCAGCCATGACTAGATCTGATGAAAAAAATCTAGAAAATACTCAGCAGGTTAAGAATTAAAGAACTGCTAGATCTATTATTTAATAAATATTATAATATTATAGGACAGAAAAAATCTGGTAATTTAATTGGCTAAAACATTCACCAGAAGTGTTCACGTACTCCAGTATTGCTGAGCTATTCTATTTTTATTGAAATCGGGTTTTTATTTCACCGCTCTGTCACTGTTGTCTATAAATAGCACAGGTAGGTTGATATAGTGATTTGAAACTCCTGTTTGCGATAAAAATAGAAATGGTATTTCGATCTTGCTCCTTCCTTTAATTTCCCTGTTCCAATGTTTAGGAACTATTCAAATATAACAATTAACTGCAACATGAACAAATAAGTCAATGCAAATTGCTTCTTTTATATATAGTTGCTGAAATTAAATTTATTTTGTTGCATATGAATAGGCGTTTTTTCTTAAAAAAATATGTAATAAAGCAAGGAATTTGCAAATAATTTTTTCTGTCATAATAATAAAATAATTGACTTCCCTTGAGGTTGATACAAGGAATTATCAACCCTTGAAAAGTAACATTTACCGAAGCCGTTGAATATTACTTTTCTTGAGTTGATAATTTCTTGTATCAACGTCAAGGAAAGTCAATAATTATATAATATCATAAAGTATGATACCTCTACTGATTTAATCCTTTAGGGTATGCCAAATGACAATTTATACTAAAGTAATCATGCAATACAGAAAAACAAAAAACAAAGACGTTTTGTATCAAATAATTTATTATGATAGTACATTCTGTAACTGTATGATAACAAGAATTGAGTGGATATTGATCAGAAAATTGTTTATATTTTGAGTAAGAGGGAACTTTCTACAGTAATATTTTAAAGTTCAGCATTATTCCATTGTTTGTTTCAAATGCCTATACCTGAAATCAAAATGTCTGTGCCATTCTGGTTATGAGTATAATATATTTCCACACTGTATTAAAATTTATTATTTATCCCCCAAAATTATTTATTATGAAAAAAAATTTCTGAATGCAAATAACAGAACTTGAAAGGCGATTTTTGTGGACAGCACTAGCTAGTTTTGGCCATTACATTGGGTAAAGAATAAAACAAATTATTCATGAGTCTAGAGTCTGAAATACAAGTGATAGATGAGTCCCTACTAGATACCATAACAATTTGGATATACTCTGTCATTGATAAAAAAATAAAACTGAGGCTACACAAAGTAGATCTTCTGTTTCTCAGGCAATTATTTGTAAAATTGCATGCGGGCGAGCGTTTTTTTATTTTATTTTTTATTTCAGTAATTACTTCTTTGCCATCAAAGTTCATGTTCTTGTTCAAGTTTTAGGCCTCATAATCTACAGAATAGCATGGGTGGTGGTGTATTTCATCCCTTGAGCGCAAGAAGGCTTTGCACGTGCAGTACGCCTTAGTACACGGTGTCAATGTGCCCCCATGTAGACAACCGGGGTTAAGTGCCTTGCCGAAGAACATAATGTGGGAGTCTGAGTTGATCGCTCAGTTGGTCACCCATCCAATGATTAACCAAGGTCGATGTTGCTTGACTTCGGTGATCTGACGAGAATCGGTTACCGCAATGCCACTGCACCCCCCTCCCCCCAAATATAGCCAGTAAAGTCTTGACTAGAAATCACTGCAAAGCCTTTAGACATAAAGGCTGTGACATTGAGATTTCTTGAAAACTATCCAGGCCTTAAATCTCACAGTACTGTGATCACAGGAGTGATCTTTTAGCCAATTTGATTGAAACAGAATTTTGATAAAGTCCCAACTCAGAAATGTGATTTTCTTCACAGAAACCAAACACAATGGTGACTAAATCAGAAGAAAGTTGAGATTCAAATTGAACGATAATTAAATTGTTTATTAATAATTTGGAAAAGACTTGCAATTTCAGTGGGGAGAAATTGGGTGGGGTTTAGCATTGATAGAAGACACAAATGCACCATCGAAGTGCAGTATGCCTTAGCAGACAGAGCCACGGTGCCCACATGGGCAATCAGGATTAAGTGCCTTGCCCAAGAACACAATACAGTTATCCCTGGTGGGGATCAAACCATGGACCTTTAGGTTTGAAGTCCAAGGCCGTAACCACTGAGCCACCGTGCTCCCATTGTTTTGTCGTTGAATTGGCAGCAATGTAATGATTCGCAAAAGAATATTTATTAGAAAAAAAATCTAAGACCGACTACTGACATTCTGCTCATCATGGAAATCGCTATTTTGTATCTATTTTCATACATTTTTACGGAGATAGTTTTCCCTGGTATCATCACTTAGATCGCGATTTTATTCCGACCCTATCAAAATTATATGACCACTGTTGTGATCACATTATTGTAGGTAAGAAAATACTCTATTATTACTTGAGAACAAACTAGAGGTACTGTGAGCAAACGCACAAAGTGATACCCCCCCCCCCCCCCCACCCCCCGCGCCTGAAATGTATAAGTTAGATTATCTCCCCTTGGAAATGTCAGAACGGAATTATATTGCTTCATGCACATCTTCATATGGAGTTCTTCCATTGTGTAAAGTTTCATGAAAATTCTTCAAATGGTTTATGAGGAGTTGCGCTTACAAGGATGGACAGACGGTATAAGTTAGATTATCTCCGCTTGGAAATGTCAGAACGGAATTATATTGCTTCATGCACATCTTCATATGGAGTTCTTCCATTGTGTAAAGTTTCATGAAAATTCTTCAAACGGTTTAGGAGGAGTTGCGCTTACAAGGATGGACAGACGGTATAAGTTAGATTATCTCCCCTTGGAAATGTCAGAACGGAATTATATTGCTTCATGCACATCTTCATATGAAGTTCTTCCATTGTGTAAAGTTTCATGAAAGTTGTTCAAATGGTTTAGGAGGAGTTGCGCTTAAAAGGATGGTCAGACGGACAGATTATCTCCCCTTGAAAATGTCAGAACGGAATTATATTGCTTCATGCACATTGCTATATGGAGTTCTTCCATTGTGTAAAGTTTCATGAAAATTCTTCAAACGGTTTAGGAGGAGTTGCGCTTACGATGGATGGACAGACGGACAGACGGACGGACAGGGTGATTCCTATATACCCCCCCCCCCCAAACTTTGTTTGTGGGGGGTATAATGAAGGTATGCAAGATTAATGTCCAATTCACAATTTGAATATGTTTACTGTGTGTGTTGCATATACTGAACTATGCTCTAACTCAGCGATTGCCAAAGCACATTTGGGTCTTCTAAAATATGTTTAACTTAGTGAAGAGTTTAACTTATTAACACTATTAACCCTCTGAACCCTCGTTTCCTGGAATGATATCGTCTTTGTGTATACTGGGCCAGTCCAATATCAATATACAGGGAAGATAAAATGATAACTGTAGTCTGCATCCATCTGGCTGTAGACTGCAGTTATTATTTTATCATCAATGCGCCATGTGTAGACATGTTATGATAAGACAAAAGTGAGACAAAATTATGCCTTGGACCGAAAAATTGGTCTTGCGAGTTCAAAGGGTTAAGACTTATAATGACTACAGGATAGTCAACATGCAATAGTGAGAAACAGATGAAAACAAATTTCTACAAAAGAACAAATGCATTCACAAAAATCAAATTTGAAATTTTACACAAGAGAGGTGATGAAACATTTCATGTCTTTTTTTCACTGCAAGAATTACCCAAAACATAAACAATGTACGAATGTCATCAATCTTCATCATCTGAATGAATCTTCACTTCTCATTAACCCTAAGGCCTGGACCAAATTTAACCCTTTAACAACACTTATAGCAGACGACACTTGAAAATACTTCTCAAATATCAAAACAATTTATATTTTTGCCTCAAAAACATAAATTATGACCCCTCATTTTACAAACTCAATGAGCTCATTCCAATGAGGGGTCATATTTTAAAATGCAAAAAATGGACAATAAAAAAATTGGAATGGCAATTATTGAGAAGAGTGCTGGCCAGTTATGGTCATTATGTTTGATAAAGGGTTAAATAATTAAAGCATCTTTATTTTCTTTGAACATGTACATCATCTTGTCATCTTCTAAGATCTAACGGATGAAGGCTTAGGTTGCATGTCAGGCTCTCCAGTTTATGGATGCCACGCACTGTAGACATCTGAGACAAGGAAAAAAAAAAACTTGTGTCTTCTTGGAAAATATTTTATATTTCTGCGATGGAAAAAATGCTAAAAACTGTGCAGGCAATTTGTGTTAAGATCTGTATGCAGTGATTCTATCTGATGAATGTGTATCCATTATTCATAGCCCCTGCAATAGAAGAAAAATGAAAAAGTTATTCCAAACAAAAGAAGCTCCATAAGCTCTGCTAAACAAGATATCTATTATATAAATGGGGAGTGTGTGATTCCATGATTCTGTGACTCAGTCCATCTACAAATTCAAGCTTCGATTATCTCCCCAGATATGCAATGCAACAAGAGATTTTCCACTGCATAGGCAGGGCTTGCCCACAAGTAATAGAATAAATGCTCAGTTCATCACTGGAATTTGTTCTAAATCAACAGGGAAGTTTTCAAGTTGACTAGTTCCAGTTCTAAAACATGCTCTGAGATCCCATGCATAAATCGTGCACTTGATTTTAAACCCAAATATAAGTAGCGAGCCCAAATATGAAAGCAGGGACTTGATTTGAACAAACTTGAATTTGTTGACCCCTCTAAGGATGCTGAATACCAAATATGACATGATTCTGACTGGTGGATCTGAAGAAAAAGATTTTTAAAGAATATAACTCATATCGCACTAAATTAAAATTTAGGCTCCAATTGAGAGTGCAAATATGAAGTCGGGGACTTCATTTGAAAATACGCGAATCTGACTGCCACCAGGATGCTGTATACCGTTTTTCAAAAGATTCTGAAAGGTGGATCTCAAAAAGAAGATTTTAAAAGACTTTTCCTTATATCGCATGAAGTTAAACTTAGGGCTCCCATAAAGAGCCCAAATATGAACCAAAGGATTTGAATTGAACAAACTTGAATCTGATCCCCATAAGGAGGGGGGGGGAGGGCAAGAGGGGCAATGCATGCCCCCTTTTGCCAGAAGTGCACAAGTGGAAAATACTTTACTTTCTGAGAACTTTAACTGAGAAACTCTTAACTTTTCATTTCTACTGTATTTTATAGCAATGGGGAGAGGATATCGGGTACAATGATGGAGGTCGATCAATAATCTTCAAACAAAGAAGCTACACAATCAGCAGAAAGAGTTCCTAAATTATACATCATAACTTGCTTACAACAAGGCACCATTTGCAATGCAAAAGCATTGCAAATGGCATCTTGTTGAACTCAAGGGACAATAAAAATATGTTAAAAGAGAGTCGCATTACAATTTATGACAAGTTGCAAACTCTTGGTCTTAACTTATACCCAAATTCGAGTCCACTTTTTGTGAGTCCCCTTTTTGATGTCCCTACCCACCCACCCTCTCCCTCCCTTGTCAGAAGTCCCTCTTGCCGTCGGATGCTTCTGGTGCCCTTGGTACACGGTAAAGCCTAAAATATACTGTTACACTAACTGAAGGTATCCACTAACAAGTTAAAACATTTCTATGTAATAATCTCATAACAATAACTCTTACTTGATTAACTTTGCAACCTCCCAGTTAGGTTCCACTGATCTGGAATCAGATATTTTCACACCATCTTTATTTATAATGGATATTTGAAACTGTAATAGAAAATTAGGGTTTAACAAACAAACAGCCTATCAATATATCAATGACTGAGAACAATATGTGCAAAGCTCCCTCAATGGTAAAAAATTTGATTTCAAGTTACAAAGCTGAAAACCAGCAGCAACAATACGTGTTCTCTCACTGGCTCAACAATCAAGTCAACATAGACTGGGCTGTCGGGTGTTCAAATATGCAAGACTTCACTAGAGTTGAAACGGTTAACCGATTAACCAATGATCAATGTACTGACTGATCAAAAAAGTAATTGATCGATTAACCATTACTTTTGAACTACTGTATTTTCTGGGTTAACAAAAGAACAAACTTGCTCCAAAACAGGCAAAAATTGTCACAATGACTCACATCAATTATATGAGACAGAGTAAAGCATGCAAGTTACGTGATGACATACTTGTTCACTTGCATGATCATTATACTGTATCAGTAGCTGGAACTGTTCATTCTTAAGTTAACCTTTACCCAATGCAGTAGCCAATGACACTTGCAAAAATAGATTCTTGAATTACTAAAAATTTTCAATTTTTGTCTCAAAAACATAGCTTATGATTCATCATTGGGACAAGCTCAACGAGCTCGTTCCAATGAGGGATCAGAAGCTTTGTTTTTGAGACAAAATTGAAAACATAATAAAATCTGAATGGATATTTTTGTATGTAGAGCTGGCCGATTTTGTTCTTTATGTTGGATAAAGGGTTAATGCTATAAATCATCAACGGTATGGCAATTATTCAGCTACCTATAAGGGCAAGTGATTAATTGGTTAACCAAGGTTTATTCATGTGATTAATCGATGAAGAAAACCCTTTAACCGTTTCAGCTCTAGACTTCACCTATTAACTATGGAAGTCTTCACCCATTCAACCAACAAATCTAGACAATTATAGCAGCAATACTTTCTTCTGTTCAAAGTTTCACCTTTTCTACTACTGGATTACAAGCATGTTTGTCATAAGCTATATTTTGAAGGCAAAAAGAAAATATAAGATCGTAATGACAATTTTTAAGAACAGCACTTTGACTTGCAAGCTCTTTGCTAAAATAGCAGAGAATTATTTAGTACCTCATATTACAGTCAAAGTAATGTAGATGCATTTTTGAGCATGCTCTGACAGTGCAGCCATGTGATCAATTGGGAATCCTTACAAGAGCTGAAATATTTGGGAAGAGCAGTAACTGCCCATCTAAAATTCCTTATAAAGCAGTGGATGTGCAAGTACGTTTCTGAAAAAAATGAAATGGGAACACAGCGAGTCACTTTTAACTAGCACAGGCCTGTGCTATTTTCTAGTCTTTCTACTACACCAGTGAGTTTGAGTTTTGCAGGTTAGCACTGTTGATGTTTGTTTATTAGGAGTTATTGACACTTTCAACCAGGCCTGAAAATAAGCAGTCTGACATTTGCAGAATGAGGTCCCCAGAGGGTGAATTTGATGATGCTATCCCATATAGTGGGCCAATTTATCCTCTGGGTACCTCTTTCTGTTTAGTTTTGAGACCCTGATTCAGATTGAGGTTCAAAGAGGGTAAATTTAGTGATGCTACCCTGCTGTGTAGGATGGCATCACAAAATTCACCCTCTGGGGACCTCATTTTGCAGAAGACAGTTTGCTTATTTTCTGGCTTGTTTTCAACAACCAGGGTGACATTGTTTTGGGGGTTTGTAGTGACTTCCAGCCAAGTCTTAGCTGCCTGTAGAGACAGCCAACGCTTGGCTAGAAACTACTGCCAAGTCATTAGACTATCATCAGCAGGGCACTTCTTCGTTTGTGTGTTGATGTACCGGTTCTGTAGATGAAGGACAACATCTCCGAAAAGATGGTATTCAAGAAAGGTGAGGAACGATCTATGGTACAGGGTTTCCCGATCATATAAAAATGACTGCTGAACTATAAGGGCGAGTGCTCTCTCGACCTTTTTCCAGGAGGTTATTGGTTGGCCTCGTGTGATTCTCAAAACTACAGGCCTCTATACTTCTATTGAAACAAAAATAGTAACCACAGAAGATGATCAAACATGCTAAACACTCGATCTCTAGTCAATCTGCTTTGCATAAGCCAGCATCGATTTGTTTTAATCACATATAAAGAGAACTATGACTGATTAATTACATAACAGGTACAGGAAACAATCCTTCTTAACTGAATATGTCTTCCTGATTCCGTGGGGAAAATAATTTTTCATTTGGAAAATTTAGGTATTCATTTCTTTATTTAACCCTTAGAAAAAGCAATTAACAAATTCTGGATAACAGAAGATCCCTGTGGGCTTGGACAAGATATAATATTCAAAGAAATATACCTTATTAAGAGATCTAGCATCCCTGTAAAATAGAATTTTCAAACATTTTTCTAATGCTTCAACAGCCTCCCCTTCAGTTAGATCTGGCTTTGTTTCCAGTATCTTCCTCAATATTGGCTGGAATGATAAATAAATTGTGAAAATGAAAAAATTTCATCACAAAAGCTATTTCACTTTATAGACTCTTAACTTGAAATTTGTAAAATTTGATGATGAGAGAGGGTTTTTGTGCAGAATGTGAATGACAAGGGAAGAGCTTGAGCAAGTGCAAGGATTCTATAATGGGGTGCCTTAGCCAGTTCTTTTTTTCTTCCTTTATCCTTTTTTGTGTGTGTGTGGGGGGGGGGGAGGAGGGGAGAGATATTTGAAAGATCATTGTGTTGTGTGGGGAGGAGGGAGCAATGACCAGAGGGTCTTTGTTAGGACTGCCCCCCCACCCCCCCACCCCCCCCACACACACACCATCGAGAAAATTTTTCAAAATTTGGTGCTCTTAGTATGAATCAGGGGCATTTGTAGCATGTGTAGCCTCTATATTGGAGACAATTTGAGACTCTATGTTGTTTAAAAGTTGAATTGGGCCAAAAAAAAATTTGCAGGGGGTGGGGGTGAAAGGGAAATTTTTAGAGGGGGAGGCTACACCACTGTGCCCGAGAAACAAGATTTTTTAATGGAATATTCAAGAAATGTTTTGCAAGTGTTGCCCTCTAGTCATGTTAGGTGAACTTTTAATAATGAATAATGATCAGAGATATCTCAAACTGCAGTCAACATCACACTCATTGAGAACAATACCAAATGCATGTTGTCTCTTGAGAGCAAAAAGGTTCTGACTGCAATGCTGAATTGTCAAGAGCCAATATCACAAAAAAGAAAATCTCTGATTTTGGGTTGATAACAAAATCACTTCAATCATGATGACAAAAATGATTATTTTCATGAGCCTTCATCATGTTATTTTGACTCAACTCAAAATGTAATTGCAGTATCCCCTATGCATCCCATGCTATACCAGAATAAAAGAAAGCCTTTTGTCAACATAATGGGAAATAACTTTTATGGCACCAGACAACATGGAAGATTGTTTTGAAATTAAGGTATATCCTAGCAACAGTTCTCAATTATGTTATCTTTGATGCCATGAAAGACTATCTAACCAGATAATGAACTTAAATCAATGCACTGTTTCCTTGCTTTGTACTATTTTAAAGTTATGTGGCCATCAGGTGCATTCTTTCCTTGTTGATGAAATGCTGTTGTGTCAGATACTATTGGACAGAAACCCTTTGTTAACTGTCAAAGTGTTAATTTACTTTTGATAACAGAATTTGTTTCAGTGCTTTGCTGTACTGAAATTTCATGTTCAGTATCAAGCCTGAAAATAAGCTGTGATCTTCAAAATGAGGTCCCCAGAGGTTGAATTTGGTGATGCTACCCTGCACAGCAGGGTAGCATCACAAAATTTACCCTCTGTGAACCTCAGTCTGAATCAAAGGTCTGAAGCCAAAACACAAAGCTGTACCTAGAGGATAAATTGGCACACACTATGGGATAGCATCAGCAAATTCACCCTCTGGGGACCTCATTTTGCAAATGATAGGTTGCTTATAATCAGGCTTGTTCAGTATACACATTTTTCAAGCAAATGCCTCTGTTTTCTGTATGGTATTCAGTATTTTCATAGAGCACAAAAATTGACTTAATATTATATGGGAGGTGGTGACTTCCTTCCATAGGGGGTGGCCTCTGCGGTCTTCCCCAGAAAATGTTTTTACAATTTGTCCTTCTCAGATTGCTGGGTAATTTGGATGGTTGGCACAATGATTCTGCATGCCCCCCTCCCCCTCCTCCCCAACACCCATGTCCAAGTCACATCTGCCAAAGGAAAAAACTGAAATCAAGTTTTATTTTTATCAAATACAAGAAGTCACATTTTGCTTTCATTTTAAAACACATGCCTCACATAAACAATGTTCTGTATGCACATCAAGGGAGGTAAAAAAAACAACTCAAAAAATGTATTCTTGCCTTTTATCATTTGAATAAAGTTAAAAAATTTATAGTAATTTATATATTTTTTATACTTACCAATGACCCAGACATAGCTGGTGCTAACTCTTAAAATATAGGGCCAAACACAAATTTTGCCCCCCAATCCCCAAAATTTGCATCTAAAACTAAAGAAAAACATGTCCTGAGAGGCCCTCCACACTTCGCCCCTACTGCGCATGCGCAGTGTCAAGGACGTTCCGAAATTGGCGCCATTAATCATTCTAATAACCAGTGCCTGGTAAGCGCTATGTACTCAGCGGGGAGGCAAGAGTTCCCAACTCCTGGGAGGGCCATCCCCGTCTGGGTCATTGGTAAGTATAAAAAATATATAAATTACTATAAATTTTTTAACATTTTTATACTGTACCAATGACCCAGACATAGCTGAATAGTAAAAAGGCTGGAGGGCCAAGGACATAGAGCAAAATGGAATACGCTCAATAAAATAAAATAGAGTCATCCCCTGTAGGGAAAAGAAGTAATAGGCCTTACATGCATCTTTCTTATTTATGATAAATTAGAAAGATACAACACCTTCCAAAAATTGAGCTTCATACATCCATGTACTCTATTAATATCCAATAATCCTTATACTAATAATTTTTAAAGTAAGCCAATAATAAAGTAAGTCTAGAGAATAGAGACTCTTATACTCCTAAAAGTGTGTGAGAATTGCATAATCATGTCCGTTGACATATGCAATATTCAAAGGCTATACTTTAAAAACTAAGACTTGAATGAATTTTATAAACTTAAACTTCTCACTAAACAACCATCCCAATAACAGCTCAGAATTACTAACTCCGGAGGAGGTATCCCCTTGTTTTCATAGTAAAAACAGGTGACCCAAGGGAACACCCTCCCCCCCCCCTTTTTCTTGCCCTGGGTCAAATAGCCCAGAGCGAAGAGGGCAGCCGAACGGAGACACTGCCGAAACAGACAGCCTACCTAGCTATAGTAGCAACTGTTAAGTGAATGACATTCTGAGCAGTAGATAATAGACCTAACAATAGAGGCCTCCAGAAATAGACTCGATATTTCTGAGATAAAATTCATGAATGGATGGCTGAGCGCAATGAGCAGCCTTCAAAAATCTATAATAGCAACACTATTAAAGTAAGCCCAAGAAGTAGAAGAACTCTTACTTCATGAGCCGAAATCTTAAGCACAACTGCTAAGCCAATGATATACCATAAGCAGTACGCTAGTTAATAGAATCCATTAACAATAAAATGGAGCGTAACGTCCTTCTACTAGACATCAAAGACAGAAGAAGCTTACGCCCTTGTAATAAACAGATATCTGTTTATAAATACATAAACTGTACCCGGAAAGAGTAAAGGCCTATGCCCATACGAAGACGGAAGGACCTTAAAATAATAGGTTCCGGATAATAGGAGCCTAACTCTTATGCAACAATCCAACCTAAATAGTAACGGAAGTATTGATTCCGAAACTATGAAAGTGAAAATCATCCATCGATAGTGCATGAAACTCACTGACTCTACAGTAAAAGAGAAACCAACAGAATTACTGTCTAAAAGGTCAGAATTTGAAAACTACTGTTTCCAGAGGCTCAAATGATTACTTAGCTAAATAAGAACCTGAAGTTAAAATCCATATAGGAATTTAATCTAAAGATTCTAAGTCTATTTATCAAAAAGTTACTAATTGACTTAGATAAAGAGACAAAAGACTCAATTGTAAACTATCGTAGAGTGCATAGGTATGAGGTAACATAAACCTATAACCTAAATAACAACAGGCTGCAGTAGATCTTGTGAAACAAGTATACTAAAAAATAGCAATGAGTATTATGGAGGGATCAACCATATGAACATAATGATCCCTACACCACGACGGAAGAGCCTCCACTCTAGTCGCATAGAATAGCGAAGAAGAGGATCTCCTATAGTAAGAAATCGCGTCCAAAGCTCGTCCAGTACAGTGCTTATAAAGCAATACGGACCACACAACGGAATACATGAAGGTTGCGACCTTGCTGGTTGTGATAAAGATGACACGATTTACCCAGTGAAAAAAGATCCTCACATAGAGGAAGATTTCACGTTAAGATCCACAGTAGACAAGAGAGTAAATTACTCATGATCTCTGTGAAGATAGAGATGCTATCAACAGAAATGTATTGTGGTTGTTTATCTTAGCAATACCTGCTAAAAACAACAGCGCCGGAGGATACGCGTATCCTATCATTCCGTCCTATAGATCAATAGAGCGTTAACAGTATTAGCTCAGAGATCTGGACAAGCCAACACATACGTCTGCAATTGATTAGCCAGCTGTGTCATAAATAAAACATCATTGGGCGCTCCCAAAGATAGCAAATCTGATTGAATACTTGTTTGTTGAGAGTCCATTCTGACAGCAACAAGCGACCCGTAAGAGAACGGGAGTCCGATAAAACAATCAGACGACCCGGAATATGACGGACCAAAACTGAACTTGGTGTACTATAACCAACAGACGGATTCTTTCCATTAAATTGAATAACGGAAACGAAAGAGTGCCTCCCTGGTTCCGGAGATACGCCACTACTGTCGAATTAAAGGACAGGAATTTTGGGCATGCGTTTCTGAATAATGTTCATGCAATGACATAAAGCAAGCCTAAAAAACATTATTCCGCGTAAGTTAACTGATAGCTAAAAGACTGCGGAACCCAAAGACCCCGGCACTTCGAATCCGTAGGGATCAGAATATATCCCAATCTGTTTGACTGGCAACCGTCATAACAGCCACACTCGGGTCCGGCAACTGCGGCGGCACTCTCTGAGTCAACCACCGAATGTTTGCCCCAGTCTGAATCTCTTGTAACACTAGATAGACAAGAGAATGTATAAATCAAGCAATTCATGGATTGCCGGAAGTTGCCGTCGAAGAGAAGCTCCTCCGAGAACGAAGCGACTCTGAGAGAGTTCTTAACCTACTATCCACGCGTGGATGTAGCTAGGGCTGCCTCACGTCTAACCAACTCCAATCAGCCACTGAAGGGCGGAGTTATACGTGAACAAACTACTGCCCTCAAAAGAAATTACATTGAGAATAATATCCCGTAAATCTTTTCTTGAAGACGTAATGATAACGCCTCAGTAAGGCGGATTACGTATAATAAAGCGTCTAAGTTAAGTCTACTATACATAATGTCGTTCCCAACATTGAAATTGGAAAAGACATAAACGGTGAAAAAAAAAAAAAAAAAAAATATATGCAGTCTTTAATCACACCGTCTAGACGCATATGAACTCTCGGTATGCCCTGCTCTGCCAAAATAAACTATATGTAAAAAAGATAAAATGGCAGAAATGAGCCACGCGGACAAGAAACTAAACTATCATGCTTAGTAGCAGGCTTGTATATATATATAAATATATAGCGTCGAAAAATAAAACACATGTTGTAATTACAATATTGGACTGCGTCGGTAAGTCAGGGACAAAGTCCCTGTACCGATCGAAAAATCCGAGTCCAATGACGCTATAAGTCTCTTATCCAAGATCGCAGCAATGAAGTCCGAAAAATAATCACTGGAAGAAATGCCAGAAGATATGAAAGGCATCTTCCGATACTACTAAAGGGAAAACTCGAAATCTTTCGAATCCCTTTCGCCATCCTGTCGGACCCTATAAAGCGTTCGGTCGTCCGTAGCTTGATGCAACCGCGGACCGCACCGACCCAGCGCCGTCGGATAATTCCTGATTCGACCGAGAAACCGTCAATTGCTGGGATGCTGCGAAACAAATGTGCTAACTCGGATAGCACGTCCGTCACTGAGGCCTGAGGAGCAGCGGTCTTACGATGCATTGCCGCAGGAAGCTCCGAGATCGTTACCGCGTGCATACTTCCAATATGCGAGCGAACGGAGTGTATAGGCCTCGTGTCCCTTGGCTACCGGATGGCGCGACCTATTCGCTGTGGAATCACTGAATGCCGAAACTGATCGGATACTCGAGGTCACGTAGCCAATGTGCGGTCGTGTGCCCTGCTGTGAGGATGAGGAAGCATTAAAGACAGTCTCTCGGACTGTCAATATAACGGAGCGTCCCGAGCAACGGACATATGCTCCGAATGTAAAATATCTGAACCACAACATGCGGTCCCCTATGTTGTTGGCTTCCTCCGATCTGTCCTCAATCTGCCGTCACTGGGTGAGTACTAAAGTAAATAAAGTGCTCGCATCACCCAAATCTCCTTCCTAGACCGCAACGGACGAACCCGGCAGCCGAACCATTCGATGAATGTACGCTACACCGGGTGAGCTAGCAAATGTCACTCCGTAAGCGATAGACATATTCCATGAGCACTTATTGCCGCTAACTCTTCATTAACTATGACGACAGAGGCACACTTTTGAAAGACATCTCCATAATTCTTCGAACAAGAAACTAGAAATGCTTGGATAGCAAGCATAAAATAATAATATATATAGCGTCGTTCAATAATTCGAAAGTTTGTGTGACATTATTGGACTATGTCGGAACTGAGGGACGATGTCCCTGAACCGAACCAAAAATATCTAAGTCCACCGACGCTATCAGTTTCTTATCCGGCATCGCAGCATATGTTGTTCCGAAAGGGAAAGCTTGAAATCCACCGAATCCCTTTCGGTATCCCGTCGGACTGGATGAAACTTTCGGACGTCCGTACCCGCTTCCGCGGAGCGTCCGGACCCAGCATCGTCGGATAAAATATATGCGACAGATTCAGTTGATGCTGGGATGCTGCGATAAACTGTGCTATTAAGGAAAGCACGTCCGTTCCCGAGGCCTGTGCAGTAGCGGACTTACGATGCATTGCCGCTGGAAGCTCCGTGTACGTTGACTCCCGCATACTTCCTATGCGAACGTCCGGAGTCTGCAGGCCTCGGGTCCCCGGCTACCGACCCAGCGCTGTCGGATAATTCTCGATCCGACACCGTTTCTGTCGGCTGCTGGGATGCTGCGATAAGCTGTGCTATGTGCACAAGAATGTCCGGCGTCGAGACCTGCGGAGGCGCAGTCTATCGCTGCTTCGCCGAGGGCAGCTCCGCATCAGATGGCTCCCGCATACTTTTCCTATGCGAACGTCCGGAGTCCATCGGTCTCGAATCCCTGGCTGCCGGATGGTGTGACCTGGTCGCCGAAGAATCCTTGATCGGCGAAGCTGGTAATATATCGGCGGTCACGCAGCCAAGGTGCGGTCGTGTGCGCTGACGAGAAGAGGAAGCCTTAGCAGTCTCAGCGGACTGCCTATACAACGGAGCGTCCCGAGCGACGGACGTATGCTCCGCTAACGACACATTTGTACCACAACATCTGGGGCCAGATGTTGTTGAACGAGAGAGGGGCCTCTCTCGCTTGCCGTCCGGATGGACCGGAACGAGCTATGAACCGGACTAAAAGGCTTCCTCCGTTCTCCCTCCGATCCGCCGTCACTGGGTGTGCATTAAGTTAATTTTATAGTGCTCGCATCACCCCAAAATTCCTTCTAGACCGCAACGGACGAACCCGGCTGCCGAACCATTCGGTGAATGGACGCTACACCGGGCGAGCTAGCGGACGTCAAAGGCCGTCGAACCTACTAGGGTCCTCTTAGGCAATTGGCGTATTTACATGAGCACTTTTCCGCTAGCCCTTCATTAATTGTGACGACGGAGGCACACTGTTGGAAGACATCACAGATACATCACCCTAATCTTGATCGTCTGAAATAGAAATTGATAAAGTAGAGTGACCCTGCGGGGAAAGGACCGGAGTGTCCAAATCCCCAACAACATACCGTGACATACGCTTCCCATATTGTCATCGAAATCATACGATACAGAACCGGAGTTAATGCGAGTACACTGACCACATATAGAATGATAATAAGGTCAGAGGAAGACTTCCTCTTAAAACAATTGATCAATATCCTTTCAATGTGAAAAGAAAACAAGTCCTGGTACTCGCACTAATCCCTGGCAATCAAAATACATAATAATAATATGATCCATTAATATAGAAAAAATAATTGAAATCAAAATATTTTGAAAAAATATTTTTTCAGAACAGCCCAAGTTTCTGAAAAGTAACGTTGAGCCCCAATGGATCCCAAGCCTAAGTGTGGACAAAAATTTTAAAAATATTTTAAACAATTTATTCAACACTTACGAACAATAATAATGTATCTAGTTATGATTGAAATAACATAAAGATATTATTATTTAGAAATCCCCCCCTCACACAGAGGGCTGTTGTAAATGTAAACAATGAGTGTAAAAACACTAAAATAAGACTCCAGGCACCCAGGCCCGAAATCAGTTACCAAAAATACACCATCTGATGCAAAACAGAGACTTCCAGGGAAGAAACTGCAGAACATCAGATGGTAGATGCAGAACACAACGCCTAACCACCCGTAGGTGAAGACGTAAACATGGGGAAAGAACAGAATTCATTCTGTTATTCAGCTAAACTCCCAAGAAAATTTTAGTAATAATAATTACAGAAATTATGCCAAAAGCATGGGAGAATAGCAAGGGGGACTTAAAGGACAGGGAGAGAGGAAAAACACTTGAAAAAACAGTGTAACTAAATAATCAGAATGACAACAAAATGGCTGCTGCCTTGAAAATAGGTAACTTAACATAATTTCATTAAAAAATTTTAAGTTACAGCCCTGATAATATTCTGTCACACATTCTTTTCCTCTCCTCCTTTTCTATCCTCCTTAGAATCACCATTTCACTAATATTTATGTGTCTGGCATCATTTAAACTGAGATTTAAAAGCACAAAGATCAGTCAGATGTTAACTGATGAAGGGCCAAACTTAGAATGATTAATGGCGCCAATTTCGGAACGTCCTTGACACTGCGCATGCGCAGTAGGGGCGAAGTGTGGAGGGCCTCTCAGGACATGTTTTTCTTTAGTTTTAGATGCAAATTTTGGGGATTGGGGGGCAAAATTTGTGTTTGGCCCTATATTTTAAGAGTTAGCACCAGCTATGTCTGGGTCATTGGTACAGTATAAAAATATCATTTTTCATTCACTGTCCCTTAGTAAAATTGATTTAAATGTGATGGGTGTCAGGTACCATTGTTGATGATTTTTATCTCGCTGACATTTGCAGATTTATAGTACTTAATAGAAAGCATTCTGTAGACATCTGCAATTCTGCATGCCACTTTGCATGACCTGGCATTACACAGAAGCATGGTTCAATTCAATCATAAATCAGGAATTCCTCTTTGTTAGAAAAATATTTGCTAAAATCCAACGATGTTTACATGGAAACATAATTTTCTAAGTAACTGGGCATTTACAAGCCTGTCAGCATTAGTTTCCAGCAACTGTGGCATACATTCCACATGATGAGGCATGTTGTGTGCTGCCAAATGTCACCACAAATTATCATGTGACCCATTGTTTAACATACTAACACTTACTGTGATGAATTATTGAAGCTTACCTGGGCAATATATGCACCATATCCTGATGACACGGATGGAGCTTCATATGCTACACCAATTTTATCAATGTACCCCAGAAAACTGAAAAAAGTAAGAGATATAGTTAAAAATGCAAGGAGATTTGGCCTAAAAAAGTTAAAAATCTGTTTCTTAGGTACTCCCACAAGATTATTTTGGTTGCCGCATGCTCTCTTTTTATAACCAATGTAAACTTAAAAAAATAAAAATTAAACGGTTTATGTCTGATATTTTACCCAAGTTAACAAGATTGATAAATTTGTCCCTTGAGTGCAACAAGGCTTTGCAATGCTTTAGCATTGCATAGCCTTCTTGCACTCAAGGGATGAAATACACCACCACCCACATTCTGTAGATTATGACGTCTAAAACATAAAAAAAAACAAGAACATGAACTTTTGACTACAAAGAAATAATTGCAAAATTAAAAAAATAAAATAAACAAGTGCACTGCCAGACATGGGCTATGTCCCCGATAGCAAGTTCTTACACTGGACATATTTCCAGACAAGAAATTTTCAAAGTCGAAGAAATGGAAAAAGGGCCATAACGCAGCCAAAATTGGTCAGACTGAACCCAAATTCGAACTTGACCTGCGTATTCTAGAGACAAACCTATGTACAAATTTGGTGTTAATTCAATAACTCAAACGGATGTCATCCGGACACCAAATTTTCAAAGTCAAATAAATGGAAAAGGGCCATAACACAGTCAAAATTTAACAACCCTTTCAACATCCATGGTCACCTCGTGTCGGACAGTTTTAAAGGTGGAGAAAGCCAGAATACCAGAGAGAACCACTGAGCATGGCAAGCATCTGTCAGACTCCCCAATGTACTAACTCAGCACAAGCAGGGTTAGCATTGGTTGAAGACAAGTGCACCATTGACATGCTGTATGCCTTAGTACACAGCATCACTGTACCCCTACGAGGGCAATCAGGATGAAGTACCATGCTCAAGGACACCCCTGGCGAGAATCGAACCATGGACCTTTCAGTTTGAAGTTCAATGCCTGTAACCAGTGAGCAACTGTGCTCCCACTTATAAACTCCTGTTAATTGAACTGATATTGTATGATACATATATGTTGAGAAAATACCCTGACAAACACTATATTCTCTCTGCTTATAGACCTATTTGAGCCTCAACACATTCAATATAGGCATTTAATCTATCACATCTTGTTTGACAGAGCTCCACAAGCTGTCAAACAATATATAATAGAATAATTGCCCAGTTTATCTCTAGAATGCAGGAGTGTCCACTTCCTTATTAATTAAATACTCCTGTTAACTGACCACTTCTTTATTAATTGATAACTTCTGTTAACGAAAGAATTTTCATTGGCAAAGTGGGTTTTCAATTAACAAGGTTCCACCGGACATATTAACTTTCACGGAATGCCTGGAAAAATCCTGAAATTTCAGTGTAGTTCCCTGCCTCCCAGATGGGAATCAGCTTTGGGCCAAAAATCATGGAAAACAACTTTCGAATATTTCTTTCCCATTGTAACTTATGTAAAACATTCAGAGTCAAATCACATGCATTTCAAACTGTGGTAAAAACTCACGAAGCAGTAAAATATGGATTTAAATTAAATTTATTTAAGAAAAGGGTATTTTATAATATATATTTAAACTATGTTCATGTTTATTTCTGGGTTTTTTCTTTGTAATCAAAGATTCGTGATCAATGTGCAAGTTACGAAGAGAAAATAGGTGACTTACTTTCAAAAAAATTGAAAACTCCACCTTCATTTAAATGCAATTTTTTGGTAAATAAAATATATGAAAAGGAATTAAATAATATATATTTATTTATTCACAGAATAGCTAAATTCTCACACCTTTTCCAAATCAAAATTAAAACAACACCTTGACCTCAACTATTTGACACAGTTTAATAAACAACAGCGCCATGAGCGCATGACAATGGAATGACAAATCGGACAGCAACACAAATCGAAAGGGAGCTTCCTTCCATCAACATATACCTTCCACCAAAATATCACAAAAATTGCTCAAAGCATTTTTGAGTTATTTTACGACATGTGGACGGACGGACAGATGGACAGACAGTGGTATACCATAATACAACCGTTTTTTTCAAAATGGGCGTCTAAAAATAGGCTAAAGTCACTTAGGATGCCGAAAAATTATGACTGCATATTTATACACAATGGACTTATTTTCTAGCACTACATTTATTCCATTGTGCTGACAACAGAACTGTTAACTGTTGGCAGTCTGTACCCAAAAAATTTCGAGTGGAATTAAAAAAAACAAAAAAATAAAAAAAATGCTTCAATGACACATGCATGAAGGATTTTGATAAAGATACTTTCCAAGTATTAATCTTCTTGAAGTAACTGAACATTAGGACATCTTTTCCTGTTAACATTTCCAGACTTGGGAAATTATTAGCTTAGTAGACTTTGATAAAAGCAAACCACAGGTGGTGGTGCTCTGTGGGTGGGGGATCATGAAGAAGAGGATGGAGGGTGGGGGGCAAAGTCAAATCAACAATTATTTTATTATTTTTTAACATAGCATAAATGCATCAGCATAATTGACAACTAGATCTGGATATAACCTGGTGTTAATGGTGGCCCATAAGCTGATAATTCGCGAGTTTTTTTCTTTTCTTTTGTCCCCGCGCAAACTTTTCCTTGAAATCCATCCCATTTCCCTGAAAATCACCCTCAGGTTCCCTGAAAAATTATTCTGGAGGTTAACATGTCTGGGTTCCACTGCATCTGATAGTTCACCATCCAATGACATTCTGAAGGGTGTGATATTTTTCAGAGAGCGGGAGTAGTAGGACAAGGATTAGCAGCATATGTTGCCCATTAAATTGGAATAAGAGCTACCAGTCAATTACTGATGAAGTTAAATTTGAGGACACCATGGAGATGTGAAAATCTGTTATTGATATCATTTCATTCAATTCACACATGGATTCAGGCTTTGCAATTCAGATTTGGAAAATTTGCTGGATGTGTGTGTGTCAGGGCAAAGCCAGCCTAAATATAGGGGCAAGGGGCCTCATATATAAAGATAGTGTAAGTTCAAAAGATATTCTGCATAAAGGCGAAAACCCTACGTGAATTTCACTTCTCTGTGAAGCTGGTCATGGAAAAAACACACGTGGTGTATATCCAGCTTCAGGGCAGGGACTCAGGGGAGAAACGGTATGTTAGATAACGTCTAATCTCATTTAATTTATACAGTAGTCGCGAAATGACTTGTATTGATTCTGCCTCGATATACGTCATCTCCCACCGTTTTGGCAGATGGACAGATGAGCGTCTGTCCACCTGATAGTTTGGGGT
Source organism: Pictodentalium vernedei (assembly GCA_031216915.1). Classification (NCBI taxonomy): domain Eukaryota; kingdom Metazoa; phylum Mollusca; class Scaphopoda; order Dentaliida; family Dentaliidae; genus Pictodentalium; species Pictodentalium vernedei. The sequence goes on from CM062292.1 coordinate 205,753,808, forward strand.
AAAAAGTATATATACCTTGAAGAGCAGAGCATTAGACACACACTTGGGGTCACACACACGTTGGTGAAGTCCAGGGCAGGAGGACTCTGTTTCCTGGCATAGGGGTACCTTCGATCACAGGACCCTGAAACGGCTGGAATCGCCAGACAGGGCATTCCACGATTGATTTAGCTTAAGGTTGATAGGCGGCTACAGTGCCAAATTCGTTGAGAAGGAAAACCTAAGGTGAAACGTTTAAGTTTAGATTGTCGAGTAGCAGGTATCAGCCTGCAATAGTCAGAAGTGTAGGTTAATTGTATTGTGCGTATTAACCGTTTGAAGCGTCTGACTGATTGCGTTGGGAGTAGTTTGTTTCGCTGTCGAAGCATCGTAATACCGACTGGAGATCGGTGTGAGTGACAATTTCGCCCTAGCACAAAAAGGGGCATTTGTGAATCGTGAATTCAACCAGGAACAGTGAACATTTCAATAGGACTTTCACGGAGGACTTTCAAAAGGCACATAAGGTATGAGTAGACAATATCTGACCCAAATCAGGAGTACGGTGGCTTTATAGATGACAACCATTGCTGGTCGGAACCCTCCGACAGCCAGAGGTACAGTTACGCGCAGACGTTGACATCTGAGCCTAAGCGGGTGAAGCTCTGATGGCGAGCTCATGGTAATAACATTTCAGATTTGTGAAGCTCTTATGGTGAGCTCTCCATAATATAATTTCAGATTTGTGAAGCTCTTATGGCGAGCTCACGGTAGTGACATTTCCAGTGTGTAGACTATAGTGCCAGTACAGGGCTATAGAATGACTATATAATTGTTGAGAATTATTTAACCCTAGCAACCCATTTTCTGTGAAAAGAATCGAATTGTTGATTGTTGAAATATTGAAACGGCTTTATTTTTATGTGTAAATAAAAGAATCGTTGTTACTTTAAATCACTCTTTCCATTACACAGCCTGAAGTGGTTAGGAATCACACCTAATGGAAATTGAACCTATTTCAGGCCAATTTGGCAGAGAAGGAATCATGGCATCGATCTACCTCGGCTCCCAGCGCCGAGTTCGTGACACTTGGATTCCGACCCTCCACGTTGGTCTAATTTTCCCGCAATTTCATCAGCGGGACTAAATAACTCCACGTCAGCCCAGGCCTTATGGGGCCTCAGGTGTCCTGACAGTGTGACATCGATACCTGGAAATTTTCTGAACTTGGATTGCAAATTCATGTTTTTGGTTACTTCTCATAGATCCGATACTCTTGCTCTTGCCACTTTTAGACATAAACCATGTGCTTGACACCATGGGCTAGAGACTATCACAAAGGGCCCAGGTCCTGAAATTTCTCCTGCCATCCTGGATATTTTGCTTTGTCTTTATAACATTTATAAGTCTTTATAGTTGTTTGCAGTTGTGAGCACAATAGATATTGTATAGCCATTTCTCAAGTAAAATCCTGATGGGGGGTTACAAACATGTTTTAAATTCTCCCAAAATGAAAGAGATAGAGACCAAAATTACAGGAATGTGACCAAATTAAAAATAACACAGATAATTTGACTTGGATTTTCCATCCTTTCTTATCCTGTTTCAGCAGAAAGTAGTTTAACTGGTTGAGGGCTACATTTTTTTGGTGGTCTGAATTTGTTCATCCAAATTTATTTTATTACAAATTATTGAAGAGTGCCCATAGGCACTCTTCAATAATATGTGATAAAACAAATTTATATAGACAAAATATTATTTGCATTTGACTGAATTATTTATTTAGTGGTGTTAAGGTCACATACTTATGCACATGGCTAATCGTGACCATGACAGTTTTACGGGTGGAGGAAGCCGGAGTACACGAAGAGAACAACCAAGCATCGACAAGCAACTGTCAGCTCCTCAACATTCTAACTCTGTTCAAGCTCTGCTCAAGCAGGGTTACAGTGGTTGAAGACATGTGCACCATCGACATGCAGTACGTCTTAACACACGGCATCATCATGCCCCCATGTAGGCAACCAGGATAAAGTGCCTTGTCCAAGGACACAATATGGGTCGTCCCGGACGGGGATTGAACTCAGGACCTCTAGCATAGAATTCCAACAGTCTACCACTGAGCCACTGCGCCCCCGTTTGACTGAATATGAAAAATGAGCAAGGAAAATGTTGGCTTTTCCTCTTGTACCCTCATTTTTGAAAGCCCTGATAGTGGCTTTTAGCACTCTACCTGTTAATTTATTTCTATGCCTGAAATGAAGCTCTATGAATCCAGAAAATGGCATTTCTTAAGGGATAAATTTTCAAATTTCTGTCGTATTGACTGAAGCAAGGTTGCCCCAGTGATTCTGAGCTATGCTCACATAAATCAATCAACATGTAAAGGCCTGACAAAGTCCCAAAATGCACTGTGCATACTGTGTTGAGTTTTAGGAATATTTCTTCAGACTTAACATTTGGATATTTCAACCTAATTTTTCTGATTCTACTTACGGTTCTCCATCCTGGTAGCCACCAACAACAAACACATTCCATAATGGATTCATATTGGACCTTCTATTATACATTACTCTTGTTAGCCATGAGAACAAACTGCTAGGTGTATAGGTAAAACCATCATTTAAACACTCCTCATCAATACTGAAAGCAAAAACAAATACATACATCTATTATACAAATAGCAAGTGTCTGTGATTGTATTAAGCCAGTAATTCCAGATTTCATTATCTCCCTTGATATGCAATGGGATACTTTTCTGTTGGGAAGTCTCTTTACCATGCTTGGATGGGTGGGTCGACAAGTTGTAAATACAGACAAGTTTTCTCCAAAGTTTATTCACTCTAATCAATTTTTTAACCCGTGGAAACTTTTGCAAATGTGGAGAGAGAATCTTAGAAAAGATCCCAACAGACTAGAGATCAGGTCAAAATCCTCTTTTCGGCCTACAAAACTGCAGAATCTAACCTGTTGAAAAAGAAATTTGAGATTGGAATTTTGAGTTTGGTATCAGTTTTTGGTATTTTAAAGGGGTAGATCATGGTATTGGTTTGGTATTCAGTATCTGACTTGACCAAAATTTGCTGATAGTACCAAAAGGGAATTCATACCAGAGAAATACAGAATATGTTCTGTCATTCTACCAGAGTGCCACAAATGCCACTGCCAATGAGCTCAACATAAGCATCCTTTGCCTTCAGAAATCATATCTACAATAATTTTGTGACTTGATTAACATCTGTTTCTCAGACCCTCCCGTATGGTCACTTTGCTGCCGCATACTCTTTTTAATATCACTGCTAACTGGTAGGTATCACATCCTCAGAATATGAAGCCTTTAACTGGCAGAGAGCCGGAAGCCCATGTTTGGGCTTTACACTGAAATTCAGGTATCACAGATTAAAGGATCCATATACTGTGGTTGTGTTTCATATTATCTTCAAAGTGGAATTATTTAGTCTATACAGATTTACCTTGTTGTAATTTATGGAAGAGTGCCCATAGGCACTCTCCCATAAATTGTAACAATCAAAGACATGTGACCAAGGCCCAAAATAATTTAGCACCAGTTAAGTAAGGTTACCTGCAATTAAGAATAAAGCCAAAATTGAACTTCCAGCACTCAAATAGTTATCTAGCACAATTGTTATATGTGCCCAGCACTATTCACAAATTTATTTATTTATGCCTAACCCTCTATACTCTGATGTCAAAATGGCAAACTTTTCAGCAGCAAATATTTCCTATAATACAGTTTGGTATTTAACCAAATATATCTTGTTTGACAGAGCTCAGTGAGCTCTTTCAAACAAGATATAATTGGTTAAATTCATAGTTAAACAAGAGAAAAATAGAGTGATTGGAGAAAATGGTGTTGCACCACCCAAGTGCTAGGGGTTAACCCTATGCACACTGATGTCTAAATATCAAAATTGCAACCTGCAATTTTTTCCCCATAATGCAACTAGGAATTTAACCAATTCAATCTTGTTTGACAGAGCCCAATGAGCTCTGTCAAACAAGAATAAATTGGTTGAATTTCTAGTTGCATTATGGAAAAAATTTGAGGTGCAAATTTTAGTACTTTGACATCAAGTGTGCAGAGGGTTAAGGAAACTTTCAACATCTATGGATATATCTTGAATGCAACAAAAGTATTAAGTCAAGTTTAGCCAATCGATTATACACTGTAGAAGACTTGCACCCAAGGCAATGCTCAGGTTCTCAAGGGTGCTATCTCATATGCACACCTATTGGTGCCTCACTCAATCACAAGGAGTATGAAAATGAGAGTGCCTCAACCTTTCTGAATCACATCTCTTAACCCTTTACCCAATGCAGACGATATCAAAATTTATTATTTTAAAATAACTTTTTAAAATTTTTCAAACAATTTCAACAAAACCATATCATGTGACCCCTCATTGGAACCAGCTCAAAGAGCTCGTTCCCATGAGGTGTCACATGATATGGTTTTGTAGAAATATTTTGAAAAATTTAATTTTTTCAACTGCTCAATTTGCATATTACGCGGGCGGATGCGGCGATTCGTTAGGTAAAGGGTTAATTACCCTTTTAAAATTATACAAGCTTCCTGGCTGGTCAGTGAACAATGCATCCAGTATGGTACATTTAATTCCAACAGGGTGTACAAAGTTCAACAAGGTGTATGAGAATATCATGTGACAGCTAAAAGGGGTGTACAGACATTCTATGGTACACTTCGGCGATTTTCCTTCCACTCTTTGTCTCAAACATTTTCACCAGTAATAATAAACATTCAGACTCAAAAACAAAATGAGAACAGCATTGTTTCATGAGAATATTGCGAAAACTTGAAATAAAACGTGTATGTACCCCCAATGTCCGATATTACTGTCAAAAAGAGGGATTCTGTTGTGGTGTTTGTACAGATCCATTGTGGTTTAGAGAAACATGCAATCTCGATATAGGAGTTGTCTTTTCAGTGAAACTTATTCAAGCACTTGTACAAATTTGAATATATAGTGTCCCCAATTCACCAAGATACATTGAAGGGAAATAACTCCAAATCATTCTTGTTATTACTTTTACCAAGGTTTTCATCACTGGAAAACCATTTAGGGATTATATAATGAAACAAAAAAAAATATAATAAAACAAAACTCAACACACTGAAGGGGCAGGGTAATAAATTTGTCACACAGTGTTTTCAGCAGGGTGTACAGGATAGAGGAACTTTCAGCCTCAGGAAATACACATCTCAGAAAGGCAGTACATGTACAGTCATGTACACTCTGCTGAAACACTATGTAACTAATAGTACACTGGATTGATGATTGATAACCATGAAAATAAAATGCTTACCCATCAAATGTCATTATTCATAGCTCCTGATTCATAAAACTCAAAAAAGTAATCCAAAGTTCAACTGCTACACCCCCACTAACTGCCCTAACCCCATCACACACATACACCCTCCACACCATAGAACAGATGAATGGACAGAAACATCTCTTCTCTTCACACTTCTATCACCTTATTCACCAAACAACCAAATAAGTCCCCATTCGGCCATGGTTAGTTAATTTTCAGTTCAGCATTATTCCAGGTTATCAGAACAAAATGTGGAATGAGGTTATAATTAACTATTATTTATATCCTCGTTGGGAAATGGCAAACTCAAGATGCATATTTTATCATTTAGCACTTACACACAGCTTCCTTGCATGTGTACAGTGTAGGTTGTCTCAGATAGTGGAACTTTCAATGGCCTGGTTGAGATAAAGAACAGTCTATAACAAAATGCACCATTAGTCAACATTTTACCGGTAATAACACCAGACTATTGCCTTATTATTGCCAGATTTCTAGAGCAACCTGGCAAAAATGAGGCAATAATCTGACATCTCGGTGAATGAGGCAGAAACATGAAATGGTGTATTCTCCTAGCCCTATAGAGGAGGAGACCCGTTTGTGGAGCCAATAATAAAGAAAAGGTGTTAATATTTTGGGCAAAAAACCAAAATGAGGTGAATAATGCTAAAGCAAAAATTAATTAATCATGATCTTAACTTGAATGTGACTCAAAAGAAACCATCAACCAATAGGATGATGCACACAAACTTAACAAAGATACATGTAACCACAATTAAATGTAAGAAGCGACCATAGGAATGCCAAATGCCAATTATGCAATAAGTCAGTGCGGAAATATCTCCAATCTACATCGCCACATACAAAATCATCATCCTGAAGAGTACAAAACTCTTCTTGAAAAAGACTGAACTGTAACACCTGCAAAGCGATTCAGATTCAAGGTACATGTAAGAGAAAAGTATGAATTCACTTAATGCTCTGTTGATGTTGGGAATCCTGGGATTGCAGGGAAAGGGTTGAATTGATATTAATAAAAAGTTAGCCGTACATACCGGTCATACAAAGTGTCCATCAAAAATTTGAAAAGACTGAAAACTAAAAATCCACAAAATGCTTATACATGCAAAACATGCGTGGCTGTGTTTTATTTTTTCGAAGTAATGGGAATTCTCAGAATTCAGTGAATACTCTCGGATAATGATAACTTATGCAAACCGAAAGTAAAAATGGGCATGGAAATCAGGTCAGGTAATTTGCATAACCTCTACTGTGATTAGTAGATCAATGATTCTGTGATTTGTAGTTAGCTCCTTTCTAGTACAAATGTCAACTTGTCAAGTCAGCTTATGAATTGGATATCTGCCTTTCTGAATGTAAAAGGTATGTTTCAAAGGTCTCAACTTCTCAATGATTCTGGGCAGATGCTTTCTGAAATTCTGGCCCTCTTCACTTATCTTCACGTCAGGCAATACATCAATGGCGTGAATGAAAATGAAAAACAAATTTGGCAAGAAAGTTGAATCACAAATTGTTTGTGTCAAACGACTTACGACTGTATGTTTGAGCCCTAACCACCTCCTGACACACTCCTGACGTCTGTATCTACACCCTTGGGGTTCAATGACTTTTTATGAAGGCATATGCAGATTGCAGATGTAATTTTTTGTTCATCGAATTTACAGGAAACAATCATAATAGTTTTATTTAATTTCTGGTCTATTTGTTTATTTATTGGGGTTTAATGACACTTTTGATAGCCAGAGTCACCTCTTGTCGGACGGGTGGAGGAAGCTGGGGTATCTGAAGAGAACCACCAATCAAAGGCGAGCAACTGTCAGATTCCCCAGTTGGGATTAAGTGTCTTGCCCAAGGACTTCTCAGCTTACAGCCTGTATCTCTACCTAAAGAGCCACCATGCAACCACGTCATTTCTAGTTCACTTGTTTGTTACTTAACATGTGTTAGTGCTTCCTGTCCCAGTTCAATGCATAAGATATGGAAAATATGTATTGTGTTACAAATATGGAAACTGAAACGTTAAAAAATTTATAGTAATTTATATATTTTTTATACTTACCAATGACCCAGACTTAGCTGGTGCTAACTCTAACAAAACCAGGGCCAAACACAAATTTTGCCCCCCAATCCCCAAAATTTGCATCCAAAACAAAAAGAAATCATGTCCTAAAGGACCTCCATACTACACCTCTACTGCGCATGCGCAGTGACGCAGACGTCCCGAAATTGGCTCCAATTATCATTCTTACTGGCAGTGCCTGGTCAGCGCTATGTACTCAGCGGGGAGGCAAGAGTTCCCAACTCCAGGGAGGGCCATCCCCGTCTGGGTCATTGGTAAGTATAAAAAATATATAAATTACTATAAATTTTTTAACATTTTTATACTGTACCAATGACCCAGACTTAGCTGAATAGTAAACAGGCTGGAGGGCCTAGGACATAGAGGAAAATCCAATAAGCTCAACTATATAGTAAAGAGGTAACCCCTTAAGGAGAAAAGGAGTATTAGGCTTTACATGTATCTTTCTTATTTAATATTAAATTAGAAAGATACACTACCCTTAATAATTGAGCACAATAACATTCATGTTCTCTATTAACATCCAGTATAACCCTTATACTAATTATTTTTAAAGCAAGCCAATAAATAAAGTAGTCCAGAGAATTGAGACTCTTTATAGTCATTTAAAAGTGTCCGAGTATTGTATATTAAAGCCCGTTTGACACTTGACATATACAAATGCTTCACACCGAGCTACACTTTAAAAATAAGACATGAATGAATTTAAACATTAATATTACACTTTAAAACCATCCCGGAAGCGACTCAGAAATACTGACTTGGAGGAGACATTCCCTTGCTTTTCACTATAAAGCAGGTGACCTAAGGGAACACCCCCCCCCCCCCCCCTTCCCCTTGCCCTGGGTCAAATAGCCCAGAGCGAAGAGGGCAGCCGGACGGAGTCACTGCCGAAACAGAAAGCCTGCATAACTATAGTTGCAACTGTTTAGTGGACGACATTCTGAGCAACAGATAACAGACCTAAACAATGCAGGTCTCCAGAAATGGACTCAATATTTCTGAGATAAAAATTCGTAAATGTGGATGGCTGAGACCAATAAGCAGCCTTCATTAAATCTGTAATAGCAACACTATTAGCATAAGCCCAGGAAGTAGAAAGAGCTCTTACTTCATGAGCAGAAATCTTAAGCACAGACTGCTGAGAAGAAGATAAATCTTCATAAGCAGTACGGATAGTTAACTGAATCCATCTAGCAATAGAATGGACTGAAATGTCCTTTCTATTAGGCATCAAAGACAGAAAGAAACGTTTCCGTCCCTTTCTGATAAACTGAGATCTCTGTTTATAGATACGTAATGCTCTAACAGGACAGAGTAAAGGCCTACGCCCGTCTGAAGACGGAAGAGCCTTAATAACAATAGGTTCCGGATATTTATTAGGAGCCTGATTCTTAGCTAAAAAACCCACATTAGTAGTGAAGGTGATAGTGTTCCCAACACTACGATAATGAGAATCATCCACCGATAGTGCATGAAGCTCACTGACTCTTCTAGCAGAAGAGAAAGCTAAGAGAAAAGCTGTCTTATAAGATAAGAATTTGAAATCTACTGTCCCAAGAGGTTCAAATGGCTTTTCCTTCAATTTAAGAAGAACCCAAGCTAAATTCCACTTAGGAATTAATCTAAGAGTTCTGGGTCTATTTATCGAAAAGTTTCTAACCAACTTCGATAAAGAGACATTAGATCCAATTTGTAAACTATCATGATGTGCATAGGTATCAGATAACATAGATCTATAACCCTTTATAGTAACAGGCTGCAGTTTGATTTCGTCAAACAAGTATACTAGAAAGTTTGCAATGTCTGGTATAGAGGGATCGAATATATCTACAGAATGATCCCTACACCAACGACGAAAAACCTTCCACTTAGCCGCATAGTTTAGCGAAGAGGAGGTCCTCCTACAGTTAGAAATCGCGTCCACTGCTCGTCCTGTAAAATGCTTGCCATGCAAGAAGGACCACACAACGGAAAAACGTGAAGGTTGAGACATTGCGGGTTGTGATGGAGTTGGCGCGATTTCCCCTGCGAAAGAAGATCCTCCTGTGGAGGAAGCTTCCGCGGTAGGTCCCACAACAGACACCTGAGTAGATTTATCCACGGTCTCTGTGGCGACAGAGATGCTACCAACAGAATCTTGCAATGAGATTGTTTTATCTTTAGCAATACTTGTTGAATTAACGGCGCTGGAGGATATGCATATCCTATCATTCCGTCCCAAGGGATCGACAGAGCGTCTACTGCAAATGCTCTTGGATCCGGACACGGAGACACATACGTCTGCAACTGATTGTTGAGATGTGTCGCAAATAATCTATCATTGGCCGTTCCCATTGGTAGCAAATCTGATTGAATACTTGTTTGTTGAGAGTCCACTCCGACGGCAACAAGCGACCCTTTCGTGAAAGGGAGTCTGCTAGCACATTCAGACGACCCGGTATGTGACGGACCGAAAGAAGAACGTGATGTTCTAATGCAAACAGAAGGATTCTTTCCGTTAGATTGAACAACGGAACTGAATGAGTGCCTCCCTGATTCCGTATATACGCCACTACTGTCGTATTGTCGGATAGGATTTGGACATGAGCATCGTGAATAATGTCCATCCAGTGACGTAACGCAAGCCAAATTGACATCATTTCCTTGATGTTTATGTGCTTGCACAGGAATTGCGGATCCCAAAGACCCTGGCATCTCGAATCCGTTGGGATTAATGATGCACCCCAACCTGTTTGACTGGCATCCGTCATAACGGTAAAACTCGGATCCGGCAACTGCAGCGGAACTCCTTGAGTTAACCACTGAATGTTTGCCCAAGTCTGAATCTCTTGTTTCACTTGATCTGACAAGAGAACGTCTACATCGAGCGAATGAATTTTCACACTCCAATTCTGAGTCAGGAAAATCTGAAGAGGACGTGTGCGTAACCGCCCCATCGGAATGAGATCCGCGGCGGCTCCGCACAGACCTATCAGTCTCATCAATTCTCTCGCTGTGACTTTGTCTGCGTGCAGACAATAGCGAGCGTAACAACTGACTAATTTCGCTCTGGTTAACGGCAGACGAACGAGATTGTTGTGCGTCTCGAAGCTCATTCCCAGATGAGTGAATGACTTGGACGGCACCAGATCCGACTTCTCCTCGTTTACTATAAAACCGAGACGTCGGAGCAATAGAAGAAGATTCTGAACATCGTTCTGAAGCGTTAACTCGTTGCCGTACCTCTGAAGAATGTCGTCCAGGTAGGCCGACGTTACCGCAGACGAATGAGCTCGGAAGTAGATCATTACCGAGTTCATTACCCGAGTGAAAGCCCAGGGTGCTAGATTCAATCCGAAGCACATCGCCCGGAATTGATACACCACTCCTAGGACTGCGAAGCGTAGATACTTTCGGAATGTCGGATGTACCATGACGTGAAAGTACGCATCTTTGAGATCTATGCTCGTTGCATAATCGTTCACCCGAATACTCGCTCTGACCGATCGAATCGTCTCCATATAAAACTTCGGAGCGACGATCAGCTTGTTTATCCAGCTCAAATCTATGACTGGACGGAACGAGCCGTCTGGTTTCGGAACCAGAAACAGATGGCTGTAGAATCCCGGAGATTCCTGGTTTTCTACGACCTCTACCGCGTTCTTCATTAAAAGAGACTGCACCTCTGATAACAGAGCGTCTCTTTTCTGCGGATTTGACGGAAGATGAGTCCACTTTGGACTTCGAGTTAATGGAGGCTTTCGTTTGAAGGATATCTTTAGACCTTCCGAAGTCACTCCCCTCACCCAAGGGTCATCCGTAATCGACGCCCATTCTTGTGAAAAGCTCGACAACCTTCCGCCAACCGGAACGCGATAGAGGTTTAAGCCATCACCTCCTGGACCTGCGAGGCCTGCGGTAGGAGAAACCACGTCTTCCACGACCCGCACCTCGCCCCGTCGACCTCGGGGCGTCCGACCGATTGTCCCGGCCTGAAGGACGTCCCGAACGAGAGTCGCTATCCTGACGGTCTCTCGAATAAGACCAAGAGGACGCACCGGAACCTCTATAGGAACCTCTCTTGGGCGCATTAGACCCAGAAGTGCCTGTCTTATTCGTGTCTGCTGTATCCAACTTCTTAGGAGCAGATTTGAACAACAGAGAATCCTTAGCTTTCTTTGTAATTTTATCATAAATAGCGGAAAGCTTGCCGTCAAAGAGAAGTTCTCCTGAGACCGAAGCGACTCTAAGAGAGTTCTTCACCTTAGAATCCACTAGTGTGGATGTAGCTAGGGCTGCGTCACGTCTAACCAACTCCAGATTTGCCACTGAAAGGGCGGAGTTACACGTGGAATAAGCTACTGCCCTTGAAAGAAGTCTTAAAGAGGATTGTATATCCTGAAACTCTTTCCCCTGAAGGCGCAGTGATAATGCCTTAGTAAGGTGATCTGCGTAAGATAAGGCATCTAAATTCTAAATTGGCTCTGTTAGACGCAATAGCTGTTTCCAACACCGCGGTTGGAATAGAAGCTGACGACGGTAATGATAGCTCTAAGTCTTCCGCCTCGTCGTCCATACGCAGAGGAACTCTCGGTATATCCTGTCCTGCCGTATCGAATTTATTCCTTGCATTAATGAAAGGCAGGTTGAGAGTATTAGCGGACAAGAAACCTGCTTTCCCCGTCCTGGAAGCAAGTTTAAATATAGCGTCGTTCAATAATTCAAATGTTCTTGCAACATTATTGGACTGCGACGGAAACTCGGGAGCGATGTCCCTGAACCGCTCAAAAAATTCAGAGTCCAATGACGCTATAATTCTCTTGTCCGGAAGCGCAGCAGTCTGGCCCGACGGAACAACTTGAGGGAGAAAGTGCTGGATGAAGTCCACGGCAGCTTTATGTTGTTCCGAAAGGGATAGCTCCAAGTTATCCGTATCCCTTTCACCATCCGGTCGGACCTCATGATGTTCCCGGTCGTCCGCCCCCGATGCTTCGGCGGAGCGTACCGACCCAGCGCCGTCGGATAATTCTCGATCCGACACCGTTTCTGTCGGCTGCTGGGATGCTGCGATAAGCTGTGCTATCTGCACAAGAATGTCTGGCGTCGAGACCTGCGGAGGCGCAGTCTTTCGCTGCTTCGCCGAGGGCAGCTCCGCATCAGATGGCTCCCGCATACTTTTCCTATGCGAACGTCCGGAGTCCATCGGTCTCGAATCCCTGGCTGCCGGATGGTGTGACCTGGTCGCCGAAGAATCCTTGATCGGCGAAGCTGGTAATATATCGGCGGTCACGCAGCCAAGGTGCGGTCGTGTGCGCTGACGAGAAGAGGAAGCCTTAACAGTCTCTGCGGACTGCTTATACAACGGAGCGTCCCGAGCGACGGACGTATGCTCCGCTAAAGACACATTTTGTACCACAACATCTGGTCCCAGATGTTGTTGTACGAGAGAGGGGCCTCTCTCGCTCGCGGCCCGGCTGGACCTGGACGAGCTAGGAACCGGACTCAAGCTCTGAATTCATTTGTGACGACGGACGCACACTTGAAGAAGATAACATGGAAACAACACCCTGTTCTGGTTCCTCTGAAATAGAAACTGAGAGAGTAGAGTGACCTTGCGGAGAAAGAGCCGGCATCGCTCTTTCTCCAGAAACAACATATCGTGACACACGTTTCCAATGTTTCTCATCCCAATGTTCACATATAGGACAGGGATTAATGCGAGAACACTGACTACAATTAATACAATGATCATGAAAGTCAGAGGAAGATTTCTTCCTATAACAATTTGAACAACGTCCCTTCATTGTGAAAGAACAACAATAAGTCCTAGTTACTCGCAAAAACCCCTGACACAAAGATACATAATAACATGATCCATTAATAAATGAAAAAACAATTGCAAAACAAAATAATTTTGAAAAAATATTTTTTCAGCGAAGCCCAAGTTGCTGAAAAGTAACGTTGAGCCCCGATGGATCCGATGGCAAAGTGTGGTCAAAAATTTTAAATTTATATTAAATAATTAATGAGACACTTTCGGATAATATAAATGTATCTTATAGTGAGATAAACTACAGCAAAGGCAAACAGCCCCCCTCAAAAAAGGCTGTTGCCAATGAAAACAAACAGTGTAAAAACACCAGAAAACATGACTCCAGGCACTGAAAAAACTGGCCCGGAATCAGTCATCAATTACACTCTATCTGATGCAAAACAGAGACTCCCAGGGGAGAATCTGCAGAACATCAGATGGAAGATGCAGAACACAAACGTTATACACCCATGGGTGAAAACGTAACTATGGGGAAAATAACAGAAAACATTCTGTAACCAAGCAACTCTCCCAGGAAATTTTAGAAATGAAATTTCTCAAAAATATGCCAAAAGCATGGGAGAATTGCAAGGGGGGACTTTAGAAGGCTAGGGGAGAGGAAACACTGAATAAGCAGTGCAACAATTAGCAAGAATGACAACAAGAGGCCCATGCCTCGAAAATAGGCAACTTAACATAATTTCATCAAAAAATTTTAAGTACAGCCCTGATTATTTTTTGTCACTTCTTTTTCCTCTCCTCCTTCTATCCTCCTTAGAATCACATTTTCTCCAAAAATTACGTGTCTGGCATCCTTTAAACTGAGATTTACAAGCACAAAGATCAGTGAGATGTTGACTGATGAAGGGCCAAACAGAGAATGATAATTGGCGCCAATTTCGGGACGTCTGCATCACTGCGCATGCGCAGTAGAGGCGTAGTATGGAGGTCCTTTAGGACATGATTTCTTTTTGTTTTGGATGCAAATTTTGGGGATTGGGGGGCAAAATTTGTGTTTGGCCCTGGTTTTGTTAGAGTTAGCAGCAGCTAAGTCTGGGTCATTGGTACAGTATAAAAATAAAGTTGTTTTTGTCCAAAACCGAACTGAAACCGAACCGAGGGAAAATTTAAAAACTGATAGATCTGGTGAAGTGGTCGACCAGGCTGATTTTTTTTACTGGGGCTGATTTATTTTTTTACACTTGCATGTGCTTATAAAATTGATATTTCAAGTATTATTTATATATTATTATTTGTATTATTTGATGATTTGTTATGAATAAAGATTAATAATTTTGACCTAATTGTCTTTTATTAATTTGCTATAGGCTATTAACCAGGCAATATTAATACCATGTTGATCCGTGTTTTGCATCTTGGCACATATTCGTGATTTAGACCCCTCCCACATTTCTGCATGTTGAAAACAAGGTGCCCTATCCATGTTCAAGCCTACTCCCTCAGTTTCAAAGACTTTAAAAGTTGGTGGTGCGCAAGTGAATTTGAAGTGAAATTAGGTGAGTAGAAATGTGTTGTCATTACCCAGAGGATGATGCAGATTTCCTTTTTCATCTAACGTTCAGGAAATGCATTGTTGACTGTCTTGGTATGTCGAAGGTGGGTAAGTGATTTTATTTTATTAAAATAAAATCCATTCCGAAGCAAACACGGTGTTGTTTTTATTTTCACGAATTGACTTTGCTGAAGATCAACAAACTTGACATCATGCACTCTCACTTGTCAATTATTCCCTAAAAATGCCCATAATATAAATCACTCATGAAGAATTAACACATGAACCAGTATGTGTTCAGTGTGGGGGCGCGGTGGCTCAGTTGGTAGAGGTGCAGGCTGCAAGGCGAGAGGTCCTCGGTTCGAATCCCACCTGCGGCAACCGCGTTGTGTCCTTGGGCGAGACACTTCACCCCCGTTGCACGGTGACGCTGTGTACTAAGGCGTACTGCACGTCGATGGTGCACCTGTCTTCAACCAATGCTAACCCTGCTTGTGTGGAGTTGGTATGTTGGGGAGCTGACAGTTGCTCGCCATTGCTCGGTGGTTCTCTCCGGGTACTCCGGCTTCCTCCACCCGTAAAACTGTCACGGTCATGGTTAGCCATTGTGCAGAAATATGTGACCTTAAACACCAATAAATAAATAATAAATAATGTGTTCAGTGTATATTTTTTCAAATCAATTGTAATTGCTTTATTTTGTGACGAGTTATTTTCGAAGACAGCTTGGAGGGAGGGGAGGGGGGAATCCACATAAGATGCAGAAATTACAAATTCTTGTGTAAACATTTCAGAATAAACGCTCAATCAATCAGTCAGAGGTTATGTTTATTCTCTTTATTATAATAGACATACGTGGTTGTGTTGACAACAGTCACACACAAAATCTTTTTTTTTTAAAGTCTGACGATGATATTCGTATGGCTTTTCCCACCTTATGTATAAAACTTGTGCAAGGCAATCAAACAGTAATCGCAATGGAATGTGGTAATAAATGTCAGTATCAAGCCGTTTGTGCATTTATGTGCGGCATGCCCATCCCCTCACGTTTTCTACGCTCATCTGCGATTGTCTTTTAGTACATCCCCGGCAGAAGTACACGAATAAACCCGGAATCACCCGATCAATTAGTCCCATTGCTGAAAGTTATTTTGTTTTATGAAATTGCTCGTCGCTTGATTCGCTGAGATTGGGAAACAATAGATTGATGACGGGGCTGATTGATCGGCCTTGTCAGATTATTTTTGCAGCCAATTAGCTTGGTCAAAATGCAAGCTCTGCTGCTCTTCCCAAGTGGATTTGAATTTGAGTATCTAAGGACTGCAAGGCAATGTTAGCCTGATCCTACTATACCAGTAAAATAGATCTTGTTTACCACTGGGAACTATTCACAAAAATTTCCCTTCAAATTTTAATATTTTTGCCTCCAAAACATAGCTTATGAACCCTCATTGGAATGATCTCATTCAGGCTGTTCCAATGAAAAGCCTTTAGATAGGTCAAATTTGGGGATAAACTTGTCAAATCAATTACTGACCACCAGAAAAAACTTTTTTTGCAAAATTGACCACCTGCAATGCAATTTTTTCACCTCTTGGGGTTGTTGTTGGTGTCTGAGTATATCTATTATACTCACAAGGTCTAATTTCAACTTTGATTACATTTTACTGCAGAAAAACATGTGCCCTAACATTAACCCTTTTAACCCTAGCAGCCTTTTTCCGGCAAGCAACATATGTCATAACATTAAATAGGATGGCTGTTCAGTAAATGTGTGGGGTAGACCAATAAATATTTTCAACAGCAGCCTCGAGGCTGCACATTGAAAATATTGATTGGTCTACCTCAAATAATGAATATGGTCTCTTCTAATTGCTGCCATTGAACTGGCATGGAAGATACCACTAGAGTTCAAAGGGTTAAGTCCCTAACTAAACTCAAAGTTATATGTTGCATATCTTCAAAGCATGTATAACCACATCCTAAAGTTCCAACCCTCTACATTAGAAACTGAGGGAGGAGTTGATTACGCTATGAAGATACCCTCAATTAAAAAACACTGGAAATTTTCTAAGTCGATAAAGGGAAATAATTTTGTTAAAAAATATTTTTTTGGGCAATCTTTATAGATGCTGGACATCTTAAATGTTTGTGTCACCATATCCTAAACTTTAAAATCTCTACATTACAACAGTGGTAGGAGTTGATAACACCATGAAGGTACCCTCAATTAAAAAACACTCTAAATTTTATAAATATAAAGGGCAATTATTTTGTTAAAAAATATTTTTTCTTCAAACTTTATAGATGCTGCATATCTTCAAAGCATGTATAACCACGTCCTAAAATTCCAGCTCTCTACATTAGAAACTGAAGGAGGAGTTGATTATGCCATAAAGATACCCGCAATTCAAAAACACTGGGAATTTTCTAAGTCGATAAAGGGAAATAATTTCCATAAAAAAATTTTTTTTTGCAAACTTTATTTATGTTCCACATCTTCATTGTGTGTGTAACGATATCCTAAACTTTAAAATCTCTATATCACAAACTGTGGAAAGACCTCATTACACCATAAAGGGACCCTCAATTGAAAACCACTTGAAGTCAATAAAGGGCAATAATTTTGCAAACTTTATATATGTTACATATCTTCAAGGCACTTGTAACCACATCCTAGTTTCAACCCTCTACATTAGAAACTGAGGGAGGAGTTGATTACACCACTGAGATACCCTCAGTTAAAAAACAGAGGAAATTTTCTAAGTTGATAAAGGGCAATAACTGTGACAAAACATAGTCATCTGACCTTCTAACTTGGTTATGTGCTGAATGTATTTTTGGATTGTGCAAAATTTCAGATGGTTGTCTTGAAAGGTGTGAGTGTCGTGTATGATACAACTTTGGGATGGATGGATGGACTGACGGACACAGGGAATACTATATACTCCTGCCATACAGCAGGGGTATAAAAACAAACAATACTATGCATTAACCTCCCTTATTTGGAAATATTCCTGTAATTTTGGAAACCATTTTGGTGGAATTTAACTTCCTGCATTCTGTAGTCAGATTTTCCAGCCCAGGACAGGATTTCACTTGTCAGTGAAATATGTATAACATGTAGTGATTAACTGATGTTCAGCATTCGCATCTGACATCAGCCGATTTTAAGTCATCGGTTGACCATCGGTAGAAGTGTTTGAACATCAGTTCGTGCCGATGGTTACATGGAACACCACAGGCTCAAAAGCATTCATATTTATGTTTGATTCACGTCTTAATACAAGCAGCAACAAGCTTGATAAGTTCCCATTATGATTGGCAGCAGAGTTGAAATGATTTGCTGATTATTTAACATTCACAATATCCCACTCCCAGGAAAAATTACACTGACAGCACCCCACCAGTACTGTGAATTGCTGCTTCATCGTCTGACATCACTGTCAGTTCATTTGTAAATAATCTAGTTACCCAATTCTTCTTTAATCACTGTCAACACAAAGTGGACAATAACAAATGAACATAAAATACACTCAACAGCTGATTGTTTTCACAGTTTGAGTATAACTTCAATGTTGTACTTGTTACTTATTTAGGTAAAGATTCTAAAAATAGTGTATGGCCATTTTTTGCATGGACTTCTGGGACTGGTTATCATTTGTGAAACATATATTTTTCCATTCAGGATTTTCCGGCATTAGACGTGTGCATACAAATCTACGAAACTGAATGAATTGCAGTGTTAGAAGCTAATTGAAAACACAGCCATTATGAATGTATTTTCAGTCGTTGATTTCCACCCCACAACGAAAACAATCTGAATTACTGTGTACAAAACGGACCTACTTTTGTTTTGACCTGAAAATCCACGTAGGTTTTCGAAAATTTGAATTAGAACATAAAATCAGTTATTAAATTAAGTAAATAAATATATGTTATTTTACTGCCCTTTGATATATTTTACTCAATTTCATCTTGAAACTAAATTTAAATGGAGGTGCAATATAAAATAGTGTGAGCATAAGTCAAGTATTTTCGCACTGATCAAAAATGCAGCGCTGTTAACATGTTTCTGCTGATGTCGTATTGTTATTTTGATACACACATTGACTCGCTCTTGAGGAAAACAAACATATCAACATGACTGTACTGTAAAATTAACCCTATTCTATGTGTTCTTGAACATACTACTCATTTTGGTTGTGACTTCTGACATTGGCACTCACAATCGGCTGATTGTGTACTCAACTAATCGGCAAGCAGATGAAGTTGCAAATCCTTATCGGTTAATCTAATATATAAATGCCAATGTCTCTCTCTCTCTCTCTCTCTCTTTGTTCTGGGTGAACTCCTCCGTTTCTCGACCGACCGATCTCAAATTTTGTACACAGGGGTCATTCGTCCCTGCGAGTAACATGGGATGTGGGATGAGTGCCGTGCCCGTGTGGGGTGACCTTGACCTTGAAATTGGTGACCATGAGCTTTTATTTCAAAACCGGCTGAGCCGATCATATCTGTGGGTATACTGATATAACCATCTTCTCCCGTGCAATGCCGGGTAACACCCGCTAGTCACTAATAATTTGGACACATATAATCAAATTGTCCCCTGAAACTGAATGGATTTTTTCACCAATGATTCCTTTAATTAAACATGGTTTATGCTATAGGGGTAGGAGATCCCTTTTAGGGCCCTTTTCCCTTGATCATTTTTCACCAAGACACTCAATATTCTTTGTCAATAATTACTAAAGTCAAAAAGAATGTAAACGCCATCATTACAGTAAAGTAACAAACTTCAGATACAGCGAAATGTGGTATGCCCATGGTTGTGTCAGCAATGAACTGAACGATTAAATGAAAATCAAAAGTACAATTCTCGGAATGGGTGTTACTGATAGGCATCTCGTGGCTGTGTTGACAGTAGACTGTACAATTAAATGAAAACTGAAAGTAGGTTGGGACTCAAGCATGCCTGTGACATAAATATGATACATGCATAATAGCGAAACATGAGTATGAAAGTGGTATGTCGTTTAACACAAAAACTGTGGACTGATAGATAAATATAACAGTCCAAAAATATTTTCATGCACCACGTGTATGAGCGTTGCGACCTTGATTAATTGCTGCAGTAACACTCGCATTCAGGGGAATAAATATGCTTTTTATACTATAGATAATATACAATATTAACATTGTGGTTATCCTGCTGACAGCTTCTTCAACTGGCGACATTGATAAGGCCCAAAAAATTTAATGGGTTTGGTTCTGGTTACATAGCAGAAAGAAACAGGGTCGTTAGGTTGGGATGTTTTGTTTTTTTTTGAATTTGTGCTTGAGTTAATTTTTAGGACCAAATTCTTCTAACATTTGTGACTGAAATTTTCTGCTTTGATATTCTGTTGAGTCTGAATTGCAAAATGACACCCAAAATGGCAGTTTATCACCAGATGCTTTCTTCGCGATTGCATCGGACATTTCGGGTGTAATTCCGCAACTTCAAAATGAAACTGACTCGGAGGTGTCTTGATAATATTATCATCAGCTGTCCTCAGATTCTGAAGTGAAGTGTGTGTTCGCATGTCTCATTTTATCACGGGACGTGTTAAAATTAACGCACCTAAGTACATGAATAAATTTACATTTTAAGTGATTGTGGTAATGGACTTGAGTATCATTGTATTTATCTTGGAAGGAGAAGCACAAATTACTTACTTTTGTTTATTTGAAAACAATGTACCTTGCATCGGTCTTGTACCAAACACTTGCGTGCACACTGTTTTGAAGGCAAGATGCTATCATGACGTCACCGTGTGCAAATAGCCAATCACTTTGAAGTACAAGTGTAAAACTACAGGGAATCCCTTGGAGAATCCCAAGAAAAATTTCTTGGTTTTAAATAGCAGGAACACAATTAGTCGAATGTTCAATGTGACTGACTACGCAACCTTTGTGTAATGCAGCACACGTGGTTGTGACTTTTCACCTCAACTTGTTTATGACAAATTAGAGGTAAACAATGTTCTATCGTTTTCGTAATAATGGCGATTGTCAAAACAAACAACTTGAACAGTTTGGAACGAAAAGTAATAAAGAAAGGTCCCATAGTCTATGAGGTTAGACAGGGTGGTAAAAAGGGAAAGACCCAAATTTAAACCATCAGTAATCTGCACCAGTGAGGTAAATTCACTTCTTGCAAACCGTGATAAACAAGTTGAAATTTGGATACCAGAGTTAAAACAACTTTGGTATATAATTACCAATTATGATTAAATTTGCTGATGACAGTTTTGAACATGGTCCTGATTATATATATATATATATATAAATCGGTATACCAAACAAGAGGCCCCAGGGGGCCTGAGGGCACTCACCTGACATGGTTGTCTAAATATGAAACCAGGGACTTGACTTAAGCTGCATACGCCCCTCCTAAGAAAAGCATATACCGACTAGATTAAGCAATTGTGCCCACATAATACACAGGATTTTCCTTCTATTTTCAGTTCCTGCACTTTTACGTCCCAAAATTGAGTGTGTGTAATTGGGTATCCAGGCAGTCGTTTCAACATTAGACTTCTCCACCAAATCTCCATAAAAAGGAACCCAACATTTTATCACCAGCGGCAATACTATTTACCAGGAAATTCAGATGAATTTTTCATAAAATCTAGTCATGGCTGCTTCACTGCAGCCATGACTACAGAGCTTATAATTCACGAGCAAATCAGAATCAATTCTCGCAAATGATTCTCACAAGGAAAACAATGAGAATCAACTGATTCACGCAAAATGTTCATTTGATTCTGGTCATTGATTCTAAAAGTGTCCTTACAGGCCTAGAGTTCTTTGTTGCCTCATAATAATAACTTTGATGTAGCAGTTGTGTCTGGTGGAGTCTTGGTTGACTATACAGCCAGCCAAGACCTTATTAGTACCACTACCAAGGCATTGTAATGCCCATCAGCATGAGCAACAAAAGCCTGTATGTTGGTCTTGTTGGAACAAGTGTTCTGCATGTATATGTAAGACACAAAACACACTAAAAATTGGAACTATGCCGTAAGAAGTTAAACTCAAGTCAATATATAAATATGAGGTTTGTTTTTAACCCTTTACCTAACTTGCAGCCAAAAATGGCCAGAAAATAAACCAGAACAAGCCTACCACAGTCTAAAACATCTCATAAGTTTCTCAATAAAACTATACAAATATAGAGATCATTAGAACCAGCTCGTCAAGCTGGTTCTAAATCATTAGAACCAGCTCGTCAAACTGGTTCTAATGATATCCATATTAGTATGGTTTTATTGAAAAAATTGTGAATTTTTTTTTTGAAAATGTGTGAAATATTTTTTAAAATACTGTGTTAGATAGAGTGTTAACAACAGATTGTGTACTGGTAGCACTTACAAGGGTATAACGACACTCTCAAAAACAAATTCCAAATTATTTATTGAAAATTTATTCTTGCAGCAGGAGTTGAGAATCAAAACTGATTCTCACAAAATTTAATCCAGACAAATTTTAAGGCCTGGACCAGATTTCATGAAAATATCTTGAAAATACTCAGCAGGCTAAGAGTTAAAGGTAGAGATGGGCAGTATTGGAATTTTCAGTTCGGTATCATTTTTGGTATTTTAGGGGAGTTTATCTCATTATCGGTTTGATATTCAGTATCTGACTTGACTGAGATTTGCTGATAGTACCAATGAGAAATTCACATCCGGAAAAACAGAATAAATTGTTGTAGTATTATTCTATCACAATGCTATAAATGACACTGCCAATGAGCTCAATAGTGTCATTATGACCACAAATCATATCTACAGTAATTTTGTGACTTGTTCTGAATGCACCTCAATGTTTAAAGACCTGTATCAGGCTTTTGCGATCTCAGAGCCTGTGCCAGGACCATGCCATCTTTAGGAAGTCCGGCTGACAATAGACAAAACACCTGCGCAGTGATTTCTAGTCAGGTCTTGGCTGCATGTTAGGGCAGCCAAGACTTGACTAGAAATCACTGCTAAACAACTGGACATATACAGGTTGTAGTCTAGGGGAAATTCAGGACATTTGCGCAGTCCATTGAGGGTTAAACAAACTGAAAAGAAAATCAGTCACTTTTTTCACGAAAGTTATCAAGTCTCAACAGGGACTTATAAATAGTGAATGCAGAAAATTTTGAAAATTCAGACAGTTTCAGTATTCAATGATTGGTTCAGTTCGTTTTTTGGATGTCCCCATGATATTGGTATTGGTTCGGTTTTTCAGTATATTGCCATTCTCTAGTTAAAGGCCTGCAATGAGGGGTTATAAGCTGAAATATTCAATCATTGAAGAATATTTTTGTGCAAGTCCCCTCCTCTAGTCATGTTATATGAATGAAGATATAAACAGTTACTCCACCCAAATTGAGAAGAAAAACGAGGAAAAAAAGAATATACAACTCACACTCTTTGTTCTATGATAGATTTAATAAATTGGAAATCTGCATAATCTCCTCCTGCAGCTAGTACTGTATTGTCTGTCACCTTCATTATTCTACTAATATTTCTATACCTTGCTAAAGCTCCATATGAGCCTAACATATCAGCAGCAATAGCCACACCACCATTGAACTTCAATCCGAGAACAGATGTACCAGTTACAGTTGGATATCTGGAAAAATCAAAAAAAGAGCATTCTTGCATTTACATTCACAGAATAGGAGAATCGAACTCGACTGAATCACTTACCAAGGTAGATTTTTCATAGACCTGAAACGGTTAACCGATTAATCGATTAACCAATGATCAATGTCTTGATTGATCAAAAAAGTAATTGATCGAATGACCATTACTTTTGAACTATTGTATTATATACAAGGGAACAAACTTGCTCCAAAACAGGCCCACGTTGTTACACTGACTCACATCAGTTTCACGAGACAGAGTAAAGCATGCAAGTTACATGCGTACGTGCTGTCATACCTATTCACGTGCATGTATCAGTAGCTGGAAATGGTCATTCTTAACCCTTTACCCAATGCAGTTGAAAGACAATACTTGCAAAATAAATTTTTAAGTTATTGAAAAATTTCAATTTTTGTCTCAAAAACATATCTTACGACCCCTCATTGGAACGAGCTGGTCCCAATGAGAGGTCATAAGCCATGTTTTTGACACAAAAATTGAAAACGTAATAAAATTTGAATGGAGACTTTTGTATATAGCGCTGGCCGGTTTTTCACATTATGATGGGTAAAGAGTTAATATGCTGTAAATCATCAACGGTACGGCAGTTATTCAGCTACCTATTAGGGTAAGTGATTAATCGGTTAACCCATGTGATTAATCGATCAAGAAAACTCTTTAACCGTTTCAGCAATGTTGAGTTTTTCAAAAATATTTTTGAAAACTTGCTTCAAAAACAAAGCTCTTGACCTCTCATTAGAATGAGTTTATTGTGTTTTTTTTTAGGCATATTATTATTATTGCATTCCTGCTTTATTTTCAAGGTGATAGAGTTGATAAATTGAAGGATTTTTAGAAATGTTCCAGGCCACCAATGTTAATCATCCAAAAAATAACACCAGTCAGAAAAAAACCCATAACAAAGACTTTTGTCATACAAAATTTGTTTAAAAAATGTGCTCAATCAAAATGACATCCCCAAGTGAACAATTTTATTGGCAGGTGGTGTCTTCCAAAATCAGTATGAAATTGTGACTTTAAAATTTTACCCATTTCTATGTAATTATTAGTATATTTTCAAGCAAGCATGATTAAAAAAAACAGTGTCTATGTACTATATATGTACATGAATTTGTTTTGTGCAGTACAGTTGCCGTGGACTGGTCATAATTCATGTGTGGGCAGTGATGTCAGCGCATGCGTTTACCAGGTAATAAAAATCACCATCAGCAAAATTTTAATTATTGAAGCACTGGGATGTACCCGGTGCTTCATTAATTAAATTTTTGATGATTATTCCTATAATTAGTGTTTGGAATCTAATACTATTGCACCTGTGGAAATATTGCCCACCTGGGGAAAGTGACCAGTCCACAGCGGTCATACTGTAAACATCCAGTTTGCTCCGTTCTGTAGAAAGTAACTCAAATAATATGTGGGCAGTTATTTACTTCTTGAAAAAGTGATGCAAAAATATAACTAAACACAACTGCATTTTAAGATTTCTTTATTAACTGGTAGGTACTAAATAAATAATACAGTACAGCCTACAATAAAGTAGAAACCGGGATGCGCTAACAACATGCTATTTGGGAGATAGTTGTGTCACATTCGTATCTGAATATTATGATATTTTTATAGCAATAAACCATCAGTTGGTTGTGATTTGGCCAGTCAAATGTCCTAATATTAAAGTAGTTATTAAAACTCACACTGGGTTTTTTGTCTTTATGAACTCCTATAAAACAATCAAGCCCATCTTTGATCTCACTGTGACTCATGCCAGTGAGTTTGACAGCTTGTGTCTTTCACTGGTGAGATTGTGTTACAATAGCTGATGAGCACTTGGTTCACAGATTCCTTAACCGTTTTTCAAACAAGCTTGGCACTTTTCCGAGAGATGTTTATTTTTCATAACAAAAACACAATTAAGTCCAAAGAATCTTTAGTTGAAAAAATATTTCATTGGTTGAAAGTGTGCGTTTCTGAAAGCTGCAAGTCATCCACACAGCACTCAGCAAAGGACTGGAGGTCGGATGTCTTAAGTAAAAAGTGAGTAATATATTTTTTCACTATTTAAATTTCCGGCCCGGCACACCCAGACCAGCTAAATCACTGGCAGTGTCGCCCCTGTAGGTTAAGATTTCATTTAAGTTTCAGCTCTCCTGGGCCCAAGCAACACTGTTGAAGGAGGCCTCAATGCTGCCCCCAATGTCGAATCTTGCTATTGGGACTTCATTGGGACAATCATGACCCAACATGTAGCGCCCCCTCAGTGGACCCCTGAGGTCATCTGCTAGCTGTGGCAATCCTTCCTCTTCCTCCCCTTCCTCACCTTGTCTCCTGGGCGGGTGGCTTTTGGTGCTGCATCTGACGGTTTGGTACTGCTCTCCCTTGGCCTGTTCGACCTGGACCATGGCATACATGTCCCAATTCAGTAAATACCATAAGGGATGGGTGTAATGGGTTTCAAGCCCCAACATACATGCTACCCAGCACGCCAAAACCTTTGGCTCCCCAGTGCAGCCCTCAACCTTCTCTCCAAACTGTCCATCCGGAGAAAGGTGCGAATGAGATGGGCTTGACTTTTGGCAGGTTCGTTTAACCTGTGATTTGGGATGATATGGTCGTTTGCACCTCCAAACTGCAAAATCGGCTAATTTTAAACATTTAAGTAGGCCATTTCGTTGTTTTCATGAATATTTCTATTTCATTTTACATTACCCCAATTCGTGCTTGATATCGTCCAGCCCTCGAAATTTGGAATATTTTACCACGGCAATCACTTGCTGCGGTAAATTCCATTTCCCACGGCATTGTTATGGCAACCACAGAGGTGAACATCAATTCTGTGCATTATGTGGAGACGATGGGTTATAAGCCTCAGGCTTCATGTCAAATCTAAGACCGTATTTGTTTAGCTTAAAGTTTGTTCGCTTGGTTTCTTGGAAATAAATATAGTTTGAACTATAGAACATCACAAAGTACTGTACTAGGAGTGCAAGTTGCCTTTCATAACCCAAGCATTGAATATCAGGACTGGCAGGTAACTGCCAGTCATGATATTCAATACTTGAGTTATATAATTAAGAGTGTGGCACGTTGCTCGTGACTAATAGTAACACACATCATGGAAATCTTTACTACCAGCATACAAAATTATAAATTGAGAATCTAGGAAAAATATTACCACAGCATTTATATGCTGTGGTAAAACCAATTTACCACAGCATTCACCACGGCAATGCCTATTGCTATGGATAATTTCGATGGCTGTATCATCGTTATCGAAAGTGAAAGAAAGCCCACCCTCTCCCTTTGACTTCAAAGATTGAGAGCTTTGTATTTATAAGCTGGGTAGGCCAAGGGAAATCCAAGCTGTAATTGCATCGATGTCAATGAATACATCAACTACAACAGTTTGTTTTAACGTAAAAAGATTTGCATGGCTCATATCAGCCATATTATAAGTATTCGCTCCTCTTCTTTTCATCCCCAAAAATATGAACGATGGTTATGAGAATATCGTGCCACGCACGCGTTTGTCTTGCAATATTCACCACAAAATGTTGAAAATATCGTGTGAATGCTATAAGAATATCGCCATAATTACCGGTAGGTGCTAATATGACACCATTAACAAAAGAATATTGCCAAATGGTATACTTTGTTATAGGCTGGACTGTATGTGCCATTATGTGGACAGTATTTATTTCTCCAAAAAAGGTGCATAAATATTTATAAACACAATGCATTTTTATATTTCTTTTTTAACTGATAGTGTACTAAAAGTTTCTTGGTTGCCAAAATTTGTTCACATCTTTGACTTATTACAATGTATGGGAGAATGCTTATAGAAGAAATATCAATAAGGACATGATTTAGATAGGGTTTTTTGACAAATTAGGGCTTTCTGGTTCAGTGTCAGCTAACAATCTCACAAACAGATGTAATCAATAACAAAATCAGAACGTTTGAGTGAAAGAAATCTTTTCTTGTCAAATATCAAAAGATTCTGTCTGGTGGATCTAAAGAAGATCATTTGAGGAATATTCTACATACTGTACTCAGTTAAACTTTGGGCTCCGAAATATGGACCCATGATCCTTGATTTTAACATACATGAACTTGAATTTGCCCCCAAATGGATGGTGTATACCAAATATGAAAAAAGATTTTTAAAGCATTTTCTTCATAAGGAGACCAAAACATGAACCCTGGAACTTGGCGGAAGCTAATACCAACTGTCAGAAGATTTGGACCAGTGGATCAGAAGAAGATTTTAAAGAATATTCCTCTTATGGCCCTAGGTTAAAATTTATTTGAACAGACAGATTCCAAATACATGTGTACAAACTCACAGACAGGATTTGAACAAACTTAAATCTGACCTCCTTAAGGATACAGGATACCAAATATGATAAGATTCTGACTGGTGGATCTGAAGAAGAATATTTTTTTAAGAATTTCTCATGCAATTGAAATTCGGATTCCATAAAGAGCCCAAATAAAAACTCAGGGACTTAATTTGAACAAACTTGAATCTGATTCCCATAAGGATGATGTGTATTAAATATCAAATAATTCTGAATGGTAGCTCTTAAGAAGAATATTTTTAAAGAGCATTCTTCAAAAGGAACTAATAGGGAGCCCAAATTTTGAATTCTGAAAACTGATTCCCTCAAATCCACCAATCAGGACTCGTTTTAAGGTCTACACTAAAGTTAATGTTTGAAATGAATACATGTACATGTTGGTCCTAATGCTCAGATGGACATTCCAGGACACTGAACTCAGGTGACAGCTTTTCCAGCCCAGGAACATGATACTTCATAATTCCATTAAATAGGATGGCTGCTAAGTGAATGTGTGGGGTAGACCAATCAACACTTTCAATGTGCAGCCTCAAGGCTGAGTTTTTTCGTACCTGTAAGGCTTGTCATTATAAGAAAATGAAATCCATTTAAATATTTTTTTCAAATTATCAGTCTTACGAGCTGAAAACAGGCAAAAATTAATTAAGGGCCATATCTCTGCTCAGTATGGCCGAACCGCACAAGTTTTTTAACTCATTCAAGACAAAGAAAGTCTCACATAAAGAACAAATCCATTGATATTTATTCAAGTTTTCAAGCTTATGAGCTGAAAACAGTCAAAAATGAAGTTAAGGGAGATAACTCTGCTCAGTGTGGCAAAACCACACCAGTTGAACTCATTCAAGATACATGTATTGTTAAGAAAGTCTCACATACCAAATACTGACTGAATCCATTGATATTTGTTCAAGCTGCTGTGCCAATGAGCTGAAAACTGACATTGTTAAGAAAGTCTTAGAAACCAAATAATGCTCCCCCACCCACCCCTGTATCAATAAGAAGAGACCCCACGGGGCCTGAAGCACTCATCTTGCACAGAACACAATTTAAACAGAGTCCAAGAATGAGTCTACATTAAGCAAGCCATCTCCATAGGCTACACTGTCAATCCTTGAGTCCCTCAGGAGTGACAAAAATAATCTGGGCATCATGCCTTTTCTTCAGTTGATCATAAAGTAAAATGTAGAGCTCCCCTATGAAGCCCCTTGATACAACCTATGTGGATTAATCTTAGTACCTCTAGAGGGTACTGAATACAAAATTTTTAATTCTTCAGAAAAATGGCCAATTCCGGCTCCCATAGAGAGCCCAAATATTAATCCAGGCTCTTGATTTGAACACAGTTAAATCTGACTTCCCTAGAGATGTTGTGTACCGAATATGAAAACATTCTGACTGTTGGATCTGAAGAAGAGAAATTGTAAAGAAATTTCTTTGAATTGCACTAAGTTCAAATTTGGGCTACCATAGTGAGCCCAAATATTAACCTATGGATCCGATTTGAACAAACTTGAATCTGACCCCCCCCCCCCCCCCCCCCCCCCCCCCCCCCTAGAGATGTTGTATACCAAATGTGAAAGCATTCTGACAAGTGAATCTGAAGAAGAAGATTTTTGAAGAAATTCCTTGGTTTGAAGAATCTAGAATTTGACACTCATAACAATGATGTATACCAAATATTCAAAGATTCTGACTGGTGGTTCTGAAGAAGAAGATTTTTAAAGAATATTCCCCATATTACCCTATGTTAAAACTTCGGGCTCCTGTAGAGAGCCCAAATATGAACCAATGAGCTTCATTTCAACAAACTTTTATCTGACCCCCCTATGAATGCTGTATACCAAATATCAAAAGATTCTGATGATTGGTTCTGGAGAAAAGTTTTTTTAAATTTTTGCAAATATGCTGACTCAGCATTTTTTCGATGCCCATTACAGAACACCCTAACATAACCGATGGCAATTTCTTTTCACCATTCAATTCTACTAGTCATAAGGATACTTCATACCAAATAAAAGCTCTCTGTTCCGTGGGGTTTGGGAAATATGGGCATTTGAAAATATTTCTATTTTTAGCTCCCAGGGTTCCCATGGGGATGCGAGAATTTTTTTTTTTTTGCATGGGTCAAGTCCTTATGACCCAATACTACCACAAACCAAATTTGGTTCATACCGGACCATCGGTTCAGAAAATAGAAATTTTGGGCGGAGCCAAAAATCTTACCCCTCCTATTACAAAGCCAAATATTACTTCACGAACTTCGTTTGAACAAACTTGATTCTACACCTCATATGGAAGCTCCATAGCAAATATCAAGTCATTGTACACACTGGTTCTTGAGAAGAAGATTTTAAAAATATTTTGGAGCATTTTCCCCCACTCCCTCCCTATGGGGCTGAGCATGTTGAGTTGAACAAAAATGAAATGCCCCTTTGGGACCATCACTAACACAAACTTTCACTTGAATTGGCCCAGTGGCTTTGGAGGAGAAGACCAAAACATGGTGTTGACGGACGACGGACCGAGAGCGATGAGATAAGCTCAGCTTTACTTTGTCAAGATGAGCTAAAAATGATAAAAACTCAAAGCTAAAATGTTTAGAAAGAACATATCTTGGCTACATGTGCACACTTATCAGTCAGCTGTTTGTGCTTTATCAAAAGAAAAGGCACTTCCACTTGTACATGTGTACTTTCATGATACATCACCGGGAGTGGGGTTGATGGGAGAAGTTGGTATTTATTTCTAGCGGTATGAGGCTTCTCTCCCTCCCACTTTTTCTCCTTCTTTCTCAGTTTCCCACTCTGTCTTTCATACCCTCCCCCTCTTGAACAATTCTTTAGTCAATTGTTTGTTTTGTTTTATATCAAGATATAAGGGTGTTCAGACAATTCCCCCTCCCATAACAATCCCAGTCCAAAGTCCAAAAATGCACAGGCAACTACCCCTCCCCCCCCCCCCCCCCCCTCATTCCTAGCTGAACTGGCATACAGGATAAGTAACTGCCCCAGTCCATTTGGTACCAAACACAACTGTAAAGCGGCAAATGGAAACCACAACAACTGCCCCAAGCATCCAATTTTTGTAATAAACTGAAATGAATTTTTAAGAATGAAAGAGCATTTAAACTTTCAGTTCACTTAATTTACATGTAGATGTTGTATAAAAAGTTTACTGTTTGATCAATATCACTTTCAGAGATGCTGTATTAACAATAACTTACAATTTTGGCCTTGGAGTCTTTTGGGGTTTTTTTTTCCAGCATCAAAATTTTTTACTCATACTCACATTTCAAGTAAAATAAGTTTACAGAGATGTTTAGATGGTGTAGTTGTCAGACTCATAAATTAAGATAAAAAGAATAAAGATTCAGAACAGGCCACTGAGTCCTGGGCAGGATTTGTTGCCAACTTTCAGTTTGCCTCAACATATCAGCTCTCTTGACTCCCTAACCTAGTCTCTGCTTCCCCCTTGGGGAGGGGATGGGGTCTACAGCAACTAACTCCCTATCCCCCAACTAACTCCTCTACTGTTGGCTCATCGGGAAATAACCACCCCCTTGCCAGGGAGTGATACACCACGGCAAGATATCCCCGTGGACAAAGTACCTGGGACAAGTTGTAGGAGTCTAACCAAGATTACTCCCAGCCCATATCAATAACAAGAGGCCCAAGGGGCCTTAATCGTTTAGCTGGCAAGTGGTTCAAATAAGTATTTTGGGTCACATTCAGTTAGTCATGGTTCAAATCAACACTACAGAGGAATGAAGTCATGAAATTATTTTTAACTCTACGTCGCACGAGTGCTTTAATGTCGCAAGTCCATTTTGGCACGAAAATGAGTTTTTGGTATCATTGGATTCGTCTTTAAATTTTCTATCACCTGGTGCTAATTAATCTTGGCAAACCTACCCCACTCCCATGAAAAATGCTGTGCAATTTTGTTGTATCTCCACGGTGGTGGTTTTTGTCCGTGCTATAATGTCGTATCTTTATGTCCAATGAAAGAGTGATAATTTGTCACATGTGTAACATCTGACTAATGGCGGAGCATAGGATCAACCGTTTTAGGTATCAGTAGAAATCGCTTTTATTTTTCAACATAATGTACATTTAATAATTCCATATTTTGCGATTTTATTTATTAAATATTGATCGATGAATGACTTAAATATTTGCCTGATCGCGTTTCTGGGGAATGAGTGACAGAGCATTTTGTGGGCAATGGGAGATATGACATTCTAGCTCTAAAAGAAATGCAAGTTGCACTTAGGTTATAATATCGGATCATGGAGATAAGACATTTCAGCATGTAAGTGTTAGACCCTCATTTCTCTTTCTGATTTGAATAAAAGTAATACCAGCAGTGTGCGAAGCTGTATTTGGGACAAAACTGGGGGTGGGGTGGGTAGGGATAAAACAACTGTCTATGGGCCCACCTTGCCCTCAGAGTTAAGTATTTTGAGACTAGTATACATATTAATTTGCTGTCGAGTTGGTAATTCATCTATTCATCACTGCTTTATTGTTTTCAATGCAACCATCACTAGCCCATGGTAGTATATGCTGGTACGTCACATGGTGTATTTTGTGAAAAGATACATTTTGTTGTCTTTGAATTATTTATTCTTGAAGAACAACAGAATAAAGCCAGCCTCACCCCACCTGTATGTTTGCATGTGCAGGGACGATGTTCGTTGGTTGTAAATATGAATGAAAGTTGTCTGTTTCACGCATGTCCTTGGTGTATAAGTGTATGTCGGTTTGGCAAGCTTATGCTAGGAAGTGATTTGGCATCACACACTTTAGTGGCCTACCATACGTTCATAATCAAATCGAGGTGCATACATTATATAATACCTCAAGTGAACATAACAGTGCAATGCATAAATATTGGGATCTGCAAGGTGTAGGCAAAATTGCGGCTTGGGTTAGGGTTACAAATGTACGTGACTACAAGTAAGCTAGTATGCTAACCCATTTTGTTTTCTTTTCCAGCCTCAAAAGTTTGGGAATTCTAGATCTACCCAATGAACTTATTATTCTAATACTGGATAACTTTTCACTGTACGAACTTTCGACATTATTATCAAAAACATGTAAACGCATCCACGATGTTATACATCAAACATCATACTTATGGAGGAATTTCGAACTTCCAGACGCCATAACTTTGAATATACAAGACCTTCAACTCATGTCTCATGCAAAGGCGTTTAAAAAATTTGAAATAGCCTTTTCCATAATTAGTGCACCTGTACAGGATCTAGATTTTCACCTGGTTCAAGGGTTAATTCAAGCTGAAAAATTATACTCGTTGAATCTTTCTGGAACTTCCATTTCTACAGAGTGTTTTTTACCGGCGCTGACTAAACTGCAAATCCTGGACGTATCGGAATATTCAAACTTGCGCAATTCAAATTTTCTTTCCATTGAAAAATGTACTAAGCTAAATGCTTTATACGTTTCATTTACAACATTGTCAGCAACAACTCTGCTGGAGTTAGTAAAACACTTGAATCTATTGGAACTTTTAGATATAACAGGGATTCATCTGGATCTGCGATTGTGCCTGAAAATACTGAACGAACTTTATAAGACTGTTTCGTATGTACCAAATATCATTGAGGGAACGTTTGACGCTTTAAGAACTTGAATACCTGGTGAAACCAGCGTATCCGAATTGTTGTTTTAAGGTGGGTTAAACGATGAACGTTGACGCGGCCCTTGAGTTGTTTGATGAAATTTGTACGGACACAGAAAATGACATTGATGAAATATCTGTGGAATCGGTTATAAACTTTCTTCACAGCAACATCGATGAGAAGGAATTTGAGTCATCACCTTGCGCAAATTCGGAAATTTTTGCCCGAAATAAGCCAGATATCCCCCGTCAGAGAGCATGACTATAAAACTAGTGAGATATCAGACGATGAAAGTGTGCATGCCACTGCAGCTAAGGAGGTATCACATGCTTCATCAACCTCAGTAACTGATGGAAATGTTAGCATTTCGAATCACAAGGAAAATGACAACTCCTCCCCCGAGTTCCATTCTGCCCCATGTATCAGTGGGCACACGGGCCAGAATGGAACTCAGGGGACGAACTGTTGCGATGCTTCTTCATGTACTCCTTCTCGATCTCGTAAACATGCCCGAAACCCTGACGAATGGCAACGAAATGTTAGGAAACGTATGCGACAGTCGGGTCGGACATACATTGACAGTAAAGGAAAAAAACATAGACAGCGTTTTGTCAAAACCTTAAAGGATTGTGAGAAGAAATGTTTGTTCAAATGTTCGCTCTTTTTTTATGAATCGGATAGATCAGACATCGCCAAATACTTTTGGGGTTTAAACGACAATGAAAAAAATGTATTTTACGGACGGATGACCGAACGGCAAACAATTGACAGAAGTCGCACTAACAATCAACATTCGTGTAGAAAATTCTCGTTTTGCTATTATTTTTTAAAAGAGGAAAAAAAAGTTAGGGTTTGCAAAACATCTTATTTGTCAACACTTGATGTAAGTGAGAAACGACTTCATTATTTCCACAAGAAAAATCCCAGTTTCTCCATGGATAATGTGCAACGACCCACTGACGATCAGAGAGGCAAATATTCTAAAAAAGCAACGTCGCCCACCGATCTTGCGCATATTAGGGAGCACATTAATCGATTCCCTCGTATTCCATCGCACTGTTGCCGCTCTACAACTCAACAAGAATATTTTGAAGCTGAACTGTCACTTCCAAAAGTGTATCGCCTGTATGAAGATTGGTGTTCACAGAACTTGTACGAGTCAACCAAAATCAATGTATATAGAAATATCTTCAACACTGAGTTTAACCTTGGCTTTCACATACCCAAAAAAGACAAGTGTGATGCCTGCGAAGAATGCAGGGTAGTGCAGAATAACTCTTTAGGGGTAGTACCAGAAGATGCCCTGTCGAAATATCAGGATCATATTAACAAGACAAAGACACGCCAACACCGAAACAGGGATCGCGAAGCAAAGAGTGTTGGTGTGTCATTTGATATGGAGAATGTGTTAACTTTACCCAAATCAAACATATCAAATTTCTTCTACAAAAGAAAATTGACGGTTTTCAACATGACAGCACATTGTTCTGTTAATTCTAAAGCATATAGTGCCATTTGGGGAGAAAATCTACCTGGAAGAGACGCAAATGCGCTTGCCAGTGCAGTGTGTAAAATTTTGGATACAATATCTGAAGATCTTCCTGAAATTACCTACTTCATCCTTTGGTCTGACTCTTGTGTTCCACAGAATAGGAATTCCCACCTCACAATGGCACTAAAACTTTTCATGTCTACCCACCCTAAAATAACCAAAATAGAGCAAAAGTTTTCCACACCTGGTCATTCCTGCGTACAAGAAGTTGATAACATCCATTCACATAATCAGAAAAGTTTAAATGTTTGTGAAATTTATAGTCCTGTCGGATTGGTTAGGGTTTTAAGTGCGGTCCGGAGCAACGCATCCAAAATTATACAGATACGTAAATGTGATTTTTATGATTATGCTAAGGCTGCTTCCTCTCTAAAGTTCAGTGCCGTTCCGTTCACACAAATAAAACACTTGATTATTGATGTGGATGAACCGACAAAATGTCGCTACAAAGTGCGTTTTTCTGAACCCGAATTCGTCGTGGTTAATTTGATACCACTTACCAAGCGCTGACTCTCTAATTTTAATTATGGTTTAAAACAACCCCTCATAATTACGAAACGTCAAAAACTTCCAAAACAAAAGGTTGCTGATATTCGCAGTATGATGAAATGGATGCCCACTGTCAATAAACAGTTTTATGAAGCTATCTTCCAAAACAAGGAGTAGGATACATTTATGTTCAGTGGATCTAATATTACTTACCGTGAAATAAAGTGAATTCGGTTAATGGAGCAAATTCGGTTGACACTCTTCAAGGATACTGTTAACATACTTTTGCTAATGCTTTTGAAATTTGTTAGGTACTAGGCCTATGTATTTTAGTTTATTAGAGTTCTTTTGTCTGTCGAATTCGCTCCATTAACCAATCAACCCCATTTTACGGCACGCTTGAACATTCTTTTAGTACATCTGGGGCATGTTCTGTATTTTCCTACGCGGCCTACGTAAAATACTTGACGGTTACAAGTTACTCAAAATACTGTTGTACAACCGTTCACAAATTCAAATCAAATCCGAAGCAAGTTATGTATGGTATAACTTGACACAGACTTGTACATTGCTGTGTTTGTGAATTGATACAACAAGTCGTGCCTCAGTTTACAATAACAAAATTCTGAGATACCACAGAAGAATCACGAAAGCGCCCTCGTGTTTTGTTCAGTCTTTGCTTCATTAATGCACTTGCTTTCGTGTTTTTTATGTTGTATCTAAGAATTTGTGTCCTTTTATGATCAGTTTCCGCGCAGGGATTCGTAGCAATCCACAAGTACTGTACTGTATCCGTTTTGATAAGTTGGTTGATGATATTAATTTTGCTGCCGTTTCCAGAGATCTGATGCATTCTATGTGACAATAAGTACGTAAAACACATTAGAACACTATGAGCAGAGTATTGCCTGATTTCTGGCATCTTAGTTAATGGTAAAGCTTACCCACCTTCAATAAGTTTGGTTCATATCCAGTTGGGAGCATTTTTGTTTTTTATTCATCACATCAATGAGTCATTTGATAAGTTGGTTGAGAATGATTCACTGTCGTTCCTAAAGATCTAATGCATTCTATGTGACTTTAGGCACATAAAACGCATTAGAACAATGTGAACGGAGCATTGCCTGATTTCTGGCATGTTAGTAAATGGTAAAATTTACCTTCCTTCGTTAAGTTTAGTTGTAGTCCAGTTGGGACCATTTTTGTTGTTTATTCATTACATCAAAGAGTCGTTTGATAAGTTGGTTGCGGATGATTTGTAGCCATCCCCAAAGGTCTAATGTGTTCTATGTAACATTAAGCACATAAAACGCCTTAAAACGCCGTGAACTGTGTATTACCTGACCTTTGGTATCTCAGTTAATGGTAAAGATTACCTGCATTCATTGCGTTCCCCAATGAACGTCTGTTTCCTTTACACCGGTGGACTCCTATTTATAAGAGTATTAGGCCCTAAGACTATAATTCCGTGGCATAAAAGTTCAAAGAGACTAATTTTCCAACAAACTTTTATTCCCTTTACACCATTGTAAAGGGAATTAAAGTTAGTTGGAAAATAAGTTCAATCAGCCTCCAGGGAATGTAAAAGGAATAGAAGTTTTTTGGAACATTAGTCCCTCTGGACTATAACGCCACGGAATTATAGTCCTAGGTCTAATATTCCTACAAATAGGAACACATCGGACTACTATTCTTAGAAATGCAAGACCTAGGACTATAATTCCGCGGAACAGTAGTCCAGAGGTACTGATTTTTCTACGGACTTCAATTCTTTGCACCAGCTACATTCCCAACAAAATGAAAAATGTTTTACCCTGCACCGAAGAGTCTGGTTGTTTGGTCCAAAATAACACATAGTTTAGCACTGAATTTTGCTTATCTCTTCCACATGAGACCCCAAATCAGGTATAATAATCTTGTGTAAGGAACATCACCCAGCAAATAATAATGAAATGAGTGTGCTTCCTAAACTATTTCCGTTCTGTTATGAACCCACTGACCAAACATTTCGGTGCGTTGAATATGCCAGTATGACTCATTTGAGGCCTGGTGAAAGGAAAATTTGTGTTTATTTTGATTAACATGTTTCCTGTTTGTAGTTTTGAAATTTATTTTGAAGATAAAATAATTCTTTAAAACCAGCCATTGTAGTTTTACAACTCGTCATAATGTTTCCCTACTCTACACAAACATTGTCACAAAGATAGGACAATGCTTTCGACAATTAATTTCTCGGGTCTTCCTCATTATAATGAACTTATTTTGTTTGCGACTTTGTCTTTTACAGTGCATATGCTAACCATCTATTTCCCTTTCCCATTCTCCCCTCTTGTAACTTTTTTGTACCTGAAAACATCTTGTCATTTCCCCACCCAGTAAGGTCTTTTGAGAGTTGTCGTGTTGTAGGGTAACGACCAGACTTCTTTGGGACTTAAGTATGGCCGAGAGTCGGTGTCTGTGTGTGTGGGTGAGGGGGCTGCAAATTTTAAATAACAACATCTCTTCTATAAAGGAGAATGCACGTCTAAAAACCATTTAGAATCTCCACGCTCTCCCTGTTGTTGGATCTTTCTACATCATGTCATAACTCGATAAGCTGTTGACCCAAGTGTGGTCTGTATGGCAACTATCTAGTTTTTGACATGGACAGACGTATTCAGTTAAAAGTCATCCTCACATTTTGTTGAAATTGGTACATATTAAGGCTGTTTGCATCACTTCTGAATGTATACCCCACTGATTTGTGTTAATAGCTATAACATAAGGCACTATCATATACATTTACGGTGCGCTGATCTGTGTGCTTAAAGGTCGTATCTCATACGGCATTATAATCGGAACAAAAATTTGCGTTACTCTCTGTGAAAGGTCGTATCTCCAAACACATTTACGTCATTTTCTAGGAATTAAAATAATATTCGGCAATGAAATTTTACATTTAAGGGTTTTTGGATACCACAAATAATATTTACATAGTTACAATAAGCCAAATGCAGTCTATATGCAAAAAGTAAGCGGTCAAAACTTCAAAGTCGATTTTCTCTGAAAATTGAAAAATGGACTTACGACATTAAAGCACTCATGCGACGTCTAGTGTCCATGTCATATAATTATTATCCTACATGTAGGTCTTCCTGACTGCTTTCAATTCATCAGCTGTAGACAAGCACTGCCAACTTTCCAAGGGTTGTTATGTCACTACAGTTTGAAAGGCAAATTTTATGGAAAACATCAAGGCATGGATCAACAGCCTTTACCTAACCTGCTGCCTGCCCCCTCCCTCCACATAGAGAGCCCAAATATTAAGCCAGGGACTCAAATTGAACAAACATGAATCTGATCCTCCTAGAGATGTTATATACCAAATATGAAAGGTTTCTTACTGGTGGATCTGAGGAAGATTTTTAAAGAAATCTCCTCATAATTTGAACAAGAGGCCCCTGGGGGGGGGGGGGGGGGGGCTGAGGGCGCTCACCTGACATGGTAGCATAAATATCAACCCAGGAAATTGAATTCGATAAGTTGCATCTGCCCCTCCTAAGAAAAGCTTGTACCAAATATCGAAAGATTCTGACCAGTCGATCCAAAAAAAGAAGATTTTTAAAGAATATTCCTCATATTGAAGGGAGCCCAAATATGAACCTAGGGACTTGGCTTGAACAAACTTGAATCTCACTTCCAGTGGGATGCTGTATACCAAATATCAAAAGATTTTGACAGGTGGATGTGAAGAAGAAGATTTTTAAAGAATATTCCTGATATTGGACTACATGTAAGTTATAATTTGGGCTCCCACAGGGAGCCCAAATATCATGCCAGGGATTTGGCTTGAACAAACTTGAATCTTACCCCCCTGCATACCAAATACATTCTGACTGCTGGATCTGAAGAAGATTTTGAAAGAAAATTTCTCATTTTGAACTAAGTTATAATTCAGGCTCCCACAGTGAGCCCAAATATGAACCCAGGGACGTGGCTTGAACAAACTTGAATCCCCCCTGCCCCCCCCCCCTGCCACCCTCCCCCACCCCCCCCCCCCCCCCCCCAAAGGATTCTGCATTCCAGACGCCATAACTTTGAATATACAAGACCTTCAACTCATGTCTCATGCAAAGGCGTTTAAAAAATTTGAAATAGCCTTTTCCATAATTAGTGCACCTGTACAGGATCTAGATTTTCACCTGGTTCAAGGGTTAATTCAAGCTGAAAAATTATACTCGTTGAATCTTTCTGGAACTTCCATTTCTACAGAGTGTTTTTTACCGGCGCTGACTAAACTGCAAATCCTGGACGTATCGGAATATTCAAACTTGCGCAATTCAAATTTTCTTTCCATTGAAAAATGTACTAAGCTAAATGCTTTATACGTTTCATTTACAACATTGTCAGCAACAACTCTGCTGGAGTTAGTAAAACACTTGAATCTATTGGAACTTTTAGATATAACAGGGATTCATCTGGATCTGCGATTGTGCCTGAAAATACTGAACGAACTTTATAAGACTGTTTCGTATGTCCAAATATCATTGAGGGAACGTTTGACGCTTTAAGAACTTGAATACCTGGTGAAACCAGCGTATCCGAATTGTTGTTTTAAGGTGGGTTAAACGATGAACGTTGACGCGGCCCTTGAGTTGTTTGATGAAATTTGTACGGACACAGAAAATGACATTGATGAAATATCTGTGGAATCGGTTATAAACTTTCTTCACAGCAACATCGATGAGAAGGAATTTGAGTCATCACCTTGCGCAAATTCGGAAATTTTTGCCCGAAATAAGCCAGATATCCCCCGTCAGAGAGCATGACTATAAAACTAGTGAGATATCAGACGATGAAAGTGTGCATGCCACTGCAGCTAAGGAGGTATCACATGCTTCATCAACCTCAGTAACTGATGGAAATGTTAGCATTTCGAATCACAAGGAAAATGACAACTCCTCCCCCGAGTTCCATTCTGCCCCATGTATCAGTGGGCACACGGGCCAGAATGGAACTCAGGGGACGAACTGTTGCGATGCTTCTTCATGTACTCCTTCTCGATCTCGTAAACATGCCCGAAACCCTGACGAATGGCAACGAAATGTTAGGAAACGTATGCGACAGTCGGGTCGGACATACATTGACAGTAAAGGAAAAAAACATAGACAGCGTTTTGTCAAAACCTAAAAGGATTGTGAGAAGAAATGTTTGTTCAAATGTTCGCTCTTTTTTTATGAATCGGATAGATCAGACATCGCCAAATACTTTTGGGGTTTAAACGACAATGAAAAAAATGTATTTTACGGACGGATGACCGAACGGCAAACAATTGACAGAAGTCGCACTAACAATCAACATTCGTGTAGAAAATTCTCGTTTTGCTATTATTTTTTAAAAGAGGAAAAAAAAGTTAGGGTTTGCAAAACATCTTATTTGTCAACACTTGATGTAAGTGAGAAACGACTTCATTATTTCCACAAGAAAAATCCCAGTTTCTCCATGGATAATGTGCAACGACCCACTGACGATCAGAGAGGCAAATATTCTAAAAAAGCAACGTCGCCCACCGATCTTGCGCATATTAGGGAGCACATTAATCGATTCCCTCGTATTCCATCGCACTGTTGCCGCTCTACAACTCAACAAGAATATTTTGAAGCTGAACTGTCACTTCCAAAAGTGTATCGCCTGTATGAAGATTGGTGTTCACAGAACTTGTACGAGTCAACCAAAATCAATGTATATAGAAATATCTTCAACACTGAGTTTAACCTTGGCTTTCACATACCCAAAAAAGACAAGTGTGATGCCTGCGAAGAATACAGGGTAGTGCAGAATAACTCTTTAGGGGTAGTACCAGAAGATGCCCTGTCGAAATATCAGGATCATATTAACAAGACAAAGACACGCCAACACCGAAACAGGGATCGCGAAGCAAAGAGTGTTGGTGTGTCATTTGATATGGAGAATGTGTTAACTTTACCCAAATCAAACATATCAAATTTCTTCTACAAAAGAAAATTGACGGTTTTCAACATGACAGCACATTGTTCTGTTAATTCTAAAGCATATAGTGCCATTTGGGGAGAAAATCTACCTGGAAGAGACGCAAATGCGCTTGCCAGT
The DNA here is from genome assembly GCA_031216915.1 of Pictodentalium vernedei. NCBI lineage: Eukaryota > Metazoa > Mollusca > Scaphopoda > Dentaliida > Dentaliidae > Pictodentalium > Pictodentalium vernedei. The sequence goes on from CM062292.1 coordinate 205,795,400, forward strand.
GCAGTGTGTAAAATTTTGGATACAATATCTGAAGATCTTCCTGAAATTACCTACTTCATCCTTTGGTCTGACTCTTGTGTTCCACAGAATAGGAATTCCCACCTCACAATGGCACTAAAACTTTTCATGTCTACCCACCCTAAAATAACCAAAATAGAGCAAAAGTTTTCCACACCTGGTCATTCCTGCGTACAAGAAGTTGATAACATCCATTCACATAATCAGAAAAGTTTAAATGTTTGTGAAATTTATAGTCCTGTCGGATTGGTTAGGGTTTTAAGTGCGGTCCGGAGCAACGCATCCAAAATTATACAGATACGTAAATGTGATTTTTATGATTATGCTAAGGCTGCTTCCTCTCTAAAGTTCAGTGCCGTTCCGTTCACACAAATAAAACACTTGATTATTGATGTGGATGAACCGACAAAATGTCGCTACAAAGTGCGTTTTTCTGAACCCGAATTCGTCGTGGTTAATTTGATACCACTTACCAAGCGCCGACTCTCTAATTTTAATTATGGTTTAAAACAACCCCTCATAATTACGAAACGTCAAAAACTTCCAAAACAAAAGGTTGCTGATATTCGCAGTATGATGAAATGGATGCCCACTGTCGATAAACAGTTTTATGAAGCTATCTTCCAAAACAAGGAGTAGGATACATTTATGTTCAGTGGATCTAATATTATTTACCGTGAAATAAAGTGAATTCGGTTAATGGAGCAAATTCGGTTGACACTCTTCAAGGAGACTGTTAACATACTTTTGCTAATGCTTTTGAAATTTGTTAGGTACTAGGCCTATGTATTTTAGTTTATTAGAGTTCTTTTGTCTGTCGAATTCGCTCCATTAACCAATCAACCCCATTTTACGGCACGCTTGAACATTCTTTTAGTACATCTGGGGCATGTTCTGTATTTTCCTACGCGGCCTACGTAAAATACTTGACGGTTACAAGTTACTCAAAATACTGTTGTACAACCGTTCACAAATTCAAATCAAATCCGAAGCAAGTTATGTATGGTATAACTTGACACAGACTTGTACATTGCTGTGTTTGTGAATTGATACAACAAGTCGTGCCTCAGTTTACAATAACAAAATTCTGAGATACCACAGAAGAATCACGAAAGCGCCCTCGTGTTTTGTTCAGTCTTTGCTTCATTAATGCACTTGCTTTCGTGTTTTTTATGTTGTATCTAAGAATTTGTGTCCTTTTATGATCAGTTTCCGCGCAGGGATTCGTAGCAATCCACAAGTACTGTACTGTATCCGTTTTGATAAGTTGGTTGATGATATTAATTTTGCTGCCGTTTCCAGAGATCTGATGCATTCTATGTGACAATAAGTACGTAAAACACATTAGAACACTGTGAGCAGAGTATTGCCTGATTTCTGGCATCTTAGTTAATGGTAAAGCTTACCCACCTTCAATAAGTTTGGTTCATATCCAGTTGGGAGCATTTTTGTTTTTTATTCATCACATCAATGAGTCATTTGATAAGTTGGTTGAGAATGATTCACTGTCGTTCCTAAAGATCTAATGCATTCTATGTGACTTTAGGCACATAAAACGCATTAGAACAATGTGAACGGAGCATTGCCTGATTTCTGGCATGTTAGTAAATGGTAAAATTTACCTTCCTTCGTTAAGTTTAGTTGTAGTCCAGTTGGGACCATTTTTGTTGTTTATTCATTACATCAAAGAGTCGTTTGATAAGTTGGTTGCGGATGATTTGTAGCCATCCCCAAAGGTCTAATGTGTTCTATGTAACATTAAGCACATAAAACGCCTTAAAACGCCGTGAACTGTGTATTACCTGACCTTTGGTATCTCAGTTAATGGTAAAGATTACCTGCATTCATTGCGTTCCCCAATGAACGTCTGTTTCCTTTACACCGGTGGACTCCTATTTATAAGAGTATTAGGCCCTAAGACTATAATTCCGTGGCATAAAAGTTCAAAGAGACTAATTTTCCAACAAACTTTTATTCCCTTTACACCATTGTAAAGGGAATTAAAGTTAGTTGGAAAATAAGTTCAATCAGCCTCCAGGGAATGTAAAAGGAATAGAAGTTTTTTGGAACATTAGTCCCTCTGGACTATAACGCCACGGAATTATAGTCCTAGGTCTAATATTCCTACAAATAGGAACACATCGGACTACTATTCTTAGAAATGCAAGACCTAGGACTATAATTCTGAGGAACAGTAGTCCAGAGGTACTGATTTTTCTACGGACTTCAATTCTTTGCACCAGCTACATTCCCAACAAAATGAAAAATGTTTTACCCTGCACCGAAGAGTCTGGTTGTTTGGTCCAAAATAACACATAGTTTAGCACTGAATTTTGCTTATCTCTTCCACATGAGACCCCAAATCAGGTATAATAATCTTGTGTAAGGAACATCACCCAGCAAATAATAATGAAATGAGTGTGCTTCCTAAACTATTTCCGTTCTGTTATGAACCCACTGACCAAACATTTCGGTGCGTTGAATATGCCAGTATGACTCATTTGAGGCCTGGTGAAAGGAAAATTTGTGTTTATTTTGATTAACATGTTTCCTGTTTGTAGTTTTGAAATTTATTTTGAAGATAAAATAATTCTTTAAAACCAGCCATTGTAGTTTTACAACTCGTCATAATGTTTCCCTACTCTACACAAACATTGTCACAAAGATAGGACAATGCTTTCGACAATTAATTTCTCGGGTCTTCCTCATTATAATGAACTTATTTTGTTTGCGACTTTGTCTTTTACAGTGCATATGCTAACCATCTATTTCCCTTTCCCATTCTCCCCTCTTGTAACTTTTTTGTACCTGAAAACATCTTGTCATTTCCCCACCCAGTAAGGTTTTTTGAGAGTTGTCGTGTTGTAGGGTAACGACCAGACTTCTTTGGGACTTAAGTATGGCCGAGAGTCGGTGTCTGTGTGTGTGGGTGAGGGGGCTGCAAATTTTAAATAACAACATCTCTTCTATAAAGGAGAATGCACGTCTAAAAACCATTTAGAATCTCCACGCTCTCCCTGTTGTTGGATCTTTCTACATCATGTCATAACTCGATAAGCTGTTGACCCAAGTGTGGTCTGTATGGCAACTATCTAGTTTTTGACATGGACAGACGTATTCAGTTAAAAGTCATCCTCACATTTTGTTGAAATTGGTACATATTAAGGCTGTTTGCATCACTTCTGAATGTATACCCCACTGATTTGTGTTAATAGCTATAACATAAGGCACTATCATATACATTTACGGTGCGCTGATCTGTGTGCTTAAAGGTCGTATCTCATACGGCATTATAATCGGAACAAAAATTTGCGTTACTCTCTGTGAAAGGTCGTATCTCCAAACACATTTACGTCATTTTCTAGGAATTAAAATAATATTCGGCAATGAAATTTTACATTTAAGGGTTTTTGGATACCACAAATAATATTTACATAGTTACAATAAGCCAAATGCAGTCTATATGCAAAAAGTAAGCGGTCAAAACTTCAAAGTCGATTTTCTCTGAAAATTGAAAAATGGACTTACGACATTAAAGCACTCATGCGACGTCTAGTGTCCATGTCATATAATTATTATCCTACATGTAGGTCTTCCTGACTGCTTTCAATTCATCAGCTGTAGACAAGCACTACCAACTTTCCAAGGGTTGTTATGTCACTACAGTTTGAAAGGCAAATTTTATGGAAAACATCAAGGCATGGATCAACAGCCTTTACCTAACCTGCTGCCTGCCCCCTCCCTCCACATAGAGAGCCCAAATATTAAGCCAGGGACTCAAATTGAACAAACATGAATCTGATCCTCCTAGAGATGTTATATACCAAATATGAAAGGTTTCTTACTGGTGGATCTGAGGAAGATTTTTAAAGAAATCTCCTCATAATTTGAACAAGAGGCCCCTGGGGGGGGGGGGGGGGGGGGCTGAGGGCGCTCACCTGACATGGTAGCATAAATATCAACCCAGGAAATTGAATTCGATAAGTTGCATCTGCCCCTCCTAAGAAAAGCTTGTACCAAATATCGAAAGATTCTGACCAGTCGATCCAAAAAAAGAAGATTTTTAAAGAATATTCCTCATATTGAAGGGAGCCCAAATATGAACCTAGGGACTTGGCTTGAACAAACTTGAATCTCACTTCCAGTGGGATGCTGTATACCAAATATCAAAAGATTTTGACAGGTGGATGTGAAGAAGAAGATTTTTAAAGAATATTCCTGATATTGGACTACATGTAAGTTATAATTTGGGCTCCCACAGGGAGCCCAAATATCATGCCAGGGATTTGGCTTGAACAAACTTGAATCTTACCCCCCTGCATACCAAATACATTCTGACTGCTGGATCTGAAGAAGATTTTGAAAGAAAATTTCTCATTTTGAACTAAGTTATAATTCAGGCTCCCACAGTGAGCCCAAATATGAACCCAGGGACGTGGCTTGAACAAACTTGAATCCCCCCTGCCCCCCCCTGCCACCCTCCCCCCCCCCCCCCCCCCAAAGGATTCTGCATGCCAAATATCAAAACATTCCGACTGCTGAATCTGAAGAAGAAAATATTTAAAGAAAAATGCCTCATATTGAACTAAGTTATATAATTTGGGCTCGCACAGGGACTTGGCTTAAACAAAATTGGATCTCAACCCCCTCAGGATGCTGCATACCAAATATCAAAACATTCCGACTGCTGGATCTGAAGAATAGGATTTTTAAAGAAGAATTCCTCGTATTGAACTAAGTTATAAATTGGGCTCCCACAGGGAGCCCAAATATGAACCCAGGGACTTGGCTTGAACAAACTTGAATCTCACCCCCCTAAGGATGCTTCATACCAAATATCAAAACAATCCGACTGCTGGATCTGAAGAAGATTTTTTTTTTAAATTCCTCATTTCGAACTAAGTTACAATTCAAGCTCCCACAGTGAGCCCAAATATGAACCTAGGGACATGGCTTGAACAAACTTGAATCTCACCCCCCTAAGGATGCTGCATACCACATATCAAAACATTCTGACTGCTGGATCTGAAGAAGAAGATTTTTTAAAGAAAATTCCTCATTTTGAACTAAGTTATAATTTGAGCTCCCACAGAGAGCCCAAATATGAACCCAGGGACTTGGCTTGAACAAACTTGAATCTCACCACCCTAAGCATGCTGCACACCAAATATCAAAAGATTCTGATTGGTAGATCTCAAGAAGAAGATTTTTAAAGAATATTCCTCATACTGCACTAATTTAAACATTTGGGCTCCCATAGAGAGCCCAAATATGGACCCAGGGATTTGATTTCAATAAACCTGTGAAACAATCTTCCAAAGATGTTATATGTGAAATTTGAAAGCTTTTGGAGCAGTGGTTTGGGAGAAAAGTAGTCTTAAATGTTTTTCCCATTACCCACAGTGTTAAAAAATGCAGACTCAGCACTTTTTCAAAGTCCCCAAAAGGTACCCCATGATAAAACCAATAGCAATTTTTTTGGACCATTCCATTCCGTTGGTCCTAAGGAAGCTTCACACCAAATAAGAATTCTCGGTGCCATATAGTTTTGGAGATATTGGCATTTTAATTTTTTCTATTTTTAGCTCCTGCGGTTCCCATTGGGCGACAGGAAAAATTTGTTTTGGCATAAATTATGTACTTATGACCCAATAAGCCCTCATATCAAATTTGGGTCAAATCTGCCTCTCGGTTTGGAAAATAGAAATTTTGGGCAGGGCGAAAATTCTTGCCCCTCCCATAACGAAGGCAATATAGCTCCTCACACTTCTCTTGAACAAATCTGAGTCAACACCTCAAAAGGAAGCTGCACACCAGATATCAAGTCTCTGCTACTGCTGGTTCATGAGAAGAAGATTTTTTAAGATTTAAGCTCACTTTTTGGGCATGGCCCTACCAAGGGGTGAGGCAACTTGATTTGAACAAAATCAAAATGCGATGTCATAACAAACTATTATCTCAAATATCAATTAAATTGGTTCAGCGGTTTGGGAGGAGAAGATGCAAACACCATGTTCACAGACGATGGACGGTGAGTGATCACTATACTGTAGCTCCCCTGACTTGCTAACAAACTTGAATCTGACACCAGGCACCCCCCCCCCCCCCCCCCTCCCCCGAGATGTTGTATACCAAATATGAAAGCATTCTGACTGGTGGACCTGAAGAAGATTTTTAAAGAAAGTTCCTAATATTGCACTAAGTTAAAAATGGGGCTCCAATCGAGAGCCCGAATATTAACCCAGGAACCCAATTTGAACAAACTTCAATCTAGCACCCCTGAGATGTTGTATACCAAATATGAAAGCATTCTGACTGGTGAATCTGAAGACGAAAATTTTTAAAGAAATCTCCTCATATTGAACTACATGTACATGTAAGTTCAATTTTGGGCTCCAATCGAGAGCCCAAATATAAACCCAGGACCCGATTTGAACAAACTTCAATCTGGCATCCCCCCCCCATCCCTCCAAGATGAAGATGTTGTGTACCACCAAATATGAAAGCATTTTGAATGTTGGATCTGAAGAAGATTTTTAAAGAAATTCTCTCATATTACACTAAGTTAAACTATTACGCTAAGTTAAACTTTGGGCTCCAATAGAGTCCAAATATTAGCCCAGGGACTCGATTTGAACAAACTTGAATCTGACTCCCCTAGAGATGTTGTATACCAAATATAAAAGCAATCTGACTGGTGGACATGAAGAAGAAGAATTTTAAAGAAATCTACTTATATTGTACTAAGTTAAAATGTGGGCTCCAATAGAGAGCCCAAATATTACCACAGGGACTCGACTTGGAACAAACTTGAATCTGACTCCTAGAGATGTTGTATATGAAATATGAAAGCATTCTGACTGGTGGGGCTGAAAAAAAAGATTATCTAAAGAAATTTCCTCGTATTGCAATAAGGTCAAATTCGGGCTCTGATAGGGTGCCCAAATATTAACCCAGGGACTCAATTTGAATAAACATGAATCTTAAAAAAATAGGGCCGTTAGGTCGGGATATCTTTTCCTTTTTTTTTCCTTTGAATTTGTGCTCGAGTTAATTTTTCGGGCCAAATTCTCCCAATAGTTGTGACTGAAATATACTGCTTTGATATTCTGTTGAGTCTGAAATGCAAAATTACACTCAAAATGGCAGTTTATCAGCAGATGCTTTATTCGTGATTGCAGTGAACATTTCGGGTGTAATTCCGCAACTTCAAAATGAAACTGACTCGGAGATGTCTTGATAATATTATCATCAGCAATCCTCAGATTTTGACGTGAAGTGTGAGTTCGCACATCTCACTTTATCACAGGAAGTGTTAAAATTAGAGCACATCAGCACAAGAAATAAATTGACATTTTAAGTTATTGTGGTAATGGACTGGTTAAGTACCATCATATTTATCTTGGTAGAGGAGGCGCAAATGACTTACTTTTGTTTATTTGAAAACAATGTACCTTGTGTCGGTCTTGTATCAAACACTTGGTTGTACACTATTTTGAAGGCAAGATGCTATCATGATGTCACCATGTGCAAACAGCCAATCACTTTGAAGTACAAGTGTAAAACTACAGGGAATCCCTTAGAGTTTCCCAAGAAAAATTTCCTGGTTATAAACAGCAAGAATGTGATTGGTCGAATGTTCAATGTGACTGACTACACAACCTTTGTGTAATGCAGAATACGTGGCTGTGGCTTTTCACCTCAACTTGTTTGTGACAATAATAGTGATTGTCGAAACAAACCACTTGAACAGTTTGGAATGAAAAGTAATAAAGAAAGGTCCCATAGTCTATGAGGTTAGACAGGGTGGTAAAAAGGGAAAGACCCGAAATTAAACCAACAGCAATCCACACCAGTGAAGTAAATTCACTTCTTCTAAACCATGACAAACAAGTTGAAATTTGCATACTGGAGTTTAAACAACTTCGGTATACAATTACCAATTTTGATTTAATTTGCCGATGACAGTTTTGAACATGGTACTGATGATATATATACAGTACGTGGAGAGAATATTATCATTAAATCACCCACAGAGAGGTTAAACCCGAAGGTCCATTGGCTGAAACTTTGCTTGCATTTTTTGTCCATATGTACAGAATTTGAAAGTGATACTCTGGGTGATACTCCACTCCGTGGGTATTTTAGTTACAATCCACTCTCCACGTACTGTATAAATTGGTATACAAAACAAGAGGCACCAAGGGGCCTGGGGGCGCTCACCTGACATGGTAGCCTAAATATCAACCCAGAGAATTGATTTCAACAAGTTGCATCTGCTCTTCCTAAGAAAAGCTTATACCAAATATCCAAAGATTCCCACAGGGAGCCCATATATGAACCCAGTGACTTGGCTTTAACAAACTTGAATCTCACCCCTGTAAGGATGCTGCACACCAAATATCAAAACATTCCAACTGCTGAATCTGAAGAAGATTTTTAAAGAAAATTCCTCATTTTAAACTAAGTTATAATTTGAGCTCCCACAGTGAGCCCAAATATGAATCCAGGGACTTGGCTTGAACAAACTTGAATCTCACCACCCTAAGGATGCTGCATACCAAATATCAAAACATTCCGACTGCTGGATCTGAAGAAGATTTTTAAAGAAAATTCCTCATTTTGAACTAAGTTATAATTCGGGCTACCACACTGAACCCAAATATGAACTCAGGGACTTGGCTTGAACAAACTTGAATCTCACCCGCCTAAGCATGGTGCATACCCAATATCAAAACATTCTGCCTGCTGGATCGTGAGAAGAAGATTATCAAAGAAATTTGCCTGAAATGCACTAAGTTCAAATTTGGGCTCCTATACTGAGCCCAAATATAAACCCAGGGGGCCAATTTGAACAAACTTGAATCAGATCCACCCTACAATGTTGCATACCAAATATGAAAAGATTCTGCCTGCTGGATCTGGAGAAGAAGATTTTTAAGAAATTTGCCTGATCTGCACTAAGTTTGAATTCGAGCTTCTATAGTGAGCCCAAATATGAATCTAGGGAGCCGATTTGAACAAACTTGAAACAGATCCACCCCACAATGTTGCATACCAAATATCAAAAGATTCTGCATGCTGGATCTGGAGAAGAAGATTTTTGAAGAAATTTGCCTGAAATGCACTAAGTATCGAATTTGGGCTTCTATAGTGAGCCCAAATATGAATCCAGGGGGCCGATTTGAACAAACTTGAATCAGATCCACCCTACAATGTTGTATACCAAATATGAAAAGATTCTGCCTGCTGGATCTGGAGAAGAACATTTTTGAAGAAATTTGCCTGAAATGCACGAAGTTCAAATTCGAGCTTCTATAGCGAGCCCAAATATGAATCTAGGGAGCCAATTTGAACAAACTTGAATCAGATCCACCCCACAATGTTGCATACCAAATATGAAAAGATTCTGCCTGCTGGATCTGGAGAAGAAGATTTTTTAAGAAATTTGCCTGAAATGCACTAAGTTCGAAATCGGGCTCCTATACTGAGCCCAAATATGAACCCAGTGGACCGATTTGAACAAACTTGAATCAGATCCAACCTACAATGTCGCATACCAAATATCAAAAGATTCTGCCTGCTGGATCTGGAGAAGAAGATTTTTTAATGTTTTTCCCATTGCCTACAGTGTTAAAAAAGTGCTGACTCAGCACTTTTTCAAAGTCCTGAAAAAAGTACCTTATGATCAAACCGATAGGGATTTTTTTTAACCATTCTATTCTACTGGATAAAAGTAAGCTTTACACAAAATAAGAATTCTCTGTGCTGTGTAGTTTTGGAGATATGGCAGTTTTAAGGTTTTTCCTATTTTTAGCTCCCGAGGTTCCCACGGGGCAATGAGAAAAATTTTTTTGGCATCAATCAACTACTTATGACCCTTTATCATCTAATACCAAATTTGGTTCAAATCGACCTCACGGTTCAGAAAACAGAAATTTTAGGCGTGGCCAAAATTTTTGCCCCTCCCATAACGAAGGCAAATAATGCCCGACAAACTTCTCTTGAACAAACTTGATTCTACACCTCAAAAGAAGCTGCATACCAAATATCAAGTCTCTGATACTGCTAGTTCATGAGAAAAAGATTTTCAATGATTTTGGTGCCCCTTGGCTCCGTGGACCCACCCAGAAGGAGGGGCAACTTCATTTGAACAAATCTGAATTGACATTAGGTAATAAACATTTACTCAACATTTGAAAAATATTGGGCCAGTGCTTTCTTCGGAGAAGTTGGTTTTGTAAAGTTTATGGCGGACGATGACGGACGCCGGACGGACGGACGACGGATGGAAAGCGATTACTAAAGTTCACCTTGAGCTTTGCTCAGGTGAGCTAAAAACTGCCCAACACTATTTGTGTCGCTGTTGTAAAAGTTGGCATTTGTGTGTTTTTTTCTGTTTATTTTTTTCAATTTCAGTAAAAAAATTGTTAGGGTCGGGGCGCAAAATTAGAGTCGATCGGGTAACCGGAACCTAATCATTATTTTGGGGGGGGGGGGGGGGGGGAGGAGGGGGGGGGGGGGGCCTTAGTGAAAAAGAAAAATATGCAAACATTAACTCTTTGAATGCGGCTGGCAGATATTTCCACCTAGACAGAATTTATCTTGCCACAGCAATATGTATAATTTCGGCATATTTAAAAGAATTTTCTCCCTGTAAATTAAAGGGATTTTTTTCACCAATGATTTCTTGAGCTAAATTTACCTGAATTTTACAGTGGCTCAGTTAGTAGAGATGCAGGCTGCAAGCAGAGAGGTCCTCGGTTCGAATCCCATTTGTGTCCTTGAACAAGACACTTAATCCTAATTGCCCACACAGGGCACAATGGCATTATGCACTATGGCGTACTACACGTTGATGGTCCACTTGTCTTCAACCAATGATAACCCTGCTTGTGTGGAGTTAGTACGTTGGGGAGTCTGACAGTTGCTTAGGGGTTGTCTCTAATGCTTGGCCAAGCAGTAGAGTGGGGTGGGGGTGGGGGCAATGCATGATTGTCTGGTACTGTAGTATAGGGTGTATTGTCTGTATCCAGTTGGTCCACTCTCAGTATTTGGTACTACTAACTCACTGATTGTATTTTACCATCAGCGTTGGTATAGGTAGAGCTTAATGCTGGGCAATGCGGTATTACATGGAATGTTTAAAATGGTAGTATGGGTTGTAAGATCTGTATCCCATAGGTCTAGTGTTATCCCATAAAATTACAAAACCACCCAGTGGTTTGCACTATCCCCTGTGCAGTTCGGAATGCTAGGTCATGCAGTGTTGTATGGTGTATGAATGATTTCTAGTTTCGAAGTAGAGGATGGATGATATTTTGAAATTTTAAGACTTGGCCGAGGGAAGAGGTAAAGATCTGAGATAGTTAGCAAGTCTAGTAATCTTACAAGTCAGTAGTAATATTGAAGGGTATTAAAAGACTATAGTATTAGGTGAATACTTTCGATCATAGGACATGCAGGAAGCCAATGGTAAGACTACCTGTGTAGGAGCTGTATGCAAGTTGTATAGAAGGTTGGAAACCCACTTACGGAATCCCTTTTGTGGAATTCCTTTCTGGGAAACGCCAGGGCTATAGAATCCCTTTTTTTGTCGTATGAGGTCATGAGCAGTATGTGCAAGTCACTTAAACTAGGAATTGCTCTATGGCTTATTTGCTCGATGAGATTCGAGTCGCTCGAGCAATGACTTTTCAGTAACAGCTCGGTCCTATTGGATAATAATTCAGTAACTGCTCCATAGCTTATAAGGGGAATTTGGAATAGGTATGTCTTCCATAAAGTGAACTGATTAGATGATCTGGATAAATGAAACAAGAACAAGTGTACTTGGAATGGGGTTGGAACTACTGGTGTTACGTACCACCTTACCAGTAATAGGTTGATACAAAGCATTTGGTAGGTTAATACTATCAATGGGGGCAGGGTTGGAGGGGGTGGGGGGTATGGGGGGGGGGGGTGGGGGGGGGGGGGGGGACAGAGGGGGGGCAGAGGGGGGGACTTCGATGGCATTGCAGTAACCGGTTCTTGTCAGATCACCGAAGTTAAGCAATGTCGAGCCCAGTTAGTCCTTGGATGGGTGACCGTATGAGCGATCGATTGGACTCCCCGTGTTGAGTCCTTGGTTGGACAAGGCACTTAACCCTGACTGTCCACATGGCGCCACGATGACGCTGTGTACTAAGGCATACTGCACATCGATGGTGCGCATGTCTTCAACCAATTTAACCCTGCCTGTGCTGCAGTGTGGAGTTATGATTTTGGGGACCTGGCAGCTGCTCGTCGTTGCTCAGTGGTTCTCTCCGGGAACTTCAGCTTCCTCCACCCATAAAACTGTCACCAACACGATATGACCTTGGCTGTTAATGTGTCGTTAAACCTTAATAAATACTATCAACGGTTAAGATGAGACCTACAGGGGCATATACCAACCATACTCTGTTGCAGTTCTGTACTACCAGGCATTAATCTCACCCCACAATACCACTTGATAATATGAAGCATATGGTGGATTATTAGTACCAAGGGCTAACAAGAGACCTACAGGGGAATATACAGCCTTGCTATACTACCGTTCTAAACTACCAAGCATTACCCCCACACCTGCAATACCACTTGACCTACCATAATGTACTACCTATACCACCATATAGTAAAACAAAGTAATCGGATGGTTAGTAGTACCAAGCACTAACAGGGACCTACAGGCAGGGTTTCTGCTTGACTGACTGCAGGTCCGTCGACCGGACCCATTCCCCCCGCCGATCATACTATGATCAGTCAGAAAAGCTGGTGGTTAAAATGTCAAGTACAATGCTGTATCGTAACGACACTCAGGATCCTTTGTTTCCATGTAATATAGGCATAATTATGTTGTATACTATGCCTACTATTACTGGCGACAACCTGATACTTTATAACCCCCAGAAGAGAGGGGGAAACAAAGTTCACATCCTAAACATTGCCTATAAAATTTCAGACTCAAATTGTCGTGTTTGGTCCGAAATCACTGGCTTTTATTTCGAGCGATAAATGATGTAATTGCATGTGCATGACGTCACACGTCCGCATCATGGTTCTTTTCGAATATTACCGCAAGCGGTTGTAAACAAAGCTCAAGCACACTCGCAAAGTTTACACAAAATGAGGATTCGTGGATTTCCAGGATTCGTGGATTTTGTGTTGTTTTGGGTTTGTACTTTTATGAAACCTCCGACCAGATGTAGTATTGTGTGTCCCGTGGGAATTTAGAGAATTGTAGCAGGAAACAAGAAGAATGTTACTAAGGTAACACTTGCCCCCACCCTTGTGACCTTCACCTTGCAGATGCGGTGGAAACTATTATATGCGACACACCTTCTGACTGTCCTTAACATTTGTAAAAAGTTTAACAATTGTACTATGATTCGTTTCTGAGTTATGGCTGAGACACGAATATTGACCGATTTTTAGTGTGACCTTGAAATGTGACCTTGACCTTGAAGGTACGAACCCGGCTATGGTGTGTGACACATCCTCCCATGACCTTTATAATAGAGTGAAGTTTGATGACTGTGGCCCTAACCGTTTTCGAGTTATTGGCTAGGACACACACACACGGATAGACGGACGGACACATGCACACTTCAATCACTCTATGCCACCCGACCTAAGTCGGGGGGCTCAAAAATCACTGGCTTTTATTTTGAACGATAAATGATGTAATTGCACGTGCATGACATCACACGTCCGCATCATGGTTCTTTTCGAATATTACCGTGAGCGGTTGTAAACAAAGCTCAAGCACACACACAAAGTTTACAAAAAATGAGGATTCGTGGATTTCCAGGATTCGTGGATTTTGTATTGTTTTGGGTTTGTATTTTTATGAAACCTCCAACCAGATGTAGTATTGTGTGTCCCGTGGGAATTTAGAGAATTGTAGGAGGAAACAAGAAGAATGTTACTGAGGAAACACATGCCCCCCCCCCCCACCCTTGTGACCTTCACCTTGCAGCGGCGGAAACTATTATACGCGACACACCTTCTGACTGTTATGGCTGAGACAAGAATATTGACCGATTTTTAGTGTGACCTTGACCTTGAAGGGACGAACCCGGCTATGGTGTGTGACACATCCACCAAGGGTCCTTTATAATTGTGTGAAGTTTGATGACTGTGGCCCTAACTGTTTTCGAGTTAATAGCTTGGACACACACACACACACACGGACAGACACACACTTCAATCACTATATGCCACCCGACCAAAGTCGGGGGGCATAAAAATACATATTTTCCAATTCAATTCTTCAGCATTTTAGCGACCAGAATGCCCCCCAGAGGCCACCAGAGAGCACCTAAAAATCAAAATTTTCCGGGGGAGAAAGCTCCCCCCGCCCCCCCCCCCCCCCCTCTATACGCACGTGCCGGCATCTGAGTTTCACTTTATTTAAACTACCAGACCCACAAATTTTCCCCTAATGGAAACCCTGCTACAGGGGTATATACTGCCCAATCTATACTACTGTTCTAAACTACCAGGCATTACCCCTATCCAAAATACCGCTTGGCCTAGCATTACATGCTAACTATACCAGTCATAGGATAATATGAAGCATTTGGTGGATTAATAGTACTAAAGGCTATTGGTTCACGACAACAACTCACTAAAGTCGACATCAATTCAGAGAAGGTAGAAAATTCTGCCATCAGTGCAAGTAACAGTGTACGTGATCTTGGTGCCTTCTTCGACTCTACCATGTCCAAGGACAGACATGTTACAAATATGTGCTGCAATAAGGCTTTCAGAGGTCTATACAAAGTTAAACAGATAAGACAGTTCCTCACCAAAGCCTCAACAAAAACCCTAGTTCATGCCTTTGTAACTTCACATTTGGATTATTGTAATGCCTTACTGTTCAACCTTCCACAATATCAGTACTCTCGCCTGCAGATGGTACTAAATGCATCAGCTCGAGTGGTATGTAGGGTATCACGATCTCAACACCTCACTCCTGTTCTGAGGGATATGCACTGGCCTAGCCATTCAAGTAGAGAATAATTTTCAAAACTTTATTATTAGTTTTTAAGACACAAAACAACATGTCACCAGCCTACTTAGAAGAACTCCTTAATGCTAAGCATGTGTGTCAATACAACCTGAGGTCCGATGGTAAAAAGCTACTGCATGTTCCAAAACATAGGTGTAAGACATTTGTAGATAGGTCATTCTCATTTGCTGGCCCTCACTTGTGGAATAATTTACCAGAACACCAAAAAAGACTGTCAAATGTCAATCTTTTCAAGAAAGATCTCAAAACATACCTGTTTTAAAAAAGCCTATGAGTGATGTTCTGGACTGTAAGATACTGTATATATTCCGTTTGTATACTTGCATGAGCTCAGTAACATGTACAATGCCTTAGAATATGGTTCTATATCTTCTGAACTATAATTTTGATGTTATATAAATGTGTATATTATTATTAAGGGCTAACATGGGACCTGTAGGGGTACATAGCATACATGTACACAATACACTACCACACTAAGCAACCATGCATTACACCCACCCACTCCACAATAACGTCTGACCCAGCATTACATACCTACCAATACCAGTCATGGGATGACATAAAGCATTAGGTCGATTAGTAGTAACAATGGCTTTCGAGAGGGGGGGAGGGGCTAGAGGGGGGGGAGGGGGGAGGGGAGGGCAAGGGGGGGGAACAGGGGTATATACTGCCCATACTATACTGCCATTACATCCACCCACCCCACAATAACGTCTGGCCCCGAATTACATACTACCTATATGAGTCATGGGATGACATGGGTGATATGGTCGATCAGTAGTACCAATGGCTTTCGGGTGACCCACCAAAGTATATACCACACATACTATACGGCCCTTCTATACTACCAGGCATTATCCCCCCCCCCCCCCCCCCCCCCCATATCTCACAATACCACTTGACCTGCCATAACATACTACCTATACCAGTTATAGAATAATACAAAGCAATCGGTTGGTTAATAATACTGAGGACTAACAGGGGTACATGTATACACTGTCCATCCTGTGCTCCCGTTCTAAACAACCAATTATAATTCTGTCTGACCATGCATTACGAACTACCAATACCAGCCTGAGCCATAAGATAATACAAAAGATTGGGTAGGTGAATAGTACTAAGGGGGTAATAGACCAATAGACCATTCATCCTATACTGCCAATCTAAACCACCAAGGACTATCTCGCAATACCGCACAAGGCGACCATGCATTACCCCCATCCCCACAATACTGCTTGATCTAGTTATATCAGGACATGGGATAATATGAAGGCTCAAGGGCTAATTACCTGATAGTATACCTACATGGATATATACCACTACTACCATAGCATCCACCACCTTTACGAGAAGCCCGACACCCCCTGACCTGAATAACGTTTTATCAGAATGTACAGTGGACAACAACAGCGGTCAACGTCCCCATGATGTTGCATGTGCATCATGATGTCAATAGCAACGTCAAAATTTTCATGGAAAAAATGTTTTCAAGAAAATCAACTTTCACATCAATTTTCCATTGATCACATACCCATAATATGTATCCATAGCCCCATGTATGCATATATCACTATACATACCATAGCATACTATACATGCAGAACATACTCAACTTGCCGGATCTCATTGGATGGAGCCGAAATTTTGCACAGGAAAAAGTTGCTACCCCCAAAAGCTCCGGTTCCAATGGGAATTTGAGACTGCTCTTGGGTACATGATATACTACTTAATGCACCAAACAACCATGCATTACTCTCACCCCACATCACAATATTAGCCATACAAGCTTTGCGTACTACCAAAACCAGCTATGCGATAATATGAAGCATAAGGTTGATTAGGAGTACCAAGAGCTAACAGGGGACCAACAGGGCTATATAATGCCTATACTATACTATACTACGATATCGCTCACGTACGAGAAGCCTGACACACCCTTATTATCATATTAGGGCTGCACGGTATTTGGAATTGAGTACCGGTGACGGTATTGAAAACAATACTGTGGTATACCAGTATACCGTGAAACAGTTCAGATTGAAAGCAAAATAAAACTGAAATACCTTACTTTTCCGTAAGCCCTTGATAAATACGATGTACACAGTCTCACCCCAGATGAAAAACAACTAATGAAATTCGGTACATTCAGAGTGTTGCGTTTACTATGGATGTAAAAGAGTTTTGATGTTCCTTAATTCGTTGTTTGTCAGCAAACTGACAAAAATTGTTTAAAATTATGCAGATTGCGAAATTTGCAACAATTTTTGTCAATTTGCTGACAGTTGTGTGAAGCAATCACTCCTATATCACTGGGAAAACATTGTCAGCTAGTGATAGACACCAGATTATCATGAAACTGAATGGTGATCACGTCTTGGAGGCATGCTCCAAGATTGGACAATTCGTTCCTGGAAATTTTAGTCCATGGTCAGATAATAATCGAAGAAGACAGGTATAATTCAGTCAATATTTATTTATTTCTAATGAGAACAGCAAGACGAATAAATGATAAATGTATAAGAATGAATAAAAAAGTATCTACAATGAGCACACTTGTTATCATAATTGCAATTGACACAGTGTTGGTAACAATAGCCTGGTTCAAAAATTAAATGCTTATCGAGACAAGAGAGGTTGACCATGTTTTTACAGGAGTTAAACTGACAAAGACTAATTTACTTGTATTCGAGTTTCTATCGGATCAAAGCGAGTAAACCCGCTAATATTTTATGGCTTATTTTCGTAACAATAGGTTCAATAACTTTGCAGACATGGATTAGTCTTTCATCGAGTCCATTCAAACCACTCATTTCCCCAGGGCAGTAAGTAATACTTCTATCTATAACTGCCAAAATATTTCTTTTTTGAAGTAAGAATATTCAAATACAGGTTTTGTATTCGAATAAGCATTGTTTGTTATTCTAATTCGAATATTCATTTCAGCACTAGCATATAAGCAATCCACCAATATAAAATATAATTCTTAAAGAGAACCGGAAAAGGTTTAAAGCTTATAAACTGAGAAATGATGATTGATGATATTTACAGTGATCCGAAACCACCGCAACAACTGTATTCCTTGGCCACTGTATGTTACACATCTTATTAGTTCAGCAATCTGAAAGTAGTGGCTACCCCTCTACGTGCAGATTCCCCCCATTCAATTCTGTAGAAAAATTCCTCATCAAGTTTTTATGGGAACTAAAAACTCGTAGATAGGAACATACATCAAGCTTTCGCCCTTATCACTGGCTGCATTCGATAGTACATGTATTTCCTTACATTTGAGCAGGTTTCTGGATGTTTAGTACCCAGGATGTTTTGCACTCAGACGTTTTGTACCCAATTGGTCATTTTGTACCCAAATCGCTGGATGTTTTGTATGCACTCAGACGTTTTGTACCCAATTGGTCGTTTTGTACCCAAATCGCTGGATGTTTTGTACCCAAATCGCTGGACGTTTTGTACCTGTCAGTGGATGTTTTGTACCCATTACTGGACGTTTTGTACCCAGCTTTAATGTTCAGTTTTTCAGTTCAAGTTGGGCACAAAACAATCATTTTGTAACAAATACATTGTATTTTGGGCTTGTAAAAAGAAGACAACGACCGGTTAATGTCATATGAAAATTTTATTTGAGAAATATCTATTGTATATTGCATTTGAGATTAACAAAATATCGATATGAATTTTATATTACATATGTACTAAATTACATTTGTCTGAAAAACGAACAGTGAAATGGCAGATAATAACATGAAATGATAAATTTATTGGCCATTACGCTGAAAATAAAAGTCAACTCAAAATTCAAGAACAATACATTTTTTCTTAACTTAACTTATGACTCCTCATTGAAACAGACTCAAAAAGCTCGTTCCGATCAGGGGTCATAAGTTAAGTTTTGGAGGTAAAAATATCGGCCATTAAATTAAGCTGAAAGTAAAAGTCAAATTTAATTCATGAACAATATAATATAAATTTATGTTCAATTCTATTCTACATATGGCGAATACAGTTTGCTACATTTTCTTAAAAGCGAATTTGTTGACAGCTGTGCTTGGATGTACAGTTCCCATAGTTCAAAAAGCTGCTGTTGAAGGACGGTGTATTTCTTTCTCTGGTACTTCTTGAGTTTTCTCTCTGATACAAGTTTAATGTTGATGTCTGTCGTTACACTCTCGTCGTACAATAGTGGAACTAATAAATAAAAGAGAATGTGGTCTTTTCCTGCTTTTCCATTCAGACAACGATGCCATCCCTCACAGTCATTGTTTGTTCTTATGGATTTGTTGAATATGCACCAACTTTCTACAGGCCACATACTGTTGTTGATCCATGTTCTTTCTATGTAACTTATAAATGTTGCTAAACTTTCATTGGCATCATTTTTGAGTTGTTCAAAGGCAGGTTCAATGTGTTCTGTTGGAATTAATGGCAAAGCAAACAGCTTCCTCAGAAATCTAAAATAAGAAATATGAACAGCGTTAAAACACACAAATATATACACAAACTGACACAACCAACAGAGAGAGAACATTTACTAAGCAATTCTTCCTGAAACTTTATTAGTAAAAAAGTATTAAGCTTTAGACACATTTTTTCATCATAAATATTCAATTAAAAATATACAGGAAAAACATATTTGAAAAATATAAAAAGAAACGATAAATTCCTGAACATTTACTAAGAAACTATAAATTCCTGAACATTTACTAAGCTACTAACATTTTTAGTCTGTAGTTTATTAAAACTAACCCGTTGAGAATAAGTATTATCTGATTAAAAAAATATGTATATTTACCTTTTTGTAATCTCTACTTTTATGACGCGTCATTAACACATATACCAATGGACTTGCATTGTTTGGTACATTCAGCCTTCTTTACAAATGCATGGACAGTCATAAGCTGGACACACAGTTTCCTCACCACTTTAAACGTCCCATCCACGAACCAGTTCTTTGACTTTGAAAGTAGAATCAGCTGTTTTTCTGGGGCAAAAACCAAGTGTCGTTGATCATGATGGGCGAGTCTCTTTGCAGAAAATCGGGAGGTATGAAATATTTATTGATCTGTAAAATAGGACAAAAGGTGTTTTTTGTACAAGAATAATCTGACAGTTATGACGACTAATCTAAAAGGTAAATTCTGCAATTAATATATACAGTACAGTTTAAGGATTCAAAAAGGCTGTAATTATACGAATTAATATCTGCAGGGGGGACTGGACTTTTCGCTGAAAGTACATTTGCAAGGTTAATTCTTAGTGATTTTTCTGGAAATTATATTACAGACTTTGGGTCCAATGGACTACACAGGTGGATCATCTGAATGATACATATAATTTTACCTTACAGTGCCCCTCCCCCCCCCCCCCCCAATATTTGGCAAAAATATATATGAGGTAAGTCTTACCTCATATATATTTTTGCCAAATATTGGGGGTGGGGGGGCATGTCCTCCGGACCCTCCTCGCAGTACAGACCTGCATTGTAATTTTCCCATTTGCTATTAACTTCTGGGTAACGTTTCTTTTTTAGGGTGGGGGGGGGGGATGTTTGTTTTCTTGTTTTTTTTTGGGGGGGGGGGGGGTGGTGGGAATGCAAGTGAGTTCGGACTTTTACCAGTTCGGCCCAGGTGATTTCGGCCAGAAAAAGTGAGTTCGGCCCACGAAAGTGAGTTCGGACCAAGTGAGTTCGGCCTCCCATGAAGTGATTTCGCCCCTATTATACCGACCAACAAACTGTTTATTGTAGCAAAGACAACAATTGGTATACACAAAAACAGACAGCAATGATACACATAACTAAAACGTCAAAGACAACATTGATAAACATAAACAGGGTTCATACAGACCAGGCAAAATAAAATTGAAATACGTTTCAAGGACTTTCTGACCCCCAAAAAATCAAGTATTTTTCTGAATGCCATATATGAGAAAAATCTAATCTAATTTAATCTAATTTACTGAATAGATGGAGCGTACAGTTTTGAACACTTTTTAAGAAGTTTTTTTCATTGAAATTTTTCCCTTGCTAAAGGAGTCCCAGGCATCGAAGAGCTCACTTTGTATATTTCTATTTATTTAATCGCGTATCAATAGTTTCTATTTTTGCTAGCTCGTGAAGTTCTTTTATCAGTGTCCATGTCTGATGTTCATACAATTTCACAGTGCTTATATATTTCTAAGAGCTTGGCCGTTGTTTTGACAATTTATGAAAGCAGTCATGGAGAGTATCGGTACATCCCATTATACTGACACATCAAACAGCGCTAACCATTTTATGTTTAGTATTGTTAACGCTACTTTGAAGAAACAGTAGTCGGCGAGTGATCTATGTGGCACTGACCTTCACTCAAAGACATAAAAGAGAATGATAGAACATTGTACGAGAACAACATGTCAAAATAAAAAAACAACCTAATAGAATATTTTTTTAGAAAAGTTTCTTTTACAAACATTGGAAATCATTAAACAAAACTGGATGGATGGTGGACGGACAGAGGGAAGGGAGGATAGAACAAAGAGAGGTTGGGTGGAGGAAGGAAGGAAGGAGGAATGGAAGGAAGGAAGGAAGGAAGGAAGGAAGGAAGGAAGGAAGGAAGGAAGGAAGGAAGGAAGGAAGGAAGGAAGGAAGGAAGGAAGGAAGGAAGGAAGGAAGGAAGGAAGGAAGGAAGGAAGGAAGGAAGGAAGGAAGGAAGGAAGGAAGGAAGGAAGGAAGGAAGGAAGGAAGGAAGATGCTCTAGTCACTAACTAGAATATGGCCTCTGACTGAACAACTTCAAGTAAAAATGACGTAACTTGCCTGCATGAATAAATTATCACCAGAGCAACTGGGCCGAAGTTACTTTCCCATGAGCCGAACTCAAATATACATGGTCTGAACTCACTCAGCGACTGGACCGAAGTCACTTTCTTGTGGGCCGAAAGTCACTTTCTTGTGGGCCGAAGTCACTTTCACGTGGTCCGAACTCACCTGGGCCGAACTCACCAAATGGGCCGAAATCACTTGGGCCGAACTGGTAAAAGTCTGAATTCACCTGATACCGGGAGGGGGGGGGGGGGGGGGGGGGGGGGTGGTTATCATAAGAGCTGTTTTGAAATGGTGGCGCCCATAGTATTAAAGTATAAAAAGTAGAGCTTCAGGTCTATTTTTACATCAGAATTATTCAATTTACATAAAATACAGATGTATGCCATAATTAATATAATTATTATATAACGTACCTCAAAATCAATATCTGTAGGCTCTTTTGGTCTTTGGTTTTGTTGTGTCCTGTTTACGGATCAAATCAGATTTGCCAGGTTTGGTAATTCTGTAGAAGTGTTTCTTTGATAACCTACCTTGAGAATCTGGTAAGTCAAAGTAGATGCCGAGGTAAAAACGTTGGTCTTTTGTTGTTCGATGTCCCAAAGTTTTGCACATATTTCAACACGTGTTATATTATCGGGAGGGTGATTATGTGGCTTTGATCCTTGACTAAATTCATTTTTCTCGGCGACTGTCACTGGACATTTGCCGCTATCTCCACGATGAGAACACCACCAATATGTTGTTGTTGCTGTTGACTTTTTTGACCGTGAAAGTAAAGCCATCGCCCGTCATCAATTTCTTTCCACCACGTTTTGTGCCATTTTCTATAACTCTAAATGCCACACGCTCGGTAGCCATTACTGGATCTCTGTCATTCTCATTTTCATCTTCTGTACATGTATTTATTGACCTTCAAGTATAAAAAGAGAACATTGGTTGACCAAAAAAATAATTTAAATTACCTCAAGTCTGAAAAAAGAACATTACTTGACAGAAAAATACTAATTACTTAATCACAGCAAAAAAAATTTATTACTTATAAAAAGTTGGAGAAAACGGGACATGGGAAGGGGGACGGGAGGCACAGACACAATTATTTACAATACGATTATTTGTCAAAGTACATTTGCAGGGCAATATCCAGGACCTTCTGTCCAAATAAAGCTATGAGTACCTTTATTATTTATTTAAATTTACAGAAAAAAGGTATCTTCCTAATTTCTTGTAAATTTTAAAAAATATAAATTACTAATAAAATTTCAATTCTCTGGATATGGCCCTGCATTGGTAGCTGTTTAATAATATAACTAGTTCTTTTACCTTTCATTTTGCTCTTCTGGTATGGCGAATGATGATTCCACATTAAATGAACTGGTATGATTGGCAGCAGAGTCCACAATATTTGTACTGCTGGAATTATGATGTAGCTCTGTTTCAGTACTTTGCTGAAATATATTTGAATAGTTGATAGAGAAATTGCCTACATGTACTGGCGCATCAGCACAATCTTCACATTGCCATTCAACATTTAAACCATCCCGCACAAATACCACCCAAACCGTCCCCTGGCCGAACCGTGCCCCAATATTTTACCCAAACCGTCCCCCGATATTTTACCCAAACCGTCCCCTGAGGGGCCAACCCAAACCGTCCCCCAGATTTTTTTTTTCATTTTTCAATTTTTCCTCCCTTATATCTTTTCATTGTTTTTTTATGAATCAATATAGGTGTGTTTTTGCATCTACTTTGATTTTAAGTTGAAAGGGACAATGTAATAAATAAAAAAAACTTACCTGCGATTCCATTACAATTGAGAGCGATTCATAGTAACTAACGGGACAACCTGCTGTTAATTTTGGAGTCTTGTGTGCTTAATGTTGTGCAAATGCCAAAGTTTCTAGGTATTGTGTGAATGCTGCATAAGTTCTATATCTCACCAATTGGATGAGCAAGGTTTTGGGTGCACCCTCAGTTAGCTGTGGTCTAAAAATAGACCGTGACTAACAGGACAAAAAGTGGACATGATCTTTTGGTTCTCTTAGGGGAAATATAAATTTATCCCCACAGCTGCAAATAGACAAAACCTGCCTCTGTCTCGTTGTATTTGGGTACTCCAGCCTCACAATGAAGACTGGTGTAGACCTTCCATCTTGACTATATGTAAGATAATATCCCAACAGTGGTGTGACTAACGGGACACACTTGAGTGTGACTAACGGGACAAAATGTAAATGGACGGCCATTTTGTATTGCAATGCATAAATTCAGGGTTGAAGCTTGCATGAATAATATAAAAAAGAATTAATTTCAACAAAATCACTTTTATAACACTATTTTTAACAAGGAACGATAACTCAACTGTTAATAATGAAACCTGTCCCCCATGGAATCCAGGGAAGGGAAGGAGTGCTTATTTACTGTGGTAAACAAGTTTTGTTTTACTGGTAAACTTGCATCCGGTAACAAATGCCTGGGGTGGAAGTCCTCTTAAATGGGGCAACATGTGTTCTATCTTGACAGTAAAATGGAACTTGTTCACCTGAGTAATAAAGCACTGCTTCACTTGCTGGGGTTCCATAGTATGTGTGTGCGAGGGGGGTGGGGGGGGGGGGGGGGGGGGGGCAACCCAACCTTTTACCCAATAAAAGATGCTTACCCATTTAAATGACTTAACGTCTACAAAGCATGTATCAATGTCATAATCAAACTGGCAGGCCTTGCCAGGTGCGACACATTGTATTTAAAATTGATCTTTTTTCGCAATGAGAAGTTGATAAACACACAGTTGTATCAATAATCTAGATACATGGGTAACCCCGTTCTATAAAGTTTCTACTCCAAAACAGTCATAAAATCAAAATTTTGCACTGTGGTGCCTACTGATAACTGCTTTAGCTTTATTAAGCACCTTATTTGTGCAGCAGTAATTGAAAGATCATACCCCAGTATGAAATCACTAATTATCCCACTTAAATCCAGTCACTACACATACCTTTTAACCTCATCTATTATATTGTGGTCTACAAGTAATTTACTTCTGGAACACAATAAATTCAAAGAGTTTAAAAGGAATCCACAGTGACCTAAGTTCTGAATGTACAGTATAAGTACAAGTAAAGCTAAAAATGGGTTTTATTCACAGGCAATCAGGCACTAAAATTTAGCCCATTTCGGCCATTTGTTGAATGCTTTTTTGTGACCTTAGTGTCTTGCAAAATTTATTTGAAATCATGAAAGTTTACAACATGTGGATGGTATTTATTTTTTGAATGAGATCCATAAATATTACAAAGAAAAGAGTAACCCTCCCTGCCCCCCACCCCCTCCCCACCCACACCTCTCCTTGGCTGATTTGCAAAATTAAAGGCCAGTGAACCAAACATATTAATCTGTTACAGTAGGCCTAATAAGTTTAGAAAGTGTCGACGTTAATGTTTTGTTCAAACTCGTAGACCCCTCTCTTTAATACTGGCAGGGGTAAAACTTCCACAATGGACTCTTTCTTGACAACTGCAGTGTTGCCATCAATAAGTTTGACATGCCTTTTACTGATAGTTTTTGCAAACATGATTGAAACATTGCCAGAATTGGCAGCAGTAATCAGTATGAATATAAAATCTGGTAACTTCCAGGATGTGTGTGGATTCAAAAAAATTGCTGACAGAACTCTTACAGGGCTTCATCACATGACCTCAATCTTCCATCTTGAAACATTTTGTGCAAAACAGTTGGTTTATTTTTTTTTTTTCTATGCAAAACATTGTCATTTGTGTTAGTGTAAAAAATAAAAAAAAATTAGTTTTCTGCAATGTAGATCATGTGACCCAGAATCGTGACTAACGGGACGTTTGAATGTGACTAATAGCTCAGATACATTTGTGACTAACGGGACAATATTTTTGGCAGTTAATTTTAAAAGCAATGCAATTATTCAGTCCTACTTTCCCTGAAACATAGAGAAGGTGATGTTTTTTTAAAATATCGCACCAGAGGACAGACCTTTTATTGATTTAAAAGTTGCTGCAATTTTTGGTTAAAATTCATTGAAAAATTGTGACTAACGGGACACGTTTTTCCGTAAACAAAAAATGTTCCATTTCAATGCAAAAAAAAGTTTCCAAAATTGATCATGGATCTATTTTAGTGTATACTTGAGCTTCATAAAATAATAGTTGGGCTATATTTTTCTCAAAAGAAGAATAGGAATTAGATTAAAATTAATTGAGAAGACATTTTTCTAAATTTTAAGATTTAATTAAAGTTTGAGGTTAACGAGGGTAACAATTAACAAAATAGTGTTTTCAGTAGAAAATTTATTTAAATTATTATTGTTCAGATTCTCTACTATACACAAAACACAGAATGACCATTTGTGTGAGAAGTTTATTTTTTACCCTTCATGTCCTATTTCTATGGAATGGCTCTTGAAATTAAAAATCCATGAAATGTAATTAAATCCAAAATAAACCTGAATTTCGACACTGAAATCATGCCTGTTCACATAGACAGAATGAATAAATCAATGAAATGAAAGTCAATCCAAAATAAATGCCATGAAAAGGGAAAGACATGTCTGTTCACATTAGTGAACAAAATGAAACTGACGATTATTCAGACATAAACAGAACTGTCAAAATAAGTTAGTCAGTTGGCTATTGACACTTCTCACTCAACTTCTCATAGCAAACAAGTATTACTATTTTATTTTGACAGCTACATGTTTCAAAGAATGTTCTGATGGTGACAGATCTACTGTTCCAGAGCGACAACAAGCACATCAATGTGATATATGCAACCAATGGCAACAAAGAGTATGCAACACAAGAGTTTTACAGGAAAATCATCAAGGGCCAAGAAGATATTTTTGAATGGAAATGTTGCCTCTGTTCATTAACGCACATGAGAATAAAAAATAAAGACAAATGTCTATAAAACTTTGTTGTTATATTGTAGAGGACGGTTTGGGGGGACAGGGGATGGTTTGGGTGAAATATCGGGGGACGGTTTGGCCAGGGGACAGTTTGGGTCAGATATAGTGCTGGGCGGTTTCCCGATTAATCGACAGTACCGTACCCAGTTAAAAATTCAATATCGTCAGTAAAATCGTCTACAAAAAAAAATTTGTCATATCGTCAGTTATCAGCAGGCATCAACTTGCCGGCAAGTAATCATACTTCACATGTGTGTGTCCGTGTGTGTGAATAAAAAAGTGATTCTAATTTAACGGCAGCTTGAGTTTTCTAAGTCTTAAATTAAAGTTAAAATGCCCACATTATATCCTATGCAATTTAATTTGTAAAACACAGAGAAAGCGTCCGTATCGGGAGTGAATCTGGGCATGTCTGGTGACTACACAACCACTTTTGATACAACATGATTGAGACAGTTAAGATGCAACTAGGTCATGGTTCGTGAATCATGACGTGTAGTCTCATTGTAGGCGGTGTAAAAATTAAAAGAATAGCGATGCAAGGGAGCTAAGTGTTGTTCATTCTTGCATTGTTTTCACTTAGTGTATTTTTTCGTTTGTAGAACCTTTTTATTTGGATACAACAAAAAGAAGAATTATTGCTAACTGAATGAGTTGTCCTTAATTATGTGAATTCCTCCCTTTATCACCCTGCCAATCCACGAAAATAATGTGTGGAATACTTATCGGAAACGTCTTTTATTCATCAATGCTGCCTTCTTAATTACATGCTTATTCCATTTAAATAAACAGCCAGTATGGTTTTAAGAATGGGTTTTTCCAAATAATTTAGAACATCATGTCACACATAAAAGACAGGTTCAGGTTGGATCACATTCTCTGCAAATATAACTGGTAAGATACAATTTAAAACGTTTTTTTTTTTTCAATGTCATTGACCAGTTGATAACTTGATGTCAATTGAAGCCTGTCAGTGCGACTTGCATGCCTTCAATGTATTTGTAATACAGGCGTCAATCGACGGTATTAGAATTTAGACTCCTCCCCACACAGTTTCACAGTTTGTGACATCTTATGTCTTGGGTTTCTGAAAAAATAAGACATGCAGGCACATAAAGAATTAAAATTCTTTCAATTTTATTCCAAATACAAATCATATTATAAAACAAAGAACAACAGATAATACACAATACACAACTTCGAAAATTAAACATTTGTGGAACATCATTTACATGAACAGTTTGCTGGTTATGAGTTGGGTGTTAAAAACCGTGATAATATCGTTAACCGCGATGTCAGTACTCAATAATCGCATTTTTTTATTTTTTTCAATATCACTCAGCACTAGTTAGATATCAAATTTAACTTTTTTGAGTGGGGGACGGTTTGGGTAAAGTATCGGGAGACGGTTTGGGCAAAAAATCCAAGGGACAGTTTGGCTGGGGGGACGGTTTGGGTGGCTTTGTCCCACAGATATTGCGGATATGTCTCTTGGGAAATTCCTGTGTCACAAACG
Organism: Pictodentalium vernedei; assembly: GCA_031216915.1. Lineage (NCBI taxonomy): Eukaryota > Metazoa > Mollusca > Scaphopoda > Dentaliida > Dentaliidae > Pictodentalium > Pictodentalium vernedei. Next base: position 205,823,739 of record CM062292.1, read on the forward strand.
CAATGCTGTCAGCGATCACAACCCTCACACTTCAAGCCTTGCTGTCTGGGATGAACAGATCGCTGACATTCCATGCGCACAGCCGACACTGCGAATGAATTGCCGATGCATTAATCTGTCATCTTATAAAGATTATACTAAAAAAATATCAGTTGCTAAATAATCAGTAATGATGAGCACATAACAAAGCCGAAATAACAAAACGCTGAAATATCTTTTAATTAGTCATTCATGATAATGACCGGCTATACAAATACAATCAAATCTGGATAATTAATCACCCTCTTTAATACATGTAATAGTCAGCTATTATGAAATACTGAATCACATCACACTCTGATTGAAAAATAATATTTTTAACAATAAATACTATAACACCACTGTAATCACACACAAACATAAAACTAGATCACAGCTCACACATAAAAGTCTCAAAATAAAGTTTTTCTGCCCTTCATCGGCACTTAAAAAGAAATCAATTCTCAAAAAGTGAGCATAGCTCAGATGTAATACAAAAATTAGAGTTGGGTACAAAACGTCTAGTGATGGGGACAAAACGTTCAATGGTTTGGGTACAAAACGTCCAGCGATTTGAGTACAAAACGACCTATTGGGTACAAAACGTCTTAGTACAAAACGCCCTGGGCCTGGCCCTGGGTACAAAACGTCCAGAAACCTTTGAGCAGAGTAAATTGATTCAAACTATATGTTATCCTTTATTTATCGACATTTTAAAAAATTTATGCGTCAACAATGCAATTCCATGTATTTCAACATATACATTTATATGCCGTATATTTGTTAAATTGTAAATGAATCCTAGTCAAAACGTCCCCAAACCAAAACGTCCCCAAATGTTTTGGTCAAAACGTCCCCAAATAGTTGGTCAAAACGTCCCCAAATATTAGTCAAAACGTCCCCAACAGTTGGTCAAAACGTCCCCAATAGTTGGTCAAAACGTCCCCTTTGTTGTTTCTTGACTGAGGCCATTGAAAAAACTTGCGATGTTATTTTAAAACAAATTTATTGTTTACAAAACATTAATTATAAATATCCCCGCCTCTGTCAGGCCGATATTTATGCGTGCCTCCCCTAATTTCGCGTGTGCCTTATGAATATAGAAAATGCTTATTAATACCAGAGCCGGTGAAATAGAAATTTGGACCCCAGGGTTAATTTTGTCACGGATCTCCTTTCAAAAGTGTCTGGATACTGATGCAGATGCCAAAGGCAAGCAAGAGCGCTGATTGGGTTGGACGCGAGTAACGATCGATGATATGGGTGGGGTGCCCCCCCCCCCCCCCCCCAAAAAAAAAAAAAAAAAAAATTAATCAGTTATAAATGGAAACTTCCGGCGGGTTTTGGTACCCAAATATCAGGGGGGGTTTTTTGGGGCCGTCGTTTTTAGCAGCATGTTTTGAATTCTCAAGTTCGTCAGTGAGTATCCAGAGATCTAGAATTATAGCTTTTAACTGCACAATTCTTGAAGTGATAACTTTATTACGCTAGGTTGATTTAATAAAGTTATTACTTCAAGAATCACGCAGTCACAAATTACAATCGTTGGTCAAGTGCAGAGCTCCATTCACCATGCAGCCCCCCTTCTTAACCGTTAGCACAGGGGTCAGAAACTTGGAGGTGGGGGGGGGGGGGGGGTAGTCGAAAATGGCATGAAAGCCTTATTTTAATTTTCGTTTGATACGTCCTTTGAAAGACGTACCAATCCCCAATAATTAAAATACATTATTTGAGGTTATTTTTGGACTGGAGAAGGGGGCAGGCCTAAATCATTTGTAAATAGGGCCTAATAGCATCTCAATAAATAATTGCGAAATAATTCTCACACACGGCCTACTACGGCTTACACTACTGCACTACGACACAACCTGAAATTATTTCGCAGGTATTTATTGAAAAGCACCGCCCGTTTTTGCATAATTAACTCAGTTTTTTTCGCCAGGTTTGCGAATGCTGAAATGCTTAAAAGGATCACTCACTAGAATTTATGTTGGTCATAATTTAATGGAATAATTTCAACGAATTTTAAAGTACACACGTACAGTCACCACATTTAATTGACCATCCCGGTTTTTAACACTATCTTTGACTTGAACCAATGAAATAATTGTATAGGGATCAAAGAAGGCACAGAACAATAGACTACTATTATATGACAATCACATGGCTCATGGAATAGCCAATTGGAATCAACACGATGAAGCGTTTAATTAAATTATTAAGAAAAAGTTGTGACAAATAGGTGTAACGATAATTTTTTGTTTGTTTGTTTGTGGATTTTATGCAGCGTTATCTGGTAATACTATTATGAAAACGTTAACTGATTTTCCAGCTTGTAGGAATATTTAGTTGAATTTTTCCCTGGATGAAATTTATTGCAAAAAGGACTAAAAAATATCATTGGTTTATGTCACCGATATTGAAAGTGGGAGTGGCCTGTTACTTTATTTATTCTGTCCAAATTTGTCATTTGTTAATTCAGAATAATTGTGGGATAATTATGGCATGGTGGAAACACATCGTAGTTTGTATGAATATTAGTTACAGTGAGTGAAAGTCACCAAAGTGTTTAAAGAAACAACGGCTTACGGTAACAAAAACAGTTGATATTTTAAACTATCGCAGTTCTCAGACGACAAACACATGTGGACAAATTTTTGGGATCTAATAAAAATCACAGAAAATTAAAATTATACAATAGAATTAAAGTGCGTGGAGTCAGTGAGGATTGACTCACCACGCTGGAAACCATGCACCAAGAAAGGATTGAAACAAACTTGCCTGGCTGGGACCAGTGTACATTTTAAATAAATAAACATATGAATAAAGATATAACAACCCTTTAGGCGTTTTAAAGTGTATGTCTGTGAGTGGGGGTTTTCTTGTCGTTGTGGGGGGGGGGGGGGTGGGCAAGGCTCAGTGTCCACTCTACCTTTTTGGCTGATAGGTGACTCCCATCTTTCAACAACAGATATTGGTATAATTTTTTCCTTTTTTATAACCGTTATGGACAATATGTGCTGGGGCTACTCCCGAACACCGACTGTTTAGGTTTCTTTTTCTTTTCTTTTTTCTAAGACAACCATCAAAGTGCGCTTTCAGTATTACCATCCATATAAATATGCCCACGTTTCTAAGTAAAATACAGAGCAAAATCTCGTAGTTATGCACAATTCCAAGTCACCTTCCAGTTCGAGGTTATCGGGAGTTTAACCCCAGTACCTCATTATTTGTCCCTCGCTTCCGACTCTTGTGGATCCACAAGCAAGTAAAGTTATTCGGGTTGAAGGGGGTTTCAATCCCACATCGTCCCAGAGCGTTTTTTGGCGCTCTGAAACTTTTCATTCATTCGATAATTAATTCCAGTCTGCTGAAGTCCTGTTCATGCCCAGCCGAGAGCAGAGTATTGCTACAACTGACTTAGAATCCTAGATTTCGACCGAAAATAGTATAAACATTGCTAAATTAAATATGAAACTACGAAAGAAGGATAAATGAGTTGGAGACATTTTGACCAACTCTTGGGGACGTTTTGACCAACTCTTGGGGACGTTTTGACCAATTGTTGGGGACGTTTTGACCAACTCTTGGGGACGTTTTGACCAATTGTTGGGGACGTTTTGACCAACTCTTGGGGACGTTTTGGTTTGGGGACGTTTTGACCAGCACCCTTGTAAATCGACGCAACCGTATGTAAGCTTGATTTGGGTAATTCGTCGTACTGTGAAATAACGCATTGTCATGCAGTACTTATTCGCCGTTGTAGGTATGTTAAGACCAATTAACTCACAGAGTTTTTTTAATCGGGTTTGTAGATGAAGTATTTTTCATTTCCCCTGGAAAGTTATAAATTTGTCCCGGCTGGGGACCATTTTTCCAAAACGCACAAGGAGCATGAAAATCCATATTTTCTTCGAATGGCTTCTATTCACTAACGAATCTACTCTAGAATACATGGAACAAAAGAAATTCATAGTAGAGTGGGTTCCGGGACGTTATTTACAAAACTCCTCAACTTTGGAAGTCCAAAATACGATTTTTCTGAACTGAATTTTTTTATTCTGTCATGAAGGGAGATCGTTTCATCTAGGACAGGTGTGACAAATGTGGGTGCACTATACAAACTTCTTAAATTATTCAAGTAAACTTCAGTAATACAACACAAAACAATTTTCTAAAAATCTCCTAAGTTCCGGGACGTTTCGCCCCCTCCCATCCTCCGTCACGATGCGGATCGCACAAGACAGCCGATGGTGGTACGGTCCAGGAAATAGAGGCCATACAGTGTGGTGCACGGTCTGGATTTTTTTTTCAGGAATTGAGGACAATCACCCCTAGTGTTAGACAGACAACTTGCTATTGCATGCCAGTATTGGTCTCCTTGTTTTTTTAAGGGCCTATATAAGTAATGAAATTTTGTTTATTTTGAAAATTCTCACCTCCGATATTCCTTCAATTCAAATTAAATGTACACAAAATGTACATCAAAATGAAGGTTGGGATGTATAGAACAAGAAACACATGTGTAATCAACTCATAGAATCGACTGTAGGCACCACTGGTTCCTGGAAGTCTGCTGCCGTATTCGCATCAGAACTGATAATTTAATAATATTTCATGAAAACAACTTGTGGCCAAATGTGCTTTACATATCCAAGAACAAAGCTAGGGGATAAAAATTCTTCAAAACACGACGACAGAGCTGCATTGGGGAAAATTCCAACGCCTTTGCTTTTGTTTACGTGTGGGTATACTTTCGATTTCCGGCGACGTCATCGGACAGAAAAAGCGTGTAAACACAACGCCGTCTAAAATCAAATAATGAAAAAGATCGCCTTCATACAGTATACTGTTATTAGATAGAGATTGCACAGTTGCCATATTCAATGCAAGATATCATGATACCTGTTGAAATTTCTTAGAATTACGATTTTGTTTTTTGATGGAAATTCGTGGTAACGAGTGATTTGCGCATGTCTGTCGAACATGGAAACCATTTTCAATAAAAAATGCAGACAGTGTTGTCCTTTTCCAAAATGCAGACCTATCGCTGTATTCGAAAGTGTTTTGAATGCCTAGCTTTGTTCTTGGATATATGAAGCACATTTGGCCACAAGTTGTTCTGATGAAATATTATTTTATTATCAGTTTTGGTGCGAATACGGTAGCAGACTTCCAGGAACCAGTGGTGCCTACAGTCGACTCTACGAGTTGATTACACATGTGTTTCGTGTTCTATACATCCCAACCTTCATTTTGATGTATAATTTGTGTATATTTAATCTGAGTTTAAGGAATATGAGAGGTGAGATTTTCAAACTAAACAAAATTTCATTACTTATATAGGCCCTTAAGGGCCTATATAAGTAATGGAATTTTGTTTATTTTGAAATTCTCACCTCTCATATTGGTATTGGGACGTTTCGGCCTTAGGACGTTTCGGCCTCGAGACGTTTCGGCCTCGAGACGTTTCGGCCCTGGACGTTTCGGCCTCCTATATTAACAGCCAATAGTGAAAGGAATTACCTCGACAGGATAGATAATAGAGGGGGGGGGATTGTTTTCTTTTTCCATCTTTCTGAACGAAGGCATTGATTGACATAAGTTGACCACTTTGCTTGAATGGAGGACCAACCACCTGGAACGATAAATATGTACAATAAATGTGGATGCATGTGAGAAGTACAAATTACATAGAAGAAAAAATTATTAGTATAAAAAATGACCAGTCCATAATGATATTGGAAATTCCTATATGTATTATAATTACCTTAAATGTCCCATCCATGAACCATCTGCGTGTCTGTCTCAGTAAATCAAGCTGAAATGGTGTTGAGAAGATCAGATGACGATGTCCATTCGTATTGATGTCTGCAACTAAAAACTCATCACAGTGTAGAAAATCTGTGTCAAGCTGAAAAAGGTATTAAATTAGGTATTAGGTATTAAAAAATGAAAGGTGTAGAAAGTCTATGTCAATAAAGTAATGCTGAAACAAACGAAACAAGATTTCGAATTTCACTATATTTTACTAATTCTCCCTTGTTACATCTCATAGAAAAAAAACTTACAGTAAAATCAAGATCTGTAGGTTCGTCTGGGCACCTGTTGGCTCTAAATCTGTTGACTGCTCTCAATACTGTTTGAAGTAAATACAATTACAATAGGGAGTAGACAGTAAACCCCAACACATACAAACAACTCATCAGTCTCTCTTATTCCGAAAAGCTTGTATAAACAAACTCAAAAAGTTCATCAGTAACTTTTAATCAGAAGTGTCAAACAATGCATCAAAAGACTGGTATCAACTGCTGTGCATTTTTTTTTGTCAAAACACCGATTGCTGGAAAAAATCTTGTTCTATTTGATTCATTTCAACTAGCCTTCAACACGAGTGAACATTAAATTAAATCCCGCTTTATTCAATTTTATTCAAGGATTTTTACAGATTCAAGGATTGTTACGGATTAATACGGATAAATTAACTTTCGATAAAGGTAAGTTAAGAAATTAAGTTACAAAAAAATTAATTATCATAAAAAAATTCAGTAAAAAACCCTGGACGTTTCGGCCCTATACCCAGGACGTTTCGGCTCGATTGGAGGCCGAAACGTCCAGGCCGAAACGTCCAAGGCCGAAACGTCCCAAGGCCGAAACGTCAGTAAACCCTCATATTCCTTAAATTCAGATTAAATATATACAAATTATACACCAAAATGAAGGTTGAGATGTATAGAACACGAAACACATATGTAATCAACGCATAGAGTCGAATGTAGGCACCACTGGTTCCTGGAAGTCTGCTACTGTATTTGCACCAGAACTGATAATAAAATAATATTTCATCAGAACAACTTGTGGCCAAATGTGCTTCATATATCCAAGAACAAAGCTAGGCATTCAAAACACTTTCGAATACAGGGGTAGGACTGCATTTTGGAAAAGGACAACACTGTCAGCATTTTTTATTGAAGATGGTTTCCATGCTCGACAGACATGCGCAAATCACTCGTTACCACAAATTTCCATCAAAAAACAAAATCGTAATTCTAAGAACTTTCAACAGGTATCATGATACCTTGCACTGAATATGGCAACTGTGCAATCTCTATCTAATAACAGTATACTGTATGAAGGCGATCTTTTTCATTATTTGATTTTAGACAGCGTTGTTTTTACATGCTTTTTCTGTCCGATGACGTCGACCGGAAATCGAAAGTAGACTCATACGTAAACAAAAACAAAGGCTTTGGAATTTTCCCCAATGCAGCTCTGTCGCGTGTTTTGAAGAATTTTTATCCCCTAGCTTTGTTCTTGGATATGTAAAGCACATTTGGCCACAAGTTGTTTTCGTGAAATATTATTAAATTATCAGTTCTGGTGCGAATACAGTAGCAGACTTCCAGGAACCAGTGGTGCCTACAGTCGACTCTATGAGTTGATTAAGTATGTGTTTCGTGTTCTGTACATCCCAACCTTCATTTTGATGTACATTTTGTGTATATTTAATTTAAATTGAAGGAATATCAGAGATGAGAATTTTCAAAATAAACAAAATTTCATTACTTATATAGGGCCTTAAATTGGAGCAACCCCCCCCCCCCCCCCCCCCACTCCCTCCCAATGGGAGACATTTTACCTGATTTGAATAAAAACACAATGCACCCTACAGCCATTAATTTCCAAAATTTCTCAGAAATTTGTTCAATGTTTTTTAAATAAATGCTACAAAAACCACATTCACACAGGACAACATACAGGGAGCAATCACTAAGCTCATCCTGACAGGTTCATGACGTTTCAGACTTGAGACGTTTCAGCCTGGGAGGTCTTGGCCGAGACATTTCGTTCCCATGAAAGGCCAAAACGTCCCACTTTGGGAGGCCAAAACGTCTCACTTTTTAAGCTTTTACCAAGTCATTTAGGGCCCCAATAAAAATCATATTTGCTTATGAGCCAATAAATATTTTTAAATATTATTCAAGATTTACACCTCTAGAGGTTTTTTTTCACAGCTCAGTATTTAATTAAACACAGTGACAAGCTGTCAGTTGCCATTCATATAGATGATTTTTGAGTTTGGTTTTCGCAACTCAGTTTGTGTTGAAAAACAGCAAACCATATGTCAAACTTGAAAAACGACTAAAGGAAGCTTGGAGTAAATGGGAGCATACCCCCACCCCCACCCCCACCCACCCCACCCCCACCACTTCCTTAAATGAATTGGTCATTGTTTGGCAGTGACAAAAATAAACTACAATTTTTAGATTTTTTACTGATTTAATTTAATTTTACAAATTGCCAGATAAGTCTGTAACATTGTTATATATATTTGTCTCCAGTAATTTTGCGTAATTATTCATTGAAATGGTTCCACTTCAGCTTTTTTCACGAATAAGCATAAAATTATTACATTTTTACCAGATTTTGTTTAATTTATTATTTTGCTAGACAAGTCTGTAACATTAATTGTTATCTGAATTTGTCTCAATAATTTTGCATAAATATTCATTGAAAAAGCTTCAATGAATAAACGCAAAATTATTACAATTCTATCAGATTTAATGTAATTTAATACACTGCTAGATAAGACTAACTCTAATTTTTAGCTTTACTTGACAAAGTCAAGATAAGCGATTGCCATCACGTGTGCGTATGTCTGTTAGTCTATGAGTCTGTTCACATTTTCCTTTAGCACTTGTCTGATCGTCACAAAATTTCAAATGCAGGTTTGGGGTCATGTCTAGATGAGAACATCCCCTTTTGGTCGCAACCGGTCAACCGGTATGGCTGCCCCAATCCCAAAACCCGAAAACCATTAGCACAGTCTACAGGTCCTATTTATGAAGGGATTTCATTGTAACTTGGTAGGATGCCTCTGTATAATGTCTAGATAACAACGTCCCCTTTTGGGCATGATCTGTCAACCATGATGGCTGCCCAAGCCCGAAACCCAAAAACTTTTAGCACAGCCTGCAGGTCATGTTTAATATGGAGGGATTTCATTGTAACTTGGTAGTATGACTCCTTATGATGTCTAGATGAGAATTTCTCCATTTGGGCATGATCTGCCAACCGTGACAACTGCCCAAGCCCAAAACCCGAAAACCTTTAGCACAGTCTACAGGTCATATTTATTGAGGAATTTCATTGTAACTTGGTGGGTTGACTTCATATAATGTCTAGATGAGAAAGAAAGTCCCCTTTTAGACGTGATTGGGCAACTGTGACGGCTACAGTGGCCTGAAGCCCAAAAACCTTTAGCACAGTCTACAGGTCATATTTATGAAGGGATTTTCATTGTAACTTGGTAGGATGACTCCAAATAATGTCTAGATGAGAACGTCCCATTTTGATCGCGATCATTCAGCCTTGATGGGTGCCCGAGCCCGAAAACCTTTAGCATAGGCAAAAGGTCATATTTATGGAAGGATTTCATTGTAACCTGTTAGGTTGACTCCATATAATGGCTAGATGATGACATCCCCTTTTGGTCGTGATTGGTCAACTGTGATGGCTACAGGTGCCCGAAGCCTGAAAACCTTGAGCACAGTATACAGGTCATGTTTATTAAGGGATTTTATTGTAACTTTCGTAGGATCACTCCAGATGATGCCCAGATGAGATTGTCGCCTTTGGTTGCGATCATTCAACCATGATGACTGCCCGAGCCCGAAGCCCCAAAACCTTTAGCACAGTCTACAGGTCATATTTATGAAGGGATTTCATTGTAGCTTGGTAGGATGACTCCAAATAACATCCCCTTTTGGTCGCGATCATTCAGCCTTTATGGCTGCCCGAGCCCGAAGACCTTTACATAGTCTATAGGTCATATTTATGGAAGGACTTCATTGTAACTTGTCAGGTTGACTCCATATAATGCCTAGATGATGACATCCCCTTTTGGTCGTGATTGGTCACCTGTGATGGCCCAAAGCCTGAAAATCTTGAGCACAGTCTACAGGTCACATATAAGAAGGGATTTCATTGTAAATTCGTAGGATCACTCCAGATGATGCCCAGATGAGAATGTCCCCTTTTGGTTGTGATCATTCAACCATTATGGCTGCCCGAGCCCAAAGCCTGAATACCTTTAGCACAGTCTACAGGTCATATTTATGAAGGGATTTCATTGTAACTTGGCAGGTTTGACTTCATATAATGTCTAGATGAGAACGTCCCCTTTCGGACACGATTGGACAACTGTGACAGCTACCGGGCCCAAAGCCCGAAAATCTTTAGAACAGTCGAAAATCTTTAGAACAGTCTAGAGGTCATAATTATGAAGGGATTTTATTGTAGCTTGGTAGGATGACTCCAAATAATGTCTAGATGAGAACGTCCCCTTTTGGTCGCAATCATTCAGCCTTGATGGCTGCCCGAGCCCAAAAACCTTTAGCATAGTCAAAAGGTCATATTTATGGAAGGATTTCATTGTAACCTGTTAGGTTGACTCCATATAATGCCTAGATGATGACATCCCCTTTTGGTCGTGATTGGTCAACTGTGATGGCTGCAGGTGCCCGAAGCCCGAAAATCTTGAGCACAGTCTACAGGTCATATTTATGAAGGGATTTCATTGTAACTTTGAAGGATCACTCCAGATGATGCCCAGATGAGAATATCCCCTTTTGGTTGCGATCATTCAACCATGATGGTTGCCCGAGCCTAAAGCCCGAAAACCTTTAGCACAGTCTTCAGTTCATATTTATGAAGGGATTTTCATTGTAACTTGGTAGGTTGACTTCATATAATGTCTAGATGATAACAGCCCCTTTTGGACACCATTAGGCAACTATGACAGCTACAGGGGCCTGAAGCCCAAAAACCTTTAGCACAGTCTACAGGTGATATTTATAAAGGGATTTCATTGTACCTTGATAGGATGACTCCAAATAATGTCTAGATGAGAACGTCCCCTTGGTCGTGATCATTCAGCCTTGATGGCTGCCTGAGCCCAAAACACCAAAACCTTCAGCACAGTCTATAGGTCATATTTATGGAAGGATTTCATTATAAACCTGTTAGTTTGACTCCATATAATGCCTAGATGATGACATCCCCTTTTGGTCGTGATTGGTCAATTGTGATGGCTTCAGGGGCCCGAAGCCCGAAAACCCTGAGCACAGTCTACAGGTCATATTTATGAAGGGATTTCATAGTAACTTCGTAGGATCACTCCAGATGATGCCCAGATGAGAATGTCCCCTTTTGGTTTCGATCGTTCAACCATGATGGCTGCCTGAGCCCACAGCCCAAAAACCTTTAGCACAGTCAACAGGTCATATTTATGAAGGGATTTCATTGTAACTTGGTAGGTTGACTTCATATAATGTCTAGATGAGAACGTCCCCTTTGGATACAATTGGGAAACTGACAGCTCCATGGGCCCGAAGCCCGAAAACCTTTAGCACAGTCTATAGGCCAATGAGGCCATATTTATGAAGGGATTTCAATGCAACTTGACAGGATGACTCGTTTTGGAATAATTTCACTGTAACTTGGTAACTTTCGTTGATACACGTTAACTGTGAGGGCCACATACATTGACTGTGAGGTCATATTAACCCACCCCTCAGCTCTTTAGTACAGTGTACACCTCATATTATTTTTATCAAAAACATAGCATACAGGGAACAGAAATGAACATATTCCCAATTATCACAATTCTTGTCTTATTTCATAATCCTTTCATAAACATTGAACATTATCCTTTTCATCAAACACAACACACAAGTTAAGCTACAGTGTCATTGACACTTTCATTATATATATCTGTCACCAATAATTTTGTGTTTATTCATTGAAAAAGCTCCCCTGCTGCATTTTCAACGAATAAATGCAAATTATTACACTTTTTTTCAAATTTAATATTTAATAAACTGGTACATGTATTATCACCTGTTCCCAAACATTGGCAAACCACTTCCCGTGTTGATAATGCAGATAATCAACCAATGGAATAATTCATGAACTGAGTACAATGCAGGAGCCACGACTTATTTTCATACTATTCAGTGGGGCCAAGAATTAGCACATGTAACTAATGGCATAAGCCCAGGGAAATATGGAACAATAGGCTATTTTCGCCATCAGATAAAAAAAATACAGGAATTCTCTGGAAAAATGTTTTCACAAATAATTACTTCTTTTTCTTGATTTTTCCAAGCTTTGTCTTGATTATTCTTCTGGAATTCCTGAAAACCCAGAATAAAATTCACACAGGTTAAAACAAAACAAAAAATTCTTTCGGTTGTTTTTTAATACTTCACAGAACAGAGCTTGCTAGGAAGCTTTTCTAGGACCAGAAGAAATGAATGGCCAAAAAAGTTGCCTTTGGTTGTGTCATGGCAAATCAAAAAAATTGCTTTTGCTGCTGATGACATGCTGATACACTCATCTGTATGACAATTTGAGCCAGGTGAGCATTTTAGGCTCCCTTGAGCCTCTTGTTTTTTAGATCCCTTGGTCAGAATCTTTGGATATTTGGTATAAGCTTTTCTTAAGAGGGGCAGATGCAACTTGTTGAAATCAATTCCCTGGGTTGATATTTAGTCTACCTTGTCAGGTGAGTGCCCTCAGCCCCCCTGGGGCCTCTTGTTTGTTTTTAAAATTTGGTTAGCAGTTTCCATCTTGGTTTCAAAAAGTGACGATAAATAGTGAATATAAGGCCAATATGAAAGAAGAATGGTTAGCATTTAGACTTTTTTGTATAGCATTTTGCAATGCAAATCCAGCCATCAAATACCCTGAGATTCATGTTTAAGATAGTGCAATATGAGAATGTTGTTTTAAAAAAACCTTTCTTCTCCATAACTACTAGTCAGAATCTTTTGATATTTTGGTATAGAACATCCTTGAGAGGGGGGAGGGGAGGGGGAGGGGGGGTAGATTCAAGTTTGTTCAAATCTAGTCTCTGGGTTCATATTTGGGCTTCAATGGGGGTCCAAATGTTAACTTGGTCAGTACGAGAAGTAATATTTTAAAATCTACTTCTCCAGAATGACCAGTCAGATCTTTTAATAAAATTTCTTTCATAGGATTAGATTTAAGTTTGTGTGATAGTCTATTATTTCCAGGGAGGCATAGAGCATATTGCCCAGATGTGATTCCAAGCTGAACCTCGGGTGGGGGGGGGGGGGGGGGGAATACAAAAGTTGGAATGTAGGCCAACAGCGAGATAATAAATGCAGTTCAGTTCCTCCAACAAAAACAGTAGTGCTTTTCATCTGATTGAGATTCCATTTGAAGTTTGGTTCAATTTAGAATGACTCCAAATTTTTGATTCATATGGTGCACCTTTTGATCAAGACAATGCCAACCAATCAAAGGTATATTTATATAACTGTTGAATTTCATGTTTAATGACTTTCAAGTCATATCAATGCAAGTCATTTCAGCACCAGTCAATTTGGCATTAATGATGTTAGCCTGAAGTCACTTTGGTCTCAGCATATACACAATTATTTTTAACCGAAATATATGACTAAAATTTATTTATTCATTTCAAATACCATTTTCACAACATTTTAGGTCTTGTATTTTAAGGTGAGTGATCACTCAGCCACACCTACAATGTCCTACATGTAACATCTGAGGTGAGGGGCATGGCGTGAAGAAGTGAAACATTATAAGTTATTCTGTTTGTTGACAGGGGACATGGTCTTATGTTCCCTGCATGAAATTTATATTCAACCGAGGCATCAGCCGAATATATGTTTCATGCAGGCAACGTGAGACCATGTCCCCTGTCAACAAACAGAATAATGTATATGTCCCATTCTTACACAAATCGCTTCATTCAAATCATTTTAAAATTTGTTGTTGTACAGTGAATATTAGAAAGCAGACGTTGTTTCAGTAAGGTCATACCAAGTCATATAAAAACGGAACTGACCATTAAACAATTTAAGTCCCACTTGAAAACGTATCTATTTGGTCAAGCATTTTGTTTGACCACATAGAGATGAAACCCATACACTACGTCATTACAGTGTAGCATGTAAAGCCAAAGAGCACTATGTGGATTTTAGGCTTAAACATTATTATTAGTCCTCTACGGGAACCGTAAGGGGACTATATGATTGCACTCCGTCCATCTGTCCGTCTGCCCATCTGTCCATCCATCTGTCTGTCTGTCTGTCCGTCCGTCCGTCCGTCCATCCATCCGTCTGTCTGTTTTTTTTTATGTTACCATCTCCCCCTCCAACATGCTTTAAGCTACACATTTCATATTTGGTACATGGATAAATGGTTCTGAGGGGATGATGCACGTTCAAAATTTTTTTTTCAAAATCCAAGATGGCGGAATAGCAGCCATTTTTGTTGTGTTTTCTAAGCTTTTTTTCTCTATTTTCATGTTACCACCCCTCCCACCAACATGGTTCAAGCTGCACCTTTCATATTTGGTACATGGATAAATGGTTCTGAGGGGATGATGCACGCTCAAATTTTTTTTTTCAAAATCCAATGGGACACTGATTGGACCAAATTCGGCATACAGACCCAAATTGCTTTCATATGAAAACAGACAGATCAATCATGATGTCATGTGACTTCCATAGCAACCAGAGCGCCCCCTTAGCAATGGCCTAACTACTCGGCCGATTTTGACCAAATTCGGTATACTGACCCAAAATGCATTGCAAATGAAAACCGACAGATCAATGTTGACGTCACGTGACTTAGCTAGCAACCAGACTGCCCCCTTAGCAACTGGCTAACTACTGGGCCGATTTTGACCAAATTTGGTATACAGACCCAAAATGCTTTGCAAATGAAAACAGACAGATCAAAGTTTACGTCTCGTGACTTCCCTAGAAACCAGAGCACCCCCTTAGCAACGGGCTAACTACTGGGCCGATTTTGACCAAATTCGGAATACAGACCCAAAATGCACTGCAAATGAAAACAGACAGGTCAATGTTGATGTCATGTGACTTTCCCAGCAACCAGAGTGCCACCTTAGTAACGGGCTAACTACTGGGACGATTTTGACCAAATTCGGTATACGAACCCAAAATGCATTGCAAATAAAAACATACAGGTCAATGTTGACGTCACGTGACTTCCCTAACAACCAGAGCTCCCTCTTAGCAATGGGCTTACTACTGGGCCGATTCTGACCAAATTCGGTATATGGACCCAAAATGCATTGCAAATGAAAACAAACAGTCCATGTTGATGTCACGTGACTTCCCCAGCAACGAGAGCAACGGGCCAACTACTGGGCCGATTTTGACCAAATTCGGTATGCGGACCCAAAATGCATTGAAATAAAAACAGGCAGGTCAGTGTTGACGTCACGTCTGTTTTCCTCTTCCCTGACATGACCCAGAAGCACAGGATTAGCTGTTTCATAATTACTCGCAGAATTATCTGCTGTGATAACTACAAACAATACTGGTACGTCGGTATTTTTTTCAGTGAAATTAACGAAAATG
This sequence comes from Pictodentalium vernedei, assembly GCA_031216915.1. Lineage (NCBI taxonomy): Eukaryota > Metazoa > Mollusca > Scaphopoda > Dentaliida > Dentaliidae > Pictodentalium > Pictodentalium vernedei. Next base: position 205,839,200 of record CM062292.1, read on the forward strand.
GCTCACTGAAATTGGCACATAAAGCTCTAGGCCTATTTAATTCAAAAGACAAGTCTGTGCTGTCTTGTGAAGTGTGTATGTCTGTGCTGGCTTGTGTAGTATGCGTGTCTGTTGGGCCAATCGCCCAGAAACCTGGTCCAAATCATCCACAAACATGGTCCGAATCGCCCAATAAGCTGGTCCGAATCGGCCAGAAATATGGTTCGAATCGTCAATAGATCTGGGTCGAAACGTTCTTTATAAAAATCTGGTCCGAATCGTACACAGTCCAAATCGTCCAGATACCATGTAATGAGTTAATTTTCTTACGTTTGATGTGTACTCTGCGGTTATTGATAGAAAACCCCGATAGAACTGATCGCATTTAGGGAAAATGCCACTCGTATTCAGAACGTTCGGTGCTGTTGGAAAAGCAAATGAAAAAAAATATGTTATGTGCTTAAAGAAATCATCAAGACTACGAGATTTGCATTCAAAATAATCTTTATATTTGCTCTTCATGTCATGTTTTTTTCTATAATTTCGGATGCGTTCTTTGAAAAAAAAGGTTTATTCCCTTTCATTTTGGCTTAACAATTATCAGCAAAACTTTTGTTTCCAGAGCACTAGAATGTTCTATGTTCCTCATGCGCAAGTTTCTTAAAACTGCATATTTACTGAAGAAAGATACTAAAAAAATTTTTTTTTAAATAAGTAAATAAAAACCCCCATCTTCATTGTTTTCTACAATATATTGATCGAGAATCAAATATAATTTGATTTGTTTTCAAATTGATATGTTCATGTTAAATTAATTATTCCTCAGATTTTTCCTCAACATAATGTTTTGCATGAAACTACATTTGTGATACTCAGTCTTATTATTTTAAAGATGGTCTTTTCAGTAAAACTGCGTTGGCATATTATCATCGTCCTTTTTTGCACAGCACTGCTGTATTTTCTTGTTTTCTCTATTTTCATGTTACCACCCCTCCCACCAACATGGTTCAAGCTACACCTTTCATATTTGGTGCATGGATAAATGGTTCTGAGGGGATGATGCACGCTCAAAATTTTTTTTTCGAAATCCAAGATGGCGGAATGGCGGCCATTTGTGTTGTGTTTTTTAAGCTTTTTTTCTCTATTTTCATGTTACCACCCCTCCCACCAACATGGTTCAAGCTACACTTTGCATATTTGGCACATGGATAGAGGGTTGGGAGGGGATGATGCACGTTCAATATTTTTACTTCAAAATCCAAGATGGCGGCATGGCGGCCATTTTTGTTGTGTTTTTTAAGCTTTTTTCTCTACTTTATGTTACCACCCCTCCCTCCAACATGGTTCAAGCTACACTTTTTATATCTGGCACATGGATAGAGAGTTGTAATTGGATGTTGCACATTCAATATTTTTTTTCCACTGCTCCCTCCAACATGGTTCAAGCTGCACTTTTCATATATGGTACATGGATAAAGGGGTTGTGAGGGGATTATGCACGCTCAATATTTTTTTTTCAAAATCTAACATCTGTCTGTCCGTCTGTCTGTCGGTCTCTCTGTCTGTTTTTATGTTACCACCTCTCCCTCTAATATGCTTCAAGCTACACCTTTCATATTTGGTACATGGATAAATGGTTCTGAGGGGATGATGCACAGTCAATATTTATATTTTTATACTGTACCAATGACCCAGACTTAGCTGGTGCCAACTCTAACAAAACCAGGGCCAAACACAAATTTTGCCCCCCAATCCCCAAAATTTGCATCCAAAACAAAAAGAAATTATGTCCTAAAGGACCTCCATACTACGCCTCTACCGCGCATGTGCAGTGACGCAGACGTCCCGAAATTGGCGCCAATTATCATTCTCTGTTTGGCCCTTCATCAGTCAACATCTCACTGATCTTTGTGCTTGTAAATCTCAGTTTAAAGGATGCCAGACACGTAATTTTTGGAGAAATGGTGATTCTAAGGAGGATATAGAAGGAGGAGAGGAAAAAGAAGTGACAAAAAATAATCAGGGCTGTACTTAAAATTTTTTGATGAAAAAAGGCATGGGCCTCTTGTTGTCATTCTTGCTAAATGTTGCACTGCTTATTCAGTGTTTCCTCTCCCCTAGCCTTGTAAGTCCCCCCTTGCAATTCTCCCATGCTTTTGGCATATTTTTGAGAAAGTTCATGTCTAAAATTTCCTTGGGAGAGTTGCTTGGATACAGAATGTTTTCTGTTATTTTCCCCATAGTTACGTTTTCACCCATGGGTGTATAAACGTTGTGTTCTGCATCTTCCATGTGATGTTCTGCAGATTCTCCCCTGGGAGTCTCTGTCTTGCATCAGATAGAGTGTAATTTGGATGACTGATTTCGGGCCAGTTTTTTCAGTGCCTGGAGTCATGTTTTCTGGTATTTTACACTGTTTGTTTACATTGGCAACAGCCTTTTTTGAGGGGGGCTGTTTGCATTTGGTGTAGTTTATCTCACTATTAGATACATTTATATTGTCCGTAAGTGTCTCATTAATTATTTAGTATAAATTTAAAATTTTTGACCACACTTTGCCATCGGATCCATTGGGGCTCAACGTTACTTTTCAGCAACTTGGGCTTCGCTGAAAAAATATTTTTTCAAAATTATTTTGATTTGCAATTGTTTTTTCATTTATTAATGGATCATGTTATTATGTATCTTTGTGTCAGGGGTTTGTGCGAGTAACTAGGACTTGTTGTTGTCCTTTCACTATGAAGGGACATTGTTCAAATTGTAATGGGAAGAAATCTTACTCTGACTTTCATGATCATTGTATTAATTGTAGTCAGTGTTCTCGCATTAATCCCTGTCCTATATGTGAATATTGGGATGAGAAACATTGGAAACGTGTGTCACGATATGTTGTTTCTGGAGAAAGGGCTATGCCGGCTCTTTCTCCGCAAGGTCACTCTACTCTCTCAGTTTCTATTTCAGAGGAACAAGAACAGGGTGATGTTTCCATGTTATCTTCTACAAGTGTGCGTCCGTCGTCACAAATGAATTCAGAGCTAGCGGCAAAAGTGCTCATGGAGATTAGACAAATGTCGTCCGCTAGCTCGCCCGGTGTAGTGTCCATTCACCGAATGGTTCGGCAGCCGGGTTCGTCCGATGCGGTCCAGGAGGAAATTTTGGGTGATGCGAGCACTATAAAAATAATAGATGCACACCCAGTGACGGCGGATAGTAAGCGAGAACGGAGGAAGCCTTTGAGTCCGGTTCCTAGCTCGTCCAGGTCCAGCCGGGCCGCGAGCGAGAGAGGCCCCTCTCTCGTACAACAACATCTGGGACCAGATGTTGTGGTACAAAATGTGTCGCAAGCGGAGCATACATCCGTCGCTCGGGACACTCCGTTGTATAGGCAGTCCGCGGAGACTGCTAAGGCTTCTTCTCGACGCCGGACATTCTTGTGCAGATAGCACAGCTTATCGCAGCATCCCAGCAGCCGACAGAAACGGTGTCGGATCGAGAATTATCCGACGGCGCTGGGTCGGTACGCTCCGCCGAAGCATCGGGGGCGGACGACCGGGAACATCATGAGGTCCGACCGGATGGTGAAAGGGATACGGATGATTTGGAGCTATCCCTTTCGGAACAACATAAAGCTGCCGTGGACTTCATCCGGCACTTTCTCCCTCAAGTTGTTCCGTCGGGCCAGACTGCTGCGGTTCCGGACAAGAGGATTATAGCGTCATTGGACTCTGAATTTTTTGAGCGGTTCAGGGACATCGCTCCCGAGTTTCCGTCGCAGTCCAATAATGTTGCAAGAACATTTGAATTATTGAACGACGCTATATTTAAACTTGCTTCCAAGAGGGAAAGCAGGTTTCTTGTCTGCTAATACTCTCAACCTGCCTTTCATTAATGCAAGGAATAAATTCGATACGGCAGGACAGGGTATCCCAAGAGTTCCTCTGCGTATGAACGACGAGGCGGAAGACTTAGAGCTATCATTACCGTCGTCGGCTTCTATTCCAACCGCGGTGTTGGAAACAGCTATTGCGTCTAATAGAGCCAATTTAGATGCCTTATCTTACGCAGATCACCTTACTAAGGCGTTATCACTGCGCCTTCAGGGGAAAGAGTTTCAGGATATACAATCCTCTTTAAGACTTCTTTCAAGGGCAGTAGCTTATTCCACGTGTAACTCCGCCCTTTCAGTGGCAAATCTGGAGTTGGTTAGACCTGAAGCAGCCCTAGCTATATCCACACTTGTGGATTCTAAGGTGAAGAACTCTCTTAGAGTCGCTTCGGTCTCCGGAGAACTTCTCTTTGACGGCAAGCTTTCTGCTATTTATGATAAAATTACAAAGAAAGCTTCGGATTCTCTGTTGTTCAAATCTGCCTCTAAGAAGCCGGATACAGCAGACAAGAATAAGACAGGCACTTCTGGGTCTAATGCGCCCAAGAGAGGTCCCTATAGAGGTTCCGGTGGGTCCTCTTGGTCTTATTCGAGAGACCGTCAGGGTAGCGACTCTCGTTCTGGACGTCCTTCGGGCCGGGACAATCGGTCGGACGCCCCAAGGTCGACGGGGCGAGGTGCAGGTCGTGGAGGACGTGGTTTCTCCTACCGCAGGCCTCGCAGGTCCAGGAGGTGATGGCTTAAACCTCTATCGCGTACCGGTTGGCGGAAGGTTGTCGAGCTTTTCACAAGAATGGGCGTCGATTACGGACGACCCTTGGGTGAGAGGAGTGACTTCGGAAGGTCTAAAGATATCCTTCAAACGAAAGCCTCCATTAACTCGCAGTCCAAAGTGGACTCAACTTCCGTCAAATCCACAGAAAAGAGACGCTCTGTTATCAGAGGTGCAGTCTCTTTTAATGAAGAACGCGGTAGAGGTCGTAGAAAACCAGGAAACTCCGGGATTCTACAGCCATCTGTTTCTGGTTCCGAAACCAGACGGCTCGCTCCGTCCAGTCCTAGATTTGAGCTGGATAAACAAGCTGATCGTCGCTCCGAAATTTTATATGGAGACGATTCGGTCGGTCAGAGCGAGTATTCGGGTGAACGATTATGCAACAAGCATAGATCTCAAAGATGCGTACTTTCACGTCATGGTACATCCGACATTCCGAAAGTATCTACGCTTCGCAGTCCTAGGAGTGGTGTATCAATTCCGGGCGATGTGCTTCGGATTGAATCTAGCACCCTGGGCTTTCTCTCGGGTAATGAACTCGGTAATGATCTATTTCCGAGCTCATTCGTCTGCGGTAACGTCGGCCTACCTGGACGACATTCTTCAGAGGTACGGCAACGAGTTAACGCTTCAGAACGATGTTCAGAATCTACTTCTATTGCTCCGACGTCTCGGTTTTATAGTAAACGAGGAGAAGTCAGATCTGGTGCCGTCCAAGTCATTCACTCATCTGGGAATGAGCTTCGAGACGCACAACAATCTCGTTCGTCTGCCGTTAACCAGAGCGAAATTAGTCAGTTGTTACGCTCGCTATTGTCTGCACGCAGACAAAGTCACAGCGAGAGAATTTATGAGACTGATAGGTCTGTGCGGAGCCGCTGCGGATCTCATTCCGATGGGGCGGTTACGCACACGTCCTCTTCAAATTTTCTTGATTCAGAATTGGAGTGTGAAAATTCATTCGCTCGACGTAGACGTTCTCTTGTCAGATCAAGTGAAACAAGAGATTCAGACTTGGGCAAACATTCAGTGGTTAACTCAGGGAGTTCCGCTGCAGTTGCCGGATCCGAGTTTTACCATTATGACGGATGCCAGTCAAACAGGTTGGGGTGCATCATTAATCCCAACGGATTCGAGATGCCAGGGTCTTTGGGATCCGCAATTCCTGTGCAAGCACATAAACATCAAGGAAATGATGTCAATTTGGCTTGCGTTACGTCACTGGATGGACATTATTCACAATGCTCATGTCCAAATCCTATCCGACAATACGACAGTAGTGGCGTATATACAGAATCAGGCAGGCACTCATTCAGTTCCGTTGTTCAATCTAATGGAAAGAATCCTTCTGTTTGCGCTAGAACATCACGTTCTTCTTTCGGTTCGTCACATACCGGGTCGTCTGAATGTGCTAGCAGACTCCCTTTCACGAAAGGGTCGCTTGTTGCCGTCGGAGTGGACTCTCAACAAACAATTATTCAATCAGATTTGCTACCAATGGGAACGGCCAATGATAGATTTATTTGCGACACATCTCAACAATCAGTTGCAGACGTATGTGTCTCCGTGTCCGGATCCAAGAGCATTTGCAGTAGACGCTCTGTCGATCCTCTGGGACGGAATGATAGGATATGCATATCCTCCAGCGCCGTTAATTCAACAAGTATTGCTAAAGATAAAACAATCTCAATGCAAGATTCTGTTGGTAGCATCTCTGTCGCCACAGAGACCATGGATAAATCTACTCAGGTGTCTGTTGTGGGACCTACCGTGAAAGCTTCCTCCGCAGGAGGATCTTCTTTCGCAGGGGAAATCGCGCCAACTTCATCACAACCCGCAAGGTCTCAACCTTCACGTTTTTCCGTTGTGCGGTCCTTCTTGCATGGCAAGCACTTTACAGGACGAGCAGTGGACGCGATTTCTAACTGTAGGAGGACCTCCTCTTCGCTAAACTATGCGGCTAAGTGGAAGGTTTTTCATCATTGGTGTAGGGATCATTCTGTAGATGTATTCGATCCCTCTATACCAGACATTGCAAACTTTCTAGTATACTTGTTTGACGAAATCAAACTGCAGCCTGTTACTATTAAGGGTTATAGGTCTATGTTATCTGATACCTATGCACATCATGATAGTTTACAAATTGGATCTAATGTCTCTTTATCTAAGTTAGTTAGAAACTTCTCGATAAATAGACCCAGAACTCTTAGATTAATTCCTAAATGGAATTTAGCTTGGGTTCTTCTTAAATTGAAGGAAAAGCCATTTGAACCTCTTGGGACAGTAGATTTCAAATTCTTATCTTTATCCGGAACCTATTGTTATTAAGGCTCTTCCGTCTTCAGACGGGCGTAGGCCTTTACTCTGTCCTGTTAGAGCGTTACGTATCTATAAACAGAGATCTCAGTTCATCAGAAAGGGACGAAAACGTTTCTTTCTGTCTTTGATGCCTAATAGAAAGGACATTTCGGTCCATTCTATTGCTAGATGGATTCAATTAACTATCCGTACTGCTTATGAGAGTTTTTCTTCTTCTCAGCAGTCTGTGCTTAAGATTTCCGCTCATGAAGTAAGAGCTCTTGCTACTTCTTGGGCTTATGCTAATAGTGTTGCTATTACAGATTTAATGAAGGCTGCTTATTGGTCTCAGCCATCCACATTCACGAATTTTTATCTCAGAAATATTGAGTCCATTTCTGGAGACCTGCATTGTTTAGGTCCGTTATCTGTTGCTCAGAATGTTGTGCACTAAACAGTTGCAACTATAGTTATGCAGGCTTTCTGTTCCGGCAGTGACTCCGTCCGGCTGCCCTCTTCGCTCTGGGCTATTTGACCCAGGGCAAGGGGAAGGGGGTGGGGGGGGGGGGGGGGGGTGTTCCCTTAGGTCACCTGCTTTATAGTGAAAAGCAAGGGAATGCCTCCTCCAAGTCAGTATTTCTGAGTCGCTTCCGGGATGGTTTTAAAGTGTAATATTAATATTAAAATTCATTCATGTCTTTTTTTTAAAGTGTAGCTCGGTGTGAAGCATTTGTATATGTCAAGTGTCAAACGGGCTTTAATATACAATACTCGGACACTTTTAAATGACTATAAAGAGTCTCAATTCTCTGGACTACTTTATTTATTGGCTTACTTTAAAAATAATTAGTATAAGGGATATACTGGATGTTAATAGAGAACATGAATATTATGGTGCTCAATTATTAAGGGTATTGTATCTTTCTAATTTAATATTAAATAAGAAAGATACATGTAAAGCCTAATACTCCTTTTCTCCTTAAGGGGTTATCTCTTTATTATATAGTTGAGCTTATTGGATTTTCCTCTATGTCCTAGGCCCTCCAGCCTGTTTACTATTTAGTTAAGTCTGGGTCATTGGTACAGTATAAAAATGTTAAAAAATTTATAGTAATTTATATATTTTTTATACTTACCAATGACCCAGACGGGGATGGCCCTCCCAGGAGTTTGGAACTCTTGCCTCCCCACTGAGTACATAGCGCTGACCAGGCACTGCCAGTAAGAATGATAATTGGCGCCAATTTTGGGACGTCTGCGTCACTGCGCATGCGCGGTAGAGGCGTAGTATGGAGGTTCTTTAGGACATGATTTCTTTTTGTTTTGGATGCAAATTTTGGGGATTGGGGGGCAAAATTTGTGTTTGGCCCTGGTTTTGTTAGAGTTAGCACCAGCTAAGTCTGGGTCATTGGTAAGTATAAAAAATACATAAATTACTATAAATTTTTTAACTTTTCAAAATCCAAGATGGCAGAATGGTGGCTATTTTTGTTGTGTTTTTTAAGCTTTTTTCTCTATTTTATGTTACCACCCCTCCCTCCAACATGGTTCAAACTACGCCTTTCATATATGGTACATGGATAAAGGGTTGTGAGGGGATTATGCACGCTGAATATTTTTGTTTCAAAATCCAAGATGCTTACATACTCTAGTGTCTTCTGTGACAAAAACACCTTATGTCACAAAAGCGCCATAGGGTACTAATACCACCTCGGTGGTCAAACACTTGTTGTTATTGAGGTGTTAACTTTTATCATAACAGACTGGAGTGATTTCCCTTTATTCAGTGTTTACATATGCAATCATTGAATAAGTTTTTACCACAATCACACACAACTTCATTGTACCGGCAACAACAGGTGTTTTTTTTTTTTAAACAAAACGATATGTATTGTTAGCATTAAGTAATTTTTATTGTACAATAAAACCTGTCAAAAGATAATAAGAATGAATATTTCCTCACTAAAAATGTACAGACTGAACAAAGAATTTACATGAATAAATGGCATGAACGAAGAAGGAATGCTTGTTTTGGTTCTTGAACATTTTGGTCCTGGGGCATTTTGGCCCAAGATGTTTCAGCCTCCATGTTTTGAAGCACCGGGAGCGGCTTGCATGAGCAAGGAAAAATGGCCGGCCTGAGGAGGTGTGGGGGGGGGGGGGGGGGGATGGGAGGGGGGGGGGGGGGTGATGGGGTGGTACAGGCAAAGGCTAGATAGGCATCCACTCACATAAAATTTGTGTGTTGGGGGGGGGGGGCGGGGTTTGGACCAGTGATATCCTTATTTGTATGCTTTTACTGACAAATACCATCAAAAGTGTTAAAATAAATTATTAAAATGAAATATATAATGCATTTGGGTTTGGAGGCGGGGGTGCCCGGGTGGGACTGTGGGAGGCATAACAAGGAAAATATTGATGTATTGGCTGCGTGCAAAAATCTCACTGATAATCATCCAAATCTCACTGAGAGCTCATCAAAATCTCACTGACAGTCACCTTCAGAGGTTAACAGGTCTGGCAATTAATGGGGCGAGATGCTCTCTATACGTTTCAGTTTATGTTACAGTAAATTAATGAAAAGAGACCTTATAATCTAATCGGTTTCATAAATAATTACCCATGTTTACATAACTAATCTTTTTGTACGTAATAACGGTACTTTTGTGTGTATTTTACTTCAGTTAAATGTATTTGCGATGAACCGTTGCTCATGGCAACAAGACGCTTTCCTTGACAGTGGACATAAGAATCGCTGGCAGTAGACATATGCGCGTGCCCGGCGACATAAAATAAAATCAACAAGGCATTGACCAATCCCTGCAAGGTATTGCGGTTGGTATCGGGAAATATTCTCATATTTTTCTATGAAATGAAATAAAGTTATCTCCAAACTCCTTTTGAAAACAGTAGAATCCTGATAATTGAATGGCCACTTTTCCAGTAAAAATATTGAATTTCTGGGAGTATATGTATACAATTAACAGAAACTAGATCATTTTCCTATCTTCTACAGAACAGAGCTCTGTCAAACAAGATATAATACATCAAATGCCTGTATTGTATGTACTGACACCAAATAGGTCTGTAAACGTTAACAAAGGAAAACTGGTGAGAGTCAGGGTAATTTCTTGACAGGTTACAAGATTTTTTATTCAATTTACAGGAGTTTACTCTATAATCTATATTCAGTTCAGTTAACAGGTCAAATTTGTACTGGAGGTATGGTAAGTGGTTTTGTATTGGGAAATTATATTCAATTAACAGGTTTATTTAGTTATGAGATATCCAAATTCAATGGGCTACTCAGTACCTGTATTGGATGTATTGAGGCAAAAATGCCTATAAATGTGCTGAATTCAGTGGTTGTCAGAGTAGTTCTTTGACAGATTACAGGATTATTTATTCAATTAACAGGCATTTACTCTTTAACCTATATGCAATTAATGGGTCAGCTTTGTATTGAAGGTATGGTAATTTGGTAAATGGTGTAGTGTTTTGAAGTCATATGCAATTAATATTGATCTTCAATTAAGATATATCCAATTAAGTGGGCTCCAGACTTCACTGTTTTTTCATTTCTTCACCTTGCGAATCCCAGAAAGTTAAGTAGTGCAAGCTTAGAGTGTTCAAAATACAGTGGAACTCTGTTAATTGAATTGCTACTTTGCCAATGAAAAATATTCAGTTAACAGGAGTATTCAATTAACAGGTGTTGTGTCACTTTCCTGTATTCTAGAGATAAACTTAGCATTTATTCTATTATATCTTGTTTGGAGCTCTGTCAAGCAAGATATAAGAGATTAAATGCCTGTATTGGGTGTACTGAGGCCAAATAGGTCTATAAACACAGGAAAACTGGGGAGAGTCAGAGTAATTTCTCGACAGGTTATAAGATTTTTTATTCAATTAACAGGTCCAATTTGTACTGGAGGTATGGAAAATTGTTTTGTGTTGGGAAATTATATTCAGTTAACAGTTTTATTCAGTTAAAATATATCCAATTAAGTGGGCTCCACTGTATTTTAATTTACTGGTAGATGCAACCATCCAGAAGCCAATGTTTGGGGAGAGAGTCCTCAGAAATGAGCAAGATAATTATATAATACAGTGTCGTCCATTTAATCTTCTATCTCCGAATTGAATAACCCTGTTAATTGAATATAACTTTCAAACACGAAACCATTTACCATACCTTCAGTACCGGTACAAATTTGGTCTCTTAATTGCATATAGCTTACAGGATAAACTTCTGTTAACCAAGGATGCACAAATTGAAAATTTAGACCACCCCATAACGTTCATGCCCCCAAAAATTGGATAACCCTCAAATTTAGAAAACCATTCACATGTATATTCATTTTTTTGTTAATGTGTAATATATAGAGCTGACACATTTAGCCAGATATCCGGTTTGCATCTGGTTGCAAAGAAACTCAACTAGTTAGAAAAACCATCAACTGGATAACCGTACTCCCAATATTGCATCCGATAATACAAGGTATTGATTAATATTGAAGTCGGGAACAACCTGCGTTGAACTACTAAGAAATTCATCTCCATACCAGCATACATAGAGGTATATTTCATTGAAAGTACTCACAGAAAACCGATGCACTGTAGACACAATGTCATTAAACATTAGCTTTGTACCTGTCCTACATCATATACTGTTTTGTCAATCAACTTCAAAGAGTTATGAAACCTATAACGTTGTCAACGTGTCTGTACATTTTGGAGAACACATGTGTTGCTTTGTCGGAAAGGATCAAAGGAATCACCAGATTCAAGTCGCGTAATCAAAGCATGCACATTATTCCCTGTAGTCTATTTATTTCAGCGTGTGATGTCATTCAGCTAATGCCTTTAGTATTGCTTGCACATTAGTAGAAATGGATTAAAACAACTCCCTTTGTTTTACTATGTACACTGTTGCATCGTGTGCGCTTTGTTTGTCAGTGCATTCTTTGAAATTGTGAAGTTACATGTAGAATTTTTTTGAGGAGCTAACTCAGAACGCGTTAACAATTTAGAAGAGCGAGAAATGGTTATCCAAACTGTTTTTAGAAAACCGCTAAATGAACGTAATGGACGTTCGCCCAATTTGTGATCCCTGTTAACTGAATAAAAATCTTATAATATGTCAAGAAATTACCTTGACAGTCACCAAATTTCCCTTGTGTATGGACCTTTTTGGCTTCAGCACTTCCAATACAGGCATTTAAGGGGGCATGGTGGCTCCGAAGGTAAAGGTGCAGGCTGCAAGCCGAGAGGTGCTCAGTTTGAATCCCTCCTGTGACAACCGTGTTGTGTCCTTGAGTAAGACAATTCACCCCCATTGCCCATATGGGGGGCACGGTGGCATTGTGTACTACAGCGTACTGCATATCGATGCTCACCATGCTCAGTGGTTCTCTTCAGGTGCTCCGGCTTCCTCCACGAGGTGAGCTTGGCTGTCAAAAGTGTTGTTAAACCCCAATAAATAAATAAATAAATACAGGCATTTAATCTCTTCTAGCTTGCTGAATCTAGCTCTATGACCTCTGGTAAACAAGATACAATATAATAAATGCCTACTTTATCTCTACAATACTGGGGGAAGTGACCAAATCCCTGTTAATTGAATTCTCCTGTTAATTGAATAATTTACACTTGCAAAGAGCCTATACAATTAAAAGCGTTCCACTGTACCGTCATCACAAAAGCTGACAGAGAAAGTTGACTGGGTTGTGACAAGTTGAAAGCCACTCTACAGTACACTTTTCTGCTCACAACACTTTAACCCTTTGAAACCCAAGAGACTGCTTTTCTTGTCCAGTAACATGATATGTCATACTTTCATTAAGTAGGATAGCTGCTAATTTAAAATGTGGGGTAGACCAACCAATATTTTCAAAGTGCAGCCCCAAGGCTGCACGTTGAAAATATTAATTGGTCTACTCCCAGATAATAAATATAGACTCTTCCAATTTCTTCCATTGAACTGACATGGAAGATATCACCCAAGGGTTAAAAGCCACTGCAGTATTTGAGACAGCTCATCTCAGCCTTTGCACAAAAACTGAGTTACATGTTTTACTTTAAACCTTTTCTTGATTAACCCGTTACTTAACAAATCAGCTGCATTGGCCCACATAACTTACAAATTGAGCAGTTCAAACAATTTTAACACAACCATATGATGTGACCCCTCATTAGAATGAGCGCATTGAGATCGTTCCAATGTGGGGTCACATGATATGGCTTTCTTGAAAAAATGTTTTAAAAATAAATTAAGGCTACACAAAGTAGATCTTCTGTTTCTCAGGCCATTATTTGTGAAATTGCATGCAGGCGAGCGTTTTTTTATTTTATTTTTTATTTCAGTAATTACTTTTTTGCCATCAAAAGTTCATGTTCTTGGTTCAAGTTTTAGGCCTCATAATCTACAAAATAGCATGGGTGGTGGTGTATTTCATCCCTTGAGTGCAAGAAGACTTTGCAATGCTAAAGCATTGCAAAGCCTTCTTGCACTCAAGGGACAAATTCATCAATTTTTTTAACTTGGGTAAAATATCAGACATAAACCATTTAATTTTTATTTTTTTTAAGTTTAAATTGGTTATAAAAAGAGAGCATTCGGTAGCCAAAGGGACCATGCGGGAGGGCCTGAAAAACAGATTTTTTATTTTTTTAGGCCTAAAATAACAAATTTTTAGCTCACCGAAGGGAGCTTAACTTATCACTTGCCGTCCATCGTCCGTCGTGAACTTTACATTATCGACTTCTCCTCCCAAACTACTGGACCAAATTGAACCAAATTTGATGTGCATGTTCCTTATCATATGTCAATTCAAGTTTATACAAATAAACTTTCCATGTCCACAGGGGGCACCACAAGGGGCATTACTCTGATAGCACCCATAAATTGTTTTTTAAAATTAAAAAATCTTCTCCAGAACCATCATTTAGAATCTTTTGATATTTGGTATATAACATCTCTATTGGGTTCAGATTCAAGTTTGTTCAAATCGAGTCCCTGGGTTAATAATTGGGCTCCCTGTAGGAGCCCGAATTTTAATTTAGTGAAATATGAGGAAATTTCTTTAAAAATCTTCTTCAGATCCACCAGTCAGAATGCTTTCATATTTGGTATACAACATCTATGGGGGTTCAGATTCAAGCTTGTACAAATCGGGTCCCTAAGTGAGTATTTGGCCTCTGTATTGGAGCCCAAAATTTAACTTTGTGCACTTTCAGGAAATTTCTTTAAAAATCTTCTTCTTCAGATCCACCAGTCAGAATCCTTTCATATTTGGTATACAACATCTATAGAGGGGTGGCCAGATTCAAGTTTGTACAAATCAGGTCCTTGAGTTAGTATTTGGGCTCTCTATTGAAGCCCAAAGTTTAACTTCCTACAATTTGAGGAAATTTCTTTAAAAATCTTCTTCTTCAGCTCCACCAGTCAGAATCCTTTCATGTTTGGTATACAGCATCTATAGGGGTGTCAGAATCAAGTTTGTTCAAATCGAGTCCCTGGGTTTATATTTGGGCTCCCTATGAGAGCCTGAATTTTAACTTAGTGAAATATGAGGAAATTTCTTTAAAAATCTTCTTCTTCAGATCCACCAGTCAGAATGCTTTCATATTTGGTATACAACATCTATATGGGGGTCAGATTCAAGCTTGTACAAATCGGGTCCCTGAGTGAGTATTTGGCCTCTCTATTGGAGCCCAAAGTTTAACTGGTTGAGTGTTAGAAGCCACTATCAGGGCTCTATTGAAAAGTGCTGAAAGCCACTATAGTGGCTTTATGCTGTACAGGTCCGCTTGTTGTTTGCTTTGCAGCAGAAGAAAAAATGTTTGTTTAAAATTGTTTTGTTACCATTTATTGGAGAGTGCCAACAGGCACTCTCCAATAAATGATAATAAAACTTTTATGAAGAACATCTTGCTAAACTAAGGCTCCCCATGCTGGTAGCATGGCATTTCTTTAAAAAAAATACTCATGTTACAAATCACCTTTGAAAAATAATCTAGCACTCTACCAGTTAACTTCGTACAATTTCAGGAAATTTCTTTAAAAATCTTCTTCTTCAGATCCACCAGTCAGAATCCTTTCATATTTGGTATACAACATCTGTAGGGGGATCAGATTCAAGTTTATACAAATCAGGTCCCTGAGTTAGTATTTGGGCTCTCTATTGAAGCCCAAAGTTTAACTTCCTACAGTTTGAGGAAAATTTTTTTAAAATCTTCTTCTTCAGCTCCACCAGTCAGAATCTTTTCATGTCTGGTATACAACATCTGTAGGGGGGTCAGAATCAAGTTTGTTCAAATTGGGTCCGTTGGTTTATATTTGGGCTCCCTATGAGAGCCTGAATTTTAACTTATTGAAATATGAGGAAACTTCTTTAAAAATCTTCTTCTTCAGATCCATCAATCAGAATGCATTCATATTTGGTATACAACATCTTGAGGTGGGTCAGTTTCAGGTTTGTTCAAATTGGTTACCTGGGTAAATCTTTGGGTTCCTTATGGGAGCCCGAATATCAACTTAGTGCAATATACGGAATTTTTTTTAAAAATCCTCTTCTTTAGACCCTGTAGTCAGAATGTTTTCATATTTGGTATACAACATCTCTAGGAGGGTCCGATTCAAGTTTGTTCAAATCTGGTCTATGGGTTGATATTTGGCTTCCTATGGCAGCCTGAATTTTAACTTAGTGCAATATGAGGAAATTTCTTTTAAAAGTCTTCTTCTTCAGATCCACCAATCAGAATCCTTTCATATTTGCAACATCTCTAGGTGGATCAGATTCAAGTTTGTTCAAATCGGGTCCCTGGGTTAATATTTTGGCTCCCTATTTGAGCCCAAAGTTTAACTTAATGCAATGTGAGGACATTTCTTTAAAAACCTCCTTGTTCAGATCCACCTGTCAGAATTCTTTCATATTTGGTATATATACATTTGTAACATCTCAAGAGGAATCAGATTCAAGTTTGTTCAATTTGAGTCCCTGGCTTATTATTTGGGCTCTCTATGGGCAGGGTTGGGGGGCAGGGGGAGCATGTTCGGTTCAGGTTTGTTCAGATCCATTTCCATAAAATTTGCCTTTGCATGGCTTCATTCCTTTGTGGTGTTGATGAACCATGTCTAACTGAATGTGACCCCAAACACTTCTTTGAACCACTTTGGTCGGTGAGCAATTAAGGCCTCTTGGGGCCTCTTGTTATATTATGTCCTTTGGGCAAAGGGTTCATTTTTACCTGAAATAGTGGCTATAATCAGCCGGTGCTATTCACAGAACTCACTATTCAAATTTTATTTTGTCATTTTTTTTTGCTTTGAAAGCATAGCTTATGACCCCTCATTGGAACAAACACATTCCAATGAGCTGCCAAAGCTATGTTTTTAAGGCAAGAAATGAAAAAAAATTTTTATATCATGTCCTTTGGGTAAAGGGTTAATTTTTACCTGACATAACGTCTATAATCAGCCAGTGCTATTCACAAACTCACTATTCAAATTATATTTTGTCATTTTTTGCCTTCAGAGCATAGCTTGTGATCCCTCATTGGAACAAGCACATTCCAATGGGGTGCCAAAGCTATGCTTTTAACCCTTTACCTAACATGAAAAGCAGATGACACTTGCAAAACAAATTCTTGAATAACTAATTTTTTTCATCTTATGTCTCAAAAACATAGGTTGTGAGCCCTCATTGGAATGTGCTCGTTCCAATGAGGGGTCATAACCTATG
This sequence comes from Pictodentalium vernedei, assembly GCA_031216915.1. Taxonomy (NCBI): domain Eukaryota; kingdom Metazoa; phylum Mollusca; class Scaphopoda; order Dentaliida; family Dentaliidae; genus Pictodentalium; species Pictodentalium vernedei. Next base: position 205,855,884 of record CM062292.1, read on the forward strand.
TTTTTGAGACAAAAAGTAAAAAAATAATGAAAATTAATTGGCGATTTTTGAGAATAGCACTGGCCGGTTTTGGCAGTTATGTTGGGTAAAGGGTTAAGACAAGAAATGAGAAAAAGAATAGTTACTCAAAATTTTGTTTGTTAATGTTATCTGCTTTTAGAGCTTGGTTAACAGTTAAAAATTTAGAAACATGGTTACTTGAATAATGGTAGGATGAAAAAATTTTGACTTACTGATAACTTATAATTTTTCATATTACAGAATGGCCGAAGCATCAGTTGTTTCAGATGAAACACAAACAGTTGGTGATATTCAACAGTCTGTTTCTGAAGAGCCTAAACCCATCAAAAATATTGAAGGGTGTGAGACAGTTGAGGATGTATTGAACAAAGAAGTGGAACAGGCAGGAGATGATGATGAAAAGAAATTAAAGCAACAATTACCACCTGTTAATAATACTCCGAACACAGGTATAATAATAATAAATCTTCAGCCTTCTGCTGATTTGTTTGTGGTCCTCTAAAGAGGAGGCCTATATTAACCCAGTTCCTTGCCAGGGTATTCCACCCCCACTCTCTCTTCTAATCTCCCAGCATTCAGTCAAAAACTGTTTCATAATTCCCCCATTGGCCACTTCTCGATCTCCCCAACTATAAAATTGACCCTTTTCCTCATGTTATTCCTCATCTAATATTCCTTCATGTTTCCTTCCCATTTTTCCTTTACTTTCCTAAGGAGTCTTGTTCTACTAGGCAAATACTTGCCATTATTTGAACCTTCTAAAGTTAATTGTTCCAGGGTCTCTGTTATGCCTTAGTTACACATTTGGCAGTCTTTCCTCACCTTTCCCGATTCTCCCCCTCAGCTCCAGTGACTTGGATCTCACTTTGAACAACAATGACCCCTCCTAAAGAATCCATCCAACTAATCCTAAAAAGCTGGCATATCCTTTTTATATAACCCATCTAAAGAACTTTTGTTCCTAATTCCAGTTCTCCAGTTTTTATTACCGGTGCAATCCTCAAGCACCCTTTCCCTTATAAAGCACCTCCTCTGCTGCAGTCTCACTTCTAGATATTCAGTCTCCATTATCTCCCTCACCTGCTTTATCCATCCTGTCTGAATGTTATAGTTCCAGACATGGTTAAATGTTGTTTGACACCATCTGCTATTTGGGAGGTTTATCGGGTAATATAGGTAGTATAATTTTCCCATATCTATTCTATCTTCAACCAGCGTCCACCTGAGTTCCCCTGTGACCAATTCCAGTGTGGCTGCATTACTTGATCTGGTTATCCTCTGACCCACAGCATTTTGTAGAATCTCCCAAGTTCCACACTACCATTTGGTTTAGGGGGATCACATCTGTTCCAAATGTTATACTTGGTAATCTCACCCTCTCCCAAATAGTTTTCCCAAGGAACACTGATTGAGTATTCTTTTCCCCTTTGTCTTAAGTTTATCTGTATGCTTTCTGTATATGCCTTTACCTGTAAAACATAGATTCACTCCAAGTATTCATATTCGCCTGTTTCTCCCACTGTCGTATTCTTGCTTTTGTCTTCACCAATAGAGAATTTATCCACCCTCAACCTTCGTTACTTATCTACATGAAAGCCCACAGATATTACCTTGGTTTTGTTTTCGTTAAGTTCAAGACACCATTCATCCCCATACTTTCCTACTGTGGTTAACAGTTTTTGTAGTCCCTCTTTGCACTTGCAATCATCTCATCTCCTAAATCTTTTGTGTACAATGCAAGCGGAGACGGTGACAAGATGCACCCCCACTTAAGGCCTATCTCCATTGGGACCCTCCTCATTAAGATGTTTCCTGTTTCCCAGGTTAAGTACCCTCTGGACATCTTTTTACAGTGCTATCATCATTCCACAAAACATCCTCCAAATCCAAGGCCCTCAGGTTTTTGTCACATTCCTTCCCTCCATACTCTGTCTTATGTTTTTTTTCACATCAAGAAAGGCCATAAACATCTTTTTCTTATTGACTTTCATTGATTCTATCAGTTGTGACTGTAAACAAGTGGTCAGTGACTTGTCCCCCTTTCTGGAACCCATTCTGGATTTCCTCCAGGAATCCTCTTTCTTCGACAATTTTCACAAGCCTTCCATACAGAACCCTGCAGAATATCTTCCCTGTATTGCTGCTAACAGATATCCCTCTGTAATTATCTAAAACTTCCCTATCTCCTTTTTTTGTGTATGAATGTTACCCTGCTTTCCTTCTACTCTGTCAGGACCTCTTGCTTGAAAGAATGATGAGAAAGATTTATGTCCCACTCAGTTGATGTTGATAAAGTAACCCTGCTAATTGCATACAGTTGTCAAATATCTGAACTATTTACCATACCTTTAGTACAAATTAGACCCAGTAATTGTATGTGTTTAAAACATGGATTTGGCAGGGAGAGTCAGGGTGGAGGGGGGGGGGGGAGAAAGATGACCAGTCCTTGACATCTTTCCCTCACAACTTGGTCAAACTCCCAAAGTCATTCACTGGACATTTGCAATCATTCTTTGGACTTTGTTATGGTTGGGTAAGATGAATTAGTATGAAGTATACATAATCAGTGCATTGTTTTACCCACAGAGGTAAGGGATGGCTGTGGGAGGAGTGGGCAAGGGGGCAGGTGTATCACAATGGGCACTTGACTCGGGGTATGGGTTTAAATCTGGAGTTTACAGCTTATCGTAAATTGTGATGTGACACCCATTAGTATTTACATATATAGTTGGCTCAGTTGGTATGGTGGCAGAGCATTTATGGCCAGGCGATTGGGTGTCGTAGACCTAGGATCGACTCCTGTCGAGGCCACCTTCCAAAAAACTTCACAGTTTTCAGTCCAGTGGTGTGGTGTTAGGATGATGCCTGGTGGAATTCCTGCTTGACATAGACGATATATGAAAGCAATATATCGTTACATTGCTTGACATAGGCGATATATATATATGTAACAATATATGTATATATTATTCCTTGAGTGCAACAAGGCGCAACTGCAATGTTTTTGAATTGCAGATGGCACCTTGTGGCACTCAAGGGACAATATAAAGCTTTAGAACTCACCTCACTGATTGTATAGCTTCTTTTTTTGATGATTATCGACCAGCCTCTGTCATTATACCTAATACCCCAACCCGTCCCATTGCCATTGGCAAAAGTAAAATATGTTACAAATGAATACTTGAGAGTTTTTCAGTTACAATCCTCAAAAAGTGATATAAAAAAGGACACCAGACTCCGGGTATGGATTTGATCGAGAACGTCCCCTTTTGGTCGCGATCGACGATTGGTCAACCGGTATGGCTGCCCGAGCCCAAAACCTGAAAACAGCACAGTCTGCAGGTCGTATTTATGAAGGGATAGCGTTGTAACTTGGAAGGATGCCTCTGTATAATGCCTAGATGAGAACATCCCCTTTTGGGCATGATCTGTCAACCGTGATGGCTGCCCGAGCCGTAAACCCAAAAACTTTTAGCACAGTCTGCAGATCGTGTTTAATATGGAGGGATTTCATTGTAACTTTGTAGGATGCCTCCTTATGATGTCTAGATGAGAATTTCCCTAATTTGGGCATGATCTGCCAACCGTGACGACTTCCCGAGCCCAAAACCCAAAAACCTTTAGCACAGTCTACAGGTCATATTTATTGAGGAATTTCATTGTAACTTGGTGGGTTGACTTCATATAATGTCTAGATGAGAAAGTCCCCTTTTGGATATGATTGGGTAACTGTGATGGCTACAGGGCCCCGGAGCCCGAAAACCTTTAGCACAGTCTACAGGTCATATTTATGAAGGGATTTCATTGTAACTTGGTAGGATGACTCCAAATAATGTCTAGATGAGAACGTCCCATTTTGATCGCGATCATTCAGCCTTGATGGGTGCCCGAGCCCAAAAACCTTTAGCATAGGCAAAGGTCATATTTATGGAAGGATTTCATTGTAACCTGTTAGGCTGACTCCATATAATGCCTAAATGATGACATCCCCTTTTGGTCGTAATAATGTCTAGATGAGAACGTCCTCTTTTGGATGCGATTCGGCAACTGTGACGGCTACAGGGGCCCGAAGCCCGAAAACATTTAGAACAGTCTAAAGGTCATAATTATGAAGGGATTTCATTGTAGCTTGGTAGGATGACTCCAAATAATCTCTAGGTGAGAACATCCCCTTTTGGTCACGATCATTCAGCCTTTATGGCTGCCCAAGCCCAAAGATCTTTAGCATAGTCTACAGATCGTATTTATGGAAGGATTTCATTGTAACTTGTTAGGTTGACTCCATGTAATGCCTGGATGATGACATCCCCTTTTGTGTGTGATTGGTCAACTGTGATGGCTACAGGTGCCCGAAGCCCGAAAATCTTGAGCACAGTCTGCAGGTCATATTTATGAAGGGATTTCATTGTAACTTCGTAGGATCACTCCAGATGATGCCCAGATGACAATGTCCCCTTTTGGTTGCAATCATTCATCCATCATGGCTGCCGAAGCCTGAATACCTTTAGCACAGTCTGCAGGTCATATTTATGAAGGGATTTCATTGTAACTTGGTAGGTTTGACTTATATAATGTCTAGATGAGGACATCCCCTTTTGGACATGGTTGGGCAACTGTGACAGCTACAGGGGCCCGAAGCCCGAAAACCTTTAGAACAGTCTACAGGTCATAATTATGAAGGGATTTCATTGTAGCTTGGTAGGATGACTCCAAATAATGTCTAGATGAGAACATCCCATTTTGATCGCGATCATTCAGCCTTGATGGGTGCCCGAGCCCAAAAACCTTTAGCATAGGCAAAGGTCATATTTATGGAAGGATTTCATTGTAACCTGTTAGGTTGACTCCATATAATGCCTAGATGATGACATCCCCTTTTGGTCGTGATTGGTCAACTGTGATGGCTACAGGTGCCCGAAGCCCGAAAACCTTGAGCACAGTCTGCAGGTCATATTTATGAAGGGATTTCATTGTAACTTCATAGGATCACTCCAGATGATGCCCAGATGAAATTGTCCCCTTTGGTTGCGATCATTCAACCATGATGGCTGCCCGAGCCCGAAGCCTGAAAACCTTTAGCACAGTCTACTACAGGTCATATTTATGAAGGGATTTTGTTGTAACTTGGTAGGTTGACTTCATATAATATCTAGATGAGAACAGCTCCTTTTGGACACTATTCGGCAACTGTGACGGCTACAGGGGCCTGAAACCCCAAAACCTTTAGCACAGTCTACAGGTGACATTTATGAAGGGATTTCATTGTACCTTGGTAGGATGACTCCAAATAATGTCCAGATGAGAACGTCCCCTTTTGGTTGCGATCATTCAGCCTTGTTGGCTGCCTGAGCCCAAAACCCCAAAACCTTTAGCATAGTCTATAGGTCATATTTATGGAAGGATTTCATTGTAACCTGTTAGTTTGACTCCATATAATGCCTAGATGATGACATCCCCTTTTGGTCGTGATTGGTCAACTGTGACGGCTTCAGGGGCCCGAAGCCCAAAAACCTTGAGCACAGTCTACAGGTCATATTTATGAAGGGATTTCATTGTAACTTCGTAGGATCACTCCAGATGATGCCCAGATGAGAATTCCCCTTTTGGTTGCGATCATTCAACCATGATGGCTGCCCGAGCCCAAAGCCCAAAAGCTTTTAGCACAGTCTACAGGTCATATTTATGAAGGGATTTCATTGTAACTTGGTAGGTTGACTTCATATAATTTCTAGATGGGAAACTGATGGCTACAGGAGCCCGAAGCCCAAAAACCTTTAGCACAGTCTACAGGCCATATTTATGAAGGGATTTCAATGTAACTTGATAGGATGACTTGTTTTGGAATAATTTCTCTGTAACATGGTAACTTTCGTCTATCCGTCTGTCCGTCTGTTAACATATAGAGTTTTGGTTAAAGTTTGTGGTTAAAGTTTTTTACTGAAGGTTCAAGTGGGGTTTTGGGGGTTTTTTTTTCCTGTTTAGTTGACATTTGGAGTTTTGGTTAAAGTTCAACCTTCAAGTACAAGCTATACCCAGTAGTTCTTGTCTGATGGTCACGAAATTTCATATGCTGTTTTTAGGTCATGTCTACATGAGAACGTCCCCTTTTGGTCGTGATCGGTCAACCAGTATGGCTGCCCGAGCCCAAAACCCGAAAACCATTAGCACAGTCTACAGGTCGTATTTATGAAGGGATTTCATTGCAACTTCATAGAATGTCTCTGTATAATGTCTAGATGAGAACGTCCCCGTTTGGGCATGATCTGTCAACCGTACCGTGATGGCTGCCCAAGCCCGAAACCCAAAAACTTTTAGCACAGTCTGCAGGTCATGTTTAATATGGACGGATTTCATTGTAACTTGATACGATGACTCCGTATGATGTCAAACTTTGTAGGATCACTCCAGATGATGCCCAGATGAGAATGTCTCCTTTTGGTTGCGATCATTCAACCGTGACGGCTGCCGAAGCCCAAAACTCAAAAACCTTTAGCGCAGTCTGCAGTTCATATTTATCAAGGGATTTCATTGTAACTTGGTAGGTTGACTTCATATAATGTCTAGATGAGAACAGCCCCTTTTGGACACCATTAGGCAACTGTGACGGCTACAGGGGCCTGAAGCCCAAAAACCTTTAGCACAGTCTACAGGTGATATTTATGAAGGGATTTCATTGTACCTTGGTAGGATGACTCCAAATAATGTCTAGATGAGAACGTCCCCTTTTGGTCGCGATCATTCAGCCTTGATGGCTGCCCGAGCCCCAAACCCCAAAACCTTTAGCATAGTCTAGTCATATTTATGGAAGGATTTCATTGTAACCTGTTGACTCCATATAATGCCTAGATGAGGACATCCCCTTTTGGTCGTGATTGGTCAACTGTGATGGCTTCAGGTGCCCGAAGCCTGAAAACCTTGAGCATGGTCTACAGGTCATATTTATGAAGGGATTTCATTGTAACTTTGTAGGATCACTCCAGATGATGCCCAGTTGAGAATGTCCCCTTTTGGTTGCGATCATTCAACCATGATGGCTGCCCGAGCCCAAAGCCCAAAAACCTTTAGCACAGTCTACAGGTTATATTTATGAAGGGATTTTATTGTAACTTGGTAGGTTGACTTCATATAATGTCTAGATGAGAACGTCCCCTTTGGATGCAATTGGGAAACTGACGGCTACAGGAGCCCGAAGCCCAAAAACCTTTAGCACAGTCTACAGGCCATATTTATGAAGGGCTTTCAGTGTAACTTGATAGGATGACTCGTTTTGGAATAATTTCACTGTAACTTGGTAACTTTTGTTGATATACGTTAACTGTGAGGGCCACATACATTAACTGTGAGGTCATATTAACCCACCCCTCAGCTCTTTACTACAGTGTACACCTCATATTATTTTTATCAAAAACAGCATACAGGGAACAGAAATGAACATATTCCCAATTATCACAATTCTTGTCTTATTTCATAATCCTTTCATAAACATTGAACATTATCCTTTTCATCAAACACAACACACAAGTTAAGCTACAGTGTCATTGACACTTTCATTTTTTAACACTATGGGTAATGGGAAAAACATTTTACACTACTTTTTTCCCAAACCACTGCTCCAAAAGCTTTTAAATTTCACATATAACATCTCTGGAAGATTGTTTCATATGTGTCTTGAAAGCATATCCCTGGGTCCGTATTTGGGCTCTCTCTATGGGAGCTCAAATGTTTAAATTAGTGCAGTATGAGGAATATTCTTTAAAAATCTTCTTCAGATCTACGAATCAGAATCTTTTGATATTTGGTATGCAGCATGCTTATGGGGTGATATTCAAGTTTGTTCAAGCCAAGTCCCCGGGGTCATATTTGGGCTCACTGTGGGAGCCCAAATTATAACTTAGTTCAAAATGAGGAATTTTCTTTAAAAAATCTTCTTCTTCAGATCCAGCAGTTGGAATGTTTTATTATTGGGATGAAGCATCCTTAGGGGGGTGAGATTCAAGGTTGTTGAAGCCAAGTCCCTGTGGGAGCCCAAATTATAACTTCAATATGAGGAATTTTTTTTTTTAAATCTTCTTCAGATTCAGCAGTCAGAATGTTTTGATATTTGGCATGCAGCATCCTTAGGGGGCTGAGATTCAAGTTTGTTCAAGCCAAGTCCCTGGGTTCATATTTTGGCTCCCTGTGGGAGCCCGAATTATTACTTAGTTCAATATGAGGAATATTCTTTAAAAATAGTTTTTAGCTCACCTGACTGCAAGTCGATGTAAGGTATTGCCATCAATTGGCGGTCGCCATCCGTCATCCGTTAACTTTTGCAAACCTGGCTTTCTCCACAAACATTCAGCCAAATTCAAACATATATTGCACAAATCATCCCTGGGGTATACCCTTTCTAATTTGTTCAAATGGAGCAGCTGCCTTCTTCGGGCTCTGGGCAATGATGCCAAAGCCTAAAAATCTTTAAAAATCTTCTTCTCATGAACCACCAGAGAGATTGCCTTGATATATGGTATGTAACACTCTTTGGTGTTGAAGATTAAAGTTTGTTCAAGAGAAGTTAGTAGATCAATATTTGGGCTCTCTGTGGGCACATATCCATTTTGGGCTCCACCCAAAATTTCTATTTCAAGAACCAATGGGCCGATTTGAACCAAAATTGGCATGTAGCATAAGTGGGTCCAAAATACTTGATTGATGCCCGAATTTTTTTGTTTTCGTTGCCCCGTGGGTACCCCAGGGGCTAAAAATAGAAAAAAATTCAAATGCCCATATTTTCCAAACTACACGGAACAGAGAACTGTTATTTGGTATGAAGCATCCTTTTGACCCATAGGATGGATTAAAAAAAAAATGGCCATCAGTTGTGTTAGGGTGTTCTGTAGGGGCGTTCTAAAAAATACTGAGTCAGCATATTTGCAAAAATTAAAAAAACATTTTTCTTCATTAAAAAACAATTTTCTTCAGAACCGCTAATCAGAATCTTTTGATATTTGGTATACAGTATCCATAGGATGGTCAAATACAAGTGTGTTCAAATCGACCCCCTCGGTTCATATTTGGGCTCAACAGAGGAGCCCAAATAATTAACTTAGGGCACTGTGGGGAATAAGCTTTAAAAATCTTCTTCTTCAGATCATACAGTCAGATTCATTTGATACATGGTATACAGCATCTCTTTAGGGGTCAGATTGAAGTTTGTTCAAATTGAGTCCCTGGGTTAATATTTTGGTTTCCAATGGAAGCCCAAATATTAACTTGGTGCAGTATGGGGAATAATCTTTAAAAATCCTCTTCTACAGATCCGCCAGTCGCATTCTTTTGATATTTGGTATGCAGCATCTCTAGGGGGGTTAGATTCAACTTTGTTCAAATGGGATCCCTGAATGAATATTTGAGCTCTTTATCGGAGCTCAAATTTTAACTTGGTGCAATATGAGAAAATTTCTTTAAAAATCTTCTTTTTCAGACCCACCCGTGAGAATCCTTTCATATTTGGTATGTGACATCTCTAGTGTTGTAAGATTTGAATTTGTTCAAATCGACTCCCTGAGTTAATATTTGGGCTTCCTATGGGAGCCTGATTATTAACTTGGTGGAATAGGGGGGGATATTCTGTAAAAATCTTCTTCTTCAGATCAACCAGTCATATTCTTTTGATATTTGGTATGCAGCATATTTAGGGGGGTTAGATTCAAGTTTGTTCAAATGGGATCCCTGGATGAATATTTGGGCTCTTTATTGGAGCCCAAAATTTAACTTAGTGCAATATGAGAAAATTTCTTAAAAATCTTCTTTTTCCGACCTGCTATTGAGAATCCTTTCATATTTGGTATGTGCCATCTCTAGAGGTGTAAGATTCGAATTTGTTCAGATTGAGTCCCTGGGTTAATATTTGGGCTTCCAGTGGGAGCCTGAATATTAACTTTGTGCAACATGGGTAATAATCTTTAAAAATCTTCTTCTTCAGATCCACGAGTCAGATTCTTTTGATATTTGGTTTGCAGCATCTCTAGGGGAGTTAAATTCAAGTTGTTCAAATGTGATCCCTGGATGAATATTTGGGTTCTTTATTGGAGCCCAAATTTTAACTTAGTGCAATATGAGAAAATTTCTTAAAAAATCGTCTTTTTCAGACCCACTAGTGAGAATCCTTTCATATTTAGTATGTGACAACTCTAGAGATGTAAGGTTCAAATTTGTTCAAATCGAGTTCCTGGGTTAATATTTGGGTTCCCCAAGGGACCCCAAATATTTACTTAGTGCAATATTTGGTGTACAGCACCTCTAGATCTGGGAGGGTTAGATTGAAGGTTGTTCAAATCAGGTCCCTGGCTTAATATTTGGGCTTTTTATTGAAGCCCATAGTTTAACTTAGAGCAATATGAGAAAATTTCTTGAAAATTCTTCTTCTTCAGATCCACCAGTGAGGATCCTTTCATATTTGGTATGTTTTTTTGTTTTTTGTTTTTTTTGGGGGGGGTGGGGGGGGGGGGGGGGGTGGGGGGAGGGGGGGGTACACTAGAGAGAACACAGTAGTTTAAAACAAAAATTTCTTTCGGTTGTTGTTTTTTAATACCTCACAGAACAGAGTTTGCAAGGAAGCTTTCCTAGGACCAGCAGAAATGAATGGCCAAAAAAGTTGCCTTTGGTTGTGTCATAGCAAACCAAAAAAATTGCTCTTGCTGCTGATCACATGCTGATACACTCATCTGTTTTGACAATTTGAACCAGGTGAGCGTTTTAGGCTCACTTGAGCCTCTGTTTTTTAGATCCGCTGGTCAGAATCTTTGGATATTTAGTATAAGCTTTTCTTAGGAGGGGCAGATGCAACTTGTTGAAATCAATTCCCTGGGTTGATATTTATGCTGCCATGTCAGGTGAGCGCCTTCAGGTCCCCTGGGGCCTCTTGTTTTTGTCATTATTTCTTTACCATCAGAAGTTTATGTTCTTGGTTTGTTTTAGGCCTCATAATCTATAGAATGGCATGGGCAGTGGTATATTTCATCCCTTGTGTGCAAGATGGCTTTGCAGTGATAGAGCATTGCAAAGCCTTGCTGCACTCAATCGACAAATTTATCAGTTTTAATAACTTGGGTAAAATATCAGACATAAACCATTTAATTTTTAGCTCACCTGACTGAAAGTCAGGATGAGCTATAGTGATCACTCACCGCCCATCGTCCGTTGTCCGGATGAGCTATAGTGATCACTCACTGTCCGTCGTCCGTTGTCCATCGTCCGTGAACATGGTGTTTTCACCTGCCTCTTCTAAACTGCTGAACCAATTTTAGTTATTTCTTTTTAACCTACTCACAATTGTTTACAATTGGTTGTAACGTAAGTGCAAGCCCTACTTCGGAACTAACTCAAGCTTTTAGAGAACTTTTCCAAACAAACTGGAAAAGTAATAGAGTGCAAAAGCACGAAAAAGATCGAAAAAAGGGTCGAGCGAGACCAGCGCTCGAAATTACAGGTACTCTCTCTGCACACCTCTTGCATTTACCGAGCGCATTCGCAACAATCGTGACATCAATTCCTTTTATTTCCGCCATTTGTACATGGTCGGAAATTTTTGTGACTCGTGCTATACTTAGCTGTTTTCTTCGTGAACAACTTATTGTATGTGCTATCTGCATTTGATTGTGTGCAAGTGGATTGTATCCTTTTTCAAGCTTTCAAAATTGCTATTAATTAATGTTATTTTTGATCCTTTTTGCTTGTTTCTTCACACTTAGTCTTGTTTTTCCCCCACGTGTGAACACGACCTTTGTGATGTTTTCCGTCGGCAAGAAGCTTGATTCCATTATTATCATTCATATTATTCCAAAGACTATTCCTTGTACCTCATGCTTGCAAGTGAAGCATGTGGATGACTCTCATTCCACATGTGTTGCTTGCAACAATTGCACTCAGGCCCAATCATGTGGTATTTGTGGGGTTTGATCCTCAAAATTCTGGGCTTCTGTTAACAAGGTGGTTCTGTCCAGAGCTAGAACCCCTCGTTCGCGGGGTAAGGGTAGCAGTTCCATAGCAGACTTTTCTGTTAGTGCACATGGCGACTCTGTCACACAGGATTCTGATCTGTCTTTTTCTGTGGCAAGTTCCTCTGCAACTGTTGACGGTGCTAGTTCAGTGATACCTGACATAGAGACTGTGGTCTCTTTGTCTTCTGATGTCACTCTTGAGGCGTCTGTTTTCGTAGAGAGCTTCTCCGAGGTCAGCTCGGTGACCCTCTCCAATTTGCCTCCTACGCCGTCGACAGTTGCCGAGGAAGTTGTTACTACAGATCCTATTCTATATGATGGTGGCTATTCCATCTCCTCTGGGGATGGTATACAGTCTCGGGGGACCGAGGCTGTATCTGCTGGTGTGTCTGTGAGCTCTCGGCCTCCCCTGGCTCCGCAGCAAAGCTCTGCGGGTTTGCTGTCTGCTCTGCCTCATCTGGCTAGGTTTACTCCTAGTCGGTTGAGCCATTCAGTTGCTTCGGCAGCGATTCCTCGCCCCTTGAGCGAATCATTTATTGTTCCTCCTTCCCCTGCAAGTGTGCTAGTTGGGACATTGGCATTCAGGGCCTGCTGTTCGGCAGAGGTCAGTGACAGCCCCTGTTAGCTGTCACTCTCGGAACCTTCCTCCGGTGATTCCTCACAGTGTTCCGAGTCTGGATGTCGATCGATGCTTGCCGTCAGTCTCAGAGGATGGGCAGTTGGGGCCGTCTGCCACGCAGAGGCCAATGACAGGTTGCTGTCATTCTTGGGACAAACCTCCGGTGTCTTCTCACCGTGTCTCAGGTCCAGCTACCGATCGACATGTGCCATCGGTCTCTTTAGAGGATTTGCAGGCAGGACCTTCTGTTCCGCAGAGGTCAGTGATGGCCCCTGGGCGTCACAGTTGGGACTATCCTCCGGTTTCTTCTCACCGTCTTCCTATTCTGTCTGCCGATCGACGTTCGACGTCGGTCTCTTCGGAGGATTTGGGTTCTTCTACTAGAAGGGTCCATTTGGAGGACACTCTGTCAGGTGATGCTGCTGCGACAGATTCTCAGGGTGACCTGCGTCAGGCCGTTTTTGCTTTCTGGCAACCCTCAAGTTCGCCTCCCTGTGCCTCCTGAGGCACAACCTCCTTTGGTCGGTCGCCGAGATGTCTCGCCTGACCCCTTGGATACTGCACAGTATTCACAGGAGGTTTCTGCTGGTCACGAGTTGGGCTACGTCTCCTCTGCAATGGAGGATGATGAGTTTCTATTAGATGATGGGCCCCCCCTCGTCAGTCTTGGGGCAGGCTTTGGTTTTCGTCTTTGGCTTATTGCCAGACGTTCAACCTTCTGACAAGCCAGCTGTGACCGTCCAGCCGTGGTCCACTGTGGAGCGCCGTAACCCTGTTGAGCCTTCTAGCTCCAGGGCTTTGCGTCCTCTGCAATCGGCTCAGGTTGTTGAGTCCCTCCAGGGCTTAAATGCCAAAATGCGTTATAAGGCCCTCAAGGGTTCTTTCTTTTCTAGAGCTGATGCTTTTCTGCCTCCATCGCGGTTTCGTGTTTACGATTCTCTCCACCAGTCTTCCAAGGGATGACTACTGTGGATGAGGATTTTTCTTCCCTCGGGTTAACTAAGCCTAAGTCGGCAGTTCTCCCAATGTCGGTAGTTGAATCTAGGGTGGGCCTGTCCCGAGAGATGCTGGGTATGTTATCTCTCGCGGACCATGTCGTCGCTGCCCTGGCTGCATATTTTCCACCAGGGGAGTTTGATGATGCTCAGGCGCCTTTTTGCGTTTTGTCACAGGCTATCATGAACTTGACACACGCTCACACCTGTAACACGGCTAATTTGGAGCTGGCACGCCAGGATGCGGTGTTGGATTCTTCTCCATCCCTTCTGTCTGAGCAGCATGCTGTTCTGAGGTCTGCCTCTTTGGTTGGACCTCAGTTGTTCCATGGTTCCGTGGAAGCTGTCCACAGCGAGGTTCTTCATCATTCGAAGGACCAGCTTTGGTTGCGACAGCTGGACCAACCTGCTGCTGCATGTGGTGGTCCTTCCAGGCCCGCCAAGCGTCCTGCTACGTCTGCCTCGTCGGCTACACCTTCGGCTCCATCTGCTCCTTCTGCTCAGAAGAAGTGGCGATGTGGCCAGGCCCGCTGGCAGTCTCAGACAGGAAAGTCTCAGGACTCTGTCACTTCCCGAGGTGGTGGTTTCTCCTCTCGGGGGCCTCGTCGAGGCCGCAAGTGAAGGTTCTCACCTCGATTCGCCTCCAGTCGGGGGAAGGCTGTCGCAGTTTTTCGACTGTTGGACAGAGATGACGTCGGACACTTGGGTCCTTGATGTTATACATTCCAGTCTGCGACTGTCCTTCCATCAGCACCCCAGTTTATCTCAGGTGCCCCTCCCGACTCGGGTTCCTTCCGATTCTCTACGTCGGGACCTTCTGGTGCAGGAGATCGACAATCTCCTCTCCAAAGGGGTGATTGAGGTGGTCAGGAACACCCTTTCACCGGAGTTTTACTCAAGACTGTTCTTGGTGCCGAAGAAAAACGACCAATTTCATCCTGTCATCGATCTGAGTATCCTGAATGAGTACATAATAGCTCCTCGTTTCAGTATGGAGACTTTCCGTTCGGTTCGACGTTTAGTTCATCAGGGCGAATTTGCTGCCAGTATCGACCTGAAGGATGCCTACTTCCATGTACCCATTCATCTGGCGTCACGGAAATACCTTTGGTTCTCGTTTTGGGATCGAGTCTATCAATTCAGAGCTCTCCCGTTCGGTTTGAACCTGGCTCCTTGGGCCTTCACCCGACTGATGTCACATGTGCTTGCTTTCCACCGTACTCAGTCGGCTGTGACTTCGTCAGCCTACCTGGACAACATCCTCCAACGGCACCACATTGCTTCTGTTCTGGAGTTAGATGTCTGGCAGTTTCTTTGCCTGCTAGTGTTGCTGGGTTTCAGAGTCAATCGCGAGAAGTCTGATCTCCTTCCTTCTCAGCGATTCCGTGATTTGGGGATGGATTTCGACACTCTTCACAATGTAGTGTCGGTCCTCCATGCTCGGGCGACGATTCTTTCCACCTTGACTCGGAACCTGCTTCAATCTTCCTCGGTCTCGGCCAGGACTTTCCTTCGGATGCTGGGCCTTTGCAGTTCGGTGACAGATCTCATTCTGCTCGGTCGCTTGTTTGTCCAACCTATCCAACACTTCCTGTTGGATCATTGGCGTCCGAATGTAGACCTGGAACTGTCTATTCCTCGGTCTCTGCTTTGTCACCTCCACCCTTGGGCCGATGCTCCCTGGCTGATGCAGGGTGTTCCATTGGATCTTCCTTTGGCCGATCGCATCCTTATTGCGGATGCCAGCGATCGGGGCTGGGGTGCGACGTTGGATCTTCTCGGTCTGTCCTCTCACGGCGAGTGGGACAGCGAGCAGGTGGGCCTTCATATCAACCAGAAGGAGCTCCTTGCTCTTCTGTTGAGTTTTCGGCTTTGGATCCCTCATCTGTCGAACAATATTGCCCTACTTCTTTCGGACAATTCGACAGTAGTGGCCTACATACAGAATCACAGAGGCACACATTCGATTCCCATGTATCGGCTGTCTCGGGATCTTCTTCTGTTTGCGTGGGATGTAAACGCTCAGGTGTCCATTCGACACATTCCTGGGCATCTCATCGTCCTAGCAGACTCCCTCTCCCGACGCGACAGTGTCCTTCCAACCGAATGGATGCTACATCTGTCGGTGTTTCAGGCGATTTGCGAGCAGTGGGGCCGTCCTCAGGTCGACCTTTTCGCTACTCGCTGGAATCATCAGGTAGAGACCTTTGTCTCCCCTTGTCCAGATCCTCTGGCATTTGCGGGAGATGCTCTGTCTCTGGACTGGATGGGTTGGATTGGCTATGCCTTCCCTCCTGCACCGATTCTTCCTCAAGTATTCGCGAAGATTCGTGCTTGCAGTTGCAGGATCATTCTGATCGCACCTCTGTCTCCACAGAGGTTGTGGATCAATCTGCTGCGGCCTCTGTTGGCCGATCGGCCGATTCGTCTACCTCTATGTCGCGATCTTCTTTCCCAGGGTCATCCCAGGAAGTATCACAGCAACCTTGCGAGCCTTTCCCTGCGCAGAGGAAGGTTTTCTGCCACTGGTGTGCAGATCACAATGTGGTTTACCGTGATACGTCAATCACTCAAATTGCAGATTTTCTGGTGTACCTTTTTGACTCCAAGGACCTGCAGCCTATTACGATAAAGGGCTATCAGTCTATGCTGTCTGATACTTTCTCTTATGTGGGAAAGAGGTGCATCGGTCGTAATCTTTTTCTCTCCAAACTCCTTCGGCACTTTTCTTTGAAGAGGCCTCAAGTTTTGCGTCTTACACCCAAGTGGAACTTGGCATGGGAGTTGCACTGTTTGAAGGGGGCACCATTCGAGCCTTTGTCTGAGACCGATATGCGTTGTCTCACCTATAAGAAGGCTTTCCTTCTAGCGTTTGCTTCTGCTCGACGAGTCAGTGAGCTTCATGCGCTATCTGTTGATTCTGCTTTCTTCAGAAATGAGACCAACAGTGTCACCTTCATTTCTGGCTAAGAATCAACTTCCTGATTCAGTACCTCCTCCCATCTGCATTCAGGCTCTTCCTGCTGTCGATGGTCGGAGACCTCTTCTTTGTCCTGTTCGTGGGATCAAGACTTACATTATTCGCACTCAGTTCATTAGGAGGGGTCGGAAGAGATTCTTTCTGTCTCTCATTCCTAAGAGGCAGTCTATCTCTTCCCATTCTATTTCCAGGTGGATCTGTCTTGCAATCAAGCTAGCTTATTCTCCCATGTCTGCTTCGGATCTTGTTTCGAACCGGTTTAATGCTCATGAGGTTCGTGCCATTTCTACATCCTGGGTGTTCTCCAATTCTGTTTCGCTCCGGGATGTTATGAATGTGGATTACTGTCTGGAGGAATGCTTCTACCTTCTCCTCCTTTTATCTCTGCCATCTACAGCAGCAATCTGAGGACCTTTATTCTTTAGGCCCTCTCGTTGCTGCTTAGGCTGTTGTGCACCCTCGTTAAAATTGTTGTTATCGAGGTTGTGCTTCGCTCAGCCTTGTTCTTTTCAGGTGCCTTCTCTCTATCTTCATTACAGGTTTTGCTATTGTTCTCTGCTGCCCTTGTTGGTATTGGTTATGTGATTCACCTCCTCCTATTGTTTATGCAGCCAATTGTAAACAATTGTGAGTAGGTTGAAAAGAAATTAAAATTTTTTAGTAAATTTTGTTTCTTAACATACCTACCACAATTGTTTACCAGAGGCCCACCCTCCTTGGGGATATCCTTGATATCAATGCCTCCCCGCTAAATCACAAACTTCTTATGGAATTGACATCACGGTTGTTGCGCATGTGTTCGGTAAACGCAAGAGGTGTGCAGAGAGAGTACCTGTAATTTCGAGCGCTGGTCTCGCTCGACCCTTTTTTCAATCTTTTTTCGTGCTTGAGTTAGTTCCGAAGTAGGGCTTGCACTTACGTTACAGCCAATTGTAAACAATTGTGGTAGGTATGTTAAGAAACAAAATTTACTAAAAAATTTTAATTTTTGAGGTGATTGCTTGTTCAGACATCGCATTTTGTTTTTTTTTCAAATCAACTTGCTCAGCCTCATAGGGAGGGGGAGGGGGATGGGGGAAATGCACCAAAATTCGTAAAAAATCTTCTCAAGAATCAGTGCGTACAGTAACTTAATATCTGCTATGGAGCTTCCTTTTGAGGTGTAGAAGCAATATTTGCCTCTGCAGTTGGAAGTGAAAATTTTTTAGCCCCATTATTTTACCCAAACCGTCCCCCAGGTCTGATGCTCCTGCTGATTGAACTTGGCTTGCTTAGGTCAGGTGGGGACTTATGTATGTGCTTGATCATTAACCAATCCTAATGATGAAGAAGGCTTTAAAGAAGCCTTTTTCATCACTAGGATTGGTTATTCACCAGTACTGTTTAATAATTCTAAGCTGCTATTGGGTTGCACTGTAACGGGATTCTAATTTGTTCAAATCCAGTCCCTGGTTTCATATTTGGGCTTCCTATGTGAGCCCAAATTTTAACTTTGTGCAATATGAAGGAATTTCTTTAAATGTGTTCTTCACCAGAACCTTCTCTTAGAATGTTTTGATATTTGGTATACAACATCTCTAGGGGGTTCAGATTCAGTTTTGTTCAAATCGAGTTCATGTGTTAATATTTGGGCTTTTTATGGGAGCCTGAATTTTAACTTGGTGCAATATGAGGGAATTTCTATAAAAACCTTCTCCAGATACACCAGTCAGAATGCTTTTGTATTTGGTATACAACATCTCTAGGGGAGGGGGCAGGGGGAAGATTCAAGTTTGTTCAAATCAGGTCCCTGGGTTATTATTTGGGCCCCCTATGGTAGTCCGAATTTCAGCTTAGTGCAATATGAGGAAATTTCTTTAAATATCTTCTCCTTCAGATCCCCCAGTCAGAATGCTTTCACATTTGGTATACAGACTCAAGTTTGCTCAAGTTAAGTTCCTAGGTTGATATTTGGACTCCCAAGTTTTGCTTTACTGGAAATCGGGGCATTATTTCTGTGGTAGCATCCCAGTACTAGAAAAAAATCATCTGGCATGGACAACAAAGTTATAAATAATTAAATAACTTCATTTCTATGTAGGGTTATCTAGCTATAGATACTAATTAAATCTTTCTTTAAACAACTATTGTTAGCTGAGTGCCTCAGGCCCCATGGTGCCTCTTTTTATTTTTAGCTCAACTTGACAATATCAAGTATGAGCTATTGGGATGGGTTGTGATCTGTCATCTGTCTGTCCATCCATCTGCCCACAATTCCTTTAGCACACCCTACAGGCCACAGCTTCACCCGATCAGTTCTAAATTTCATATGGGGCTTTGGGGCAATGTCTGGATGGGAGCTATCAATTTTTTTCAAATTTCTTTGAAAAACATGGTCGCCAGTGGCATTCTTGGATTTGGGTATAAATTGTCCAACAATTCCTTTAGCACACCCTACTGGTCGCAGCTCTCACCTGATCAGTCACAAATTTCCTATCTAGCTTTGTGGCAATGTCTAGATGGGAGCTATCAAACTTTTCTGAATTTCTTTAAAAAAAATGGCCGTCAGTGGACAGCTTAGATTTGGCCTATAAATTCTCAACAATTCCATTAGCTCACCCTACAGGCCACATCTCTCACCCAATCTTTTTCAAATTTCATATGTAGCTTTGGTGTGATGTCTAGATGGGAGCTATTGAATTTTGTTGAAAAAGATGGCTGACAGCAGCCATCTGGGATTCGGATATAAATTGTTCAACAATTCCTTTAGAACACCCTACAGGTTGGAGCTCTTATCCGATCAGTTCCAAATTTCATATGTAGCTTTAGGGCAATGTCTCGATGGGAGCTATCGAATTTTTCCTAATTTCATTAAAAAATATGACTGCCAGTGGCCATCTTAGATTTGGCATATAAATTGTCAACAATTCCATTAGCACACCATACAGGCTGTATCTCAGACCCAGTCTTTTTCATATTTCATATGTAGCTTTGGTGTGATGTCTAGATGGGAGCTATTGAATTTTTCTGAATTTTGTTGAAAAAGATGGCTGCCAGCAGCCATCTGGGATTCAGATATAAATTGCCCAACAATTCCTTTAGCACACCCTACAGGTTGCAGCTCTTACCCGATCAGTCCCAAATTTCATATGTATCATTTTTTCCAAATTTCTTTAAAAAACATGGCTGTCAGTGACCATCTTAGATTTGCCATATAATTGTCAACAATTCCTTTTGCACACCCTATAGGCCACATCTCTCACCCAATCTTTTTTCAAATTTCCTATGTAGCTTTGGTGTGATGTCTAGATCGGAGCTATCGAATATTCTTGAATTTTGTTGAAAAACATGGCTGCCAGCAGCCATCTTGGATTCAGATATAAATTGTCAACAATTCTATTAGCACACCCAACAGGTCGAATCTCTCACCTGATCTTTTTTGAATTTCATATATAGTTTTCGTGTTAGTGTTGAAACGACTAGGGTTTTTCGTAGTCGACAAGTCGATTGCTATTAGTCGACTACTAGTCGACTAGTCGGCACCTAATATAAGGTTAGAACACGGGGGGTTTTTTTAGACCGACTAGACAGGCCGAATATCGGCCCCATTCCCAGTCGAAAATAGTCACTTTTTTCCCCAATTTGCTCCCCAAAATTACCAATTCACTGTAGTTGGGAATTCATTTCTGTGTGACCAGTCGATTATTTTCAAGTGACAAGGACCGAATATTCTCAGTGGGATTCACAGTGTGAATTGTTTCAGTACGAAGGGTATTCACGTGTGTTGTTTTGAAACCGTTTTAACAATGTCATGGAGCGTCCTTGACCGTGTTCTCCCAGATGTCGCTCTAAATTAGCACCCTTGATGTGCAACAATGATAACTGACTGACTTGCAGTGACGTAAGTCAAAGTGACAAAATGCATCGCTACCAAGCATAACTGCTCACGAATGGTGCCTAAATTTCATTACCGACGGATTCCGTGCTTCTTAAAGCATGTTACCGATTTTTAGATTCCGTTCACGTCTGAAATCCTGTCTGATAACCTGTATTTTACCCAAACCGTTCCCCAGGTCTGATACTCCAGCTGACTGATGTCAAAAAACCTGAATCGTCCCCAGAACGAACCGTCCCCAATTATTTTACCCAAACCGTCCCCCAGGTCTGATGCTCCTGCTGATTGAACTTGGCTTGCTTAGGTCAGGTGGGGACTTATGTATGTGCTTGATCATTAACCAATCCTAATGATGAAGAAGGCTTTAAAGAAGCCTTTTTCATCACTAGGATTGGTTATTCACCAGTACTGTTTAATAATTCTAAGCTGCCATTGGGTTGCACTGTAACGGGTTTTCATTGATTAATATATTGATTTCTAACAAGGATGTGCGAGTCAGTTTATTTATTTCATGTTGACAGTCCCTCACATAAATTCCCAATTGTGGCCTTTATGACGCTAATTTCCCCAATTGGAAAGGCCCCTGTACCCTTTCCCAAAAAGGATAGAAAAATCCCTGGAACTTCAACAACATGAATCCCACGTAGAATTTTCGAAGATTTTATGTTACACAATGGGGATCTACTCGTTCAAATTTGATTCCCAAAACTGTTTTGGCAGCCCAGTTGGCCCCAGAATCAAGTAGCATATGTTTGAATGAACTCTGTGTTGGAAGTAACGTTCCTGACGAAGTGACAGTCATAAATCTCGGAAAAGCTGGATACCGGTCACCGGATCATAGGGCCTACCGCTTCAATACCGCATGGCTGATGTTTTCCAGCTTCCTATGGACCAGAACACGTGCAATCTAATTTCTAGTCGATAATGGATAATGATTACAAGTTGTATGAAGTTATGAACTAACAGAACTTCGTCTTGTATCAGGGCGTAACAAGTGAGCAATGCAAAAATATTGAGAGGGGGGCCCATTACACCGCCCCTCCTCCCCGGTCTTTGCGCCACTGGGTTGAATGCATATTTCATGAAATTTGTTTTGTGATAATTACTGACAATTTCTTGGCGAATGTCCGCAGAATAGCTGCGGGCATTCTCCAATAAATAATGTCACAAAACACAAAACAAATTTTGTGAGCTCTCATTAGGCAATTCCTCGCCCCCCCCCCCCCCCCCCCCAAGATTTTTATGCCGCCCAGTTGTATGTGTTCATCATATTTCTTTTGTGACAACAAATTTCATGAGCTTCAGTTAAGCAACCCCGCACCCCAGGGGTCTGGCCAGCCCTCGCATCTCAGAAAATTAGCTTTGGCAATCAAAATGCCAAGGCAAAAGCAAAATACCTTGTAGGCCTATTGGCTCATAATAATAAATTTTTGTACCAACGGCACACGATGCATTATATCAACTTGAGCTGGCTGTATTTTCCAATTTTATAGCCCATTTTGAATTTCTGCCTTGGCACTTTTTTTGCGGACGTAAAACAAGTTTACATCAGCTTTCGCCTCAGCGCTGCAGAATGCCGACACCAATTGCCATGCCCCCTCCCCCCGGTTTTTATCCCACTGAGCAGTATACATGTTCATTAAATTTATTTTGTGGTAATTTGTTGCCGAATACCCACAGGCATTCTCCACTAAATTGTCGCAAAACAAATCTGATAAGCTTGCATTAACCGATTCACCTCCCCCCCCCCCCCCCCTCTGGTTTGTACGTCACTGAGTTGGATGCATGTTCATAAAATTTGTTTTGTGATAATTTGTTGGTGAATGAATGGCCATTCTCCAAGAAATTGTCAGAAAACTAATTTTATGAGCTTGCATTAACCCCCTCCCCCCCCCCCCCTCCCCACGGTTTTTACGCTACTGATTCGTACTGAGTTGTATCGATGTTCTTCAAATTTGTTTTGTGATAATTTGTTGCCGAATGCCCGCGGAAATTCTCCAATACATTGTCACAAAACTAATTTCATGGGCTTGCATTAACCCCCCCCCCCCCCCCCCCCCCCCCCCCCCCACGTTTTTTATGCTACTGAGTTGTATCCATGTTCATCAAATTTGTTTTGTGATAATTTGTTGCTGAATGCCTTGGGCATTCTCCAATAAATTGTTACAAAACAAATTTTATGAGCTTGCATCAACCGAATCCTCACACTCCCTCTCCCCCCCCCCCCCCTTTTTCCCGGTTTTTATGCCACTGAGTTGTATGCACGTTTATCAAATTTATTTTGTTTAAATAAAAAGAAATTAACAAAAAAGTGTCGTTTGAATGCTTGAATTATGTGTCAAACTGCTTCAAATGAACAATATGAGAATCAAATATATGTATGAGTGTTTGTTTGATGGGCCACTGTGTTAGTCTGCGTACGTAGTCTGTCGTAGTGTACATATGCAAACATGTGTAGTCATATACACTGAATTAATCACTCTTTCTCTGGGGGTGCAACTTCGACATCGCCTTCTTTCAGTTCGGGTGGCTGACAAAATTCGCATCTGCAGTCAATATCATCTGAATATTGGTCCTCACTCAATTCAACTGATACAACACACTCGGTCGGAACAGGACTACACAATTTTGTATTTTCTCGTAAGAAAACTATTTGGTCGACTGTTTCCGGATCAAGGTTTGCTCGCCTTTTGCTAACAACGATCCCAGTGAGAGAAAATATACGCTCAGATGGTACTGAGGTGCCCGGTATTGAAAGATACTTTCTTGCTAACTTGGCAAGTTTCGGGAATCTATCTGAATTCATTTTCCACCATTCTCTTGGATCAACGCTAGAAGTTTTTACGTCCTTGTAGGCACGTAACTCAATGTC
The DNA here is from genome assembly GCA_031216915.1 of Pictodentalium vernedei. Classification (NCBI taxonomy): domain Eukaryota; kingdom Metazoa; phylum Mollusca; class Scaphopoda; order Dentaliida; family Dentaliidae; genus Pictodentalium; species Pictodentalium vernedei. Next base: position 205,879,226 of record CM062292.1, read on the forward strand.
TTTGTCCGTATTTTCATGAGATTCATCTGATTCAAAATAGTCCCCGAGCAAAAATTTCATGGTTTTGTTGGACTGCTCAGTTTTGGATTTTTTGCACTTTGGTGTGTATTTAGCAACATTGTCATCACTCGCAGGAATTTGTGTCGAAGAATGAGCTGCTCCTGTGTCAGGTTGTCCACTATCTGCCGGCCCATCTGGAGAACTCTTTTTCCCACTCAAATCATGCATCTGTTTCATTTCAGCCAAGAGAGTGGACCATGCAGCTTCCCGCTGTGGTGGATTTAGAAATTTAAGTGACTTGTATCTAATATCCAACGCACTTGATAGTACAATCACTGTTTTGGCAAAATCCGTGGAATCTGTTTCGATTCCGTCATTCATATCAGTGTATCCTTTTTTCAGATCACTGGAAATTTTAGCTTTGAATTCCAAAACATTTTTAGAGTCATTTTCCTTGGGTTGTAAATGATTGTCTAAAAGTCCCTTTATCATCGGGTACGTCATACTGAGCGTCGGATATTCCTTGCTCCTGGCGAGAGCCGTTGCCATTTCAAGGGGCTTGAGTATTGGTGTTATCTCCTCCATAATAGTCCATGAGTTATCCGGGAGCTCCAGGATTCGTGCATCTGAATATTCAATCAGGTTTCGATCATGTATCACAGCAAAGACTGGGAGGCACTGTTCCAATAACCTGTTGAACATGTAGAAGGTCGAATTCCACCTTGTCGCAACGTCTTGTAGAAGCTTGTGCTTTGGTGCCGACAACTGCTCCTGTTTGCTTTTTAAACCATCTGCAGCCAGGGTGGACTTTCAAAAGTGAGTTACCAATTTTCTGGCTGCGCCTGCTGCCTTTGATACAAAAGGTAATGACAACCCAGAATTCACACCCAGCTGCAACGAGTGTCCGAAACACCTTATGTGTTCCCATCCCGTCAATTTCAAGCACTTTACAATGTTTGAAGCATTATCCTAAGTTATCGCACACACCTTTGCTGGTGGAATTTTGAATTGTTCAACAACATCCTAGAGGACATCGCGCAGGTGTTCCCCACTGTGGAGATCGGTGATTTCTTTTGTACAAAGAACGCCATGTCAGTAATTCCAGTTGGAGTCGATGAAGTGATATGTTACTGTAACATATCCTTTAGTCGCGATGCTTGTCCATGTGTCCGTGGTCAAGGCGATGTTATCAATGCCACTGATTTCCTCAGTCAGCTGGGCTTTTAGATCTTCATAAAAGTGTTTCATGTGGTTTCTCACAGTTGTGTGGCACGGCACTTTGTAGGAGGGCTCCAACTCATGCATAAGTTTGGTGAATCCCTTCCCATTGATAATACTCAGCGACCTCATATCTGTATAACACCACTCAACAAGTTTCTTTGTAATATTGTTCCATCTGCCCTTTGCCATGGTTCCGCTCACACCCAATTTTCTCCATTCAAAGTTGATTAAAGATCGGGTGGTGATTTCTCGAGCTTCTGTTTTGCTTGCTGGGTGTTTGTATTGAAGATGTGATCTTAAGGCAGTGGTTGATTTGTTATATTTCAAACATATTTTGCACAGCTGGCATTCAGCGTTGTCCCTGCCATCAATTTTCTTTAAAATGAAATACTTCCAAACATCAGATGATTTGCTCTTGGATGCCGTTGTTAATTTACCAATATAAGTATCTATAATATTTAGGAGATAGCACACTTGCTCACAACTGACTGAATGGTACTACCAGCCCGGGACGATTCACGAGTGTGCTCAGTGCAGGCGCTTCAGTTTCTCGTCAAAGTCGGAAATCAGGTTACTTGACAGTCTAGATGAGTAGCTCCCGTGGACAATTCGGCCCTAGTTTCTGTGGACGATTAGCGGAGTTTTTGTCAGTTTCTTATGAACATTGAAGGGCGGGGGGGCATCAAAAAGTGGGGGCATTTCGTGCATTGGTGCGAATCGTCCATGGGGACGAATTGTCTCTGGTTCCCAGAATTCATTACAGTCGACCTTGACATACACGTGTTCAATCTCGCAGCACTGTCAAATGTCTGAGTTAAATTCCCATTGTCGAATTTGTCGGCAACGTTTGGTATTGACTACAATGTCACTACATGCATATGTTTTGCAATGTCAGATCTGACTGTTTCAATTCATGGCGTCAGCAAAGTGCATTTTTTTCAAGTTTAATTCTCATCCATCTGTCTGCAACTGCTCTTGACTCCGTCGGCGTTTGCTCAGAATTTGCTGTCAGTGGCCGACCACTGAGTTTAAGCTATACAAAATATATGTATCTGTGGAAAACGGCGACTAGTCGACTAGGAAATTGCTAATCGATTATCGGCAGAACCCTAGTCCACGTCGACTAGTCGACTAATCGTTTCAACACTATTTCGTGTGATGTCAAGATGGGAGCTAACAAATTTTTCTGTATTTTGTTAAAAAGTATGGCCGCCAGCAGCCATCTTGGATTGGCATATGAATTGTCAACATTTCCATTAGGAGACCCTACAGGCCACACCTCTTACCCGATCATTTTCAAATTTTATATATATATTTGGTATGATGTCCAGACAGGAGTTATAACATTTTTTAAAAAAAAAAGATAGCCAGCACTGGCCATATTGGATTTGACCTATAAATTGTTAACAATTCCATTAGTACACCCAACAGGCCCCATCCCTCACCCGATTTTTTTCAGATTTCATTTGTAGCTTTGGTGTGATGTCTTTTCTGTAGAAACTTGAGTAAATGACATGGCATCACTGGATCTTTCTATTTAGTTCAGTCCCGTCTTGGACATGTTGAGCTGCAGTGTCACTGACACTTTCATTTTAAGTTTGCATTGGTTATTTAAAGAGAGCATGCGGCAGCCAAAAGGACCATGCACGAAGGCCTGAGAAACAGATTTTTATCTTTTTTTTAGGCCAAATGAATAAAATGTTTGCCTATAATCCCCAAAAAGTTTTTTTTTTAAAAATGTATGAAATTCTGATTAAAATTGTCCCAGTCACGTGATTGAAAAATTGATGAAATATGTTTGCCAGCAATTGGGCCATTATAATTTGTCTAATTCTCTTTCAGCAGGACCTGAGTTTCCCATAGAAGTTGATCCTGGTGTGGTTGAACGATTAACACAAGGGTTTCTGGCAATGTGTCTCCCGGAATTGCAGAGGTCGAAGGCATCCATTGATGAGATTTTGTAAGTATTCACTAGAATATTGAAAGAGAAGATTTCCAGGCCTTGAAATGTTTATTGAAAAGGTACCTGTTATATGTAACAGATAAAGTTATCTTCAACCTGTCACCTTAAAATTCCTCCTGAATTCTACCATGCACAGTGTGTCTGTGATCTGATGTTTCAGGTCAGTGGTACATTTATGCAGTGCTGGAAGTGAACAAAATTGACAGGTGCAGTTTTAAGCTCCCACGAAATCAGAGACGAGAGTAAAATGCTACCCGTAAAATGTTAGTATATGAATTTTCGAAGGAATACTGTCACCAAACACCAGAAACCTTAACCCTTTGAAACAGAGCGGCCGCTTTTCCAGCCAGAAACATGATACATCATAACATCATTAAATAGGATGGCTGTTCAGTAAATGTGTGGTGTAGACCAATCAGTATTTTCAACTTGCAGCCCCGAGGCTACACGTTGAAAATATTGATTGGTCTACCCCAAATAATGAATATGGACTCTTCTAATTGCTGCCATTGAACTGGCATGGCAGATACCACTAGTGTTCAAAGGGTTAAATGTATAAGGAATTGCAGAATTATGACAGTAACTTGCCACTGGCCACAGTGTGCTGCTTTCTCAAAACAACACACATTTATATGCCCTCACAGTATATTAGTGCTCCACAATATTTTTTCAACGAGTGCATTGTTTAGCTCCCATAAAATAGAAATCACGGGTGCCGACGGGAGCAGTTGCACTCGCACCCGTCTCATTTCCATGACTATTTATCCGGAGCAATGTACAACCTTGATTTTTCTGCATAAATTTTGAGGATATAAGTTTTTTTTTAACTTATCAGATATGTTGTGATATTTGCAAAATAGTAAATAATGTTTACTCAGTGTATTCTATTAACTGGTTGAGTGCTAATTTATCAAAAGATAAAAAGAAAGAGGAGCTACCTGTACACCCCTGATTTATACTATTTGACCTGTGATACAAGAGCTCAACTTTGATACTATTAGTTATCCTTGTGTTTTCCAGGGTGTATGGGAATTTACACCGGTTTGGGAACTCAGGGTATAAGAGTTCCCAGACTGGTGTAAACTCCCATACGCCCTGGAAAACACAAGGATAACAGATTTATTTCCAAGAATTTTGGTCTACTTAATGCTTTAACCTAAATTGTGGGAAAAACTGACAGAAAGTTTTTATTTTTTAAGTTTCTTAGTAAAACCAGACAAATATGGATGTCACCCAATCAAAATGCAGTATTTTATTTCATTTGGAAATGACACATTTTACAAAAACATAATGGGGATAATATGCATGTACACATGTACCAGCTGGGAAAACCAGTATGTGCAGGTTTATTATTAACCGTAAGTTGATTTAACTGGTTATGATTCATATTTCAGGCAGAATCAACAGATTTTGACTGAAACATTGGAACAAGAGAATTCCAAATTCAGTGACTGTAAAACAATGGACCATTTATCAGACTTTGTAAGTACTGTACATTAACCCTTTACCCAATGTAACGGCCCAAACTGGCTGGCGCTATTCACAAAAGTCGCCAATTCATATTCATTATGTTTTTATTTTTTTGTATCAAAAACATCAGTTATGACCCCTCTTTGGAACAAGCTCATCGAGCGCATTCCAGCGAGGAGTCATAACCTATGTTTTTGAGAAAAAAAAATGAAAAAAATTAGTTATTCAAGAAGTTTGTTTGCAAGTGTTGTCTGCTTTTCATGTTAGGTAGAGGGTAAAGAGAAAAGATCATCTGAACACAATGTATGTTGTGAAAAGAGATGTATTAACCCTTTTGCGACTCAGCCAAACCAGCCCCCTAGACTTGGGATATTGGGGTTAATTTCGGGATCATCTCGTCCGTTAGGTAAAGGTATAAAAAGTCCCATTCATTTGGATTGTCAGGTAAGTCAAAATTTATCTTCCTAGCTTCAGAACATGGGATATCTAGTGGAACAAAATCTGTGCATTTTTCCCATTGAAAAATTGGACCAATTCCACGACCACGCCAGCTCCCTTGTATTCTGCCATGTCCCTGACCAGCACTTCTTTTTCTGCCACGTCCCCTCCCACTGACCAGTCCTATTCCAGACATTGAAGGACTCTCTCTGGCATCTGGATTATTACTGGCAACATCATCTGAACGTCCAGCACTCATAGTAGTGTCTAGTGTGTCAGCTTGATTTGAGCCAGACTGTACTGTACTGCAGAATCCTGTTCCACATTGCTATCATTAGTCATATTCGTCCATGGAATTATTGTGATTCTGGTGCAATATGCGCTAAAACTGTAGCCAGTCAACTAAAGGGAAACAACTCTAAATTCATTCGGACATGAAATTACTTCTGTGGACTGATTGAGATAGCACACGTGGACAGAGGTAAGAGAGGTGCATTACTATGCCATCGGTGTGCAGCATGGCGACGGGTTTGTAGTGTCAGTTTACCACTGGCGTGCCGCGCATTGTCGAGGCACGAAAGGGTTAACAGTACAAAATGACAGATGGTTTTGTTTTTTTCAAAATAATGAACCCTTTGACTAACAAATACAACGCTGATTGCTTTTCACTGGCATACTTTGTATGAGCATGTACTCAAAGCTTGATATCGAATATATTCATATTTGTTGCATTTCCTGTTAAATGTCAAGCAAACATGGAATTTACATTTCAAAAGTATTTTGGCATGGCACAAGAAAACTAATACATCTTCTCAAGTAAACTGTAACTCAAGAAAGAGAACCAATGATAATGGCAAAGACCTTTATCAAGAGGCTGTATTCTACATTTATGATTCTGAGGGGCAAAAACCTGTAAAGTATATGAAACAGAAACCCATGCTTTGACATTGACAAGCCTTATTGTCCTTTGACAAGCCTTATTGATGCAGAAAAAATGGGAGCGCAGTGGCTCTGTGGTAGTCATTGGACTTGAAACTGCAAGGTTCACAGTTCGTTCCCCGCCAGAGTTAACCGTGTTGTGTCCTTTGGCAAGGCACTTCATCTAGATTGCCCACTTGGAGGCACAGTGGATGAAGAGTGAGTATCTCCCATAGGTGAAGATCCACGCTCTTACCTGGAGCAAAAAAAAATAACTTTTCATACCCATGTCGATGGTGCACATGTCTTCAACCAATAACTGTGGAGTTAGTATGTTGGTGAGTCAACAGTTGCTTGCCATTGCTTGGTGGTTCTCTCTGGGTACTCCTGCTTCCTCCACCTGTAAAACTGTCTGACATGAGGTGACCCTGGCTGTCGAAAATATCTTTAAATCCCAATAAATAAATTGATATAGAATGGGTATCCTACTGAGGAAATTCTGTTTACAAATTGTAAATGATGAACAAAAAACACTATTATCCTGAAATAGTTTCTTGTAAAATATTGGTCATCTAAAGACTTGCATAGAATTCACTGCACACTACTAGACTTGTGGGTATTGGCAGAGCAAAAATTACAGAAAACTCTTCAGGTTTTAACCTCGGACCCAGAGATTGCTTTTTGAGGGCCTTCAGTAGTGATTCACAAAATATGTGGTTTGTCCGCGAATTTTCTATGGTAGAGGCTGCACGTTGAAAATATTAATTGGTCCACCCCTCAAATAACGAATATGGACTCTTCCAACTGATGACACTGCACTGGCATGGAGGGATACCATCAGTGTTCAGAGGGTTAAGAGTTGAAGCAATTAATCCTTCAGGTCTGGATATAGTTTTGAACAATTTTTCCATGCCATGGCAAGTGAAGTTGTTTGCAGTTTCAGTTAGGTTTAATTGTGGTTGATGTCAAATTCAGCATCTTTGGCTATATCAAGGACATGACTCAAGGAAAATCAGGTTTTGGTTTTAAAAAAGAACTGGTTTACCATAGTGGGCAAGCAATGCTTCACCTCCTGAGGTCCCCATTGGGATCTTTTTCACGTTGTTTCTTATCTGTCTTAGCTATGCATGCATATAGGCAGCCAAGACTTGACTTTAAATCACCATCAGACCTCTTTTAAATTAACCTATAAGCTCTCTCAAAGTGTTGGGACACCTGTTCCAAGGAAATAATATTGACCTGAGGAGGGATTGTGTCTTTTAAAGTTGAACTCTGAGAGTATCAGTTCCAATCTGTTAGTTTGGAACTCCTACACAGGGGCGTAGTCAGGCTAAATGAAGTCAGTGGGGTAGGGGGCAAATACCCCCCCCCCCCTGCCCCCCACTTCATATCTTCATTTCGCCTCAAATTGGCTGAAGAGTGAGTATCCCTCATAGGTCAAGGTCCAGGCTCTTCCCTGGAACAAAAGAATTAACTTTTCATACCCACTGGAGCATCCTGGGTATTTTTTTGTGAGGTGTATGTACCTGGAAAGTGGAGGTATAATTGCAGTGAAATAACCCAAGACGTCTAAAACTAACTCCAAATAACAAAACACAAAATATATATTTCTGATTGCCATCTAGCAAGTCGCCCACCACAGAATGGCAAATCGAGACAGAATATTTATTTTGACCTTTTCACAATAAAAGAGATTTTTTTCTTTTTCAAAAAAATGTACAACAAACAATACATGATAGCCTGCTCTGTAGTTGATGACTGAACCAGTCAGGAAAAAAACAGAGATAAAAAATTCATTTTTTGCCACAAAAAATCCTCTGGAAACCTGCACCCGATGCTATTGTTACAAGTCGCCTCCAGAGGGGATGCTAGGCCTACATCCAGTGAAAAGGCTTCTTTTTTCTATTTTTTAAACTCTCATTAATTTGTTGTCGTTATGGACACAAAATAAACTTAATGTACTTTTTACATGCGAGGGCTTTGCTAGAAACTGAACTTAAACTGCCTAAAAACGTTTTTCCATGAATCACATGATCAGCAACCAATAAAATGATTGGTTGGAAATTCATCAAATTGGCAATTTACCGTTACCTTCAGACAATATTTTTCCGCTATACTAACGAAACGTGGGAAAAATTTAGTCTAAAACTAACTCTAAATAACAAAACATGAAATATATATTTCTGATTGCTGTCTATCAAGCTGCCCATCATAGACAAACAAAGAATGGGAAATGGGAATCGAAATACATAGAATTGATTTCCAAGAACAAAATATGCTGCTTACAGACCTTAATGTTTATTAACCTCTAAATGCTTACTGATAGGATCAGCCACATAACCATCTTTACAAACATTGCTGCGCCATCTGCCATGATGCTTCCAACATCTCTCGTTCACATCGGAGCAGGTGGCCTGAGTAGCCCCTCCTGACCTCATCGAGTGTAAACCCAAATTTAGATGCGGGGCGATCATTTTCAACTTAGCAAGAATACACTCCCTTGCTCTGGTGTAGCTTCTGTCCTTGGAAATCAACTGACATGTAGATCCAGATCTATAAAGTGAACGAAATAAATATGTGTACAGAGAAGTACTTAAATTAGAAATACGTAAAAATTTTAGAAACATGGTGTAAGGACAGGCTGATTCAATACCTCTAGAAAAACAAATTTTGTTTCTAGAACAGTACCGGTCAGTCTTAGATTTAGTAAGTGTGCAAAAGCAAATAATCATGATGAATGCTCACATCCAAGCACTTAAGGGAGCTAACTTCATCAAACCTTAAAAATCTGGCAAATGATAATAAGATCATGTATAAATCCTGAATGTCTGTCAAATCTGTACTCTCTGAATACATGTTACATAACTGTTTCAAATGGTCTACATGAATGGGATCTTTCTTAACACTTTCAGCACTGGAAGTGTGTTTTGCAGCTTCCAATAAACTTGTCACAAAAGAGTTAGTTGTGGCATCTTTAAGCCCACTTACACTAAGCGCCCATTTAATTCCATAGACAGCTGAAGAAATGGAATGCACGCTATAACCCGAGTCCCAAAGTTTTGTTAAATACAATGTGATATGTATCGACTCTCCTTGAAGACATGTGACCCTATGGGTATTACAGTATTTGCACCAGTTTTTAAAACTATTGTAGTATTTCTTAACGGTATTGTCACTTTTGGAATTCAATAAATATTGGCACAGCTTATTGGTTAAATAAATAAATAAATAAATAAATAAATAAATAAATAAATAAATAAAGTTTAGAGCCAATGAATCCTCGTAAGTGCTCTCAGGCTTTACAAGGAAATTAAAGAAAACATATGCTTTGTGAAATCTCACCTGTCTTCTCAACCGAGGCATCATCCAGTGATTTATGTACATTTCTCATTTCTCATCAGGCCTAAATCTTCCACTCCACTATGGATTGCTTTGCTCTGGTCACTTCACTGCATGAAGGTGCATTTGATAAACAAACTTCTGCATTTGAAAGCTTAGTAATGACTTTCTTATTGAAAATATGCTGATCTTCAGAAGATTTTCCCTTGAATTTGTAAGCATCAATAGATTCTATGTTCTGTTTTATGCGACTTAGTTGTGTGTCAGAAATCTCCTTCTGAGAACAATGCAATTTCCGCTCAAAATTGGATGACTTTGATCTGATAAGAGTGTCCAATCTGTTCAGTATTTGAAGAATGTGCTTGTTTACATGCAAGGCTTTGCTAGAAACTGAACTTAAACTGCCTGAAACGTCTTCCCACGAATCACATGATCGACAACCAATAAAACGATTGGTTGAAAATTCATCAAATTGGCAATTTACTGTTACCTTCAGAAATATTTTCCCACTATACTAACGAAACAGGGAAAAATTATTATCAGGGTGAGAGTACATGAACCAGTTTTAGGGATTTCAGGCATGAATGTATATAAGGTTGATATTTTTCCTAAAAAGTGGCGGGATGAGTGTGCTGAATCTGGGACAAAATGCCCATAGACAAAATGCCCATCAGACAAAATGTCCTGAACCAAAATGCCCATCAGACAAAATCCCAATCAGACAAAATGTCCATCGATTCTCAAAATGAAGTACAAATAACAGTAAAACACAGTGAAATAAAATTGTATTTTTCTCTGGTTTTTACAAAACATTTTTTCATCCTTTTCACAACATTTCACTAAGTTTTTTTTGTGCTCCCAACTGCTTTTCTCTTTTCTATTCCCACGCTTCTTCTCTCCTTCCAACACTCAGAGACAAACTGCTGACTTCCTTTTCCCCATTTTTACCCAATCTCTCCGATTAGCATATTAACCCTCTCCTTAGAGTCACTCCCTACCCATGTGTCCTTCATTCTCCCATCCTACTTCCCTATTATACTCTTATTGAATCTTAATCTTTTAGACTGGTATTTTGGGCAGTCTATAAGAATGTGTTCCAGGGTCTCCACCACGCCTAAATTACACATTTGGCACTCCTTTTCACTGTTTTTTCCAATTTTTCCCCCAGCCCTAGGCACTGCGACCTCAGCTTGAACAACAGTGACCCCCAAAAGTGCCATCATGGTACGTCTCAAAATGAGGCTTCTCTTTATCACACAGGCCACCCAAAGGCCTCTTAGATTTGATCCCTTCTCGCCAATTAAGGTTACCATCCTCCTTGACTCTTTCTCTGACGATTTTTAGCTCAACTTTGGCAAAGCCAAATTTGAGCTTTTGTCATGGCCTGTCGTCCGTCCGTCAGCCATTGGATATGGCTCGGGCTAGAGGCCGTATTTATGAACCGATTTTTACAAAACTTCTTGGGTACCTTTGTTATGACTGTGGGACGAGAATGAGTGTTTTTAGGTGCGGTCCAAAATTCAAGATGGCTGCCAGCCGCCATTTTGTACCAACGATGCAGAAATCTGTTTTTTGTACAGAACTTCCATATGAAAGCTCTGATTTGAATAATTTTTTGTATGAATATTTAGTACCATGAGATACATTACATATCTTACGGGTTTTTTTCTCGTGCTTAAATTATGCAAATTAGACTAACTTTGATTTATTTTGTGTTACTTTCAGCACTGTCAGTGCAAATGCCAATACGCCTCGGGCTAGAGGCCGCATTTATGAACCGATCTTTAGGAAACTTCTTGGGTACCTTTGTTATCACCGTGGGATGAGAACGAGTGTTTTGGGGTCCGGTCTGAAATTCAAGATGGCCGCTGGCAGCCATTTTGTTCAAAATTAGGGGCAATCAGATTTTTGCGCAGAACTTCCTCATGAAAGCTCTGATTTGAATAATTTTTTTGTATGAATGTTTAGTACCATGTGATACATCACATATAATACGGGTTTTTTTCTCGTGCATAAATTACGCAAATTAGACTAACTTAGATTTATTTCGTGTTACTTTCAGCACTAAATGTAAATGCCAATTCGGCTCGGGCTAGAGGCCGAATTTATGAACTGATCTTCACAAAACTTCTGGGGTACCTTTGTTATCACAGTGGGATGAGAACAAGTGTTTTGGGGTCCGGTTCGAAATTCAAGATGGCCACTGGCAGCCATTTTGTACCGAAATTAGGTGTAATCAGTTTTTTTGTACAGAACTTCTATATGAAAGTTCTGATTTGAATAAATTTTTGGACAAATGTTTAGTACCATGGGATAGATCACATATAATACAGGGTTTTTTTCTCATGCGTAAATTATGCAAATTAGGTTAACTTTGATTTATTCAGTGTTACTTTCAACACTGTAAGTGCAAATGCCAATACGGCTCGGGCTAGAGGCCATATTTATGAACCAATCTTCACAAAACTTCTTGGGTACCTTTGTTATCACCTTGGGACGAGAACGAGTGTTTCTGAGTGTGGTCCAAAATTCAAGATGGCTGCCAGTGGCCATTTTGTACTGAAATTAGGTCCAATCAGTTTTTGTGTCACAACTTCTATACAGCTCGTATTTATGAACTGATCTTCACGAAACTTCTTGGGTACCTTTGTTTTCATCTTGGGACAGGAGTGCGTGTGTTTTGGGGTGCCTTTGTTATCACTGTGCTATGAGAACAAATATTTTGGGGTTCAGTCAGACCCACTCTGGGACTCAAAGATTTCTTTTCTAGTTTTGCATCTGACTGTCACCCACCTTTACAATACTTTACCTATACATTTGTTACAGGCTACGGTCAGTTTTTATGTACAGACCGTTACAATACTTTATATGTACCTTTGTTATCAGGTCATTACCTAGATGTTTGTCATTGCTGTGTCACATACTATACATGTACATGTCTTGACAAGTTGAGCTACAGTGTCATTGACACTTTCATTTTACCCTGGGTTGCCCCTATGTCTAGGTCCGAGATCTCCAATGAGTAGTTCTCTATTAGCTCCCTCTCTTGAACCATCCACCTTGTCTTGGTATTAGGGTTGAAAATACTCTGGAACATTACTTTACACCATCGGCTGTCAGGGAGATTTACCAAATAATTAAGATAACCGAGTTTCAATAAGTCTATCCTGTCCTTGATCCTCATCCACCCAAGCTCTCCCGTGATTGCTTCTAGTGCTGTGGCATTACTCGACCCCGTTATCCATCGGAGTGCATAGTTCTGCAGGGTTTCCAAGCTCTTTACAGCCATTATGTTTAGGGGTACCACTTCCGTACCATATGTTATACTTGGCAGACCCACCATTTCCCAAATGGTTTTCCCCACGAAAACCTTATTGAAACTGTTTCTCCCTTTAAGTTTCATTTGGTTAAGGATTCGCCTCCCCTTCAGAATTAGTTTATTTGTGTGGTTTTGGAAGATGCCTCTTCCTGTGATGTTTGGCCCCCAGATACTCGTAGTCACCTGTCTCTCCTATGCTAATGAGTTTGCTGCTACTTTCCGGTATTCAGAACTCCCCCACTCTCCACCTTAAAGTGGGGTCCACTTTATGGCCCACTGGTATAACTTTGCTTTTGCTTTCATTTAGTTCGAGTCTCCATTTGTTTCCATATTTCCCAACAATTCTCAGCATTTTTGCTAGCCCTTCTTCGCTTTCTGACACTAGCACCATATCATCTGCTGAAAATAGCCCTGGGATCTTCAAGTCCCCATCTGCTACCCCCTCGTCGCTACACAGAAGTTCATCTCCCAAACCTTTGATGTACAATGCAAAAAGAATTGGCAAAAGGATACACCCCTGTTTTAGGCCTATCTCCATAGGCACACGTTTTGTTGTTATTTTACCCAGACTAAGTTCACTTTGTACATCTTTATATAATGCTTTCAGAATTCCAACAAACTCACCACCCAAGCCCAGAGCCTTAAGTTGTTGCCACATCCCCTCTCTCCTTACTCTATTGTATGCCTTTTTAACATCCAAAAAGGCCATAAACATCTTCTTTTTTTTTTGCTTTTGTGGATTCTATCATTTGGGATGGTGTGAAAAGATGGTCAGTGACTCTCCTTCCCTTCCTGAAACCATTCTGAATCTCTCCCAAAAAACCCTTCTCCTCAATCACCTCCTCTATTCTCCCATACAGGACTTTACAGAACACTTTTCCAATGTTGCTACTGATAGAGACCCCTCGATAATTGTCCAAAAATCTTTTTCCCCCCTTTTGTGGATAAATGTCACTTTGCTTTCTCTCCACTCTTTTGGGACCTCTTGTTTTTCTATGGCTAAATTGAATAGGGCAGTTAGGCTTTCACAGAGTTCCTCTCCCCCTTTCTTGAGAAACTTGTTAGGAATTTTGTCTACCCCCCCCGCTTTTCCATTCCTTAATTTTGAGATCACATTTTGCACCTCCTCGGTTTTAATTTCGCTGCACACGAAGTTCAATAGATTTTCCTCGACTTGGTTCAGACACTCCTGTGGATTCCCCATGCCCCATCGCTTATCGTTTACCATTTCCCAGTGCTTGATTAGTTCTGATGCAATTTCATTTAGATCGTCTGTATCTCTGCCATGTATTTTAATACCCTGTAAGTTACTTCCTTTGTTATGTTTATTCACCCATTTCCAAAATACGTTTAAACTCCCCTCCCCCCCTCCTGTCGTTCTTATCGTCCTGATAAGACTGCTATTTTGTACTCTCTGGTTATCATCTTTAATCTTATTTACTTTATTTCATGCTTGTTGGTATTCTTTCTTTGCTACCATGGCCTCGTTGCTTTCCACCCCCTTGAGTTTTCTACTTCTTTTTGCAGCACATTTGGCTTTTCTACCCTTAATGACCCTTTTCAGTTCTTCGTTCACTCTGTACCCAAGTTCCTGTGTTGGCTTCCAAATCTTTCCTACACTCTCCTTTCCTGCCTCTACTAGGCTCGCAACTATGTCGTCGCCATATTTTTATACTACAACTAATGGCCCAGACTTAGCTGGTGCAAACTCGATAAAACACAGGGCCAAACACAAAGTTTGAACCCCTCAATCCCATAATTTGAAAAACTGAAAAATTAAAGTCCTATCTGGTCCTCCATACTTTTGTTTACTGTGTATGCGCGGTAACCAGGAATGTACCGGAATTGGCGAAAAGCATCATTCTTTGTTTGGCCCTAAGTCAGTAAACAATAAGCTGACATCTGTGCTTTAAATCTCCTTTTTTGAGGATGCCAGACACAAATCAATGAAAGAATTGGTGGATTCAAGGCTATAAATGGATGATGGAAGTGAACAACAGTGGATTGAGACGTTCAGGGCTGTAACTTTACAATAATTATAAAAATGATTTCATGTTTCCCATTTTCGGAACATGCGCCTGACGTCATCCTTCTTGCTAATGATTTACCTACTGTTTGTTAAGCGTTCCTTTCCATATCCTTCCATGAACCCTCCTGTTAAACTCCTAAGCTTTTTGGCTGTTTTTATTGAAATTTTTTATTAAATTTCTTGGGAGTTTATAGTGTGTTACAGAAAGTTTTTTCTGTTTATCCCCATGGTTACATCCTCACCCTAGGGGCGTTGGGTCATTTTGGTCTTGCATCTTCTATCCGATGTATCATTTTTTCTTTATGACGACCTAGCTTTGCATCTGGTAGCATTTAAATCGGTTACTTACTTTGGGCCTTTTTGTGTGCCTGTTGTCTTGTTTCCGTTTTTTTTCTATTGACGTTTACAGTTGGCAATGCCCTTAACATATAGTATTTAGTATTATAATACTTCAGAATTATTGTAGGATACATTGATTATGATTCCGGTAGTGTAGCTCAAAAACAAATTGGCATTTGTCCACACTTAGGCTCTATCGGGATGCCCTTGGTCTCATGATGTTCCCTTTGGAACTTAGGCATTTTAAAAAAAAACATTTTCGTATCATTTTTTATAATTGTTTCAAAATTAATTTGATTGCTCTTATCATGTATCCTTATCATGTATTTTTGTTGTTGAATTTGTAGGAATGCTATCAACTCTGTTTTTGATTGTTATTAATTATGAAAGCTTTCTGTTCTAAATGCAAGGCAAGGAAGTCTTCCTCAGATCTACATGCTTGTTGTCTTGCCTGTAGTCGATGCACTCCTACAGATTCTTGTCGTACTTGTGTGCATTGGGATGCCAGACGTTGGAGAGTTTTTTAGTTTCTTTTTCAGAGGAACAAGAACATGGTGATGGTATTGCGACACCCATCCAAAGTGTGCTGCCTTCGTCACACTCTAATGAGCAAACAGAACTGGCTGCTAAGGTGCTCCTGAGTATTAAACAAGGAATAAGGCCCCTTATTCCAGCAGCCAGTTTGACCAGTGAAGCAGCCAACTCGACAGTGGGAGCCGTAACTCCGGGTAAGTCCATTGTGGTTGAGGGACGTGTAGACTCGGGAAGAGTGAGTACCTAAAAAATTAAAGCTCATCCGGCGACGAAGACAAAAGGGAAGAAGCCTGCAAGTTTCTCTTTGGGAAGCTTGGCGAGGTCTGATAGACCTCGAGCGGGAGAGCCTTCTCTAACCCAGCAGCATTTGGGGCCATATGTTGTTTTGAGAAACTTTACTGTGTCAGAGCTAACGTCCACTCTCGCCGCTCGGGACGCTCCGTCTAAACTACAGCTGGGGTTGGCTACAGTTACGTCTTCGTCCACAGGTTCAGATAAGCACACACAACTGCACACTAGCTACCCGACTTCGGATATCCAGGCAGCCGCACGAAGACATTCCCAGTCTTTGCCTGCGAAATTGAGCCATCTGGTAGCTAGTGATCCGAGGCTTCATTCATTGGGATGTTCAGAGAAGAGATCTACATCCGGATCTCCTCCCCAGGAGTAGCAAGCGGCAAAAAAACTGAAGACCGCTGCTCCTCAAGCCTCTGTAACGGACTTGCTGTTGCAAATTACACAGCTCATCGCAGCTCCCAAGCAAGTGCAAGCACAGCCTTCCACAGACTCCGGTGGAGAGCTGTCAGACGGTGCTGGGTCGATCCGGTCATTTGTACATTCAGATGCTGTTGACCGAAATTCTCAGCTGAATCAGTCGGATGGTGAAAGGGAGCAGGAGGAGGATTACCCTTCCCATTCATAACAACATATGGTAGTGCTGAATTTCATCCATCAATACTATCCTGACCTTGTTCCACCTGATCAGCAAGCTGTGTCTGCTAGGCAGAAACCGCTGTCGTCCCTAGACAGAGATGTCGTGTGAAGGAAAGATGATGTTCTTTCCTTCCCAGGACTAACTTGGCAAGTGTCGGAAGCCTTTGGCCACATTAACTACACCATATTCAGCCTAGCAAATTCGAAAAAGAAAGGCGATTTCTTATCTGCATCTTCAATCAGTATACCGTTTCCTGGATCACGTTATTTTAAAACGGTTGGAGATGTTCAGAGAGCTCCTCTGCGTCAGGATGAGCAGGCTGGGAATTTGGATATATCCTTGACTACATCATTCAATTTACGCTCGTATGTGATGGAATCTTCTATTTCATCTAATAGAGCGATTCTGGATGCTATGTCCTACACAGATCATATTATCAGGGCTCTGGCACGGCGTCTAAATGGAAAGGAATTTGAGGATGTTAGTTCCTTGCTAAGAGTTCTTCCCAGGGCAGTCATGTATGCCACGTATCACTCACCCTTTCAGTGGCAAATTTGGAGTTGGCTAGAGGTGATGCAGCCCTTGCGTCGTCATCCATTTATATCGATGACAGGGTAAAAAGCTCTCTCCGAGTCGCTCCGGTCTCCGGACACACACTGTTTGATGACAGGCTTTCCTTAGTCTATGAATTTCGAACAAGCTACCAAAAAAAGCTTCCAGCGCACTGCTACTGAGATCAGCGTCTCAACAACATGCATCAGCTGGCCTGAGTAGGCGAGGTCGTTCCAGTTCCCAATCATCGGAAGGGAGCTCCTCACGAGGGTCTGGGAAACTCTCTTACATTTACTCTTAGAGTGAGCATTCAAGTGGACAGTTATGCGGCAAGCATAGATCTAAAGGACATGTACTTTGTCCATTTTGCCGTGCAAGGAAAGATTTATCAGTTCAGAGCGATGTGCTTCGGTCTGAACCTGGCTCCTTGGGCTTTTCCTCAAATAATGAACTCGGTAATGTCATACTTCCGAGCTCATTCGGCAGTGGTAACATCAGCTTACTTGGACGACATTCTTCAGAGGTATGGTGACAGAATTATTCTTCTGAACGATGTTTAGAGTCTGCTTCAGTTGTTCCGACATCTCGGTTTCATAGTAAACGAGAAAAAGTCGGATCTTGCTCCATCCAAGTCCTTCATTCACTTGGGAATGTGCTTCGAGACTCATAACAATGTGGTTCGTCTGCCATTACCCAGAGCAAAATTAGTAAGTTGTTATGCTCACTTTTGTCTAAACTGTCCTGCAATGACAGCAAGGGAGTTTATCGATTGATGGGGCTGTGCGGAGCAGCTGCGGATCTTATTCCGATGGGCTGCCTGCGCACGCGTCCCCTCCAGATTTTCTGTACTCAGAACTGGAGTCTGAAGACACATTCTCTCGAAAACCAGATTATTTTAACGGACCTAGTAAAACAAAAGGTTCTGATTTGGGCGGATCTCCAGTGGCTGACTCAGGGAGTTATGCTTCAACTGCCGGATCCGGTCTTCGCGATTATGATGGGTGCGAGTCTGACGGGCTGGGGTGCATCCCTAAGTCATGCAGACTTGAAGTGTCAGGGTCTTTGGGACCCTCGGTTCTTAGAGAAACACATAAACATCAAGGAGGTGATGTCTGTCTGGCTAGCACTACAACATTGGATTGCTCAAGTAGCGAACGTCCATGTTCAGATTCTGTCAGACAACTCGATGGTAGTGACTTATCTCAGAAGCCAGGGAGGCACTCATTCAATTCTGTTATGCGAATTAACGGAGAAGATTCTCCTATTCGCTCTGAGTCATCATGTTAATCTCTCAGTTCGTCATATACTGGGTCATCTGAACGTACTAGCAGGCTCGCTTTCTCGAAAAGATCACCTGTTACCATCGGAATGGACTCTCAACAAGCGAGTATTCAGTCAGATCTGCTACTAGTGGGATCGTCCAATGATAGATCTTTTTGCAACACACCTGAACAATCAATTACCGACGTTCATGTTGCCATGCCCAGATCATTGAGCATATGCAGTAGGCGCTCTGTCGACGGAATGATAGGATATGCATATCCCCCTGCTCCTTTGATTCAGCAGATTTTGTTAAAAATCAAACAGTCTCACTGCAAAATTCTGCTAGTAGCATCTCTGTCATTACAGAAACCCTGGATCAATCTTCTCAGGTCTCTGTTATGGAACATTCCCCAGAAGCTTCCTCCTTGAAAGGGCCTTCTATATCAGGGAAGTCCCGCGCACTGCATCACAACCCAGAAGGTCTCAACCTTCACATATTTCCATTGTGCGGTCCTTCTTGCACGGAAAACGTTTTACAGGATGAGCAGTGGACGGAATTTTTAACTGTAGGACCTCCTCTTCGTTGAATTATGCAGCAAAGTGGAGGGTTTTCTTCTGTTGGTGTTCAGACCAGTCTGTAGACATTTATGATCCGACGGTTCCCCAAATTGCCAATTTCCTGGTCTACTTGTTAGATGTATTAAACTTGCAGCCCGTCACAATTAAGGGCTGTAGGTCTATGTTATCAGACATTTGTGCTCATCATGATAACTTGGCTATTGGATCAGATTCCTCTTTATCCAAGCTAGTTAGAAGTTTCTCTGTTAATAGACCTAGAACCCTCAGATTAATTCCTAAATGGAATTTGGCTTGGGTTCTGTTGAAGCTTCAAGAAGCTCCGTTTGAGCCATTAGACGATGCAGAGTTCAAATTCTTGACCTATAAAAATTGCCTTTCTCTTAGCCTTTGCATCTGCCAGAAGAGTGAGTGAACTTCATGCGTAATCTGTTGATGATTCCCATTACCGTAATGTGGGTAATACTGTTACCCTCACTACGGCTAAGAATCAGATTCTGGATAAGCAGCCAGAGCCTATTATCATTAAGGCTTTACCATCCTCGGACAACCATAGACCTTTGCTGTGTCCAGTTAGAGCAATGCGCATTTATAAATGTTGATCGAGTTTTATTAGAAAGGGAAGAAAAAGATTCGTTCTTTCCCAGATTCCCAACAGAAAGGATATATATGTTCAGCTGGCATTACATATTGCCTTTGAAAGTCTATCTTCGGATCAGCGTTTTGTCAACAAGATTTCAGCGCATGAGGTTAGCACACTGTCTGCTTCTTGGGCTTATTCTAACAGTATAGCCATTACTGATCTTATGAAGGCTGCCTGCTGTACACAGCCCTCTTCATTTACCAAGCTTTACCTGAGAAATTTAGAGTCTATCTCCGGTGACCTTAGATCTTTAGGTCCTCTTTCTGTTGCTCAGAATGTTGTCCATTAATCTTACATCTAGAAGTCTGCTCGAGCACTGACACCGTTCCGCTGCCCTCTTTGTTCTGAGGAATTTTCCTTCAGAACAGTGGGGGGGTGGGGGGGGATGGTTTTCCCTTATGTTATCTGGCTTTATAGTGAAAAGCAAGGGAATACCTCCCCCATAGACAGTAGTCCAGCTTCGGTGCTGGATGGTTTTAATGGGTAGCTCGGTGTGAAGCAATAACTATGTCTCATTTATGTACTGTTTTTAAAGTGTAGCTCACTGTGAAGCATTTGTATATGTCATGTGTCAAACGAGTGTTTCCATACTTTTCCCTTATATTATCTGGCTTTATAGTGAAAAGCAAGGGAATACCTCCTCCAGAGACAGTAGTCCAGCTTTGGTGCTGGGTGGTTTTAATGTGGAGCTTGGTGTGAAACAATAACTATGTCTCATTTATGTACTGTTTTTAAAGTGTAGCTCACTGTGAAGCATTTGTATATGTCACGTGTCAAACGAGTGTTTCTATACAATCCTTGTACACTTTTAAATGAGTATAAAGCGTCTCATACTCTGGACTAGCTTTATAATTGGTTTCCTTCACCGAATTAGTATAAGGGGTTATGCTGGCATTAAATGGAGAAATTATGTAATTCTCAATTACATTGTTGGTGTTATGTCATTCTCATTTTTTTATAAGAGAAGGACACATGTAATTCCTCTGTCTTCTATTCTCCTGTAGGAGCTATTCTTTATCAAAGCAATTGAGAGATTGGATTTTCCTTTAAGTCCTAGGCCCCTCAGCCTTTTTACTATTCAGCTAAGTCAGGGCCATTGGTTGCAGTATAAAAATATCATAAATTTAAAGTAATTTGTATATTTTTTATACATACCAATGGCCTAGATGGGGATGGCCCTCCCATGAGTGGGCATGCATACCTCCCCGCTGATTATAACATTTAGAAGGCACTATAGAAAGAATGATGCTGGGCACCAATTCTGGTACCTTCCTGGTTACCGCACATGCACAGTAAACAAAAGTATGGAGGATCAGATGGGACATTAATTTTTTGGTTTTGTATGCAAATTTGAGATATTGGGGGGTTCAAAATTTGTGTTTGGCCCTGGATTTTATCGAGTTTGCACCAGCTAAGTCTGGGCCATTGGTAAGTAAGTTGGACATCAAAGTCCTCTGCCTCGATCGATTAAGCAATTTCACTTACTTTCAAGTGGAGACTCTGGATGTTGCTATAACCCATTTTCAGGGTACTGAGATTCCATTGTTTTTTTGGATGCTAGCCATGGAAAACTCATTCTGCCTCCCTCGATCTTATTCACCCCACCTGTGTCCACTCTTGCTATACTTGCCTCTGGCCTCTCATCCCACTCCTCTCCAAAAAAGGCTCCCGTTATCTGTAGAATTTTCCCCCCCAATACCCATGTCCCCATCATGCTAAGATGTGGCCTGTCACACCCATTACATGCTTGCGTTGCCCCAAAACATGTCCCAGTGGTCGATAAAGGGTATTCCCAGGTCAACATAGTAGTCCTCCAACTCCTCATTCAGCGCCAAAATCCTTGAGTTCCGTTCGTCCCCACCCCCTAGGACAGGAAGGACCCCGGATACAACTACTCTTGCATTCCTACTGAGCAGTTTGCTGACTAAACCTCTGTACAACTCCACCAAGCTTACTGATATTGTTGGTCACCACATGGACCACCACTACCAGGTCCGATCCTGACTCTGCCACAATACCATCTACCCGGTCCCTCAGATCTTCCGCCTTCACCCCAGGAAAGCACAAGACTGTTCGATTAGAACTATCAGGACCACAAACCACATTGTCAATCCCATGTACAATGCTACTCTCTGCTACAACTAATTTTCTTCTCCCGCCAGTTCCTCTATTGTCTGCAACATACCTCATCTTGCATGCCTCTTGCCCCCATTTTCTCTTCATCGTCCTCCTTACCCCATCTGTCCTATCACCATCAGCAACCACCTCTCCCCTCTCAATGCCCCCCTCACTCTCATCCCCAGGGGTATCGGAATCTAAAACACTAAACCTGTTCTTTAGACACCGCTTAGCAACCTTGGCAGCCTTACACCGACTCTGGCCTCCTGGCAGCCCTGTCCTGACTTCACCTTCTGAATTTTCTGACTGGATTTCCCCCCCCCCCCCCTCAGTTACACCCCCCACATCAAGCATTCTTCCCCCATGTTTCCTGCCTCCCAGTTTCCTCCTTGAGTCCATAACGACCTCCCATCCACCTTCCACCTCACCATCATAGGTAACCTTCAACGGTGTGACTCCAGATACACCAGCCCTCCCCTTGAGCTCCGCAATTTCCCGAATCCAACACACTTCTCTATCAACTGGAAAATATCCCTGCAGTTGGCACACACCCAACTACTGTCCATTGGCCAACCACCACCTTACCTCATATCACATTGCCTGCACGCCTGTGTACCCTCAATCTCCCCCACCAGTACCTGCATCTCCTCGACTCACCTCCCCCTGACCCCCTTTACTAACCCATTCTAACCGCCTTCTGGACACCCGACGAGCACTTACCATTCATGTTTACAAATATAATATAATATATGTGGGGCCTAATGACCGAAATCGGCAAAACACAAAACACGCGAAAAAAGGCCAGTAACGTAAACAAATGAAAACTCGGGAAAACCTATTACATAAACTTCCTTATTTCACCCTATAATCCTCCCCTAACACATATACAAGCTAAATATATAATTACACTTTCCTGAAATAAAACTAGTAAAAAAGAAAAACTTATAAACAGCTCTGGAAAACCATCTCGACTTCTATTCGAGAGGACCATTTATATCCAATGGTTTAGGGAAATCATTGAGAAAACAATTACGGGAGATGAAAAAGGTTTCGAAAAGGATTTATGGTATTCAATTTGTCAATTCTAGATGTGCCAATATTAAATTATTAATTTACAGATTGCATTCCATAATAAATCAACTGATAAAATAACGAGGTGAGCAATTTAAATTTTAAATCCACTGCCTATTGGAAGTAGTTTTGAAATTTAAAAAGGTATATTTTTTCACTTTCATCATTTCATTGCCTATTATTTATTTACCAGCCACAATTTAGCAAGAAACTGTTTACAATTGTTTTGTTATAATTTATAGGAGAGGGCCATTTGGCTCATTCCAAAAAATGTAACAAAACAATTATCTGACAATGTTAATGGGTCTTTCGGCAACAAGCTGCATTGTGCACGTCATATGGAACATTTTATGCTTTCAGCTTTCCCAATTGCACTTCATTGGAAGATTGTGATAAACTGGAAGTGAGTATCTGTCTTGGTTGATTTTTGATAACTTGGCTTGTTGAGTGAAATACTGTCAAAAAAACAACAGTTGGGGTTAAGAAAAAGTCAATTAAAAAAACCAAGCTCCTCATCAAAGGTGACACTACAAGCCATGTAACCCAGTATTACAATATAAATACTGCACAAAAACAAAGAAATGACAACAGGGATTGAAAAATACTGTGAAAAAAACAACAGTTGGTGTTAAAAAGTTTTAAAAAAAGACAATTATGATAACAAAAAAATGTGATGGGCATTTTGTCAATTGTATATTTTCTGGATGGGCATTTTATCTGTTGGGCATTTTGTCCATGGGCATTTTGTCTGTGCACCAGGTATCCATCAATGCCATGATGGCTATGCCACTGTTCCTGCATTCTTAATCGTTTGAACTCTGATGGTATCTTCCATGCCAGTTAAATGGCAGAAATTGGAAGAGTCCATATCCATTATTTGGGGGTAGAGCAATTAATATTACTGAAGGCTGCACGTTGAAAATATTAATTGTTCTACCACACACGTTCACTTAGTAGCCATCCTACTTAATGAAGTTATGACATATTGTGTTGCTGGACCGGAAAAGCTTTCTCTCGTGTTGAAAGAGTTAAGTATACAATTGAATGGGAGTGCAGTGGTTTATTGGTTAGTACATTGGACATCAGATCAGTAGGTTGTAGTTTGATCTTGACCTACATAATCTGCCATGTGTCTCATTTTTACAGCAGATCACAATGCTGTTGCCATACCAATGGAATGCGACTACAAAAAAAATATATTACGAAATTAACACCAGATCGTGAAAAGCAGACAAAAATAACACTTCATCTGCAATATTTTTGCATTAGTATTTCGATGGATGAGATTTTACATTTTTGTGGTTTGGAAGTAGACAGATAATTTTGAGTTTAATTACAGAGTTTAAATATTTAAAAATATTGTCGCCCAGGGACTGGTGCTCCTTTGGCCAGCTCTGAATGTTTTCCTCCAGCCGTCGCACCTGTTTTGGGAAGGGTTGGTTTGAGGGGCGTTTGCTGGTGTGCTGGCCGTAATCAATTCTATCAGGTTGACTGTTGGGGCCTTGGTCCTTGGGTGGTGTTATACAAGTTCATCAACTACCACAAATCATATACAAGGGGCAAAGGAAACTTATAATATTGGGGGGGGGGTATTGTAAACGGGAGCTTGTAGGGGACTGCACGACCGGCTTTGGCGGCCCGCTTTGCATAGCCAAACCCGGGGGAGAGTGCGGGAGGGGGATACCAGGAAAATTTGTGAAATATGAACTACTGAGAGCTCATTTCCTCGCTTCTCAAGTGAAAACATCAAGGTATCTTTGCTGTTAATTTTTGGTGTTTATCCCTTTACCTAACATGAAAAGCAGACGACACTTGCAAAAAAAATTCTTGAATAACTAATTTTTCATTTTTTTGGTCTCCAAAACATAGGTTATGACCCCTCATTGGAACGAACTTGATGAGCTCGTTCCAATGAGGGGTCATAGCCCATGTTTTTGAGACAAAAAATGAAAAAATCATGAAAATTAATTGGCAATTTTTTAGAATAGCGCTGGCCGGTTTTGGCCATTACATTGGGTAAAGGGTTAAAGGAGGATGTATGTCAGAGAGGAAGATGTTAACCTAGCAACTTTTCTATGCACTGCAAATGGTGTAGATCATACAGGTTTTATGTGCGCCTGTATGATGTAGAATATGCAGATGTATGTGGTTATTTTCGTGTAGATACTAGATATGATTTACAAAGTTTTGGATTTTTTTTTTTTTGGTGGGGGAGAGGTAGGGGGGGGGGGGGGGAAGTAACCCCCTTACCCCCCTCCCTCCCCCTGGTTCCTATGCCACTGCATGTAGCTAAATTTATTTCGAGCTAGGGAGATGGCATATATAAGCTTAAAGCTTTCCGTCAAATCCCTCATCTATTATATATTTCCAACTTGTCTACTGTTATGTTATGTGTTGTGTATTCTGTACTATTGTGTTCTTTCTTTATGTTTTATGTTGTGTATGTATGTAACATAATATTCATTTTTCTCAATAAATACTGTTTAAACTAGATAATTTCGACTGGATCGTGACTTAAATCGCAATCCAGTCGAAATTTGCTGTACTGTTTTCTAATCACATTTTGTTACCTTTGTTGGCTGAATTGATGTATCAAGTTATGTTTTTAGAAAATGCACATTTGTGTTTAGACCACACAAAGTAGATCTGTTTCTCAGGCCATTATTTGTAAAATTTCATGCGGGCGAGCGTTTTTTTTTATTTTATTTTTTATTTCTGCGATTATTTCTTTTGCCATCAAAAGTTCATGTTCTTGGTTTATGTTTTAGGCCTCATAATCTATGGAATAGCATGGGTGGTGGTGTATTTCGTCCCTTGAGAGCAAAAAGGCTTTGCAGTGCTAAAGCATTGCAAAGCCTTCTTGCACTCAAGGGACAAATTTATAAATTTTATTAACTTGGGTAAAATATCAGACATAAACTATTTAATTTTTATTTTTTTAAAGTTTACATAGGTTGTAAAAAGAGATCATGTGGCAGCCAAAAAGACCATGCAGGAGGGCCTGAGAAACAGATTTTAAATTTGTTTAGGCCTTAGTTTTTATAATTATTTACCCCACAAAAATCCTGCAGTTAGGCCATACAAAATAATTTTTTTGTGGGGCAGGCAATTTTTCTTTCAAATTGGCGAGGGAGAGAGAGGGTTTTATTTTTTTCTTCCATGTTGTGAGCATGAAATCAGAGGCTTTCGGCTGTCTTTTTACACACAGAAAATATAGAAAGTGCATAATTATACAAATAAACTCATTTAATTGGAAAAATAAAACTGTTTTGCAGGAGGTGAAGGGGGGGGTGGGGGGAATTAGGGGTGACGGGGGCTTTAATCTTGTGTCATGCATTTCATATCAGTTAAGAATTATGTAACAGCTTAGTAAAATTGTTTTTGTTTTGTTTCTTCATTTTAGATGGTTCATGCAAAACAGTATTATAACAAACTAGTTAACATAAGAAAAGACATGAACTCGTTAAAAGAGAAGTCAACAAAACTGAAGGTATATATCTTTGAACGAAAAAAAATGATGTGTCAAATAAAGAATGTGGTATAGACATCATTGTTTTTGGAGAAGTAAAGCAATTGACTATGTCTATAACTGGTGTATGAATTTAACATGGCAACTCCAGTTTTTATCCTTACTAAATACTCATGTGACTGGGGAAGTGGCCTGTATCCATTTATCTCTCTGTGTGGTCATTCATCCGTTTAACCATCAGCCCATTCATTGTCCAGATAAATTTTCATCTGACCTTTTAATTCACTCTGAATAGTGATGGTAAATAGACCTGTCATGATTAATCGGGAATCAACCGAAACACCCATAATCGACTACAATTGCAAAGTTGACAATTATGGGTTTTCATCACTGCTTTACTGATGAATTATCAGTTATTACTATCCTCCCCGTCATGTTCGTAAGAAGTGTCAGAGGCTGTAGAATTACAAAATACATTATAATTCGTATGGGAAAGAAATATAAAGATACAACAGATCTGGCATTTTTGAAAGTATTGAAGTACAAATAATTGCCTTTCTCAGTCTACCAAGGATTGCAATTGCCACCTTAACCCTTTACCCAATGCAGACGATATAATTTATTATTTTAAATATAATTTTTTTCAAATTTTTCAGAAAATTTCAACAAAACCATATCATGTGACCCCTCGTTGGAACGCGCTCGATGAGCACGTTCCAACGAGGGGTCACATGATATGGTTTGTTGAAAGTTTTGGAAAAATAATATTTTTTCAAATGCTGAATTTACATATTACGCAGGCGGATGCGGGCGATTCGTTGGGTAAAGGGTTAAATCTCAATACAGCTATTATTAGATTCTTGACCACCTCAGGTCCAAACCTCAGCGTAGGCTCAGTTTTGGCCTGAGGTGATGAGGAGTCTTAATTTTCCACAGAGAGCAGTAGGCATGCAGCTTGCCTAAAAATTGTCCAGCCTGAAGAAGTAATGACCAAAAATATTGTTTTCTATATACTTGTTTCTGGAGGTCACAGAGTATGATTAAAGTCAATTTTAATTGATTATTCTTCTTCAAAAGTCGATTATGAAATTTCAACCAGCCCTAATGGTAAATGTTGTGTGCAAATAATGTAATTGTGCCCAAATTAAAATTTGTTTTCCCAAGTTTTGTAGTGTTTTGGCTGTATATAGTGTTGTCAGGTTTCACTGATGCACAAAATATAGTTTTAAATATAGTTTACCCATCAAATCAAACAATAGAACAGATAAATAAGTTTTAAAAAAAAAACACAGTTTGCCAGTAAAAAGCAAATCTGTGTCACAGGTGTCATATATGACACTGTCGATCTAGAGTGCTTTTCACTAGCAAACTGTACGAGCATGTACTCAAAGCTTGAGATCTAATATATTCATATTTGTGGAAGTCACTATTAAATGTTAGTTTTAGTTTGCATTTAAATAGGATTTTGGCTTGATAATGGAAAACTAAGAGTCCTTTTCAAGTAAACTTTACCTGAAGGAGTAGAATCAATAATAATAGTGAAGACATATTCCATGTGCAAGAAACCAGGCCTCACCATGAGCAAATCGACGAAGGTGAGCAAAGTGGAGCTCTCAAAACGTTTTATGCCCCCCCCCCCCCCCCCCCCCCAGCAAAAAAATTGTTCAGGGGTATGTAGTGTTTGTCATTTCCATCCGTCCGTCCATCTGTCTGTCCATCCATCTGTCCATCCATCCATCCATCCATCCGTTGATCCCCATCCATCCATCAGGAAGATTTTTGTGTCCATTCCATAACTCAGAGATGCTTCTTTGGATTTTGTTGAAACTTGACAAACATGTTGCGTATGGGAAGATGATGGATCGCGTACAAAAGTTTTGTTTGTTTGATGGAGGTCAATGTCACAGATCAAGGAAAACTATATGTCAGGAAGATTTCTGTGTCCGTTCCATAACTCCGAGATGCTTCATTGGATTTTGTTGAACCTTGGCGTACATGTTGCTTATGGGGAGATGATGTGTTGTGCAGAATTTTTTTTTTTTGTTCGATGGAGGTCAGGGTCACAGATCAAGGTCATTGCCACATCGGGGCATATTCACTTCTGAGTGACAATCTCATGTTATATTGAGAGATGAGCAGCTCTCCTCGATACAATGTTGGTGAGTGATTCAAATAGATAACAAGTTAAGGAATTTTGTTTACTGATAAAGTAACATGAAAAAATATTTCACAAGAACATCAAAAAATTATGGTGAAATTTGGGCAGTTTGGGTGGATGGTTTGGGCATTTAATCTTTTATTTCTTGGTGACAGAGCTCATGTTGTTCTCAAATAAGGTATAATAAATTAAATTGCTTATATCAGATGTATTGGATTTTCATTGAACTGAATTGTATTTCTTGGATAGATCACAAGATGTTTTTTATTCAGTTAACTAGAGATGGATGGAATACTGTAAATCTCATTTGATTTTGGTATAGTACCAATACTGATTTACCGTACCTATGGAAAATTAAAATACAGAAGTTTAGGTATTGAAAAATATTCCTGACATTAGCTAAAAAATAAAGATTTATTTAGTTATTATTTATTTATTGTGTCGCCTGCCCCACAAAGTGGGGAGCGACATATAGGGATTACTTTTGTCGTCTTCCGTCATCTGCGTCGTCGTCCGCGTCACGCTTTCTCTTATCCGCCACTCCTCTTTAACCTATGGATGGATTTTGATGAAACTTTCAGTGATTCTTTATCACATAATGGCATTGTGCACCTCCTATTTTATTTTTTGATCCGCTGTATTTTTTCCAGAGTTATGCCCCTTTTCCACTTAGAACAGGCGACACACGTCTTCCATGGAAGACTCACATCTAAGTTGGGGATTAAAGACACTTTTGACAGCCCAGTCCACCTCATATTAGACAGTTTTATGGGTGGAGGAAACTGGAGAGAACCTCTGGGCAGCGGCGAGCAACTGTCAGAGTCCCCAGTGTACTAACTCTGCACATGTTGGGTTAGCATTGGCTGAAGACAAGTGCACCATCAACATGCAGTATGCCTTAGTACGTAAAGCCAATGTACCCGACGTGGGCAATCAGGATTAAGTGCCTTGCCAAAGGACAAAAAAATAAAGATATAGCAGAACATTTTCTAAAATGGCTGATAGGAGGAGCCCATGGTCTAGGTCTTTCACAGACACTCATCACTGGTCATTTTATGTAACAACAGAGCTGAGAGAAAATACTCCTCTCAGCAATTGCATGTAGGTGTGCGGTTTTTAGCTCACCTGACTGAAAGTCAGCATGATCTATTCTGATCACTTTTTGTCCATCGTCTGTCGTCCGTCATCTGTTGTTCGTCGGGAAGGTGGTGTTTGGGTCTTTTTCTCCCAAACCACTGGCCACATTTTAATGAAATTTCACATGAGTAGTGGTTATATAGGGGCATTTTGGTTTTTCTTAAACTTGGGTTTCTGCTCATATTGAGGAGGGGGTGGGGCCAATATGCCTCACTTTTTTTAAAATTGTCTTCTCATGAACCAGCTGTAGCAGAGACTTGATATATGGTATACAGCTTCCTTTTGAGGTGTAGACTCAAGTTTGTTTAAGAGAAGTTTGAGGGACAATATTTGTTGTCGTTACGGGAGGGACAAGAATTTTTGCCCTGCCCAAAATTTCTATTTTCCAAACTGAGAGGCTGATTTGAACCAAATTTGATATGAAGTATCAATGGGTCATAAGTACTTGATTTATCCCCCATGGGAACCACAGGAGCTAAAAATAGAAAAAATTTCAAACGCCCATGTCTCCAAAATGACACAACACTGAGAATGCTTGGTTGGTGTGAAGCTTCCTTAGGACCAACAGAATGGAATGGTTCAAAAAAATTGCTATCGGTTTTATCATAGGGTACTTTTTCGGGACTTTGAAAAAATGCTGAATCAGCATTTTTTAACACTGTGGGTAATGGGGAAAACACTTAAGACTCTTCTTCTCCCAAACCACTGCTCCAAAAGCTTTCAAATTTCACATATAACATCTTGGGAAGATTGTTTCACATGTATGTTGAAATCAAATACCTGGGTCCATATTTGGGCTCTCTATGGGGGCCCAAATGTTTAAATTATTGCAGTATGAGGAATATTCTTCAAAAATCTTCTTCTTCAGATCCACCAATCAGAATCTTTTGATATTTGGTCTGCCGCATCCTTAGGGGGTGAGATTCAAGGTTGTTCAAGCCAAGTCTCTGGGTTCTTATTTGGACTCCATTTGGGAGCTCAAACTATAACTCACTTCACTATGAGGAATTTTTTTTTTAAATCTTCTTGTTCAGATCCAGCAGTCGGAATGTTTTTATATTTTTTTTATAGTTTATTTGGTATACAGCATCCTTAGGGAGGTGTCATTCAAGTTTGTTCAAGCCAAGTCTCTGAGTCCATATTTGGGCTCCCTGTGGGAGACTGAATTGTAACTTAGTTCAATATGAGCAGCTTTCCTTCTACACAAACACTAGTAAGAATGTTTTGATATTTGGTATACTATATCGTTAGGGAGATGGGATTCAAATTTGTTAAAGCCTAGGCCCTATGGGAGCCTGAATTATATCTTACTTCACTGTAAGGAATATTTTAAAAAAAAACAATTTTTCAGATCTACAGGTCAGAATGTTTCGATATTTGGTATATGGTTTTCTTAATGGGGCAAATGCAAGTTTGGTCAAATCAGGGTCCTCTGTTAATGGTTGTCAATGTCAGGCAAGTGCTCTCAGGCCCCTTGGGCCTCTTGTTTATTTTATTTTTTGTTTCTATAATTATTTCTTTGCCATGAAAAGTTCTTGGTTTATGTTTTAGGCCTCATAAACTATGGAATAGTATGCATGGTGGTGTATTTCATCCCTTGAGAGCAAGAAGGCTTTGCAAAGCCTTCTTGCACTCGACGGACAAATTATCAATTTTTTTTAACTTGGGTAAAATATCAGACATAAACCATTTAATTTTTTTTTTTTAAGTTTACATTGGTTATAAAAAGAGAGCATGCGGCAGCCAAAAAGACTATGCGGGATGGATTGAGGAACAGATTTTAATTTTTTAAGGCCTTACATCAAATGACCGGTGGCGAGTGTCTATTATTACCACCATTTTGACACATATTACAGTCCTTATTTGTTACATCAACATGTCCTATCCTCACACGTCTATAATTTGAATATTATGAGCATACTGAGTGTGTGACTACTGTGGAGAGATAACCTGTAGCTGTGCATTATATCAAAAATGCCAATCGATATTGGCATTGGTGTTGGTATGTTGTCGACTCTAAATACCATATCAATACCAAGGTAAATAATCGTAAATATACCGATGTTGAAGTCTCGATACCTTCCAGCTGTACAGTTAACAGTAATTTACTTTATAACATGTATGAAGTAAACAGTAAAATTTAATATGAAGGTATAGTAAATGGTTTGGTGTTTGGAAGTCATTGTTCAATTATGATACCTCATCAAGCTTATTCTCATAAGAAACAAATATATGGTTTGGATGGCTGAAAATGAAGAGAAATTTTTTGTGATTTCTGTCAACAGTGTTTATTTGATAAAGGCTTGAAGTTTGTTTTTGTTTTACAGAAACGTGCAATAAAATTACAACAGCAGAAACAGAAAGAAGAATTACAGAAGGCTCAACAACAAGAGAAAGAGCTTGAGAGAGAAAGAATGTTATCTGCTAAAGTTGCTAAGAAATCACCCAAGACAGCACAGACAGTGCAGAAATCATGATAGCCAAATATACATATCATTCTGTGTTACATTCCATGATGGGCATTTATTTTTTTTGCCCCTCGTGGGCATAAATTCTTGAGATTTTGCTATTTTTAGAACTATTTATCAAATCAAGTCATGATTGCAGTAAAGCAGCTATTACTTACTTGATTTGATAAAGAATTCAAAAATGTAAATCAGACATTGATCATCATAAAATGCCACTTCATTTAATTGATAATTAAGGGTTATTGTGGACCAAAGTCTGGGAAAGATGTATAGGGTAGGCCCCTTGTGACTTCCCAGTGGCCAGTTATACCAATGGAGGAAACTAGAGCACTCAGAGAAAACATGCAAACAGTGGCAATTGTCAGACTTTTCAATATTTTAACATGATTGAAGGTCTTCAGTCCAGGTTGCATAAGTTAAAGCTACAGAGAGAGCTATATCAAACACGATATTCTAATTTAAATATTTAAAGCTTAAATTTTAATGAAAAATTTTGTTTTGAAAGCATGGGATATCTGAAATTTTGGGGGCACGGTGGCTCAGTAGGTAGAGGTGCAGGCAGCAAGCCAAGAGGTCCTCGGTTTGAATCCCTCCTGCAGCAACTGCATTGTGTCCTTGAGCAAGAC
This sequence comes from Pictodentalium vernedei, assembly GCA_031216915.1. Lineage (NCBI taxonomy): Eukaryota > Metazoa > Mollusca > Scaphopoda > Dentaliida > Dentaliidae > Pictodentalium > Pictodentalium vernedei. The sequence goes on from CM062292.1 coordinate 205,911,811, forward strand.
ACTTCACCCCAAGATGCTGCCCCCATGTGGGGGCATGGTGGCATTGTTTACTAAGATGTACTGCATGTCGATGGTGCACTTGTCTTCAACCAATGCTAACCCTATTTGTGTGGAGTTAGTATGTTGGGGAGCTGACAGTTGCTCGCCATTGCTTGGTGGTTCTGTCCGGATACTCTAGCTTCCCCCACCCGTAAAACTGCCAAAGCAATAGTGCAGAAATATATGACCTTAAACACCAATAACTAAATCATTTTGTCCAGAAATTTTCAGAAAACAAAGTATTTTCAGTTAACAGGAATTTTTTGTAATCAATATGCAGTTAAACATGTGATATTCCTGTTCAGCGTTAATTACTTAAGGTAAATGCTGGGAACTAAATATACAATTAACATAAATATTCTATTAACCCTTTACTTAGCACACAGGATTTCAAAATTTATTATTTTTTTTTTTTTTTTTCTAACAGTTTCACATAATATCAACAAAACGATATCTTGTGACCACTCATCGGAATGATTTCAATGAGCTCACTCCTATGAGGGGTTACATGATATGGCTTTGTTGAAATTTTTTTAACAATGTGAATTTATTTAATTGTTGGTGTTTAAGGTCACATACTTATGCACAATGGCTAATCATGACCGTGACAGTTTGACGGGTGGAGGAAGCCGGAGTACCTGGAGAGAACCACCGAGCAACGACGAGCAGCTGCCAACATCAGGCAGGGTTAGATTGGTTGCACTGCAGCACAGGCAGGGTTAGATTGGTTGAAGACATGCACACCATCGACGTGCAGTATGCCTTAGTACACAACACCATCGTGCCCCCATGTGGGCAATCGGGGTTAAGTGCCTTGCATAAGGACACAACGTGGGAGTCTGAATCGATCGCTCAGACAGTCACCCATCTGAGGATTAACCGGGCTCGACGTTGCTTTAACAATGTGAAAAATAATATTTAAAATAATGAATTTTGTTAATGTCTTTGTTAGGTGAAGGGTTAAAAGACCCATGCATAGCGTATTGAACGATTTTATCCTAAGTGGTCACATCACAACAGATTTTTGTCGAAATTTCTCAAAAAATATTGTTCTTTTTCACTTTATAAATTCATTAGGTAAATGGTTAACTAGAGCCCTATCAAGTGTGGGACACTGTGATCAGAAAAGTGGTATTTTTCTCAATCAGATTATGATCAGGTCACAACACACTTGTGCAGGTTATATGACTCAATTTGCCAGCCACCCGACTTTTAAAAATTCTCAATCTGCCTGCAAGCAAATTAAATATGTTCTGGTTTGCCTGCAGCTCATAGAAAGTGTAACTATGGTTTGTTTTAAATAAGTGAACAATGTGCTGCTACCAATAATTACTATTTATCACTTCATTAACATGTGAAGTTACTTTGCACTGTATTCTGGAGTGCAGGTTACACAAATTAAAGGCTTCACATTCTATCCATGTGCTTTATATTATCTATGTATTTCATCTGTATAAATTTGTCTTGTTACAGTTTATGGGACAGTGCCCTCAGGCACTCTCCCATATATTGAAACAAGGCAAAAACAAATGAACAAATTTTGATGGCCGAGAATAATTTAGCACCCTGCCAGAGATTGCACGCATGCATAGACACACAGAGGGCCTTGTTTTTGCTCACTGTTTGTTTCACAGAAAATAAATAATAAAAAATAAAATCCTCCCTTTTGTCCCAATTCAAAATAAATTCCAATGATAATCTAGGTATTGATATTTGTGTGGCTTTATGTCTGTATATTTTAATGAAACCATTATCAATGAAGTTTCTTCGTATAATTTATTGTACTTATTAGAACTAAACTATAACACTAATCCACCTTAAACTTCCACAACAAATGTTGTTTTAACAATCAACATGCATCACTGACACCTACTTAGAAAATAATAGAAGCCTTCAAATCTAGACTCCCCCCCCCCCCCCCCCCTCCTCTCCCTGTGCACCAGTGGGGCAGATGTGATGTTCTCACATTTCTTTTCCAATGTGGGAAATTCTTCAGTGCTATGGGAAGAAAAGTGGAAAAGTTAAATTTCAATCAATAAAAATTATTTGTCCATTTTTGTGATAACCGTACTGGAATTTCTTTTTTAGCTCACCTGACCAAAAGTTTGAGTGAGCTATAGTGATCACTCACTGTACGTCGTCCGTGAACATGGTGTTCACAACTTCTCCACCAAAGCCACTGAACTGATTTCAGTTAAATTTGAGGTGGTTGCTTGTTCTAACATCGCATTTTGTTTTTGTTCAAATCAACTTGCCCACCCCAGAGATCAGCCTAGGGGTTAATGTGAAGAAGTCACTTCTTTCTCTACAGACTTTATAGAGAGGATTCCAACCAAATGGAGAAGTGAACCAGAGGGAGCAGCATGAAGAGGCTTTTGTATGATTGCTCGATCATATAGTGTGCTTACATGTAAATAAATCAAAAAAGCTGAAACAACAAAAACATTTTTATTAACCCTTTGAACTCTAGTGGTATATTCAACGCCAGTTCAATGGCAGCAATTAGAAGAGGCCATATTCATTATTCGGGGTAGACCAATCAATATTTTCAACGTGCAGCCTCAGGGCTGCATGTTGAAAATATTGATTGGTCTATCCCACACATTTATTGAACAGCCATCATATATAATGACGTTATGACGTATCATGTTCCTTGCCGAAAAGCAGCTGCTAGGGTTCAAACGGTTAATGTATGTGTAATTTATTGAGAAAAAAAAAATTCGGCAAAAAAAGATTTCTCATGAACTGATGCATACAATGTTCGTGCGGCAATATTTGCCTTTGTACTGGGAGGGGAAAGAATTTTGGCCCTGACCAAAATTTTTATTTTCTGAACCGATGAGCTGATTTGAACCAAATTTGGAATGTGGTACTATTGAGTCATAATTGGGCTCCCAAGTTTTGCATTACTGGAAATCTGGGCATTATTTCTGTGGTAGTATCCCATTATTAGAAAAAATAATCTGAGCTGGACAACAGAGATATAAATATTTGAATGATTTCATTCCTCTGTAGTGTTGACTAACCACAGATGCTAATTAAATCCTTCTTTAAACAATTTTGATCAGGTTAGCACCTCTTGTTTATTCATTTTACTTTTTAGGGTTTTACCAACAACAACCAGTATAATTTGGTGTTTTGATCAGAAGGACAGGTACCACACCTTAGAAACATTGTGTTCTGTGGATGTACTTCATATTGTCATTGAAGGAAAATATATGTAGTATTCATTGTGTTGCTTTGTTAAATTTATTGGAAAGTGCTAGAGAATCTTTACCTAACAAATCGTCCTCATCCGCCCTCATAATGTACAAATTGTGCAGTTGGAAAAAGTTGTTTTTCAAACATTTTCTACAAAATCGTATCATGTGACCCCTCATTGGAACGAGTTCATCAAGATTTTTCCAGTGAAATGGTTTTGTAGAAGTCTTTTGAAAAAATAATATTTAAAATAATAAATTTTGTTATCGTCTGCATTGAGTACAGGCTTAATGGGAGGAGGAAGTTTGGGTACCCTGAGTGATACACCAATTTACTGAAAGTCAATGTCAGTCTTCTCAACTTACAAACCTATCAAAAGTGAAGCTTCATCTCATTTTGCATCTGTCAGTTCCAAGAATATGTATCTTCAACAAGCCACCTCAGCACACCACCCCACCTCAGCACACCACCCCAACATACTCCTACATGAGCAAGTAGAGATAACTATATTTCAGAAAGACTCCAGAAGTCAGTGCTAATCATTTAACCTCAAAATACTTAACCCTTTACCTAACCTGAAAAGCAGACGACACTTGCAAACAAAATTCTTGAATAACTAATTTTTTAGCTCAACTTTGACGAAGTCAAATTTGAGCTATTGTCATGGCCCGTCGTCCGTCTGTCCGTCCATCCGTCTGTCCGTCTGTCCGTACGTCAACAATTGGCTATGGCTCGGGCTAGAGGTCGTATTTATGAACCGATCTTTACGAAACTTCTTGTGTACCTTTGTTATGACCCTGGGACGGGAACAAGTGTTTTTAGGTGTGGTCCGAAATTCAAGATGGCTGACAGCGGCCATTTTGTACCGATGATGCAAAAATCAGTTTTTTGTACAGAACTTCTGTATGAAAGTTCTGATTTGAATAAAGTTTTGTATAAATGTTTAGTACCATGGGATACATCACATATAATACGGGTTTTTTTCTCGTGCGTAAATTATGCAAATTAGACTGACTTTGATTTATTTAGTGTTACTTTCAGAGCTGTAAGTGCCAAGCTGCTATGGCTCGGGCTAGAGGCCGTATTTATGAACCAATCTTTACGAAACTTCTTGGGTACCTTTGTTATGACTGTGGGACGAGAACGAGTGTTTTTGGGTGCGGTCCGAAATTCAAGATGGCTGCCAGCTGCCATTTTGTACCGACGATGCAGAAATCTGTTTTTTGTACAGAACTTCCATATGAAAGCTCTGATTTGAATAATTTTTTGTATGAATGTTTAGTATCATGGGATACATCACATATAATACGTGTTTTTTTCTCGTGCGTAAATTATGCAAATTAGACTAACTTTGATGTTTTTTGGTGTTACTTTCAGCACTGTAAGTGCAAATGCCAATACGGCTCGGGCTAGAGGCCGTATTTATGAACCGATCTTTAGGAAACTTCTTGGGTACCTTTGTTATCACCGTGGGACGAGAACGAGTGTTTTGGGGTCCGATCCGAAATTCAAGATGGCCGATGGCAGCCATTTTGTACGAAATTTGGTGCAATCAGATTTTTGCACAGAACTTCCATATGAAAGTGCTGATTTGAATAATTTTTTGTGTGAATGTTTAGTACCATGGGATACATCACATATAATACGGGTTTTTTTCTCGTGCAGAAATTATGCAAATTAGATGAACTTTGATTTTTTCAGTGCTGCTTACACACAGTAAGTACACATGTCAATACGGCTCGGGCTAGAGTCTGTATTTATGAACCGATCTTCACGAAACGTCTTGGGTACCTTTGTTATCACCTTGGGACGAGAACGGGTGTTTCTGGGTGCGGTCCAAAATTCAAGATGGCTGCCAGTGGCCATTTTGTATCGAAATTAGGTCTAATCAGTTTTTTGTACACAACTTCTATACGGCTCAGGCTAGATGCCGTATTTATGAACTGATCTTTACGAAACTTCTTGGGTACCTTTGTTATTACCGTGGGATGAGAACGAGTGTTTTTGGGTGTGGTCCGAATTTCAAGATGGCCACCAGCAGCCATTTTGTACCAAAATTAGTGCAATCAGTCTTTTGTACAGAACTTCTGTATGAAAGTTCTGATTTGAATAAATTTTTGTATGAATGTTTAGTAACATGGAATACATCACATATAGTATGGGTTTTTTTCTTGTGCAGAAATTATGCAAATTAGATGAACTTTGATTTATTCAGTGCAACTTATACACTGTAAGTGCACATGTCAATACGGCTCGGGCTAGAGGCTGTATTTATGAACAGATCTTCACAAAACTTCTTGGGTACCTTTGTTAGCACCTTGGGACGAGAACGAGTGTTTCTGGGCGCGGTCCAAAATTCAAGATGGCTGCCAGTGGCCATTTTGTACCGAAATTAGGTCCAATCAGTTTTTTGTCACAACTTCTACACAGCTCATATTTGTGAACTGATCTTCACAAAACTTCTTGGGTACCTTTGTTTTCACCTTGGGACAGGAATGAGTGTGTTTTGGGGTGCCTTTGTAATCACTGTGCTATGAGAACAAATATTGTGGGGTTCAGTCAGACCCACTCTGGGACTCAAAGATTTTTTTCTAGTTCAGCATCTGACTGTCACCCACCTTTACAATACTTTACCTATACATTTGTTACAGGCAACGCTCAGTATTTATGTACAGACCATTACAATACTTTATATGTACCTTTGTTATCAGGTCATTACCTAGATGTTTGTCATTGCTATGTCACATACTATACATGTACATGTCTTTGTCTTGACAAGTTGAGCTACAGTGTCATTGACACTTTCATTTCATTTTTTGTCTCAAAAACATAGGTTATGACCCCTCATTGGAACAAGCTTGTTTCAATGAGGGGTCATAACGTATGTTTTTGAGACAAAAAATGTTGGGTAAAGGGTTAAGTATAACTGCACATAATTGTTGTTTCTGCCAACGATGGTATGCATGATTTTGTTTATTGTTGTCCATGCTTTTTATACATGAAGTGCTACATAATATTATTGGGTAAAAAAAAAACCCATTTGGTTCACAGGCAATTATTTTTCCAATTTTTTTTAGTTTGTTATATTTATTCACCTTTTTCAAATCATTCAGATTATAAATACTGTCCATGTATTATTTCAGTTATTGTCTGCAGAGCAGGACAAACTGGATGTTTATAAAATAAATATAAGGCCCCAAAAAGTAGATCTTCTGTTTCTCAGGCCCTTTTTGTAAAATTGCATGTGGGCTGGTGTTTTTTTATTTTATTTTTTATTTTTGTAATTATTTCTTTGCCATCAAAAGTTCATGTTCCTGGTTTGTTTTATGTTTTGGGCCTCATAATCTACAGAATAGCAAGTATGATGGTGCATTGCACTCAAGGGACAAATTTACCAATATTATTAACTTGGGTGGCGTCGCGGTAACCGGTTCTCGTCAGATCACCGATGTTAAGAAACATCGAGCCTGGTTAGTCCTTGGATGGGTGACTGTCTGAGTGATCGATTCGGACTCCCGCGTTGTGTCCTTGGGCAAGGCACTTCACCTCAATTGTCCACATGGGGGCATGATGACGCTGTGTACTAAGGCATACTGCCCGTCTGTGGCGCACATGTCTTCAACCAATCTAACCCTGCCTGTGTGGAGTTATGATGTTGGGGAGCTGGCAGTTGCTCGTTATTGCTCGGTGGTTCTCTCCGGGTACTCCAGCTTCCTCCACCCATCAAACTGTCATCAACATGATATGACAGTGTCGTTGAACCCTAATAAATAAATAAATAAATATTAACTTGGGTAAAATATCAGACATAAACCATTTAAATTTTATTTTTTTAAGTTTGCATTGGTTATTTGTTTATAAAAAGAGACCATGTGACAGCCAAAAGGACCATGCAGGATGGCCTGAAAAACAGGGTTTTTTTTTACTTTTTTAGGCCTAATAAATACAAAATATATTTTAACCTTCATTCAACACACAATATCAAAATTTGTTATCTTATTAATTTTTTTCAAATTTTTAAAAAAATTTCAACAAAACCGTAGCATGTGACCCCTTATTGGAATGAACTTGATGAGCTCATTTCAATGAGGAGTCACATGATATACTTTTTTAACTCACCTGACTGAAAGTCCAGGGGAGCTTAAGCGATCACTTTCTGCCTGTCGTCTGCCTGGCATGCACTTTACATTATCGACTTCTCATAAACCACTGGACCAAATTGAACCAAATTTGATGTGCTTGTTCCTTATCATATATCAATTCAAGTTTGTTCAGATAAAGTTGCCACGCCTACAGGGGGCTTCACAATGGGCATTATTCTTTTAGCACCCATAAATTGTTTTCCAAAATTAAAAAAAAATTCTCCAGAACCATCGATTAGAATCTTCTGATATTTGGTATAAAGCATCTCAAGGGGGTCAGATTCAAGTTTGTACAAATCGAGTCCCTGGGTTAATATTTGGGCTCTCAATGGGAGTGCGAATGTTTACTTAGTGCAATATTAGGAAATTTCTTTAAAAATCTTCTTCTTCAGATTCACCAGTCAGAATGGTTTCATATTTGGAATACAACATCTCTAGGAGGGTCAAATTCAAGTTTGTTCAAATAGGGTCCCTGGTTTAATATTTGGGCTTTCTGTTGGAGCCCAAAGTTTAACTTAGTGCAACATGAGGAAATTTCTGTAAAAGTCTTCTTTGTCAAATCCACCAGTCAGAATCCTTTCATTATTTGGCATACAACATCTCTTGGGAGGTGAGATTCAGGTTTGTTCAAATCGAGTCCCTGGGTTCATATTTGGGCTCCCTGGGGGAGCTCAAGTTTTAACTTAGTTCAATATGAGGAAATTTCTTTAAAAATCTTCTTCAGATCCACTGGTCAGAATCCTTTCATATTTGGTATACAACATCTCGAGGTGGGTCAGTTTCAGGTTTGTTCAAATCAATTACCTGGGTAAATATTTGGATTCCCTATGGGAGATTGAATATCAACTTAGTGCAATATGAGGAATTTTTTTTATCAACTTAGTTCAATATGAGGAATTTGTTTTAAAATCTTCTTCTTTAGACCCTGCAGTCAGAATGCTTTCATATTTGGTATACAACATTTCTAGAGGGTTCAGATTCAAGTTTGTTCAAATCGGATCTTTTGGGAGCCTGAATTTTATCTTGGTGGAATATGAGGAAATTTCTTTACAAATCTTCTTCAGATCCACCAGTCAGAATCCTTTCATGTTTGGAATAAAACATCTATAGGGGAATCAGGTTCATATTTGTTCAAATTGAGCCCCTGAATTATTAATTTGGGCTACCTATGGGAGCCTGAATTTTAACTTTGTACAATATGAGGGATTTTTTTTTTTTAATCTTCTTCACATCCACCAGTCAGAATCCTTTCATATTTGTATACAACATCTCTAGGTGGATCAGATTCAAGTTTGTTCAAATCGGGTCCCTGGGTTTATATTTTTGCTCTCTATTGGAGCCCAAAGTTTAACTTAGTGCTATTGAGGACATTTCTTCAAAAACCTTCTTCTTCAGATCCACCAGTCAGAATTCCTTCATAATTGGTATATAACATCTCAAGGGGGATCCAATTCAAGTTTGTTCAATTTGTGTCCCTGGCTGACTATTTGGGCTCTCTAATGGGGTTGGGGGTTGGGGGGGGCAGCAGGTTAGGTTCAAGTTTGTTCAAATCCATTCCTTAGTGTTAATCCATAAAAAATTTGCCTTTCATGGCTTCATTCCTTTATAGTGTTGATCAACCATGTCTAACTGAATGTGATTCCAAATACTTCTTTGAACCACTTTGTCAGGTGAGCGATAAAGGCCCCTTGGGACCTCTTTTTTTTTAATTTTTTGAGAACTAATTCTTTTTGCAGTTGTTCAATTTGTTGGCAGATGCGACTGATTCATTATGTAAAGGGTTAATCAATAACATAATAATTAATAAATATACACCAATCATCCAATCAAATCACTAATCAAAGATAATATTCTAAAGTCTCATAGTTATTTTGGAAACACACTGCAAGCCAATAACATCGTTCATCGAGGGGGTTCAATTTCAGTGAGGTGGTTGCCTGTGAACCACATCCCATACTTTTTTTAGCCTTAAGCAAAAGCTGAGTAGCTGTGCACATATGTATGGAGTTATTATTTGTTATGTATTAAAGACTATACACTATGCTTTGATAATGGTTGTTTTGGAGTCTTTTTTTTTACTCAAATCCATTTTAATCAGTTTTTATGTGTAAGGTTCTTACTCAGAGAACTGGGTGTTTTCAATATTTTTTTACAGTACTTTTTGGGTGGATTTCTGTGAAAAAGCTTAAGAAGTACAGTGGAGTTCACTAAATTGTATATCTCTTAATTGAATAATTACATTAATTGAATATTCCAAACTTCTAAACACAAAACCATTTACCATACTTTCAGTACAAATTTGATGTGTTAATTGCATATAGGTTATAGAGCGGACTCCTGTTAATTGAATAAGAAATCTTGTAATACCCTGGTAGGTTGAGAAATCCTCTTCTTTGGTGACCTATTTGGCCTCTGTACATCCAGTATAGGCATTTAATATATTATTTCTTGTTTGACAGAGCTCCATGTGCTCAGATAAACAAGATATAATAGAATAAATGCTCAGTTTTTCTTTAGAAATCAAGGCAAGTGACCAGATCTCTGTTGAATACTCCTATTAAATAAATAATTTTCACTGGCAAAGTAACTATTCAGTTGGGGTTCCACTGTAGAGGCAAAGTTTCAAGGAATAGACCTCCTGGGTTTACCTGATGTCTATTGTTTGAAATTTGCTTGTACTTCTTGCAGTACTGTAATTTCAAAAATGGTCTCTTTCTTGATTAGTTCTCTGTCTGGTTAGGACAGAGCTTATATTTCATTGAGAATCCAAAAATAGATTCATGCAAAGATTCATGCAAGCAAATTAACCAATACAAGACTAACATGATCTGAAATATCCTGACACTTTGTCAATAAAATTGTATAAATATGGTTTTCATTGGAACCGGCTCAACAAGCCGGCTACAATGACATCCATATTTGTAAGGTTTTATTGGTAAATATCGTTTATTTTTTTAAAAAATCAGTAAATGTTTTAAAAATTAAAGAGATTTTGTTGGGTAAAGGGTTAACATGTGTTACTAGTATACAGCAGGGATTCAACCATGGTGGCCTCATGGGATCCTGGTTCACTCATAGCAGGTATGGATTCTTGCAACCATTTTCGCGAGAATCCAAATGGATTCTCCCAAATTTAGAGAAATATAAGCCCTGTTACGACAACTTTACAGAAGTGGATTGATTTTTCATAAAGGAAATAAAATCTATTTTGAATACAGTATCGGAAAAAAGGGAGCACGGTAGCTCAGTGGTAGACTGTTGGACTTCTATGCTAGAGGTCCTGAGTTCAGTCCCCATCTGGGATGACCCACGTTGTGTCCTTGGGCAAGGCACTTTATCCTGGTTGCCTACATGGGGGCACGATGATGCCGTGCACTAACTAAAGCGTACTGCACATCGATGAGGCATGTCTTCAACTGCTGTAACCCTGCTTGAATGGAGCTTGAACAGAGTTAGAATGTTGAAGAGCTGGCAGTTGCTCATCGATGCTCGGTGGTTCTCTCCAGGTGCTCCGGCTTCCTCCACTCATAAAACTGTCATGGTCACGATTAGCGTTTGTGCATAAGTATGTGACCTTAAACACCAATAAATAAATCGGGAAAAAATTATATGAATAGAACAACTGCAATACAACATAATTGTTTTCATTGTTGTGGGGAGGGATGCGAACTGATGATTTCAATCAGATTGTGCATTTTTGTAATTACATCACTGAATGATTTTGCACAGAAATTGAGGCTTATTTTCTGGTTGTAAACTCCACACTGTTTTTTTTATGGTGATTCTGTCTCCACATACTGAATGTAATGTCCCCGTGAAAACCCCAGGAAGTGACGCAGTACTTGTTTACTGTGGTAAACAAGCTTTGTTTCACTGGTACAATAGGACCCAGTCACCAGTGCTTGGGCTGGAAGTGCGCCACATCAGTATAAACAATCAACTAAACTTAGCTTTATCTCCATGTTGCGATCATGATTAGCCATTGTGCAGAAATATGTGACCTTAAAGACCAATAAATAAATAAATAAATAAATACATACTGAACGTAATCAGGGATTTCAGCGAATTCATGCCCAAAATGCCGACATTTTATTTCTATAAATTTACATGAAAAATGGTCTTGAAAGACCAGTTTTCATCAGATTTATCGAAATAAAATATCTGTAAACCAGCAGGTTCACACTGTGTTCTTTTATTTTTACCTGCGTTGCCAGCGGCAGAGCAGGTCTAGTAACCGCTCGGCTCCGTCAGTCAGTCCGCCCGAAACACTTCTTCCGTCAAAGTTTTCTTGGCTTCTATGAAAGGGAATGATTTTATATTTGGTCTGCTGCTTCATAATGATGAGTTGTATCGTGTATCTAATTTTCAGATCTGCCGTGCAGCCACTTCCTGTTTGCTGATACTTTGAAGTCTGTTCACCTCTAATCAATTGCATGCAGCGACGCAGGTCCAGGCCCGGTATTGGTCTTGGCTTGTTTGGAAGAAATATAAACTTCACAAATTTGTCCTTAAAAATTAAATTTTACTAGTAGCTAATTTCAGCAAATTTACTTGTATTCCATTCTCATCCCGGTGTGATGTAAAATCTTTTTTTTTTTTGCATTCTATGTGAATTGATTTGTGTATTCCTCTGTGAGACCGAAAGGAAAAAATATGAAAAGGTTCAGGTTTCCAAACCAACTCTAAGTTTAGTGCTCAACCCAATTATTTTTTGCCATAGTGCATAAATATGTGACGTTAACCACCAACAAACAACAAACAAACAATTATTTTTTACAAACACTTTAGGAAAAAAATTAATTCTATCCATTTAAAACGATATCTCAAGCTAATTAGGAAACTTACTCCAAGTGCATGTACATCCCAAATGGCTGTATCTCAAAACGTCGAAAAAAATGAAAATCTGCAAGAGACCAATAGGCTTAAGGCTATAGTTTATATCTAATGGATCGGGTATTTTGTGGGAAGGGTCTACAACAGTGGAGAATAACTATGGTGACTGTTGTGTAATTCTCACTGACATTTGAATGATTTGTAAAGCTTGAGAAGTGCATCTTTGTTTGCTTCCCAAATTTAACCTCTGATTATCTTCAGAAAATTGATATGGACACCAAAGACTTGTACGTTTATACAGTACGTGTGGAGTGTATTATCACTAAATCATCTGCAGAGTGGCGTTTCCACCCAAGCAATAATTGCAAATTTGTTGCAAAGCATAACAAGCACAAGCAAAGTTTCAGCCAATGGACCTCCGGGTTATACCTGGTTATACCCAGAGGTCCATTGGCGGAAATATTGCTTGTAATTTCTGTACACATGTACAGAATTTGAAAGTGATATTTTGAGTGATAACTCTACTCCCCGGGTGATTTACTTACAATCCACTCTCCACATACTGGATATATCTTGCACAACTCAGTAAACTCTATATACCGAAAAACTCCACCGTCTGAATCTCTAATTGATCTCTGAACACAGAAACATCTCACGAGTGACCACGAATTAGATATAAACTATAATTACTATAAAAACAAACTTACTGAGGTGTGAATTTTAGGTTTATGACGTCTTAAGAACATCCCTTCCAAATATAGGCTGTACATTATAAGCAACTGACTGTGAAAAGCAGCAGGTCACAGACTAATGAATTGTACCTCAAAAGTTTCGTCTCAGATACACCATTCAACCATGCCCACTTGGTTTAGTTACAACTATTTGAAGTGTCGTGTCTTTAAAGTATCTGCCACTGAAACAAAATTGCAAAAGATATTGTTGTCCTAAATACAATAATGTTCCAATATGACTAAAATCCTCGATTTATGATTGGAATGCGAGCTCGGTAAGTTTTTTCGATGATTACAGCTCATGTACCACATGTTAACATCTGACATCAGTGACATCACCATATGAATTATTTGAAATGAGGTTCAATTATTCTATCAAAGGCGTGACTTGCAAACCGTTTCTTTTTTGTGCATTGTAGGTTTTTCACACATGCTGCAGATGGTGTCCCAATTGAAGTGTTGTTTGAATTACAAATAGGTTTACGATCTGAATTAACATGGAGTGACCATGAACTTTATCTAATTTATTGATTATTTGTCCAGTGACGTTGTGTGGTACACTGGAGGTGGTTTATTTACTAAACTTATGATCATTAAAAGTTGCCTTATTCATTTCGCTATGTGGGTTTGGGGCTATGGGTAGGGTCTTGTTGGAAGATATACATCAATGTGATGAATTGATGATAACATGGATTGAGGTTTGCAGCTCTGAGCATATGTTCAACCTCGATGCTTCGCATCTCAGTTGAACATACACTCCAGCCACAAACCTCATATCATGTTGCCATCAATTCATCACAATAACTTATAATCTTTTTGCAGTGATGCAAAAATGGATATTACATGGGAGGACACATTTATGACATGCACATTGGACACTTTTATTTCCTTATTTTACGAATTAGAAGAAAAAAATGATAAAAAACTACCAAAAAGAAAAAAGAATCTCTACCATCTGACCAACCCTATTTTTAATTGCACGTAAGTTGTAACATGAAGGAGACCACCATTTATTTCTTTCTTTGCCTAATACTGAATGCCTCTGAATCTCAGAACTAAGCCACCAACATCCTTCTACCCCCTCGACCCACCCCAGTCATGGTAATTTATGTAACTGGGAGTAGAAATAGAGTGTCAGTCATATGACAGCAAGCTCATCTATATTTTCATTGTCCATGTGAAAATAGTACTTTTTTTAACCAATCAGAATAAAATTGAATGTTCAAGTATTTCTCAGGTCCACTCAATCGCAGTGTAGTGCCACAACCATTCGTTACTAATCCTGCAACTGCCCATCCTTTGCCATCCTTACACAGTATAGGACTTCCATCATTTATCTAAAACAGACACAAAAATATTTTGAAATCAATTTGTACTCCAGAAAAGAGGAGAAATAGTCTGCAAATACACCAAAAATGTACAAGTAAGCCAAATAAAAAAAGATATTTGGTTCTCGGGCAATTACTTTTTCAAATCAATAAGGAAGGGAGGATTTGAATTTTACTTTTTATGTTTGTTAACTGGTTCAGTGCTGGAAACTCATGTTTGGAATTGATTCTTACACGTTCCCTGTGGGAACACTAGGAAGTGAAGCAGTGCTTATTTACTGTGGTAATCAAGCTCCATTTTACTGGTAAAATAGGACACAGTAACCAATGCCTGGGGTGGATGTCCTCTAAAATACAGTGGGCCGATTTATTCTCGGGGTACCTCTTTCTGTTTAGTTTTGAGACCCTTATTCAGATTGATGTTCACAGAGGGTAAACTTAGTGATGCTACCCTGCTGTGCAGGGTAGCATCACTAAATTCACCCTCTGGGGACCTCATTTTGCAGATGACAGTCTGCTTATTTTCTGGCTTGACCTTAAACATCAATAAATAAATTAATAAGATAAGATAATTTTTATTGCACTACCATGAAAAAATGGGTATGGCATACAAATACACTTGTATATACAGGAAACAACAAAAGTACATAATGGAATATAACAATGTCAGTATTATAACATAAGTGTCAATGCACAATCAGTCATGTTATGTCCACTCGCACACACGTGTCCATCGCCCACATATACACCTATATGCATATTATCTACGTTTATATGCGCGCATATAAATATAGACAACACACACACTACCAAATATATATACATGTAAGCGCTACTGGCTGGTGGAAACACGGTTCAGTTGATACCTCCAACCGGACACTCCTTTTCAGCCTGTCCGATATTCTAGTTAGAGCCATTCCTAATAAACGATCTGCGTCTATTTTGAAGGACTTTTTACATGTACTCCCCGACAGCTTGTATTATGCCTGTTTCGCCACTGTTGAAAAGCAGGTTAATTCTCCCTGGATGGTCCAAACTCTGGAACAAAGGAAACTTTTGGCACGCAACCTTTGTGAGTACTTGCCGTTGCATATCATGTTTCGAACAGACAAAGAAGACGTGTACTTCGTCTTCAACTAGAGATTCATCACACTGTTTGCAATATCTCTCATCACGCGGAATAGGTTTTGGCTTATGACAGCGACCGCATTCTATCTGAAGATCGTGAGCACCGATGCAGAATCTAGTGACCCACTTCCTGGTTTTACCAGCCAACTGATCCAAATATTCCTCTCTGCACTAGAGATTCTTGAGGGAGTGGTAGAATCTCAGTTTGCTCGTTTCTGTCGTGTTAACCCCTCGCGCATATCCGATTTTCCACGTCTGTGAATATGTGTCACAGAGACGCTGTCTAAAAATTTTATCGAAGTTTTGAGGAGTTTGCCATGGGTTAAGCCACACCCAGCGAAATCCATACTCGGAAAGCAAGGATTCCACTGCAGATGTACAGCCGTGCCCGTGAGCCTGCATATCATCAAATGTCATCTTGAGTAGTGGATTGACGTCAACCGTTTTAGCTTTTATCCAGTTGATTACCATATTGTATTGCATATCGATCAGCATCGGGTACCTCCCAAGTTCTGCAAGTACAGACGCATTACAAGATTTTGAGTGTACTTGTAGTATATTCTTTCAAAACTTAAGGTGAACTGATTCAATGTGTTTTTGGATGCTACGGGGTGACATATCTTCTCAGGCTTCCGAGCCATAGAGTAAGATAGACTTGACTAGCGCGTCAAACAGTTTCTCTCACTCGAATATTGTCCTTCGGCACATTTAAAAATAACTTTTGTAATTTAAAATAAGCCTTCAGCGCCCTCGCTCTCAAATCCATTGTAGCATTAAGCAAGTTGCCCGATGCAGAGAGAGTTAACCCCAGGTATGGGTAAGCGTCACATTTTTGTAACTGGTCGCCTCCAAGGGTAAAGGAATTTGTCATTTTCCGATCAGATTTATTGAAGACCAAAACTTGTGTTTTCTGCTTGTTGGCCGTGAGCCTCCACGTTCTACAATATCCATATAACGAGTCTATTGAGTTCTGCAACCCCTTTTCAGTGGTTGAGAACAGGACAAGATCATCTGCGTATTGTAGGCATGGAATCGGAATATCACTGATTTCAGGTACATTGTAACTGTAACATTGTAAAGAATTCGGAATATCGTCAACGAAAAGGTTAAAAAGTAACTCGCTCAAATTATTCCCTTGCATTACCCCAACCGAATTGGTGAATTTGTCAGACAACTTGTTTTGAAACTTAACTTGCAGTGTGTTGCAGGTGAACATCTGCTCGATGGAATTATAAAATTTACCACCTACACCCTTTTATAATATTTTGTAATACAGTCCCACGCGCCAGACTCTATCAAAGGCCTTGTTGAAATCAACGAAGCACGAGTACAACTTTTGATTTTTACGAAATGCTTTATTTATCAAATTTCTTATTACAATACTGTGATCCGAAATTTTATAACCCTTCCGAAATCCAGCTTGAAGTTGATTTGGACAATCATTAGCTGAGAGAAATGACGAGAGTCGACTCGTCAGAATATTGATGTACAGCTTTCCAATGCTGCTCGTAATAGTAATACCACGGTATTGATCAGGGTAGGCGGCCTGCGTTGCCTTACGGATTGACACGATGAATCCCTCGGACCACTTTGTAGGAAATACCCCTTCACTCAGTATCAGATTAAAAAGTTTTGTTAAAAGTAGTGTAATCTATGACGTGACCGATTTAATCATATCATTTCTTATCCCATCCAGACCTTCCGACTTACCAGTCTTTAGCTTCGAAATAGCAGCGTGTACCTCTTGTTCCGATACATCGAAGTCTAAGGACGTTGATAAATCAGCCGATAATTCGAGATCAGCGAGTTGTCTCAAGAGATTAATTCTGAAGGCATCATCAAACTGGCTTTCTTGTATTATAGGATCACCTAGCGACTTATAATGTTCCATCCAGCTATTCATTGAGATGGTACTTGAGACCTCGCTTTTATCTTGTAATTTTGTAACTGTTTCCCCAAATTCTTTCGGATTAGAGCTTTGTAGACGGTCTAATTTTTAGCTCAACTTTGGCGAAGCCAAATTTGAGCTTATGCCATGGCCAGTTGTCCGTCTGTCCGTCAACAATTCAATGCGGCTCGGGCTAGAGGCCGTATTTATGAACCGATCTTTACGAAACTTCTTGGGTACCTTTATTATGACCGTGAGACGAGAACGAGTGTTTTTGGGTCCGATCCGAAATTCAAGTCCATTTTGTACAAAATTAGGTGCAATCAGATTTTTGCGCATAACTTCCATATGAAAGCGCTGATTTGAATAATGTTTTGTATGAATGTTTAGTACCATGGGATACATCATATATATAACGGGATTTTTCTCGTGCATAAATTAGGCAAATTAGACTAACTTTGATGTATTTAGTGTTACTTTCAGCACTGTAAGTGCAAATGCCAATACGGCTCGGGCTAGAGGCCGTATTTATGAACCGATCTTTAGGAAACTTCTTGGGTACCTTTGGTATCACCGTGGGACGAGAACGAGTGTTTTGGGGTCCGGTCCGAAATTCAAGATGGCCGATGTCAGCCATTTTGTATAAAATTAGGTGCAATCAGATTTTTGCACAGAACTTCCATATGAAAACGCTGATTTGAATATTTTTTTGTGTGAATGTTTAGTACCATGGGATACATCACATATAACACAGGTTTTTTTCTCGTGCTGGAATTATGCAAATTAGATGAACTTTGATTTTTTCAGTGCTACTTACACACAGTAAGTGCACATGTCAATACGGCTCAGGCTAGAGTCTGTATTTATGAACCGTTCTTCACGAAACGTCTTGGATACCTTTGTTATCACATTGGGACGAGAACGGGTGTTTCTGGGTGCTGTCCAAAATTCAAGATGGCTGCCAGTGGCCATTTTGTAACGAAATTAGGTCTAATCAGTTCTTTGTACACAACTTCTATACGGCTCAGGCTAGAGGCCGTATTTATGAACCGATCTTTACGAAACTTCTTGGGTACCTTTGTTATCACCGTGGGATGAGAACGAGTGTTTTGGGGTGTGGTTCGAAATTCATGAGTTCCACACAGCAGCCATTTTGTACCAAAATTAGTGCAATCAGTCTTTTGTGAAGAACTTCTGTATGAAAGTTCTGATTTGAATAAATTTTTGTATGAATGTTTAGTAACATGGAATACATCACATATAGTACGGGTTTTTTTCCCTGTGCAGAAATTATGCAAATTAGATGAACTTTGATTTATTCAGTGCTATTTATACACTGTAAGTGCACATGTCAATAAGGCTCGGGCTAGAGGCTGTATTCATTAACCGATCTTCACGAAACGTCTTGGGTACCTTTGTTATCACCTTGGGACAAAAACGAGTGTTTCTGGGTGTAGTCCAAAATTCAAGGTGACTGCCAGTGGCCATTTTGTACCGAAATTAGGTCCAATCAGTTTTTTGTCACAACTTCTATACAGCTCGTATTTATGAACTGATCTTCCCTAAACTCCTTGGGTACCTTTGTTTTCACCTTGGGACAGGAACGAGTGTGTTTTGGGGTGCCTTTGTTATCAATGTGCTATGAGAACAAATATTTTGGAGTTCAGTCAGATCCACCCTGGGACTCAAAGATTTCTTTTCTAGTTTAGCATCTGACTGTCACCCACCTTTACAATATTTTACCTATACATTTGTTACAGGCTACGGTCAGTATTTATGTACAGACCGTTACAATACTTTATATGTACCTTTGTTATCAGGTCATTACCTAGATGTTTGTAATTGCTGTGTCACATACTATACATGTACATATCTTAACAAGTTGAGCTACAGTGTCATTGACACTTTCAGTTAATTATTTCTTCCTTGTACTGCAATTTACGTTGTTTTAGAACCCTTTCGTGGGGCGCGCGGTGGCTCAGTAGTTAGAGGTGCAGGTTGCAAGCCGAGAGGTCCTTTGTTCGAATCCCACCTGCGGCTACCGCGTGGTGTCCTTGGGCAAGACACTTCATCTCCATTGCCCGCGTGGGGGCACGATGACACCGTGTACTAAGACGTACTGCACGTCGATGGTACGCATGTCTTCAACCAATCTAACCCTGCCTGTGCTGCAATGCTGAGTTACGATGTTTGGGAGCTGGCAGCTGCTCGTCGTTGCTCGGTGGTTCTCTCCGGGTACTTCGGCTTCCTCCACCCGTAAAACTGTCACGGTCATGATTAGCCATTGTGCATAAATATGTGACCTTAAACAACTATAAATAAATAACCCTTTCGTATTTTCGTTTGCAGGTGTAATACATGCCACGTACGATAGGATCACTGTGATACTTTTGAAAGAGATGGCGCTGATGAACGAGATGTTTTTTCATCTCGTAATAGGTGCCGTCATACCAGGGTTCGGGTGGTTTTCTTTGACTTTTCCCGTGTGCTGCTTTTCAAAATCAAGCAGCGTTTCGAGAGATTCAAAATGATTTCATCGAAATCGCGCAAGACGTCGCTTGACTTTGAAAAATCTTTCCTGAGAAAGCTCTGTAATTTCACATTTGTCTCCGGCGAATTGAACATTTTAATATACTTTTCTTTTGAATTTGCGTTCCAAGAAAATCGGGGTGGCAAGGGCTTGACATTAGTTGGCTCCACTCTCTCAGCTGTGAAATTCAACTTCAAAATATACCACATTTGACAGTGATCTGAATTAATATTGAGGTCATTAACTTTGAATATTGGCACACGTCAACAAGAGGCTCGCTTACAATAGCCTAGTCAACTACAGATTTACCATTATATTGATATGAGGTAAATTCAGCGAATGTATCCCCTGTCCTTCCATTTAATATTCTTAGGCCTGACTGAATACATAGATCTAACAGCTTGCGACCTTGCATATCCACACGCCCCTTATCTCCATCCTGCCGTGGCGAACACTCATCCGATCGATACGATGGATAGAGTGGTATAAGATCGGTTCCGTAATCATCAGGAGTAAAATCCAAGTCGGTACCAGTATGACAGTTAAGATCCCCCTGAAGAATGACGTAACCTCTCGAGCTGTAGTCCAATATCTCTTTACCTTCAACCTCGATAGTATCAAATTTAGAGCCGGATTCAAAGGGAGATGACGAGGCGGGGAGACAGTATGCCTCACACAGGTAGATGTCGGCATCTGAATTACAAAAAAAATTATCATCCAGTTTTAGCCACACCACGTCATCATTTTCTGACTTCGGCTGTGTCACCTCTTTTGTTAAACAGTTTCGGACAAACACAAGCACGCCACCCCTTCGTTTATCAGAGCGATGACTTGGAAAACCCCGTGAAACCTTGAATAGAGCGAGAGCTATCCTCTGGAGTCCACGTCTCCACCAAACCAGTAATTTCAAACATATTAACAAATTTGAGAAAATCTGGATTTTGTAGTTTGTTGCCTCCAATTTTACTATTATATCCCTGTATATTCCAAGAGCTTACCTTGAGCTCTCAGAACTAAGTTGATACAGTTGTCATAGCTACTAATATATTCAAATATGGATTAGAGAACTGATGCACATGTTTATACCTGAATCTCTGAAACATTTCAAGAAAAGGTATCAAGTTTTTCATTACTTCGTGTTCTGGTAGATCACGAATTGAAACGTTTGTCTTCCTGACTCTTCTATTTCGCACTGGAGGGGTACCATAGCAAGAACTTGCTTGATGAGGACTGTTGTTATAAGTAGCCTGTGGTGAATTTTGTACTGTTCCGAACCTATCTGCTCTAGGTAGACTAAACAGAGACTTCACCCGCGAAGCTTGTCACCTAATGCCTCTATCATTGAGGTGAATATTGTCATAAAGACACGATTTACAAATTGACCCCATGTTGTCCTTAATTGTATCAGATATATCAAAGTAGCACAGTTTGTTTTGTTTTATCTGATACAATTAAGGACAATATCTGTTTTGTATTATCTGATTCACCTCTCGCACTCTGTCATTCTTGGAAGTCGAGTCTGTTCTGTGCAAAACACCACAGAAAGTCACTTTAGCGCGTGTAAACTTGATTTTACTCTCGCGTGCTAAGACTGTAAATGATTCCGCAATATTGTCAATGGGTTTAGAGCTACCTGCCATGCTCGTTCCTGTGAATAGAACAAGTGACTGGCATATATTATTGACTGGGCACTTTCGGAGAAATGTAGTCAGCCCGCGAATACCATTTGGCTCATAGTGGACACATGTATTTTTTTGAAGACCAAGGCGATTTCCCAAAACCCGTCTGGCAATAGAGTTTGTCAGTATCACATTTTTCTTTCCTAAATTATTGACCTTCGATGTGTTTAAATTCGGTGTGTAATTGCTCGGTTCCCTGCTGTTTGCCTGCCTGCTATTTAAGTAGTATTCACTGCCGTATACTCTTGAATTAATGCTGTTGGGTGTAAATCCAGATGAGCTATCGCGTGGTGTGGTAGCTGTTATGTCATTGACAGATTCTGATAAAATATCCTGCTTGCCAATTCCCTGGGAAGGAATATGAGTGTTTCTGAGATTTAACGTTGTCTCTTGAATATCTGCCTTAGATGTACATAACTCGTGTACAGTTGTGCGCAATTTCACAAAGTCTTCTTTTGAAACACACGTTTCGCTACACTTGCATTGTTGAATTTCGCGCTGGGTATCTACAGATTTTAAGTTTGTTTGAATATCTTCGAGACAATATCGAAGTTGCGTCACAGAAGTTTCCAACTTCTCAAATTTAGCTTGTAATGTTCCAATATCCGAGATAATTTTTACCGTCGAGACCGTACTCATTGGTTGTCTGCCTACCTTTTCTTTGACCTCCAGTACGACCAGCTGCAGAGTGCACAACACGTTTTCCATCAAGCCCATAGATGACTTAAGGTTTTTTTTTCATTCTTAAGTGCACGAACCACAATTTAAAGGTTTCATATTCCATGGATGTTGTTCACATTACCTTTCAAGTGAATTTTTTTCATCTGTATGGATTATTTGCCTTGTTAAAACTTATGAGAGACTTAGAACCTAACCCAATATACATCTTTAACTCTTGAAGTGCTAATTATTTTTAGTGGTCAAATTTTTTTTCACATATCTTTGTATTGTTTCAGTTTATGGAAGCGTGCCTTTGGGCACTCTTCCATAAATTGTAACAAGGCAGATCAATAGAGACGAAACAAATTCCCTTCAAAGATAATGTGAACCACATCCACAGAATGTGAAGCCTTTAAGTTGTGGTACATGCACTTAAGAATATTTATTTATTTATTTATTTATTTATTTATTTATTTATTTATTTATTTATTTATTTATTTATTTATTTATTTATTTTCCCCGTGGGAACCTCGGGAAGTAAGCAGCACTTGTTTACTGTGGAAACTAGTTCCGCTTTACTAGTAAAATAGGACCCAATCACCAATGCTTGGGGTGAAAGTCCTCTAAAATGGGCAACATGTAGATCAACGATTGACTAAACTTGACTTCATCTCTATGTTGTGTTACGATTAGCCATGGTGCATAAATATGTGACGTTAACCACCACCAACAAACAAACAAATTTATTTATTTATTTATTTATTTATTTATTTATTTATTTATTTATTTATTTATTTATTTATTTATTTATTAGTATTTAAGGTCACATACTTCTGCACAATGGCTAATCGTAACCGCAACAAAAGTCAAGTCCAACCAATCTTTAAGAATGGAGCCCAAATATGGCCTTCCAGCACTCAACCATTTATTAAAACAACAGTAAACGAAACTGGTCGGAAACGTTCGCTTATTATGATTATTTCGTGTGCAGACTGTTTGAATGCCACGTACTCACAACTAGCACTTTAATTTAAACGATATTTGAAACATAAGGATAAGTTTTCATTATGTAATTTGTACTTTCCCCATATGGTTGACATTTTTATGCCCCCGACTTAAGTCGGGTGGCATATAGTGATTATAGTGTGCGTGTCCGTCCGTGTGTGTGTGAGGGTGTGTGTGTGTGTGTGTGTGTGTGTTTGAGGTTTAAAAAATCGCACTGGCACAGACATTTCCTACTGAAACGTTTTTTTCTTTTAATATGCCGCCGAAAAATTGTTTTCATTTACTGAACCCTGATGGGTTTCAAACATGACAAAAAATTACACAAAATTGATTTAAACTAAGTGATGAGCTTAGGAACTGGTTAAACTGACTGGCAATAATTGATGTTATTCACTGATGGGCTCTAATTTAGTCCTTACAAGGATGTTACGCAAGCTTTTGTTTTTCTTATAGGCGATGACAGGTCGAAGATTCAAAGGTTCATTTAATTTAGCATTGGTAAAATTGAATTCATCTTTTAATATTTTTGCTATTTCGATATTCATTCTGTTGTACGTTAAAGTGAAAGGAATGATGGACCCCCTTTCGCATTCGCCCTCTGATATGTTCATACCAAATGGCCAGAGGGTTTGAAGCGTATTGATCCAAAAAGCTTCACGTTTTTTTCTAAATTCATCCGTTTCTTCTAATGTGTCTTTAATTGGTGGTTGTTCAATTGGGTGGATTTCGAAATCGTCCAAAGAATGGCCAGGAAGGTTAAAATGTTGTGCTACTGGGGCATCAGCATTATGTTTTATATCCTGTTTGTGTCTAGTAGCACGTTCTCGGAAAGGATTTTGACTTTGACCAACATACTGTTTCCGACATCGCTTACAAGTGATAAGGTAAATAATGTTTGGTGAATCACAATGGAGGGGGTTACGGATCTGATAATGATTTTTCGTTTGTTCGGAGGAAAATTCCTCTTTCTGATCAGGCCTAAATGTATGCAGTCTACAACGAGGCTTTTTGCAATTAAATACCGCGCCACTACTATTTTGCAACGGTCTGTTGTGTTCAATCTTCAGTGGTTCGAAATCGGTAGTTTCAGCTGGACTTTCGAGCTTTTTCAGGGTTTGGGATTTCAGGCTACGCAAAAGGCGCAGCGAGTACCCTCTCGATCTGAGGGCGCCAAATAGAGTAGAACAAGCCTCATTGAAATTTACCTTATCACTTGAATTGCGGTGGAAACGAATGAGCTGTGATTTGATGATACCTTTAAATGTATGTTGAGGATGAAATAATTTTGTGTGCAACAATTGATGTGAATCAGTTGGTTTAAAATATACTTTATAATCTAAATGACCGGACGCCTGAAATTGCTTGCCTTTATACACGGTCACATCGAGAAAATCAACAGAATTTTCACTGATAGTAGCTTTCAATTTAATATTTGGATCGTGATTGTTCAAAATTTCTAAAAAATCATCAAAATCTTCTTTTGAATGTTCCCAAATAATAAAAATGTCATCTAAATATCTGAGATATACGAGAGGATGCTTTGCACATTTGCTTAAGGCATTTTCCTCCCATTCCGCTACATAAATGCTTGCAAAATTAGGACTGAATCTTTTACCCATAGGACAACCCATTATTTGTAGAAAATATTCTCCATTGAATTGAAAGTCATTACCTTTTAAGCTCAGCTCTAAAAGATCCAAAATTTGTTCATCCGGGCGTTTCGCATCCGGATATTTTTCAAATGCATTTTTAACTGATTTAACACCTTTATCAATATCAATGTTCGTATACATACTGTCGATATCCAAAGTAGCCAGAATTGCATTTTTCGATATTTTCAATTTCGAAATTTTTGACAGGAAATCCTGTGTATTTTTTAGATAGCTCGGATGTCTATTTGCTATAGGTTTCAGATGATAATCAATTAATTCCGAGATCGCATAAGATTCCGAATTACAATCTGATACAATTGGCCTCCCGGGTGGAGTTAAGTCATCCGTCCATGAAGAACGGTCCTTGTGGATCTTTGGTAGGATATAAAATTGTCTTGTTTGAGCACTGAGCTTAGCTGTTAAATATTTCAATTGTTTTTTGGTAATGTGACCTTCGTCGAGGAGAAATTTTAAGATCTTATTGAATTTTTCGATATTACTAGGCCAAATAAGTGAATCTATTTTCTTATAATGTTTAGTATTGCTGAGTTGTCTCATGGCTTCCTTTATATAATTATCCCGAGATAGAACAACTACCGACCCACCTTTGTCGGCTGGTTTAATTACTAATTTCTTATTTTTCCGAAGTTTCATGAGGCCTCTCCGTTCACCAGCTGTTAAATTGTCTTTATCGGAGAGTATGTTCATGCTGAACACCTTTTTGATGATTCGTTTGCTAGCCTCAATAATTTCGGGATCTACTTCACTATCTGGAGGTGACCAACCAGATGATTCTGTAAAAGGAAGTTTCCGACCGCTGGAGTTTCTAAAGCGGTCGGCTAATTTCATTTGCCTAAGAAAATTACAGTTGTATGATGGTAAATTTGTTTGGTTATCAGTTTTAGGCTTTGGTGCTGGTACAAAAGTTAAACCGCGATCTAAAAGAGATTTCTCTTGGGTTGTTAGGTCATTGGTGCCAGACAGGTTAACCACATTAGTTCCTAATCCCACATCTGTTAGGCGGCTGTTACCTTTGCCTTTACTTAGTTTAAATTTAGGTGGTTCAACCAGTGATCGTACATAATATTGGCGGTTCTCGTGGTCCAATGGATTAAATCCTGAGCAACATCAAACTTCGCGTCCTCAATTTTTGGTATCACGTTAACGTCCTTCACTTTCCGAATGGTTTCGTTGATGATGCTCAGGGTTTTTCTCTCAGCCTGAGGGAGTTTTTGCGAAAAGTTTAGTTCAGCGAAATAAATTTTTGCTGATCTAAACTTGACCCTGATATCGCTAAGCATATTCCGCAACTGCTTAACTACGAGATCAGAATTATCGTTTCGAGAATTCACGCCAATATTTAATAATATTTTTTGGGGACTGGACTGGCCCCTGTGCCCTTTAAACATAGAGCGCAGATGATTGAATTTGGCGCCGGGGTAACACTCCACCTGGATGTCCGGATGGGGATTTCGATCAATGCGTCCTAAATTTGAACTTCCAATCATAAGGATGTTTTTACAAACATCGGGGAGGCGCCAATTCCTTTTGTCAAAATTAACTCCGCTTTTATGCCGAAACTGGGAGAATTTAGAATCAAATGAGCGGCCCGAGTTGCGGCTCGGTGATTTGACTTTCTCTGAGTACGATATACCTGGTTGAACCACACTAGAGGCAGGAGAAGGGGCAGAAGAAACAGAAGCAGGAGAGGAAACAGAAGCAGGAGAAGAAATAGAAGGAGGAGGAGGAGTTCTAGTGAGAGCACTAGGAGAACCAGAGAAGAAAGGCTGAGGAGGAGTAGGAGGTAGAGGAGCAAGAAGAGGCGAGACAGCGTTACTCAATTTGCGAGCATCTTCAGTCACAATATGGACCGGAG
The DNA here is from genome assembly GCA_031216915.1 of Pictodentalium vernedei. Classification (NCBI taxonomy): domain Eukaryota; kingdom Metazoa; phylum Mollusca; class Scaphopoda; order Dentaliida; family Dentaliidae; genus Pictodentalium; species Pictodentalium vernedei. The sequence continues at coordinate 205,938,503 of CM062292.1, forward strand.
ATGTTTGCAAATTGAGGCGCTTACTCTGAGAGAAAGAAGAAGTAGAAGGAAAAGAAGAGGGAGAAGTGCTTTGCCTTGATCTTTTCTTATTTTGCTTTTCGCGTTGGGGTAGAGGGACAACACGGGCCGGAGTTTGCTTGCTCCCTCCCGTATTGTTCCTTACTCCAGACGCTGGGCGAAGTTCCGAAATGTAAGACTCATAGGCCGAAATCGTCTTATCTGTCAACTTATTTTTAAAGTTCTTTTTAGCCCAGATCAAGGCACGCGCCGAAGCGCTGTTGAAGTCTATTTTTTCGAGTCCAGGAGGTGGTCGCATAGCCAATGTTATCTTAGACTTCAACTGGTTTAAATTTATTTTATAATGCTCAACTAAAGCATTTAACGTTTGATTGGCCCATCCCACACTAATCTGTCGAAAAACAGAAAAAAATGTGTGGGGTGGGAAGAGCTGGCTTTAGAAAGCCACCTAACTCATCTACTTTCTTCTCCAGCTGTTTCGGGAAATCCCGATTTGCCAAATGGTGCTCTAATAGCCCAATGTGGTGCAAACATTGAAGCACCTGAAACAAGGCCTTGACCAGCCTAGAATAAGCCTGGAACGATAGTTCCTGGCCAGTTCCGGACTGGGCAACTCTCTGCTTCTGATGCCTCTGCCCTTTTCTTGCCATTGTTAAAGAAAGTAGCTGAATTAAGTATAAATAAAATATGAAAGTGATGAAATAAATAAAAATGGAAAATTAGATATTACCTATTAAAGAAGATACCTGGATTGGTTGCAGTCTTCAGCAAAGGTAGAAAATAATCCGTCTTTAGCGCGTGTAAACTTGATTTTACTCTCGCGTGCTAAGACTGTAAATGATTCCGCAATATTGTCAATGGGTTTAGAGCTACCTGCCATGCTCGTTCCTGTGAATAGAACAAGTGACTGGCATATATTATTGACTGGGCACTTTCGGAGAAATGTAGTCAGCCCGCGAATACCATTTGGCTCATAGTGGACACATGTATTTTTTTGAAGACCAAGGCGATTTCCCAAAACCCGTCTGGCAATAGAGTTTGTCAGTATCACATTTTTCTTTCCTAAATTATTGACCTTCGATGTGTTTAAATTCGGTGTGTAATTGCTCGGTTCCCTGCTGTTTGCCTGCCTGCTATTTAAGTAGTATTCACTGCCGTATACTCTTGAATTAATGCTGTTGGGTGTAAATCCAGATGAGCTATCGCGTGGTGTGGTAGCTGTTATGTCATTGACAGATTCTGATAAAATATCCTGCTTGCCAATTCCCTGGGAAGGAATATGAGTGTTTCTGAGATTTAACGTTGTCTCTTGAATATCTGCCTTAGATGTACATAACTCGTGTACAGTTGTGCGCAATTTCACAAAGTCTTCTTTTGAAACACACGTTTCGCTACACTTGCATTGTTGAATTTCGCGCTGGGTATCTACAGATTTTAAGTTTGTTTGAATATCTTCGAGACAATATCGAAGTTGCGTCACAGAAGTTTCCAACTTCTCAAATTTAGCTTGTAATGTTCCAATATCCGAGATAATTTTTACCGTCGAGACCGTACTCATTGGTTGTCTGCCTACCTTTTCTTTGACCTCCAGTACGTCCAGCTGCAGAGTGCACAACACGTTTTCCATCAAGCCCATAGATGACTTAAGGTTTTTTTTCCATTCTTAAGTGCACGAACCACAATTTAAAGGTTTCATATTCCATGGATGTTGTTCACATTACCTTTCAAGTGAATTTTTTTCATCTGTATGGATTATTTGCCTTGTTAAAACTTATGAGAGACTTAGAACCTAACCCAATATACATCTTTAACTCTTGAAGTGCTAATTATTTTTAGTGGTCAAATTTTTTTTCACATATCTTTGTATTGTTTCAGTTTATGGAAGCGTGCCTATGGGCACTCTTCCATAAATTGTAACAAGGCAGATCAATAGAGACGAAACAAATTCCCTTCAAAGATAATGTGAACCACATCCACAGAATGTGAAGCCTTTAAGTTGTGGTACATGCACTTAAGAATATTTATTTATTTATTTATTTATTTATTTATTTATTTATTTATTTATTTATTTATTTATTTTCCCCGTGGGAACCTCGGGAAGTAAGCAGCACTTGTTTACTGTGGAAACTAGTTCCGCTTTACTAGTAAAATAGGACCCAATCACCAATGCTTGGGGTGAAAGTCCTCTAAAATGGGCAACATGTAGATCAACGATTGACTAAACTTGACTTCATCTCTATGTTGTGTCACGATTAGCCATGGTGCATAAATATGTGACGTTAACCACCACCAACAAACAAACAAATTTATTTATTTATTTATTTATTTATTTATTTATTTATTTATTTATTTATTTATTTATTTATTAGTATTTAAGGTCACATACTTCTGCACAATGGCTAATCGTAACCGCAACAAAAGTCAAGTCCAACCAATCTTTAAGAATGGAGCCCAAATATGGCCTTCCAGCACTCAACCATTTATTAAAACAACAGTAAACGAAACTGGTCGGAAACGTTCGCTTATTATGATTATTTCGTGTGCAGACTGTTTGAATGCCACGTACTCACAACTAGCACTTTAATTTAAACGATATTTGAAACATAAGGATAAGTTTTCATTATGTAATTTGTACTTTCCCCATATGGTTGACATTTTTATGCCCCCGACTTAAGTCGGGTGGCATATAGTGATTATAGTGTGCGTGTCCGTCCGTGTGTGTGTGAGGGTGTGTGTGTGTGTGTGTGTGTGTGTGTGTGTGTGTGTGTCCGAGCCAATAACTCGAAAACTGTTAGCGCCACAGTCATCAAACTTCACACAATTATAAAGGGTCATCGGAGGATGTGTCACACACCATAGCCAGGTTCGAACCTTCAAGGTCAAGGTCACATTTCAAGGTCACACTAAAAATCGGTCAATATTCGTGTCTCAGCCATAAATCAGAGACGAATCATAGTACAATTGTTAAACTGTTTACAAATGTTAAGGACAGTCAGAAGATGTGTCGCTTATAATACTTTCCGCCGCATCTGCAATGTGAAGGTCACAATTGACCTTCATATGTTCAGGGTCACAAATCGTGTCTCAAGCATAACTTCAAAATTATTAGGGCTACAGTCATCAAACTTCACACAGTTATCAAGGACCACTCGACTCTTGGCATGAGTTTAGATCGCGAGTTTACAGCTTATCATAAAATATAATGTGTCACCCAATAGTATTCACACACATTTCGTCCCTTGAGTGTGAGTGCAACAAGGCGCAACCTGTAACGCTTTTGCATTGAAGATGTTGCCTTGTTGCTCTCAAGGGACTATATAAAGCCTCAGAACGCCGATTACCTTCTTTGTTTGACGATTATCGACAAGCCTCCATCAGTATACCTGATATACCCCCACCCCTTTGCAATTGGGGTGGGGGTATATCAGGTATACTGACGGAGGCTGGTCGATAATCGTTAAATAAGCCAGAAACGAATCCTCGAGAGTTTCTCGGTTATAGTTCTTGGAAAGTAGTCTTTTTCCACAACTGCACTTCTGGCGACAAAGGCACGCCACACTGACCCACTTGCCCCCAACCTAAGGGCAAGGGTCTCCCGCTTCCGGTGCCCTTGATACAGGAGTGTGATTACACCCCAATAAATAAACTGAAATCATGTTTCCATAGAGGGAAAGGTTTCAAAATCCAGGTTTGTGTCCCCACATAACTAATACCCTGTAGAAATAATGCTGTTTGTGGCATTTTAATTCTTTGAATTTACTTGAAAATGGTCTTTCTGACCATTTTCATGTAAATTTAAAGAAATCAAAATTTTGCAGTTTGATAAAAAAAAAACTGAAGTCAGATAAAAAAAAATGAAAAATCACACCCCTATTTGATACCACTAGTCGATTTTTAGCCGGTTTTTATTTCAAAATGAATGATATGCCGAATCTCTGAATTGGTACTCTGGCTGTTGGATAGCATGCTGTTTAATCTCAACCAAATTAAGAGACTAGACTCACCGAACATGTGTTTGCTTCGATCTTTGAGAAACCGGCGCATATTTCATTTGGTAATGTTGGGATGCCGTGGATGAACGCACACCGTTGTTTGTCTACCATCGGGATACTATATTTACTCATATAAAGTGTTCCTGGAATAGAAGATCACAGTTCGTTTTTTTGTTCAATACAAAATATGTACAACTGGACGTGAGAAAATTTTCATTCATTCAAGTGTTTAACCGAAGCTCAGATACACGTGATGAGTTGTGTTGGTGAAGTTCTGGATTCGCGAACACTGAATGTGGTGTTCCGCAAGGATCAATCGTAGGCCCTTTTCTTTTTTTAATTTATGTAAACCATTTTAGTGCTGCCACACAGCTAGATCTCTTGCCCTTTGCTGATGTCACTACAGTTCGTACGTCTCACTATTGTCTTGAATCGCTTTTCAGTGTTGCGAACCGCGAAATTTCTAAGTTAACAGATTGGTGCGCTGCAATCCACCTTGTTTTGAATGCCCAAAAAACTAGGTATATGCTGTTCAGCCCACCAAATAAAATATACAATATAAATGATAGACGTTTGAGTGTCTATAACCTGGAAATCTCGTTGGCGGAAACAAATGGCGAGTCCGTGATAACGTTTCTTGGCATATATCTGGACAAAAACCTTAAATATAAGTTTCACGTCTCTAATATATGTACCAAAGTATCGAGAACACTTTATGTAATGAACAAGGCAAAACACATCCTACCATACTCTGCCCTTAAAACTCTGTACTTTTCACTAATACACAGTCACCTGCAATACGGAATCGAAATATGGGGTCATAGTGATGCCGCTCCCAGATTATTCTCCCTTCAAAAGCGAGCAATCCGCCTGATTAATAATAAAAAATATAATTGCCACACTGATCCGCTGTTTATAAAGTGTAGAATATTAAAACTGAAAGATCTCTACAAGATGAATGTATCCTTATTTATGTTTGACTGGCACCACTCTAATGTACCCAAAACGTTTGAAAACTTCTTTTATATTAATATATATCCAACGGGCATGGAAACAAGGCAAGTGGGCCTGTTGCAGTGTGGTAAACCATGGACTAATTTTTCGGCTCAGTTACCAAAGTACGTTTTTCCGAAAGTATGGAATGAGCTCGATAGAACTTTAAGAGAAACTCCCACTTGAAGATCATTCAAGAAGAAACTTTTCTTGACAATTTTAAATTCATACTCTTCAAGCGTAACATGCAATAATCCCTACTGAAACGATTGTAGACGCCAATGAGGTTGGATCAATGATAAGGTCAGGTGTCTTCCATGACTTATTTATTGATCTATTTGTATCTCATCTACCCATTTATTCTTCTATCCCATTATCCCAATCCCATTATTCTTATCCCATCATCCCGTTACATATAAGAAACTGTTTAGAGTTCAACATTGTTATTATAATTATTTTCTACAGAACCAGAGAGCTTCTTCTAACACATTTTCAACACATTTGTGTTTATGTTACTGGAGACAGCAGGTAGACGGTCAATCTGGCCATGCTTTCTCCCAACAGAATATCATTAATTACCTACATTTACAGATTTTCACAATTATTGTACTATAACATTCTGTTGAATAAACTTTACTTACTTTACTATTCTTTAAAAATCTTCTTCTTCAGATCTACCAATCAGAATCTTTTGATATATTTGATTTGCAGGATGCTTAGGGGTGAGATTCAAGTTTGTTCAAGCCACGTCCCTGGGTACACATTTGGGCTCACTGTGGGAGCCCGAATTATAACTTAGTTCAAAATGAGGAATTTTCTTTAAAAATCTTCTTCTTCAGATCCAGTAGTCAGAATGTTTTTATGTTTGGTATGCAGCATCCTTGGGGGGGGGGGGGGGGGATTCAAGTTTGTTGAAGCCAAGTGCCTAGGTTCATATTTGGGCTCAATATGGGAGTCCGAATTATAACTTAGTTCAATATGAGGAATTTGTCTTTAAAATCTTCTTCTTCAGAATCAGCGGTCGGAATGTTTTGATATTTGGCATGCAGCATCCTTAGGGCGTTGAGATTCAAGTTTGTTCAAGCCAAGTCCCTGGGTTCATATTTGGGCTAACTGTGGGAGCCTGAATTATAACTTAGTTCAAAATGAGGAATTTTCTTTGAAAATCTTCATCTTCAGATCCAGCAGTCAGAATGCTTTGATATTAGGTATACAACATCCCACTGGAGGTGAGATTCAATTTGTTCAAGCCAAGTCTCTGGGTTCATATCCGGCTCCTTGTGGGAGCCCGAATTACTACTTAGCTCAATATGAGGAATATTCTTTAAAGATCTTTTTTGTTTAGATCCACTGGTCAGAATCTTTGGATATTTGGTATAAGCTTTTCTTAGGAGGGGCAGATGCAACTCGTTAAAATCAATTCCCTGGGTTGATATTTAGTCTACCATGTCAGATGAGCGCCCTCAGGCCCCCTGGGGCCTCTTGTTTAGAATTACGGGCGCTAAAGTATTAGCGTTCGCTGAAAAATCTTCACTTCGGTATTTAGTTTCTTCCTTGGTATTTAGTATTTACAGCAGCTGCACCAAAGTAATCGACAGTGTTAATTGTTAATCACATTGTGGCGCTTGTCAATTACTTCTCTTTGTGGTTGTCGGCAATTCAGTGTCATCTTTGTTATGACAGTAGAATTGGCATGGACCAATGTCGTGACATCAGGAATTGTATTTTCGTGTGTGGTCACTTTTCAATTGTCAACTATGTAAAAACAAAACTTGCCATAAAACAAGAGACGTGGCCAGCACTCGCGGCTGACCAACGGAAACGACAAATTAAAAGGTTAATGACTCGCGCTTCCGACAATTCTAAAAATCAAACTTCGACTGGCGGACTTTGACGATACATAAAACGGCAGCAACTGTATAAAAAAAACCTGGTCAGGTTAAGAGGTGAGACCTCGAAAACAAAAAGTGTCAACAGAAAACCCAAGGCTAAATTAAGGCCGTTGACACTGAGAAGAAATGGCTAAAAACATATACTGTATGTATACATATACAAAGTACAAGCTGTAGTTTTGAGTGTATCAGGCACAGCCGAGCGATACTTATCACAGCACGCCACAAAAGCCCAATAACGACATAAAGCAAATAATAGCAAAACATTAAACAAAATATTAAAAATATTTTTAAAAACAACTGAAAAGTTCTGCCGGTCCTAAGCCTGGATAAAAGCTGGTGGAACTTTTATTTTTATGAAATATTACAGTGATTTGTGTTGTGATACCCAGTTAGCATTTAAACACTTCATCCACACACCGAGGAAGCCGATAAACTACGAAAATACCTACTAAATACCGAGGGGCGGTTTTCCGCGACGGCTCGGTCTATATATCTTGCATTTACTCGAATAAGTCAATGATCATATCGCATATATTGCTTCTAGGACTAAATCACATGTCTACATATATTTAAACCTTTTAAACTACCTTTAATTACTAGTTTCCGTTCAAAACGGTATCCCTCTGTGTTTACTAGGACCCCCGAGACCAGGGGATGCGGTATTAAACTGGAAGTAGTGAATTTGCATGTTTTCGCCGATGTTAAGTTATCCCTTGTTTACAACAATAGTTCTGGCGCGGGACTCCTGTCAGCCATCATAAAATGGTGTCTCCTTTTCAAAAGTTAAACGAGTCCATACCAAATTGCCCGAATATTTGGGCTGGGAAAAATTGTGGTAATGTGCACAGTAGCCACCGAAGGGCCACGCTGACTAACCATTTTCCAAAATGCCACCCCCCCCCCCCCCCACCCCCTCCGTGGACACCGCCTAAGAGATCAGAAAACCCCCTCTCCCTTTTGTGCTCGCTCGTAACTCACAGCTATTGCGCTGGATTATGCTTCACAACATGATCTACGAATGAAATGTTGCGCGTCGCCGGAACCCCAGTATCCTGGAACCTCCACTGAATCCACCAAATGACAATAACGGCAAAAGGCGACCCTTTCATCATATTTTAACACAACATACTCCCGTGCGCTGAGTCTTTTCGACCATTTGTGGCTCAACTTAACTTTGTACGTATGTTGCGGTCATGATATAGTATAGCGATAAATACTGAAAATGACAAATATAAATTGCTTTGGCAAACGAATGTTATTTGATCAATTGGTTGACGAATTCATCTCCCCGTGGGAACCCCATACAAGTGGAGCAGTGCTTGTTTACTGAGGTAATCCAGTTCAGCATTCTTGGTAAAACAGTATCAGGAATTAACCTACACCTGGGGTGGAAGTCCATTAAAGTGGGCAGCATATGTACAAACAATTGGCTAAACTTGACTTCATACATATGTTGTGGACATGATATAGCCAAACATCCTGAAAGTGTCCTTAAACCCAAATAGATAATAATAATAATAGAATGGGTTCACCGGAGCCGATTCTATTGGATGCTACATTTACCTTTGGCGATTGTTATCCGTGTCTCCCTCAGTTTGTGTGGGCGCAGATATTAACCGCTAGTGACCGCTTCCCACTGAGGAATTTGTCAGAAGTTTTGTCGGATTTATTCACCTACACGAAGGTCTTAACGCTATAAAGGTTAGTGTACACTGTTGGAGTCAACGCAATTACTCCTTTTGGGCATCTATTTTTCAAACTCTTTCCAAGTTAAGAGAGAGACACTCATTTCCTACAAAGCTATAGAGCTGGACAGTTTTGATATTTCAAATTCGGTTTCAGGAAAAAACTTAGGTTTTAGTTTTTCTTGGTGTTAAGAACTTATAGTAAACAACAGTTCAGACTCCATAACCTGGAAAAACCGGAATAGATTATACGACACCACTCACCGCAAAAAATGCCCTGTCTGTAAGTATATCCAATGGGTTCAGCCTACCTTCCCTTTGATCAGATTTAAGGGTTCCAGGAGATCAGTTGCACAGCATACTGAGTCAGAAAAAAAACTTAAATTAAGGTGACAAATGAATAAAGTTAATCTGTTCTTTGTTGTGTTCTTAATGTCACATTTTCTCCCTTATTGACTCGTCCGGTGGACGAGTCAGTAAGGGAGAAAATCTGACAGTGAGAACACGACGCATTTACTTACCCCTCTGCTCGATAAACTAAGTCCATAATATGTGGCACTAGTCCAGCCCCAGCCCCTGATAGTTTGAACCATTTATGCACAAACACTGTAAAACCGTTCGGTAGGTTTTTGCTGGGTCTTGCGGTTTGGTTTTCCGGTTTGTCTCAAAAACCGGAACTGACCAAAAAAAACCCCCAGCTCAACCGCTTATCGTGGGAGCCTAAAGCCTAAGCCTTACCGTTTGTACTATTCCGATGCACCGTCAGAGTACAATATATTGATGAGAAGTCTTGTGACATTTGTGGGATGCAAGCAGTATTCACCGACGCGGATGAATTTGTTACAAAATCGTCCAGCTTTACAAGAGCCAGATCATTTGTTGCCCGTCCTTTATCATATCCTCCATGTATTATGTAGTCTACCGGTTGAGCGTGAAGTATATCTTGTTCACTTCCTCGAAGTACTGCTGTTATGTTGTTTAATACTGTATATTGCCTGTAAGAAGAAATAGAGCACCCTCTGTAACAGCCAGTAGTGTAATAATCAACCAGACTGAACCAGTACTGTAATGTTAACCAGTGACGTAATAAAGGTCGGCTAGTAGTGAAATAATCGAGTAGCATTGTAGTAGAAATCAACGAGTAGTCTAATAACTGGTAATGCAATAATCTTACCCGGTAGTGTAATAAAATTCTATGAAAAACTGTGAAGAACAATTTTTCGATGAAATGTTCCTTTTGTCCATTTCCAAAGAAGTTTTCGGGTGACTCAAATTATAGTTTGGGTATATCTTACGATAGTTATTTATTTATTGTTATTTATTTGGGTTTTAAGGTCACATACTTATGCACAATGGCTAATCGTGGCCGTGACAGTTTTTATGGGCAGAGGAAGCCGGAGTACCCTGAGAGAACCACCGAGCAACGACGAGCAACTGTCAGCTCCTCAACATTCTAACTCTGCTCAAGCTCCGCTCAAGCAGGGTTACAGCGGTTGAAGACATGTGCACCATCGACGTGCAGTACGCCTTAGTACACGGCGTCATCGTGCACCCATGTAGGGAACCGGGATAGTTATTTTTAATTATTTGATCACGAGTCTAAAGAGGTTTTCGAAGTCAAATATCATTTGTTTGGTTCAATAGTGTGGCGAGTGTTTTGCGGTGATTATGTGCGTATCTGCTAGTATATGTCTCGTGTGGGAACTCAGGGAAGTGGAGCAGTGCTTGTTTACTGTGGTAAACAAGTTCTGCTTTAATGGTAAAATAGGACCCGGAACCAAGGCCCGAGGTGAAAGCTCTCTAAAGTGGACAGCACAGGTATAAACGATTGCCTAAACTTGACTTCATACCCACTTTACATAATGAAGTGGCCAAAGATGCTGAAAATGACCTTAAACACCAATAAATAAATATGTTGGTGTTTAATGTTATTTTCAGTATCTATAGCTGTATCGCTGCAGCAAGATTAATATTAATTCAGTGTTAGCAAAACTAATTATGTATTGTAATGCTGTGCTTGTTAGAGGTCGCATGAGATGGCCGGCATAAGATGTCGGGTCCTATATGTTCCTGAATTTTTGCTTCTATTTTAGTTGGAACATTAGAAGTGAACTGTGTGTAGAACGTCTGTAAAATTTGGCAAAATCGACGACGACTCCCATTACCTTTAAAAAAGTTTTACAGAGTTATAAAATTTATTTCTTTGTACCATTGAGTATTGATGTCTTGTCTGTTTTTGTTCAACAGATATGACAGTGCGTCACGCCCGCTGTGATGTGATTCGACAGCAGTGAATCTTACTTTAGAGAAGTCCTGTGTGCGTTCTGTTTTTTTATGAATTGTCAGAATTATCAATTCACAATTTTGGGGAAAGCCTGAAATAGGTTTTTATTCTTCATCCATGAATACGATTTTAATACTTCTTCTTAATGGTTTTCAGTAATTCACACGAGCGTGTTATTTCAATAATTTGGATGTTTGGATTAGGCGTTGCTCAGCTTGGGAGAGATTGTTTTTACCTAAGATTGGGACGATGTCAATGAAAATTCCAGTAGAATATTATGAATGTTTCTTATTTTTGTCACATTTTGTCGGACAGATTGCCGTATTCACGCTATCAGCGTTCAAATAAAAACACGAAGACAACCGGGTTCTTTTTTAGTTGACTGACTCAACTTCTTTCAACTCCGATTAATTTGTCGGCTGTCAATGAAATCCCCTGGAAGGAAGGAGTTATCGAACTTACCGACCGGACAGATTTCTGGACTTGAGTGTTCTTTCACTTTGTTCACTGCAAACAAAGCGTCGCCTCCCGTACAAGTCTCATAGCAAGGTAATGATTTCTGGAGTGCATGGGCATAAAATTATTTAAGAGGTTTTATTGTTCACGTATGTAAAAATTTAAAAATCCATGACCAAATTTCGCTTTTATTAAATAGTCAGGTTAGGTCTAATGCAGATAAACTCATTGATAATTAAATATTTTGTCTGTATTTAATGCATACATTACAGACATGGTGACAGTGATGCTTTCCGAAATCAGGAAGTAAAGGAAGGGGGGCTCATCATTTCAGCAATCATCGATGATTTGCCGGGGGTATTCCCGGGAACATTTTGAAATTTATCACTGAAGAATCGCATGTCACTGATTTTTCGCAGTGAATTTCATTACTCTTACAGCCAAATTCTCAGGACGATTCACCCTCCCTCCGTTTTATGAGAGGAACGTGGAAATGTCGCTCTGGTGAGACATGATTGAGTTACAAACCAAAACAAACTCGCGTGCAACTTACCAAGTAGGTCTTCCAGTTGTGGGGAAACTGCGTTCCTCCTCAGGACAAAATAAGGGTATTGTTGACCTGAGGTGTGAATTTGTTGTCTGGAGACCATGTACTTAGATATGAGGAAACCTTTTATTCAATATCATCATTGTGTAACTCAAAATTGTGGAAGTATTCAAAAGTATTCATAAAGTATTCGTGATACACCTGAAATTTAATGTATTTGAATACGAATACATGTATTGATAAAATTCAATTAATATTGAATACATGAAGAGGAGGTTGTGGCTCATTGATTAGGACATTACGATTCGATACTGACCAGCGGTAACTAAGTTGTATCCTTTGAAAAAAACACTAAACTCGTTACCCAACACAAACGATATCAAAATATATTATTTTAAATATAATTTTTTTAAATGTTTCAAAACATTTCAACAAAACCATATCATGTGGCCCCTCATTGGAACGAGCTCAATGAGCTCGTTCCAATGAGGGGTCACATGATTTGGTTTTGTTGAAATATTTTGAAAAATTTAATTTTTCCAACTGCTCAATTTGCATATTACGCAGGTGGATGCGGGCGATTCGTTAGGTAAAGGGTTAATCCCGACTGCCCACGTGGGGGCACGGTGGCGCTATGTATTAAGGCGTGCGTACTGCACGTCGATGGAACCCTTGCCTTCACCCAATGCTAACTCGGCTTGTGCGGAGTTAGTACGTTAGGGAGGCTGATAATCGCTCGTTGGTTATTTTGGGTACTCCGTCTTCCTCCACCCTTAAAACAGCCCGACACAAGGTGACCCTGGTTGTCGTGTTGTTAACCCCCAATAAATAAATATATGAATAAATAAATACTGAATATGGTTTTGTCAAAACCTTTTGAAAATGATTTTTTTTTTAATTCTAAATTTGAAAATTACACGAGCGGTTACTTGAATGGTTAACTATACAACCAATTAGGCTGAAGGATTAAATCTATATATTAATGATTCTCCTTGCTACTTTGCTATTCAATGCGACGTCCGACATTTGTTCTTTCTTCATATAAAAGTGTATGCTAATCTAAGATGCTTCTGTTCATCGAAGGTTTGCAATAACGTGACTGTTTTTCTTATTTGGTCTCCAGAGTTTTCTCAACGAACGTAGTGGAGCTGAACAACTGCAACGGCATTCGAGCATCAGCGAAACACAAATACTAATTAAGACTTGAAATAGCTGGAATAATATTTATTATACGTACCCCACAAAACAGTGAGCAGCTGTCAAAACCCAATTCTGTTGCACAAGAACTCCACTGCAGAAGTGGAGATTGTTCATTCTGAACAAAACCTGCCATGGAAATGTATCGCTGTTATATGTACCACGGCAATCTGAAATATATAAGGCAACTAAGTGCACAATTCGCAGAAAGTACAGGAAACGCCAACAAAGGGTTCACTTCCCGAAGATACCACCCAACTGCTTCCAGATGCCTTCGTTTTTTTTGTACCAAACCACAGGCGTAGCCACGTGGAGTCATGACCCCCGAATCCTCACCTACGTCCCCCAAGAATCCTGAATTCTGAGAGCTGCAGGGGACGTCAAGTAATGACATTATAGATGGCATACCACGCCTTGTGGGGACTGACGTTCTTTTCAGCCTCAAAATGATCACCATGTAGGGCTTATTTTTTCAAATACTTCTCCGGACAAGGCCCAAAGCTGGGCCTTCCCAGAGAAATCTTTTAAAAACATTCCCACCAGTCATACGAACCTAGCATGGTGTCCCTAAGTCACGTGGCATGACGCCACTGCCTAGATTACCCAATGAGATTACCCCGATAAGGCACGAAAGGTGCGACTATTTCTTTACCCACACTTCAAAGAAGTTGGGCTTATTGTCGTCGCCCTCTACGTCCGTACAAAGGTTTTTGAGTGTGCAACTTCTACATTTATGGACTGATTTTGATGCAACTTCCTATGTATTACCACCAGGTACAACAAGTGTACAACCTGTGGCGATATTCTCCAAGTTATACCCCTTTGGACCTTTTCAACATTTCATATAGATTTCTATTCGTGATTTTTGTGTGCACAACTCCTACATTTATGATTCCATTTTCATGAAACTTCTCAAACCTTGATAATTGGCCACAGGCCCAAATTAGGGACCGGGCACCCCCCCCCCCCCCCTCCCCCGCCCCTTAGAACATTTTTGTTGTCTGTTGTATACCCAAACGCAGACATTTTCTCTGAAGACATGTAATTGATCAGCCCATTATTGCCTATGACTCAAAAGTGTGTCGCGACTTTGATCCAAGATCATATCATTGAGGTCAAGGTCACAGATAGCAAAACTTTGATAGTGTTATACAGTAACATTTGGATTCTTATCTTGGATTTAGCTTCCCCTAAAAGCAGTGACCCTGGGCGGAGCTGTCGAGGCTGAGAGGACTCTTGTTATTAAACTTATCAAACATGACCACAATCAAGTGAGAGTGCGCATGTTTCCAAATTTCCAGTCATCTACAATTTTAACTGGGTTATCTCTCCCTGAACTGAGAAAAGTTAGTGAAGATTTCTATTACATGTTTCTGTGCGCAAGGTCTATCACATTTCAATGAAAACTTCTTAAACATGGCCATTAACCCTTTACCAAACATGAAAAGCAGACGACACTTGCAAAAATAATTCTTGAATAACTAATTTTTTTCATTTTTTGTCTCAAAAACATAGGTTATGACCCCTCGTTGGAACGAGCTCAACGAGCTCGTTCCAACGAGGGGTCATAACCTATGTTTTTGAGACACAAAATGAAAAAAATCATGAAAATTAATTGACGATTTTTGAGAATAGAGCTGGCCGGTTTTGGCCGTTACGTTGGGTAAAGGATTAATTAGTGAATATGTGCGTGTTGTTTCAACCTGCAGCGATTTCAATCGAGTTATCTTCCTTTGAACTTAGTAGATTTAATGCAGATTTCTTTAGGATTCTTCTTCTTTGGGGACGTCTCAAACATTACCACTCACAGGTGAACATGTCTTTCTATCTTTTGTGGGAAGATCAGAAAGTGCAACAGCGTTTGTTTACTGTGGTAAACAAGCATTGTTTTACTAGTAAAATAGGCCACGGTCACCACTGCTTGGGGTTTGAGTCCTCTAAAATGAGCAACATAGGTATAAACGATTGTCTGGACTTGACTTTATATCCACGTTGCGGTTACAGTTAACCATTGTGCAGACTTATGTGACCTTGAAGACCAATAAATAAATAAATGAATAAGTTAATTAATTAATTAATTACTGTTTGTCTAAAACGACTACATTTGCAAAAACGATTGTTGAACAACTAAAACGTTCCAGTTGTTTGGCAAGAAAACATAGCTTATGGCAAGTTATTGGCCTGAGATCTAAGCAAGTTCACTTCATGGGCCATAGCCAATGTTTAGGAGGCAAAACATACAAAAACATTAAAATTTGAATGGTGACATTTGTGAATAGCGCAGGGTGACTAAAAACGTAACGTTAGCCAAAGGTTTAACAGAAACAAAGATTTATTAAGCTTGCTTCAATTATTTGGAAAGGAGTCAACAGAATGATCAGTTACACACTTTCGTTTGATCGGACGATGAAAAAAAATTAGCCCATGTGTTCGGTTATTAAATGGAAAGTCAAAATACCTGTGGATGATAAACTGGTGCTCGTCAGCTTGGGTTGTATGCAGCATAGCTGTAGGAACCCACATCCAGTCAGGGTGTATCGACTTCCTGACGGGCACTTTCTGTGGAATAAATCCACACACGTACCGTTTCTCAGCTTGCACTCTGAAATAAAAAACAAAACATCAACACCAAGCTGACGAAAGCGGTGTATTGTGGTATAAAAATAATTTATTCTTTACTATAATACACAGATTTCGGTACGGTAATTTAGATTTGTGAATCGTGACTCCAACAGGCCAGGACATAAATAGCTTACATTTTAACCCGTCAGCAGGTCATGCTATATAACATGGTGGTAACCTGTAGGAAAAGTGTTAGGATGTTTTTCCATCTTCTCTGTTTTTACAAAGCCAGGCTTGCTGTTCACATCTTACAGGGTTCCTGCAGATTGGGGAGGGGCAAGCTCAAGATTTTTCAAGACTCTTTTCAATGAGAATTCAAGACATTTCAAGGTAGGATAGAAAGAGAATTCAAGACTTTTCAAAACTTATCGTTCCAAAAGACCGGAGTTGCAAAACACTGATTCCGGACAGTCAGTGTTCACAATTTACAGCACCTCGGACATATTTCCTAACTTCTGTCAATCTTAGACTTTTCAAGACTGGAACTTCGAGTTCAATACTTTTCAAGGGTTTAAATTTCTTCTTTTAAATTCAAGACTTTTCAAGCTTTAGTTCGCGCGTTAGTTGTTGCCATTTATTTTGGCGGAAAGTCTGTTAGGATGTAAACGGCATGTCACTCTGTTCATACGTGGATGTGATGTGATGAGCAACGTTTGAGTCACGTTAGTTCCGAACGATCGCCAGGTCTGACTTGTAAACCGTGCGGGATAAAGAATTTAATTTATATTGTATTACTTTGTCGTAATCCGTGGTTGGTTCGCGTATTTTGCGATTGATGGAACCTCCACGCAACCTAAACGATCGTTCGCGGTTTATTTCCTGGCCTGATCCAAAGTTAGGCAAAACATGTTTTTCTGTGTCATGTATTCTAAATTAGAGTGACGTATGTACTGAATCCCTTCAGATTGCAGAACGTGTTTTTATTTTTTTTTACACCGATAGAAATCACTGAGTGTGTTATTTTCGTACTTTTGTAATACCTCTGGGGAGAATTGCTTCAGAAATGTTCTGAGACCCTTCTGGCGGGAAAACATAACCACCTTCAAGATAGCTCAGAATGAACAGTGCGATGACAGGGTGTTGCATGCAGGATTAATACACAAATTAGACCCACTTGGGGTAGAAAAGTTTATTGTCATGGATAGAAAACTATTCGAGTGATCACTCTCAAAGAGTTGTGATAAACGGTAGTATTGCGGATCTACATGAACGGCCTAGTTGACAATACTCAGTCAAATATTAGATTATATGCGGACGATACTTCTATCTTCTTGATTGTCGATGATGCATGCTCTGCCGCAAACATGTTAAATAATGTTATCCTAAATATTGCTTCTTGGGCAATGATTTGGAAAGTCAACTTTAATCCATGAAAAGAGTAACTTCTCAGTTTTGTAAGAAAAAATAATCCACTTGATGAACCAACTCTTTAGATGCTGGACATTCCCGAAAAGAGTCGAAACTCACAAACACCTTAGTCTGAATTTTCAGAACTCTGGTTCATGGAATACACACGTAGATTGTTTATCAACAAAGTTAGCTCAATGGTGAACCGTCTTCGCAGTTTAAAATACAGACTGTCCAGAACAGCATTGGAACCTTTGTATGGCAATTTCATTTTACCCCTTTTTGACTGCTGACATAATCTGGAATAACTGTGCAAACTCTAAAGTAGATTTATTGGAAAACGTGCAACTGGATGCTCTTCGTACAATGCCAAGTCATGATCGAATCTATGCTGAAGTGGGATTCATTACACTATGAGAACGTAGAAGACGGCACAAAATAGTCACTCTACACATAATAATATCCGGAAACACACCACCTTATCTGGCAATTTTGATCCCACGCCTATTGTCAGAAGTAACGGCTTACACGTTGTGGTCCTCCAGTAATTTTCGTGAAATACATTGCCGGGCTAAACGTAATGCTGAATCGTTTTTGCTTTCGGTTGTAAAGCTTTGGAATAAACTGGAAATGTATTTATGGTCGTGTGGGTCTACAGACTCGCTGAAGGCACTATTCAAAAGAAATGATCCAAAGTATTACTCCGAAGGTGGTAAAAAGTGGTCAGATACTCCACTGTAAACTTAGAAAAAGAAGAAGTGACCTGAATGTTAACAAATATGAAAGATGCTTAGTGAATGATTCATTCAAAATGTTCATGCGAACATCCCTATTGAGATTCAGAGCATTACGTCTTATTTTGTCCCATTTACAATACACGGCGGCACAGTGTTCAACAGTATCGGATAAAAAATACACGATATCGAAATACTGTTCACATGTACTGACAGAATGCCCGACACCAAGAATTGTAAAATTTTTCAAGCTGTTCAAAATTTCACTGAAGAAATAAGTAGATTTTTTTTTGTTGAGAATCCATTCACCATGTGGACCAAGAGACTAGCATATCTTTGGAATAATAAACGGTGTGTATACTGTCAATTTTTGCCTGTGCGACTGATGTCCCAGTGAACCAATTGTGGATAAATTGTGAATCAGAACTTGCCGCATTCGACCATGAGACTTCATTACATCACACCCTCACGGGTTACTGTACTACTCAAAACGGAAATCCGCTTACAATGGCTTTATTATAACAACCTGATATATTTTAGCTGTTGTTTGTCCAGTGCTGACGCACTGCGTGTGAGGGGCTGCTTAAGCTCAGTCCGGCGGTGTGTCACATGACAGCATATGGCATCAGACTAATATTTAAAGAAATGCGTTATTCGCAATAGGAGCTGCTCGGTACATCTGCGCACTGAGGCAGATAACCAGAGATGATATTTCGTAATTGGAGTATGCTAGTTGCGGGGTGGAATATAATGAGTCCGGTATTTTGTATTGCACTTTTGGATGAGAAATATTCCAAAACTTCGAAGTCCATTGCTTCTCTTGTACGAGAGATCACCTCTCGCATTAAGAACGTAAGCAGTCATACACTCTTCTGTAGTACATTCGCTTGGCAATTCGCTGTGATGCCACTCACGCACTGTACTCATGCACAATTGATTGTACAATATAAGTATTTATATGTGACGGTGAGGTATTTATATAGGCATTAGCCTGTTTACTGAACCTTTTCAAGCGAATAAAATATTGTATAAAACAAAACAGTGCGATGGAAGCAGGATTACGACATATCCAGATTAAGAATACCCATAAAACAGTTACATTTCACTTTGTTAGTAATAGGGGAGGCCTAAAAGGTCCTTAAATTTCGAATTTTGTTGGTGCATCTCAAGAGAACCCCTGGGAGTAGACCAGTGCTTGTTTACTGTGGTAAACAACCTACGTTTTACTGGTAAAATAGGAAAAGGCACCAATGCTTGTGGTGGAAGTCCTCTTACACGTGTAACATGGGATAAACGATTGGCTAAACTTGACTTTATCTCCTTGTTGCGGTCACGAGTGCCCGTTGTGCAAAAACGTGACCTTAAACACCAACAAATGTATAACATGATGAGTTGTGATTCTAATTTTAGCGCCCGTAAACTGCCACATGGGGACGTAATTGTCACGCTGATACGACGTAATTGTCACGCTGATACGTGGTGTTGGCGCACATGCATTGTTCGAAAAAGACTTTTAACTCATTTATTTTATTATTGGGCGCTATCATGTTGTATGGCTGGGGTGTCAATGTCAAAAGAAATGTATAGAACTTATGGTCTGATTTTTTTAATGTTCTTGAATACCATTGCTTTGGATCAAAATCTTAGTTTCTGCCTAAAATCGCCATCTTATGCATTCACAACCCGATTATCTTTTTCCTATCTTTGTCCCTGCTGTATTAATCTGTCCACTTCTGGTCCTGTAGTGAATTTTCCAAAGTCATGTATTTTTTATCGAATCTCCCAATGTACCAATCAAACTAGAACACTTGGCCATGGACCAATCAAAATATATTTCTCACTTCTGTTATTTATATTTTACCACATCATTCATTTATAAATAGAATAAATGTATGGTGTGGTAAAATATAAAATTTATTCTACGAGTAAAATTAAGAATTAAACTTGCGAGCCTCGGGTGAGTAACTTTAATTCCCAATTCTACGAGTTAAATAAATTATATATTTTCCCATACTGTACATTTAATTTATTTATTCCATGATACTGTTCAAAGCAGAATTCTGAAGAAGCGCTAAATTCTCTGCTGTATACAGGTGCGAGAAAGCATCACTCCAAGTGTAACCTCAAATGATAACGACCAAATCCAACATTGAGCCCCAAATGTGAAGCCAAACGCGTCGGAATTTAAATCTATCGAACGTTGTGAACTCGACCAACGTGTAAATGTATGGGGCGCCATCCGTCTATTTATTCCTTATTTAATGATATCATTAAATGAATTAGTGATATCACTATTTTATTTAATGATATCACAAATTATTTAGTGATATCACAAAATGATTTAGTGATATCACTAATTCGATTTTGTGATATCACAAAATGATTTTATGACGTCAATAATTCGATTTAATGATATCACTTAATGTTGTCGATTTAGTGATATCACTTATTCGATTTCGTGATATCACTAAATCATTTTGTGATATCACTAAATCGAATTAGCGATATCACTAAATCATTTTGTGATATCACTAAATATGAAAACGGCATATCAGCCCATTTCATTATCTGATTTAGTGATATCACTAAATCGAATAAGTGATATGACTAAATCGACAACATTTAGTGATATCACTAAATCGAATTATTAATATCATAAAATGATTTTGTGATATCAACAAATTGAGTGAATTAGTGATATCACAAATTCTATTAATGATATCACTAAATCACCCGATTCCGTGCAGTGGTGCGATACAGCCATCGCTGTGCATAACAAAATCAATTGTGTGATATCATAAAATAGTCGGAATTAAATGATATCATAAAATCAGTTTGTGATATCACTAAATCGATTTAGTGATATCACTAAATCATTTTCTGATATCACTAAATTCATTTAGAAATCACTAATTCGATTTAATGATATCATTAAATCATTTTATGATATCACTAAATGGATTTTGTGATATCACTAAATAGAACAGAATTAGTGATATCATAAATTCGATTTAATGATATCATTAATTCATTTAATGATATCACTAATTCATTTAATGATATCATAAATTCGATTTAATGATATCACTAATTCATTTAATGATATCACTGATTCATTTAATGATATCATTAAATAAGGAATAAATAGAGGGATGTCGCCCCATATAAATGTACCAGTGGCGAAAAGATCACTTTTCTCACCCTTCATAAGAAATTGGGAAAAATTAATTTTTTTTATCGGAAGTACTACGGTGGCTGATTTAGGACACTCAAATATTTATTTTTATCTCGTTATAACGAGATACGATCTCGTTATAACGAGATGCTATCTCGTTATAACGAGAAAACATCTCGTTATAACGAGAAAGTATCTCGTTATAACGAGAAAGTATCTCGTTATAACGAGAAAGTATCTCGTTATAACGAGAAAAGATCTCGTTATAACGAGAAAAGATCTCGTTATGACGAGATAGTATCTCGTTATAACGAGAAA